>OW240915.1:298807182-299152182 GCA_933207985.1 Pelobates cultripes | reverse complement strand
CTAGATCATTACATACTCACTCTACCCGTGACCAAAACGAGCCAACTAGGTCAACCTGTACAAATTCCTTATTACCCCACGAACAATTCCTGGTGCCCAGTAAAGGTTTTCGATTTCTACCTTCTCACCGTACAAAATCACTCCTCACTTCCGCTTCTGTCACTGCACGAAGCTATCCTTACTGCATCCAAATTCATGTTTTATGTCCGCTTATTGATAACAAGGCTCGACGTGAACCGTAGCAATTATTTATGACACTCATTTAGGATAGGGGCCCCATCTACGGCGTCAAGCCAGGATGTTCCAGCCCATGTCATTAAATCGCTAGGTCGCTGGAAGTCATCAGCATATACAACATACATACCTCAACCAGTACAGGAGATGCATAAAACCTTTGTAAAAATGTCCTCTTAAAGTACTTACTTTGTATTATGTTTCTTTCTCAATAAATGTGTTTTAAGCATCAGATGTCTTCCTTTTTGCCCTCTTTATTCACAGGCCTACAGCATACGTCTGTTTCAGCGCACCTCAACCGACTTTTTCATATCAAGGTTTAATAACACCAATCTTACCTGAATCATAACCGATATAGCCCCGAACACAAATAAATATATTTTTGTGTGTGTGTGTACATGTATGCATATATACATACATGTCTACAATACACATCTTGTGTAGTGTGTGTGTGTGTGTATATATATATATATATATATATATATATATATATATATATATATATTAGACTTAACTGAAATATATATATATATATCTCAGTTAAGTCTAATTTAATTGGGCATATGCCTACTAAACAGTAATTTTATATATATATATATATATATATATATTTAATTTTTATTTATTTATTTTTGTCCAGTGCAGCGTCCCTTTAAATAATCATTCAGTCTATGTTTTCTGCTTGTCATTTTGTGCAGTATATAAAGGTCTGTATTTCTGCATACAACCTCTTAAAAGCTTTTCATAACCTCGGACAAACCGTTGTGAAGGAAAATAATGTTCTTTTAACCAAATAAGTTCTCTTTCCATGTTCAGGCCATTAATTCATTTTGGACCTTTTTTCTTTTCTTTTTTTATTTCTTGTTACTGATGTAATTTTTGCGAAATAAAAGGATTAGCAAGAGGCTTCTGTCAGGACAGCATGATATAAAAACAGAATGTAGCTAGACAATTGGTAAAAATTGCAAACTTCATCTGCGCACCAGAAACACTGGCCACCATAACATACCAACCCCCATACCATTTCCAGAGTATACACACTTTGTTGCATTATATGGCCCTGTGTAATCAAAGTACATATAGTATTGCCTGTTGTGTCTGCAGTCTCTTTGATTGTTTGGCTTTATCTGTAGATTATCCATAAAAAGCACTTATAGAGGGTACACAATATATCTACCAAGCCTGTTATAAAAAAAAAGAAAAATGATGACCTTCACCGTGTCAGGTGGTAATTATTGTAATTGTAAGTGGTGTATTATTGTATTGTAAGTGGTAACTATTTGCGTTACAGGTTTGTGGGGTTTATTTATTTGTGTTTTGTTATTTTTTTGAGAGATCACTGTCTAAATGGAACTGTTGCGTGCCTTTATGAGGCATTCTTCTCATGAATTCATACATGTCATTCTTTAAAACGTTCTTCCTTAATAACCCCAGTTTTGGCATGTGGGGGACAGGTGATAGACAAATCCATCCAATAAGTGACTGAATACTAAATTAGTGTATATATTGCTTCAGTCTTATAGGTTTTTTTGGCTGTGGTTTTGTTTATTGTTAAATTTATTCATTTAGATTTTTTTTCTCTCCAAATTTATGTTCTTTACTGGAGGTCTTCCTGCCATGCTGCCCAAAACTAGCTTTACTTTAATATACCCAACCACCCTTAATTGTGTTCCCACATAAGCCGATTCATCAAGTGCTGACGTCCACATCCCCATGAGCCTTTGAGAAGGGTTCGGTGGAACATGAACCTGGTTCTCCAACACAAGCACCAGCATTTGGGTGCCGTGTGCCATTATTTTCCTTACACTTTGGAGAAGTGCCATTTGTCTCATGTGATTTGTGTCCAAAATAATTTCCACAACATTAAATGATTTGCTATTATTGCTCTTTATTTAGATGTGAACCTTTGTAAACAGGAATGCGTCATCTTTGCTGGTTAGCAATTCTGCGTCCGTTTAGACGTGACTCTTTATTTTTTGAGAGTATATATTCCATTAATTTCAAGTACGTCCTAGGTCACATGTGTTGTTATGATTACCCAGCTCAATTTTACTTGTATTATTGACACTTGCAATATGAAATGCAGAGATTATTCTTTCAGAAATTCAGATTGTGTGCCCCTGATGTTTTAATTATGTGTTTCAGTTATATAAAAAACAACCAACTATACATGTTTTCAGACTTTTTACAGCAATAGCCAGCTTTAATGAGCAGTCTGCTGTATACTCTTACATAATGTTATGTCACTGGTAATTAAAGGGATACTCTAAGCACCAAAACAATTCTAGCTTAGCAGTGAGTAGTTGGACTGCAGAGGGATGATCTATCCAACAAAACCATTCTATGAAGCTAAAGTTGATTTGGTGCTCAGAGTGTCCCTTTAAGAAGACACTCTAGGCAGTGTAACCACCTTGTCTGATTAAAGAGGTTATGGTACCCGGAGTCCCTTGGTGCCATCTCTTCATTCAGTGTAAAATAATATTTGAATGGTGTAACACTTAATGAGGGTCCCTAGCCCAGTACTGCTTGAATTATGCATTTGCATTAGCCAAAGCAGAGATGAATGGTAGTGATTGGCTGAAATTGTCTGGTGACACTCTTGGCCATCTATTGCTGGTATGAGTTGGTATGGCTAAGGCAGTTTAATATTTCCACGTTAGCCATACCTCCATTGGAGCTAGACTTCGTGCTGCTGGTGACCCTCATTCAGTGTTAAGCTAGTCAAGGGTGGTTTAACACTATGGGTGCATAGTTCCATAAGATTGCAGATACTATAACTTCTTTAATGAGATGAAATGGTTATATTGTCTATATTTAATATGTCATTAAATGGTTAAATACAACAGCAGCATTGTATTTGGCAATTCTTTTCACACCATATTTTTTACATTCTTCACTTGTGCGTTGTATTAAATGAATGTTATAATCTAAGTACAACATGCCTCTGGACAGGTTAGATTTCACTCTGTCATACGCATCATCTGAAAACTGAGAATTAGCAGATTTCCTTTCATCGGCGCTGTCTTTGACAATTAATATTTAATTTCAAAAATGACAAATGGAATGACACTTAAAACGACCACGAGAAAGTAATTTATTCTGTAATTCTCAAGTGGACTTTTCCAGATTTAAAAGACTTGAAAATACAGAGTACGGTACTTCTAAAGACATATCTCGTAATATATGTCAAGTTCTGGAGTTGTGATTTAGCCTCCAATCTGCTATTTTACAGATTCAGTACTATTTGTCACTAAATTAACTTCTCAGTGATTGCACAATTCTGTCTGCAGATGTGACTAGTAACTTAATGTATCTTCTACACTTGAAAGTCTTAATCTTAATTGTTTGAATTTTCAAATGTTGCTTAGCCATTCGTTGTGTTTAAAAAAAAAAAAAAAAAGCTGCCATAATTCTTTACAATTATTTAACATAAATTAATTAATGCACTACAGACTGTCTTTGTATAACAGTTTACCTACATGTTACATGATACATCTTGTCTGTATGTCGGCTGGCTTATTCTTGCTCTCTAGGGGAACCATCATTAAGTCCTCTTTAGTGGGATGCAATGCTAATCCAACCAAAAATGTGCGGGTAATGTGCGTTTAGGAATGATAACAACTTCTGTAAGCACTGTCCATTTAATAAATACACTATGAGATAGTGTCAGACCATCATAATGTGCATGGCCTTAGCAGATGAGTGGTGCTTCTGACCAAAAAAGATTTAAAGATACCTCCAGGGAAAATGGCATGTTTTGTATATGTATGTATTAAAAAACAAAATTCACAAGGATATATTTCATATAATCCTTTTATTTTCAGTAATAAAACATGCTGATTAATTTTCTTAACACTACAGAGGCCATTTGTATCAAGTCGGTGCACTGATTAAGGAGTACTTTGTGTCCCATAGCTACGACAGATCAAAGCACTGTTGTTTATAAAATAAAATGTAAGAAAAACTTGGGAAACCGTTCAACAACAACAACAAAACAAAAAAATCGACAGGGCCTATACCCAGCCCATCCCACTTCAAATTACATTTCCGCATTATCAATGTCACTACAGTTTAAAGGACCACTCTAGGCACCCAGACCACTTCAGCTTAATGAAGTGGTCTGGGTGCCTGGTCCAGCTAGGGTTAACCCATTTTTTCATAAACATAGCAGTTTCAGAGAAACTGCTATGTTTATGAATGGGTTAAGCCTTCCCCTATTTCCTCTAGCAGCTGTCTCATTGACAGCCGCTAGAGGCGCTTGCGTGCTTCTCACTGTGAAAATCACAGTGAGAGCACGCAAGCGTCCATAGGAAAGCATTGATAATGCTTTCCTATGTGACCGGCTGAATTTGCGCGCAGCTCTTGCCGCGCGTGTGCATTCAGCCGACGGGGAGGAGAAAGGGAGGATCGGAGGAGGAGAGCTCTCCGCCCAGCGCTGGAAAAAGGTAATTTTTTACCCCTTTCCCCCTTCCAGAGCCGTGCGGGAGGGGGACCCTGAGGGTGGGGGCACCCTCAGGGCACTATATGCCAGGAAAACGAGTATGTTTTCCTGGCACTATAGTGGTCCTTTAAGCAATAACTGAAGGGGCCAATCTGTATGTGTTGTAATGAGCCATTTTCTTTTGTTTGTCCAATCTGGATAGTATTAATAGACTGGGAGCACTAGTCTAATCCACTTCCAGTGTCTTCAGCCAATCACCACCATCCAGGTTGGACAAAATTGGGCAAATTCTGCTCTATCATTTAGGTTGAGGTAGAAGTGATCTTCACGTTTTTGAAAACTCCAACTAAATGGTTTGATATAAAAAAAGGGAACAGATACTCCAAGCTTGTTATGTTGCTCAAAGTGCCCCGTTAATATATGCTGCAATAGAAACAAAAATGTCATCCAACAAACGCAAGTCACTCACTGACTTCCTGGCTTGATGTATGTCCTACATTACAGTGAGGAAAGTTCTAATGTGGCATTTTGTTCTGCCAGAGAGTCAACATTGAGTCCCCAGGAGAACTTGTTAGGTAAATCATACAGAAATCATACAGAATCGGCTACCAAAAATTGGATATTTACATGATTTTCCAATGTAATGTATCTTTTTACTTTAATATTCCTGATATGTTGTTATTTTTTTTTCTCCACGTTTAGGTAAATCTTGGGAGCAACCAATATCTATTTTCTATGGTAGCCACGCCAGAACTCATGCCCTGCTTTGCTTTGCGCCATGATGTGGATGCTCTTCTCTGGCAACCAATTATTTCTCAGAACGAAAATCTGTGGGAACATGTCTCCACTTTCAATGCCCTGGGTATGTCAAAAATATCATGCCATCAATGTTTTCACATGTTTACATTAATAGGGATTTTCATTTTTTACTAAACTTTAAAGGATCACTATACTGTCAAGAAAACAAAGCAGTTTTCCTGACACTATAGTGCCCTGAGGGTGCCCCCACCCTAAGGTTCCCCGTGGCGCGGAAGAGGTTGAAACCCCTTCAGCAGCTTACCTTAATCCAGCGCCGGGCTCTCTCGGCGCCGGTGACCTCTCCTCCCCCGCCGACATCAGCTCCCCCGTCTGACGTCAGCAGAGCCGAATGCGCATGCACGGCAGTGCCGCGCGCGCATTCAAAGTGCCCATAGGAAAGCTTTCCTATGGACACTCTGCGCGATGGAGGCGAAATATGCCTCCAGCGCTGCAGATGCGCCTCTAGTGGTTGTCCGGAAGACAGCCACTAGAGGTTGGCTTAACCCCAAATGTAAAAATAGTATTTTCTCTGAAACGGCTATGTTTGCATCTGAAGGGTTAAAACCTGAGGGACCTGGCACCCAGACCACTTCATTGAGCTGAAGTAGTCTGGGTGACTATAGTGTCCCTTTAAATTTTAGCAGATAAAATCTGAATGGTAAAACTAATGCTGAAAAAGCCAAGCTGTGTCTTATCTCTGAGCTTGTGAATTTTTCCAAACCCGCTATTTTATCCACAATTTTTTTCCACTTAGATTTCATGTGAATAAATCTGGAGTTTAGTGAGTAACATGTTGTATATTTTGAATACATTGTGTTACTGCAAGTCATATGGGGAAGCTTATCTTAGAGCCATTGTACGTTTGTTTATTGGTTAGGTTACTGTATTCTTGCCTTCACCAAGTTCCCATTACAGGCTTTATCTGAAATGCAGAAAACAATTCAGTAGTTAACTCAGTGGTTCCTAAACTTTTCAGGTTCAGGGCTTCCTTAATATTTGAATATTTTTCCAAGGTGCCCCAAGTCAAAATTCTAGGTTGTACAGTGCTGTTGCATTTTCTGGTGCTATAGTGTAATGTATAGTGTTGGTGTTTTAAGGGGTGCTTGTATATACACTGAACAAAATTATAAACGCAACACTTGTGTCTTTTCCCCCATTTTTCATGAGCTGAACTCAAAGATCTAAGACTTTTTCTATGTACACAAAAGGCCTATTTCTATCAAATATTGTTCACAAATCTGTCTAAATCTGTGTTAGTGAGCACTTCTCCTTTGCCGAGATAATCCATCCACCTCACAGGTGTGGCATATCAAGATGCTAATTAGACAGTATGATTATTGCACAGGTGTGCCTCAGGCTGGCCACAATAAAAGGCGACTCTAAAATGTGCAGTTTTATCACACAGCACAATGCCACAGATGTTGCAAGTTTTGAGGGAGCATACAATTAGCATGCTGACTGCAGGAATGTCACCAGAGCTGTTGCCCGTGAATTTAATGTTCATTTCTCTACCATAAGCCGTCTCCAAAGGCGTTTCAGACAATTTGGCACTACATCCAACCGGCCTCACAACCACAGAACACGTGTAACCACACCAGCCCAGGACCTCCACATCCAGCATCTTCAAATCCAAGATCGTCTGAGACCAGCCACCCAGACAGCTGGTTTGCATAGCCAAAGAATTTCTGCACAAACTGTCAGAAACCATCTCTGAAAAAGCTCATCTACATGCTCGTCATCCCCATCGGTGTCTCGACCTGAGTGCAGTTAGTCTTCGTAACCGACTTGAGTGGTAGATGCTCACATTCGATGGTATCTGGCACTTTGGAGAAGTGTTCTTGTCACAGATGAATCCCGATTTACACTGTACAGGGTAGATGGCAGACAGCTTGTATGGGTGAGTTTTGCTAATGTCAACGTTGTGGATCGAGTGGCCCATGGTGGTGGTTGGTGTATGGCAAGCGTATGTTATAGACAAGAAACACAGGTGCATTTTATTGATGGCATTTTGAATGCACAGAGACACCGTGACGAGATCCACAACCATCACCTCATGTTGCAGCATGATAATGCACAGCCCCATTTTGCAAGGATTTGTACACAATTCCTGGAAGCTGAAAACATCCCAGTTCTTGCATGACCAGCATACTCACCTGACATGTCACCCATTGAGCATGTTTGGGATGCTCTGGATCGGCGGATACTACAGCGTGTTCCAGGTCCTGCAACTTTGCACAGCCATTGAAGTGGAGCGGACCAACATTCTACAGGCCACAATCAACAACCTGATCAACTCTATGTGTGAGGCAAATGGTGGTCACACCAGATACTGACTGGTTTATGGACCTCCCTGCTTCCTCCAATACAGTAAAACTGCAGATTTTAAAGTGGCCTTTTATTGTGGCCAGCCTAAGGCACACTTGTACAATAATAATGCTGTCTAATCAGCATCTTGATATGCCACACATATGAGGTGGATGGATTATCTCTGCAAAGGAGAAGTGCACACTAACACAGATTTAGACAGATTTGTGAACAATATTTGAGAGAAATAGGCCTTTTGTGTACATAGAAAAAGTCTTAGATCTTTGAGTTCAGCTCATGGAAAATGGGGGCATAAGCCAAACTGTTGCATTTATAATTTTGTTCAGTGTAGTGTTAGTGTTTTAATACAGGTGTGTGTATGTATGTAGTGTTTGCATTTGATTGCAGGGGTGTGTTTGAATGTAATGTTCACTTTTAAATGCAGGTGTACATGCAGGGGTGTGTTTGTATGTTATATTTGTGTTGGATTGCAGAAATGTGTTTGTATGTGTGGTGTATCACTAAATTAATATATATATATATTACACAAGGTTCGTCTACATTAAAAGGTATTTATTAAAAGGCAACAACACAATACTATAAATGTATCACAAACACACAGCCCAGACCCACGGAGCAACAACCCTTTTTAAATCTATCTATCTATATAGTAATCCCCTTCCCCACACGTTTGATCTCACCCACGGTTAGGCTTTCACATCTAGTAATGGCTCACTGCTGCAAGTTCAACATCACATCCACCAAGGAAGAAAAGGAAGCAACAGACAGTAACATAGTTCACCAAGATAGCACATGGCGTCTGCTCAGTAGCACAGCCAAGAAGGAACAGGGAGGAATGGAGGTAGGGGGAAGTGTTTCCTGACTTGTAAAGGTATTGAATTACCCAATTACCATATCAAAAGGTAAAGCTTATCCCACTGTAAGAAAGGCATACATGAGCTTGGTCACATGATCCCTGGTCACCATATTAGTTTGATGACAGAATGTCACCACAGTATGTTGTGCTGGTGTTACATACTTACACAGATATACATGCACATTAACACACAGATACATATAAATACACCGACACACAAACTCCTTAACACACGCATATACAGATATATACACACACTAACACTGACATACAAACACACGTACCCTGACACACATAAACACTAACACATGCACACACCATGAAACAGATACACACTGACATAAAAACACACACCCTGCCCTCAATCATAGACGATGACCAAACAGGGTTCGTGATTGGGAGGCAGGGGCTAGACAATACACGAAAACTGTCCCTAATTATGGAAGAATTGAGAAGATCAGGCCAAGGTGGGCTACTGTTAGCTCTGGACGCTGAAAAAGCGTTTGACCGCCTAGGTTGGTCCTTCTTAAAACAGGTCTTGTCGATATTTGGATTCCCACAACAGTTCATTCAACAAGTATTCGCCCTATATTCACACCCAAGGGCCCAGGTACTACAGGCGGGTTTCAAATCAGATTCCTTTCGCATTACAAACGGCACCCGACAGGGATGCCCTCTGTCCCCCTTGTTGTACGTACTGGCCCTGGAGCCCTTACTAATGGCCATTAGATCCCATCCAGACATTAAAGGCGTAAATTGGCATGGCCGCCAAATCAAGATTAGTGCATTTGCGGATCATATCCTTCTGTATGTTTCCCACCCTGTTACCTCCCTACCACACATAATGCACCTTATCGAGGAATATGGTGGTCTCTCATACTACTCCTTAAACACCTCCAAAACACAAGCATTAGGGTTACGCTTAGACCCCCTAGCCCTTGCACATCTACGTAAAACCTACCAATTCGAATGGCGCACAAACGACATTAAATACCTAGGCCTGACGTTCACCAAAAAAGCTTCCCAAATGTTCCCAACTAACTACACCAAAGTATGGAATGAGTGCCTATCCTTACTACGGGGCTGGGAAAAACTGTTCCTTACTTGGACGGAACGTATTGTGGCTATTAAAATGACGGTACTACCGAAACTTTAATATGTGTTTCGGAACCTCCCGTTAAAGGTGCCACAATATTACCGTATTTTTCGCTCCATAAGACGCACTTTTTTTCCCCTCAAAAGTGAGGGGAAATGTCTGTGCGTCTTATGTAGCGAATGTGAAGATTTACTTACCTGTCTTGGAGCGTGGGCCGGCTTCAAAGCGCGCTCCGCCGTCCAGGAACTTCTATTTCAGGTTCCGGTTTCCGGCGGGACTGAAAGGAAGTGCACACTCAGTGTGCACACTTCCTTTCAGTCCCGCCGGAAACGAAACCTGAAATAGAAGTTCCTGGACGGCGGAGCGCGCTGTGAAGCCGGCCCACGCTCCAAGACAGGTAAGTAATTATGGGACAATGGGAGGGGAGACACTATGGGACGAGGGGAGGGGGACACTATGGGAGAAAGGGAGGGGGACACACTATGGGAGAAAGGGAGGGGGAGACAGTATGGGAGAAGGGGAGGAGGACACTATGGGAGAAGGGGTGGGGGACACTATGGGTCAAGGGGAGGGGGACACTATGGGAGAAAGGGAGGGGGACACTATGGGAGAAAGGGAGGGGGAGACACTATGGGAGAAAGGGAGGGGGAGACACTATGGGAGAAGGGGAGGGGGAGACACTATGGGAGAAGGGGAGGAGGACACTATGGGAGAAGGGGAGGAGGACACTATGGGAGAAAGGGAGGGGGAGACACTATGGGAGAAGGGGAGGGGGAGACACTATGGGAGAAGGGGAGGGGGACACTATGGGAGAAGGGGAGGGGGAGACACTATGGGACAAGGGCAGGGGGGACACTATGGGAGGGAAAGTGCACTATGGGACAATGGGAGGGGGGAACACTATGGGATCAGAACACTAATGGACAAGGGTAGGAGGGGTTAAAGAACACTATGGGACAGGGAGGAGGGGTTAACAATCACTATGGGACAGGGTTAAAGATCATTATGGGACTGGGGAGAAAAAAAAATATTCTGAACAAACTGTCCCATAGTAAGAAACACTATGGAACAGTTTGTTCAGAATATTTTTTTTTCTGTGTTTCCTCCTCTAAAAACTAGGTGCGTCTTATGGTGAGGTGCGTCTTATGGAGCGAAAAATACGGTACTTTAAAACCATACAATCGAAGCTGCTGCAGTTTACCTGGGGAGCAAAACGGGCGAGAATTTCTTGCAAACTACTATCCGCACCAGTGAAACACGGGGGCATGGCGTTTCCGAATGTAAAAACCTACTACCAAGCGGCAGTCTTAACCCCGCTACTAACTCATTTGGTGAGGAACAACCAACCACAATGGGTACACTTAGAGAACCTAGCTGTTAAGCCCTTTGCAACCAACATCCTGATATGGTTGCACAAAACAAACAGACCAACCACACCGTTACTACCCCTACAAGTACAATTAGCGTTACAAATTTGGGACACGCATAGGAGGAAGTTTGAGACAGCCAACCCCCTCTCCATGGCAACACCCATAGAAGCCATAACATACTGCATCCCAACATTTCACGCAACACCGTGGAAGGGCAAGGGAATCTCACACCTAGCTCAGGTCTTTGAATCGGGCAAGCTGATGTGTTTTGACCGTCTCAACACGATCTTTAACCTTCCACACACATCACGATATTCATACATTCAACTTAAATCCTTTCTACACACACGCAATAAGGATAGTAGAAGTGAGACTACAAATACCAGCGAGCTATCGATCTGGGAACAATCAGGCATCACAGGCAAACTACCCCAGACCTTCAAACCCTTATCTGGATGCTACAGACTTATTCTGCCATACCAATCCCTCTCTGACTCCACTCCAGCACACCAATGGGAAATAGACCTCCAAACTCCCATCACTGAGAGACAGTGGTCTTCCATCACATCTTCCACTAGAAAATTGATCAAATCCGCTCCCCTTATAGAGCAACACCAGAAAACAATATATCGGTGGTATATGGTGCCGTTACGTATACATAAACTGTATCCCAATGCGTCCCCGACGTGTTGGAGATGCAAACAAGAGAAAGGCTCGGTCCTCCACATTTGGTGGAAATGTCCACGCCTAGTCAGATATTGGGAAGACACCCAAAAAATCATTGCCGATACCACTACCATTCAATTACCCCTTGACCCTAAGACCTTTTTACTGTTAGATATACCCAGAGAAACACCCACACAAGCGAGAAAATTAATGTACCACGTCCTGCTAACCGCACAAAAATTGATAGCACGACTCTGGAAAACAACAGAAGCCCCTAGCATTCCTGCCCTCATCCAAGACATAGACAACCAGGCTATTTATGAAACAAGCTTCTCCAAAGCGCAGAATAGCACCAAATGCAGTGGTAGTACATGGGAACAGTGGCGAGCTTGGCAAACTGCTAACGAATAACACGTACCCACCAACAACTTAACTAAACACAAAAGCTGAACGCAGATAGACTGGGCGTAGCAAACACCTCGAGGTAGTGGGAAACAACGCTAGGTCTGAGAGTACTACAAAGCAGACTGGGACTTAGAAATGGGAATTAAGCCTAAATGGTCGAATCATTTGTAATGTGATGCATAGGGAGATCAGCCGATTACTGTGTGCCGTTGAGCCGCTACAAATACCTGCAAATGTAAATTTTTGTATATTCCTAACCAACATAAGATTCGATGTAAAGTGACTGTACCCCTCCCTTTCCCACCTCCCTTTTCTTTTTCTGTACCCCACCCACCCTTCGTTTATTGATGTGAAAACCAATAAAATACAAATTTCAAAAAAAAAAAAACACACACCCTCCGTGGCGGATGGGGGGAACTTTGGAGTGGAATCTCTGTCTGCGACAATAACCGTCCTGCTAAAGCCTGGGGAAAAACCCAGAAACCTGCAGCTGCTATCATCCAATCTCATTACTGAACATTGGCACCAAATTATTTACAAAGGTCCTATCAACTAGACTGCAATCCGTCCTGCCGATATCGATCCATGCAGACCAGACTGGGTTTATCCCTGGACAAGAGGCACAGGATAGAACTTTAAGGCTTCTCATTACACAACATTATGCGAGAAAAACAAAGACATTCCTCCTGTTGCTATCGACTGATGCCGAGAAGGCGTTTCAACGCTTCAACTGGTCATATATGTTGGCCACATTAAGGAGAATGGGACTGGGGGCCAGATTTGGTGAGGTTCAACTGGGCATTGACAGCTGACTTCGACATTAGCAAGAGGCAAAATTGTCCTCTTTCCCCACTGTTGTTCACTATGTCCCTGAAACCGCTACTTCAGGCGAAATCTCCAATATTCAGGGCTATACCTTGCAGGGGGTAGATCATAAAGTCGCTGCCTACGCAGATGACCTCCTTTTCTTTTGTATCAAACCCGTGGATCACACTGCAGTGCCTTCTATTGGAATTCGAAAGATTTGGCATATTTTCAGGGCTTCAAGCTCAATTTGGCAAAGTACTGAATGTCACACTCCCTTCTGCAGATTATGCGGCATTGGATTTGCTGTTCCCGTTTTATAGGTGCTTTGGTAAAATGAAGTATCTAGGTATCTGGGTGACCACAGATCCAAAAGACATATACCAATGTAATTTCTTACCCCTGCTAAAGACATTGTTGGCTGACTTGGAAAGGTGGGCGTACCCCCACATGTTGTGACATGGGAGGGTAGCCATGGTCAAAATGTATATGCTCCAGAGGGTTCTTTACTTTCTCAAGGGCATCCCACAGGCCTTGCCAGCAACCCTTTTCTACACTTTGAAAGCAGCACTTATTAGATAAGTATGACTGGGGGGGAACGATCTCAGGGGGAGTCTGGCGTAACCCAATTTTAAAAAGTATAATCAGGCCACGATTGACAGGACCGGATGGAGTAGATTCTGGAGTCAGTGGTATGGCTGGGAGGTTCGACGGAAGTAGAACACATGGACAGGATGGCCCTGGTATCGCAAGCACTCCACCAGGGCCAGACTGGGACGAAAATTCAGCCCAGGCAGTTAATAGCAGATCAGCCTACAATGGGGAGGGGGGCAAAAAGGGGGCGTGTTGTTTGTATGCGTATATAGAGTAGTGTGTGTGTGTGAATACATGGTTGTGTGGTGTGTATAAGGGATATAGTGTGTAGTGAGTGCAGAGAGTGTAGTGTATGTTTTGGGGGTATAGAGTTTGTGTTCTGTGCGTGAAGGGTGTGTGGTGTCTATAAGGGTTACAGAGTGTGTGTAATGTGTTTATGTGTAAGTGCAGGGGGTGTAGTGTGTCAATAGAGGACCGGATGGCAGGGGGTGTAGTGGGTTAATATGTGGTAAGATGGCAGGGGTGTAGTGGGTTAATATATTTCACGTATGCCTAGTCCCCTTCTTCCGGTGAGAAACAACAGGAAACTGGGCTTGTCATCAAGGGCCTGGTCCTTTTTAGGGGAGGGAGATTATATTCCTATTCATAGGGCGTTGCAGATGGGAAACGACTTCAACGTGGTTGAATGGTCAGCCAAGCTCGCTTTACTAAATTTGTCATGAAAAAGCTTGTCTCCGTTTAAAATAAATCTATTTTATGCCACTTATTTAATGCTGCCATGGCCCTTGTCCCTGCCTTCTGGAAGAGGACCGAGGTCCCCACTAGGGAAGACTTAGTGAGTGATCCAATGTGTTGTGGTATGTCGAAACTGCTGGAAAGTCTTACCAATATATTGTGCACCACAACTGCATGTTATAAGATACATGATGTGGGTGGTGCTACAATTTATTAGTGCATGAGTGTGTACCGTGATCTTGGATTGTGTAGGTGTTACTAAAGTTGAGGGAGTGATGTACTGGCACGCCTTACAATGCCAACATCTAAATGTACCTTTAGTCTTTGTGAGCCAGTTGGATTTTGGGGGAATGCTTGCCAAATGGCTATGTACAAGTAGGTTTTGTAGATTTGGAGATCTATGGGCAGTAAGTGCCGGACGGTCGGTTATGGTGTGTTTTAGTATAGGGTTGTGTAACCGTGTGTACCAGTTCTTTGTCACTGTCAAAAGTTCCTATACATTTCAATGTAGATGAGTTGTTTCTCCTGGTAGATCTGAGGATTGAAGGTCTGTCAATCTGGATGGCAAGTTGGTATGTTCTTTTTAATACTCTGTTAGGATAGCCCAATATTTTTAAGCGCAGTCTCAATATTTATTTATTTATTTATAATTTATTTATAAAATATTTTACCAGGAAAGATACATTGAGATTTCAAGAGTCCACAAATCATTGCATTGTTACATTAGGGTACAATAGAATACAGAAACAGTATTAATACACAATATATACACAATTTAACAAAGAACAGATAGGAAATATATAATCAACCATGACAGGTGCATTCCTGTTGGCATTCCTGATAAAAAAAAGCAGAATCCTCCGAACCGTTCACCCCACCCCCCTGTTTATTCCCTTTGGTTTATAGGTGAGCTGCAGTGGCTGTATTGATTGTTGCAACAGAGTTTCACTTTCTACTACTTTGTTGCACTTTCCCATTGAGGGGCTTCTGTCAGTATTGCTACAGTTTGTTGCTACATTATATCACATATCTAACTTTTAGACACCAGTATTACTATATAGATTTTTATAGTGGTTTAGTTTGGTGTTTATCACCATTCTGATATTTCTAGCTGTATAATATACATTTTGAAGCAGATTTTGTATTCTCCCTCCCCTTCTCCCCTTGTTTTGGGTTTATCAAGTATCTTTTAACATAAAATGTTATGTTTTAATAACATTAGTGTTACTACCAGGACATTTCACGTCTCTCCTTCTCTTTCATCACTATATAGTAGACATATAACCCCAATGAAAACATGCATGTATTTAATTGTGCATGTTTTCATAGGAAGTAAATCTAAAACAGATTGCAAAAGCTGCAGATCTCTTGTCTGAAGCCTTAGCAAGCCCTCCCCTTCTTAACCAACTTAGATTGTCTGCTGTTGTCCAATCACAGACTTCCAAATGCAGTTTAATTAGAAGTCTTTGCAAGGCAGTTGCTCTGGGCAATTGCCAACAAGCTAAACAACCAGGAAGTAACAGAAACTGTTCTTTGATTGACAGCCAGGGGGTTAGGGGTTTATAACAAGGCTAATTTATAAATTTATCAAATCTGCTGGCTGATAGTGGCAGATTTCATAAACTATGTTCTTGTAAACCTGACAATATGATCTTTTTATTTCATTTCTGAACTTTTAAAAAAAAAATTGTCCTACTTGTGCCAAAGAACTTTGCGTTTGAAAGAGTATGTGTTAGAATTGGGTGTGAAAATAAAATTGGTCTTATAACAGCAAACCAACACATTAGTATTTAAGAGCCTGTTTGCCTTAATGAGTTTATACTTCCCAGTGTGCCGTACATCAGAGCTTCTCAACTTCTACTCCACAAGGTACTTTGGATCGGTCCAGAGAGTATTTCATTTTCTGCTTAATTTCTGATGTTAAAAGATGTATCTATTGGAAAACTGGTAGAATATGTGGCTGGAATAATTTTTCAATTGGTATTTTCTTAGAAAATTATTAAAAAACACTGCCATAGGATATGTCGGTGCAATGAAGCTATTATCACAAAAAGATAACGGATTGTAACCCTGTTTCCGTGGGAACAGAATATCATGGACCTTGGCGGTTTAGGTTGTTTTACAGGAATGTATTCAATTCAGTAACAAAGGGTCTAATAAAAACATTGCTGTGAAATAAGAGAACATTGCAATAATCCTGAATGAGAGATGCATTTATTAAATATTTTAATAGCAAATAGAAATATACACTGACCTGACAGCGAGGGTAAGAGGAACAACAGTAGAATTCCAAAAAATTTGGGAACCATGGGACAACAGTTTAGTGGGTTTGAGCGGAGACTGACCGGGCCCGGTTTTTGGATGTCAGACCCGAATTAGTAATAAAAGACCCCTCCTCGCGGGGAACATAATTATCGCGCTACCACTTTGGGGGCCTCCGCCACCCCCCCCCCTATCTCCTCTTTGCTCAAGATTTCCTAACTATATAGTCTTTCTTTTCTTTTTCTTAGAATTTCATACTTTTCCTGTCTCATCTTGTTTTTTGGTCCTTCCCCTGGTTTTTCTCAGGAATGAGGCCTTTTTTCTTTTTCCAGGCATGATCACACTGTCGGAGGAACAAGGTAGCTCATGAGTAAGATTAGTTATTGAATAGAAAGGGCTACTCATATAGCCTAAATGCCTGTCCTTATAAAAATATAAAAACCCTCAGTAGGCGGCAGGTGCCAATGGTTTTTAAGGAATGGGCATGAATTGTATTTGTTGAACTGCATTATGTTTCCAAGAATTGTATTTAAGTTGGCTTCTGCGAAAGCCCAAAAGTTGATGGACACTTGCTATGTCTATTGAGTGAAAAATAAGGAATAAAAAAAAAAAAAGAAATATACACTGAACAAAATTATAAACGCAACACTTTTTTGTTTTTGCCCCCAGTTTTCATGATCTGAACTCAAAGATCTAAGACTTTTTCTATGTACACAAAAGGTGTATTTCTCTCAAATATTCACCGATCTGTCCAAATCTGTGTTAGTAAGCACTTCTCCTTTGCTGAGATAATCCATCCACCTGTGGCATATCAAGATGCTGATTAGACAGCATGTTTATAAATGCTCCCTTTACATACACCAGTTTCAGCCTAGGTGTACAACCTTATCCCTACAGCTGTCAATGGCCTATATGGAATTTTGCTACTTGTAGTCCAGCAATATCTGGAACACCAAGTGTGGACACACCTGCACCTGAATGATGAAAACAAATGTATGTAAGAAACATGCCTCAGGGCGCGGAACCTGAACACAGAATCGAGCGGTCGCAGGACCCAAGAGCTCCGGTACACAGCCAAGAAAACCCGTCTTTTTAGCCACCTCATCAGCGGCCTTTGGATCCTGGGGAACCCCCACACGACGAAGCTATGGAGCGGAAAATATTAAAACAAAGACCTGATAACCCGGGTTTGAAGATCAGTGACTTGTGGCGCCGGGCGCAAAAGGGCCTAAAATGGTCGACCTCTCTGACTTCTCAGATGATTTTTCTGTCGGAATAGAGGAACCGATCCCACAAACGGCAACACAACCACAGCGGATCCCAGACAAATCTAACACTGCCCCAGTAACCAGAGCAGTGCTCCAGGAGCTCCTGGCCGAACTCCAGAAAAATATCTCCGCTGATGTGGCGGCGGTCCACAGCAACATACAGGGCCTCACGGGCTGCATGTGAGCTCTGGAGGCTCAACAGCCAAGAACACCCAACACATAACACTCCAACAGGAGATTGGAGACCTACAAGTACAAAACCTGATACATGAATGCCGCTTTATGGCACTGGAAGATACCAGGCGCTGCAACAACCTCAAGGTGCGTTTGGTGGCTGAAACCATCCAAGACGCTGAATTGTCACTCTTCACAAGGCTTTTGTGGGAGACCTCGAGGGTCTCTTCTGCATCCCTAGATCCAACAGGGCCTCGGCTACAGTACCAAGGGACCTGGTGGTCCAAGAGGGGCGGATATGGCCGCTGTGCTTAATGCCCTGAAGGGGAAAACCCTGTACAAATTTGAAGCAATGACACTCACCTTTTACGCTGACCTCTCAGGGAGCACTCTGGCCTGGCGTAAATCCCTCAGACCGCTTGCCATGCTCCTTCAACAGCATAACATGCGGTATCAATGGTGCCCCTCCTGCACGCTACAAATCTACCACGAGGACACCACTCACCACATATAAGCGCTCCAGGAGGCCACGGCTTTGCTTCAAACGTTGGGACTTCCTATGGACTCTCTCAACCGAAACAGCGTACCCATAACAGGGACCCAGCTCGGATAACCCCCTTCATCCCGCAGAAACCGACGCCGGAACAGTACGCAGCAGTTCCCAACCCCGTTCACATGGGGAACACCATGAACTAAATGGCACATCTGCCTCCTCAAGTTGTGTACTTGATCCTCTTGTTTTTCCTCTTACCTCACCATTATTATTAACTGAATTTTAATCTTCATATGATTTTCTACCCACGTAGACCTCATTCACTGTCCTTTAGGCGGCAACGCCAACTGGCATGCCGAGGCAACACCTATACATGACTGCAGGGCCATCCAACAGTACTACACAACAGGACACAAAGTAACGCAGTCTTAAACCCACACCTTAGTTTTTCGTTTTTCTTAATAAGAGTATGTTCTGCAACATTCGTTATCTTTTTACTGTTTGCCTACCACCTAACCCTCATGCGAGCACTCTCAACTCTAACTACATAGGCACACTCAAATGCCAACTCTGAATTACACCAATCATAGATACACAGTGATACCACATAATTTAAACGGCGCTACTCATAGATGAAGTTCACTAGACCCACTATTTGCAGCAGAAATAGTGGGTCTAGTGAACTTCATCTATGAGTAGCGTTGTTTAAATGATGTGGTGTCACTGTGTATCTATGATTGGTGTATATCAGAGTTGGCGCACAACCCTTCTAGAAGAGGATAGTCTTATCCCATGTATGTATACACTTTCTGAAACTGTAAGTTAAGCTCATGTGCATTCCTATGGCTCTATACATAATTGAAAATTGTGCTGTTCTTTTATTGCCATAACGCTGTCAAATGTTGTAGATATAAATGGGCTAGCACCTGCTCTTGTGGCTATGCAAGCCCTTCTGCTCAAATACGCACTACAAATATGACACTACACAAATGACTTGAATATCTCCTTGATGTACGGCAAAAAAAATTAAGGAGTCAGTTCTAGGTGGTATATATCCATTATGGGCCCTCAAAGAGCATTGTGTAGCACTAGGCAAACTTTGTCAGTTCTTAAAAACGGATGTCTTGGGATGTATTTTTGCAAAGTCATATCTACAGTTATAATTGATAATATGAAAACTCATATCTTGTTTCTTGTTAAGAAATTAGAATGAGGCCAGGAAAGTTCTTTTTTTCCTTTTCGGGGCACTGTGCAAGTGGAAATATATAATATATATTTTTTTTTTATTTCCAACAGCAGCCATAAAAGTTCATACAATTGTGAACTTTCATTTTCATCGTAAAGGGCACCTGTCATTAGATTGAGCATAAGATTTTATCTATACATTTTGTTAGCAGTTTTGCTAGCAGATGTATAGATTAGGAGAAAACCTATTTAAAAATATTTTTTTCTCCCAACTGTCTGTCAATGCTGAGGCATTGACTGACCAGGGAGAGCATAAAATAACTCCCGCAAGAGGTCGCTCTGCTCTCCACCTAGAGCAAATTCAGTGTAAGTGCAGTGGTTGCTATGGAAACTCCCTACCTGGCTTCACTCAGCTCCGTCTGCATGCTGGCAATGAAGCCTGCGTCACTGGTGAGATTTACCCCTGCTTAGGGATGCATCCCAAGCAGGGCAAATCAAAGAAGACTTCAGGAGGAGCATTGGAGGAGTGGAGAATGGCCAGGAGTGTGTTACACACAAATTGACACCCACAAAGCAGCACTAGAATGGAGGAAAAGTGAGTAAATCTTTATAGTGTACATTGTATACACCATGTATCTTTGTGATATATGGTGTATTCATAGTATTTAGGAGCGATTTCAGGTAAGTTCATTTTTTCATAACAGGTTCGTTTTATTACTGCATAATATTATGCCACAGTAATTGTAAGTTTAGTATATTTTCTTTTCATTTTCATATTGTTTAGTACCATTTTTAAATGTAAACATGTAATTTGCAAATGAGAATCACAACACTGTATTATATAATTAAATTGTGTAGATAACAGTTAAAACCTTGAATTGTAATATGATTTAAAATGTACAGATCATTCCAGGGCGTTGCTTACTTCATCTGGCAATCGGCAGGTTAATAAAATATACTTATTTTTCTGAGGAAGTCAATTATTCTTGTTTATATATTCTAATTTTTTTTTTTTTTTTTATCAAATCTAAATATACGGATTTATAACAGTTGTACATATTTGATAATTTTACTATTCCTACCATAGTTTCTGAGTTGAAAGGTTTTTATTTTTTTTATGCGTTTTAAGACTTATGAATATTCATGTATCCATTTTTTTCTCACTTAATTTTTTTTTATGTTTTAGGATATGTCCAAGCATCAAAGCAAGATAAGAAGTTCTTCACCTGTGCATCGAATTTCTCATATGCAGCTCTTTGTGAGTGCGTTCGTAGAATATTCATTTACCGCCAGCCTACTCCGATGGCCACTGTATTGTTTAACAGAAAAGAGGGAAAACATGTAGGGCAGGTTGCTAAGCAACAAGTAGCAAGTCTCGAAACCAATGACCCCATCTTGGGCTTTCAAGCTTCCAATGAAAGATTATTTGTTCTAACTGCTAAGAAACTCTTTGTACTGAAGGTAAATACGGTGTAATTAACCGTTTCCAATCACGTAGAAGCTCAAAGCAATATTCACTGAAATGCCCCTTTAAGAGCTCTTTGATCTCCAAGATGAATACAAAACATGCATATTCCATTTTTTTTAATGTTCGTGTATGTTAATAAAACCTTTAAGATACACCTCTGTTTGTCTGTTTTATATGGGTAGAATATAAATTAATATTAACGTGAATAAAACCAGTATATGTATTTAAGTTTTCAAATATTGAAACTGTCTAGTGAAAGAATAGGATGTGTTAGATTTGTAGCAATATACAAGGAACATGGTGCATGAATGACACATTTCTATCTGCTCTGTCACATACAGTTTAGTGAGGTAGCAGGGAGAACATTTCTCAGGGTTGGTACCTGGTGATCAGTAGGGTGTGTAGCAAACCTATGAACTCCGCAGACAGGTCTGTCTCTCTTCCTCCCACTCACATGCTGCTCTTCAGCTATTTGGGCTGTAAATTTGACTCCAATGCGAATTCTCAGGTTAGTGAATAACTCTGAGAAAGTGCAAGTTTAACCCATTACATTCAGTATGTACTAGAGAATGCCAGAGGCCAAAGATAACATTCAATAGGGACAAAAGTATGCTGACGATCAAATGGCATTAAAAAGGGCAGGACTTATCAATTGCCACATGAAACAGACACCACTAGGAAAAATATACCAGGATCTGTGAATAATTCTCTGTATGATACAAACCTTGTGAGGCTGAAACACTCGCAGTATATTTCTGTAATAAACTATGTTTAAAACCTATATGGAGAAATCATTACAGCAAGTAGCCAGTCGACAAATAGCCTTATGTATATGTACATTTCTTGAATATAATTTGTAATTATTGTTTTGTTTTTTAAAAAGTTAGTGTTTAACCCCTTAAGGACACATGACGGAAATATTCCTTCATGATTCCCTTTTATTCCAGTAGTTGTGTCCTTAAGGGGTTAATAAGCATTATCTTTGGCGATACAATCTTTCCTACCATGAAATTCTACATGTCACACTCAGCTATTACCTTAACTCAGTAGTTCTAATATTCTTAGTAAGTATAAAAATATTCTTTATAGATTCTTTATATAGACCTATCTGAGAAATACAAAAATATATTTATTGATTACATAATTTTTTAGTGGACTTTCCGTGCCCTCCTTTTACTTCTGCTGACGAGCTACAGCTCTGCTAGTTTCATTTAACCCCTTTAGGACACATGACAGAAATATTCCGTCATGATTCCCTTTTATTCCAGAAGTTGTGTCCTTAAGGGGTTAAAACCTTTAATAATTAGGGGGTAGGGTGATTTGTTGCCTTGTATTTTTTTTCAGCACAGTATATTATATGCCACTTCGGTTATACACTGTTATCATCTGCATGTTTATCGTTTGTGTCACATTTGTATTCTCTTGGATTGGTACATTTAACATGTACTTGTTAGTAATAGTGATAATTTATAGCGCTTGTAAAAACTCCAATTAATTGTATCTGATCTCTTTAGTGCTTTTCTATTCACATATCAGAAACACATACATTTTCTTCCTGTTCTTTAAGTGTTTATGATGCCCAGCCCTAGTTTGTCACATGACCCATAATATTTATTGTACATTGCTTTATTGATTACTAAGGCTTAAGAACATTCTGTTGCAGATTTAAATGTTGTCAATCTTCTGTGGCCAAAGAAAGTGTATAATATTTATTAATATAATATAATCGCTGTGCTGGGTCTTTTGACCCATAGATTCAGCAAGATAATTTTTGTAATTGAATTTGAATTTTAATCTTGTCACTTTGTGTTCATGACAATGTGAGCATTTCAAATCCTGTAATTACTACTAGAGAACTGCTACGGCTTGAACTATTTTAACCGTGCATACATTTTCATTTCATATTTACTTCACTGTACCCTCAGCAGTGTAAGATACCAGGCTAAAATTTCTTTCCGTATGCTACTAGCCAAAAATATACATTCATCAACACCAAAAACGAGGATACGTTTTTGGGGTTGTTTTTTAACTTTCTTTATTGTGTGTCCATACTGAGGTAGCCATGTTTATGACTGAATAATTAATCATAAGTGGTCATTTAAACACAGGCTAATTACTAGAACACACTCACATACACACATACAGACACACTCATGCTCTGTCATACATGCATTCTACGCACACAAATATAGACCCTATACTAGCAGTTACAACCCATTTTATTTTCGATTAATAAAAGACGCAAAACATAGCTTTCTCTATCGGTTGTTAGGTTGTCCAGCCAAAAGAACGTTATGAGCTACAGAGGGGACAGGCAGTGTAGAACTGTTCCTCAAAGAAACCCCCACACGCCATGCACAGCCATTCAGAAGCATTGCAGAAGAAATACAATAACTCAAATACTTAGTTAATAACGCAACAACCTCTCCCCAGACTGAGCGTATGTGGATGTAACAGTGCATTACTGGTGTGTTCTTCATCATAATGTCAGTTTTATAATTCAAAATACTACAGTTTATAAACTAAAGTCCTTTGCAAAACCTTGACCTTTAACCTTTCTGTTAATATACCTGACATTTATTTGTTTGTCTTTGTAATGATTAATCTTTGTCAAATTCTGTAATTCTGTTTTAAAGGTACACTCTAGGCACGGTGGCCTTTGCATCTCATAGAAGTGGTTATAGTGCCTAGAGTCACCTAGCACCATCTCTCCGTCAATATTAAAACCATTTTCAAGAGATTCGTTAAAGGACCACTATAGTGCCAGGAAAACAAACTCGTTTTCCTGGCACTATAGGGTTTTTAGGTCCCCCTCGCCCTCAGGCTCACACTTCCACTGGGCTGAAGGGGTTAAAACACTTACCTTTCTCCCGCGCCAGACTCGCTCAGCATTGGGGAACTCTCCTCCTGCTGACGTCAGCGCCGAATGCGCATGCGCAGCAATAGCTGTGCGCACATTCAAACCGTCCACAGGAAAGCATTTCTCAGTGAGACCGCCACTATAAACTGGATTAACCCTAGTGTAAACATAGCAGTTTCTCTGAAACCAAGTTTTCAGCTGCAGGATTAACACTAGAGAGACCTGGCACCCAGACCACTTCATTGAGCTGAAGTGGTCTGGGTGCGTATAGTGGTCCTTTAAGGGATCATTCACAGCCTGGCCATAATGGAGATATGGCTAAGCCAAAGATCACACTCTTCCTTAGCCCCTTAAGGACACATGATGGAAAAAATCCGTCATGATTCCCTTTTATTTCTGAAGTTGTGTCCTTAAGGGATTAGTCATACCAATTCATACCAACTGTGAACAGCTTCGGCAGTCTTAGAGCACTCAGCTAAAGCTCTCAGCCAATCACTGCTGCCTATTGGCACCCAGTCTAATGTGAAAACTTCAACATTTGAGCAGTACAGATAGTGCCTACAATATTCCTTTGTTGTTTAAACCTTTATCAAGCTTTATAGGTGTGCAATACATGGCATTTAAAGAGCTAGTTACTTGCTTGTTTCAGCTCTCTTGTAAAAAACATAATCAGTTTTCAAAGTTTGATTATGTATTGGCAAGAGCATTCAAAAATATTAACCCATTAAGGACACAACTTCTGGAATAAAAGGGAATCATGACGGAATATTTCCGTCATGTGTCCTTAAGAGGTTAATAAAGATTGTATCTTTTTAAAAACTTTTTAACCCCTTAAGGACACATGACACGTGTGACATGTCATGATTCACTTTTATTCCAGAAGTTTGGTCCTTAAGGGGTTAAACAAACGCAAATACTTTATTGTACTTTATTAATACAGCTAGAGGAGAAACATAGTTAATGTTCTATCAATTAAAAATGATTCTGTGCAAAACAGAATAAAGCAAAGAGGTTGAGTGAAAAAAATGAAAATTTTATACATACATGGCTTGAATGTCATAACAAAGATATCCGTTCGCTTTAGGTTTATAAGCAATTTATCTCCAGCTGCAATTGCACTCATCATGAAGAATGAATGGGTTTTCTCAGTAAGCTGTACAGGCAGAGGGGAGAGACGTTGATCCTAGCTGTGCGTGTGGGGTGTATGTGGTTTTTATAATGTTCCACAGGGCAGGTTTATAGCTGGAGCATTTTTTGAGGAATCACTGCAGTTATCCACCTTGAAAAGTGAGATGTGTTCAAGATACTCTCTGCACCACAACCTTTGCAATAACGCAAGGTTGTTATGGTTCTTAAAATGACACTTTCAAATTTTGAGTTCTAATGTTTTATTGCCGTAATATGCTTAGCCTGGCTCTACATTGGGGTATCACAAATTCTTAACTACATTGAGCTACTTACACAGCAGTTTTCTATATGTCTGTTTGTTTGACTGTAACCTACTGTCCACTTTTGTCCAAAATGTAAAGTGTGAAAAATATTAATCAATTGTACCTACAAAACATTGGTTTTAATTTGATTAAAGGGATAATTTAGGTAATTATCACTAAATGCTATTGCATTGGCTTTTGTGCTTTTAGGCTTGAATCAGTCCCAGTGGCCCAGCCTCCTGCTTGCCTCTTGCTAATGTGAAGGTTCCACTTCTGCATTCGCAATATCAATTGCTTTATCCACATTGATAGGCTGATTGTGCCTCTTTAAAAAATATTCATTATTTTATATTATTTTAGCATAGAAATTCTAGTAAAATGAATTGTAGGTATTGTCATTAAATGGTTTAGCCCAATTTATAGATTATATAGTATAGGAATTTGAGTTTATTGTACTAATGCCAAAGTGTTCATCCTTGATGTATTCATTAATGTGTTAATTGTCAAAGTGAATTCTTAGTCTTTCTCAGCCACTAATCGTATACGAATGACTTGTTAGGTAATTAAAAAGAGGACAATTTCAGATCTAACATAATAGGTTGAAGGGATACTCCAATCACCATGACCACTGCTGCTTGTAAAAATGGTCATGGTAATAGGAGTCGGTAGCGTTTCAGCTTGAAGATATTTGTACTTTTGTGCCAGGAGCTAGTTGCACCTCTGACACTTGTGACTTAGACAGCCCGTAACTTTGTCACAGAGTGCCTCATGTCAGTTCTGTGCAAACATTATTGGTGACAGGCATAATGAGCTTCTCAAGAAGCCTTGATGTGCCCACCCTTCATCCATTTATTTATTTACTTATTTTTAAACAAATACCATCCCTCGCCTACACAGCTCTATGAAAAGCATTTATTGGACCCTGAGCGAGCAGCGATGATGTCAGAGGCCTTCAAGACAGCACTGGGACCTTTGCCCAGCGTTAGATTCCGGGTCAAGTTTAGCTCTTTATTTGCAGGTTTCTAAGAGGGGACATAATCCATAATGTCCAGTAGGCCATATAAACTAAAACAATACTGCTGTTTCATAGAAATGGTTAGAGTAACCCTTATATTACATATCTTTCTCCTATCCGCATTATCAGTGCATAATAAAGAGAATCAAATGGATAGGTCACGTTTCCAAGTTGGAAATACATTTTGCTTGCCGTTAACCTCCCAATCTTGGAACGTAGATCTCAAGATCACATAATTAACAATGGCAGCAGTTAAGTCTCCTTTAGTCGATAATTTCTACCATAGGCAACATTACTGGCAGGTAAAGGTACATCTGCTGTAATAAGATAAAATGTCTGGCACGTGTATCTAAATAATTCTTTGTGCCTTTGTAATTATAATACAAAAAGTTGCATGATGCATGATTTTGGGGGAGAATATTTCCACATTATTGAAGTCATATTCTTGAAATTCATTCAAGTCATCATCACATTTGGTTTTACTCTCGTTCTATATATTTTATAATTGCATGATACGCTTGGTGGTTTGACTCGATCAAGTTATACTCTGCAATTATGATTTCTTTGTACAGCAATTACAATACACTTGATTTGACTCTGGAGTCCTTGTTAAAACTGATGGTTAACAAGTGCAGATATTTGCGGCAGAAATTTAACATATCAACCTCTCACAGACATGAATAACACGTTTCGTGATTGTGATAAATACTTTCAGCCCTGCAAATAGGTAAGTGTTTTCTGTAAGAACAATCATTGATTTCAATCAGATGTAATTAATGCCGATAAAGGGTTGGTTCATACTTTAAAAAAAGTGGGTGCATAGTTTGTTGGGATATTTGTTTTTCTTTCTTTCTAAAAATTTTTTTGTCTAATATTAGGTTAGTCTGTCTGCTTGAACTCCAAGTGTCATCGTTTATAATATTAAATGATCTAGGTTGGTTTCTAAACTGCTGCAGAAAGGTCATGAATACTGAAGAGATTTCTTGCAACCAAAAGTTCATTTAACACCTCTATTAGGGCTAAATGAAATGGTTGTAGATTATCCCTTCAGTGTACTAGAGGCTGAAAGTGAAACTGACCGAATTCCAACCGCCTTAACAATTGCCAAGTTTACTAAAGCCAAATGCGGTGAGAATTCGGTCATCCCAAGCAAAGCTGTAGCTTTCGCATACGAATCCTATGCAAACTGTAGCATTTGGAAGAATCACAAAGCAATCATTTTAATAAAAGTCAGGGCAAATGCATCCAGCATGAAGCACATTAATAAATTATCATTTACTTGCCTACATACATTTTAAGTACTCTTTGCATGCTGTCAGCGTCCACAACTAACAACCAAATAGTTAAATAGCCCTCTGCAATGTAAGGTCAGCTGGCCAGTGTACATGGCAGCTGGCCAGTTCTTGCTAGTCAGCCTGCCACATTAAGAGATTTATAAATATAAAATAATAAATAAAAAGCCTCACGGGCTCAGTAAGACAATATTATTGTAATAGAGGTATTTTACATCCTTATACCCCCACATGCCATTCAACCGGTGGGGGCATGTCTACTAAATGCCAACACATGGCTGCTCAGCAGGCAAATAGTTCTGTTCTATGTTTTTATTTATTTTTTTAAACACAGGCTCGGATTTACAGCATTCAATCCGGATTTCAGGCGTTCGGTCTGGCTGAAATTCAGTCCTGTTTGAGGCATGACTTACAAAATCCAGACACTGCCAAACACCATGACCAATGTTGGGATTTTGCAGTCCAAATGGCTCTATAAGCAGCCAAATAGTTTTGTCCCATTTGGAACAAAGCCATTTGGACTTTAGTAAATAGCCCCTCTGAGTGAGTTAAAAATCTCCAGTTGTAAATCTCTTTACACCCGAAACCTAGGAATGGGTATATCTGTAGCTACATTTTACCAACCAGCCGCTACTTGCTAAGGACCTGTCACTACTTTTAGCTAAGTGGCTGTTTAAAGGAACGCTCGAGGCAAAAAAAGCACTTCAGCTCTTCCACTTTTTTCATTTTATACAAGTCCCGGTTTTTAAAAGAACTCTGCGTTTTATAATTGTACCTTTTCAAATAAGTTAAAATACAATACATGTGGATTCTTTAGGATAATTAGTCCCCAAAATGTAGATCTTAGACGTAGTAACTAGAAATCCTTCCAACTCTAATCTAAAATAATCGGCTACATTCCAAATCTGTGTCATTTGCTCAGTTCAAGATGCCTCAGTCGCTGATTTATAGCACACAAAGAAACAAAACGAAAGTGGGAGATTCACAGGAAAGTTCCACTTTGCTAACACTTTTTCTAGCACAGTAATAATGCTGTCTGTACCTCTTGTCAGATCACACTGGGCTGTGCTGAGATGTTCTCTGATCACAATGAAATCAGTCAGAGATCTAGAACGAAAAGAGAAAGAGAGACATGATTGGGGTTTTTCCCTCCCCCCTCTACCACCCAAGGAAATCAACTGTAATGTCAATGCTGTAGTTTAAAGAAACCAATAAATTTTTAGCCGCCTAATATAAGATTATATATGTGGAGATGTAAAATATACTAATTTCACATGATATATTTACAAGTTCTCATTTCAGTTGCTGAAATTGACATCACAGAGCCCACTTTAACCCCTTAAGGACACATGACATGTTTGACATGTCATGATTTCCTTTTATTCCAGAAGTTTGGACCTTAAGGGGTTAAAGGGACACCAAGACAACTTTAGCATTAATAAGCAGTTTTGATGTATAGATCATGCATCTGTAGTTTTTCTGCTCAATTCTCTGCCTTTTAGGAGTTAAATCACTTTGTTTATGCAGCCCTAGCCACACCTCCCTGCATGTGACTTACATAGCCTTCCTAAACACTTCCGGTCAAGTTAATTTTGCATTTTTTTTTAAATCCAGGTGGTTTTAGACAGTTATCTGTTTGTTTATATTATTTGCTCTTGTGTAGTTATATTATTTCCATTCTGCCTGCATTTTGTGAATCTGCATATCAACAACACTATCACATTTGATATTTTTTTTACTGTATTTCACTGGTTGAAATATTGTTATTTTTGTTAGGAACCTGGGAAAATTATTCTAACACAAAGTATATGTTATAAACTCTCAATCTCTAATAATCCCCAATACTGAGGGGATGAATGAATAAAAATAACCATATTTTCGTAAATGTAAATTTTTAGGTATCCCTGAAAATGCCTGAGCTGCCCTAGTTTATTCTAAAAAAATGTATTTGTCTTCTGTCCACTGACCCTGACATGAATTGAAACTATAAAAAGCACACTTTGATCCCAAACTGCATGGGTTTATTATGTCATTAACAGAATATCTATCTATTTATTGTATATATTTCAAGCACCTTGATGATAAATTAGACCTATATACCTTATGGTAACTAATAAATCACAAGAAGCATGGACATTCTTATTTCAAGATATTTATATTCATTTTTTTAAAAACAATTTATTGAGGAATAAAAGTTAAACTATAGGTGTTTTACTGTACATGTGGGACATTAGAGCAGAATTTCCCCATACATAATCATTTTTAATGTAACAACAATATTTATAATCAAATCAATTTACACTGCATTATGTCGCCTGTCTCTCATCTCATAATAAAGCATTTCTTTTACATCGTCACCCTTCATTGAACAGGTGATAAACTGCTGTGTAACATAAATAGGTTCAATATTTAGCACCAATAGTCCAACGTCCCAGTAATATATTTTGTAAATATGGTAATTTTTTCAAAGTTTTTCAGAATTAATTCTCTCATTTATATAACAAGTTAATCAATGAACCCACAAATCCAGACCATTTTTTGGGGGGTAAGGCTACCTTTATGATGAGATGATTAAAGCCAACCCAAGAGTTCAGACTGAAGCAAAACTTTGGATGGCAGCTTCAAAAAATACTTTGTAAAAATGTTTGAGCATTGCCAAATCTGTCTGTATAAACTTGACGTGTCTTTGGGGTTAGAAATGTAATAAATATGGCTGCTTCTTAAGTGAGAGGCTAGTGCTTGTCAATGAAGTCAAATAGTCACTTACCTCCCTTCACATTTCCCAAAGGAGTGAAATTGATCAACTTCTACCTCTTTACGTTTGGAACATTGATCAGAGTCTTGGATTTTAAGTCTGTGTCGTTTTTAGTGGAGTAGTAGATTTAATGAGTTACACATATGTTTTTGTCGATATGTGTTTGCTGGTAGCAATTTTTATCATTTTATTGTAAACGTCATGTTTGTACTTTTCTTTTCTTTTATACAATGCATTGTAGTAGACTAGCTTGTCTTTTTATAAAGGTGCCAATCCAGGCTGTATAATTTTATACATAATTACATTAAAGCATTGATGTACATATGAATAATAGTGAGACAGTGTAAGATTGCAGTATACAAAAAGCTTTATCTAAACAAATTCTTCTAAACTCATAATTTTACATTAAAGTAGAAAAGCTATTCATTAGATCTACACAGCACTTGTACATAGCAACATGTTCAAAATACAAAATCCCCATACATTTATTGCTGCTAGTTAGGCAGAAACCTTTACTTTGTCCTCAATGAAGCAGAAGCGACTATAAAATGAATAAATCATGTGGTTACATCTGTTTTAATTCACATTCATTTCAGCAGAGATAACTAGCCGCCATCATGTTAGTCTGTTGATCAAAACTGTGTTACAATATTGTTTAATGGGGAAAAAAAGCATGTATTGAAAGCAGTGACTAATCTTTTTGTGTAACATGTCAGATACACCTTAACCTGTGTATATCTTAGAGAGATATACAGTTTTAAATTTTACAAGGCTACCTAAAATCGTCTATCTTAAAGGGACACTATAGTCACCAGAACAACTACAGCTTATTCAATTTGTTCTGGTGAGTAGAATCATTACCTTCAGGCTTTTTGCTGTAAACACTGTATTTTCACAGAAAATGCAGTGTTTACATTACAGCCTAGTGATAACTTCACTGGCCACTCCTCAGGTGGCTGTTAGAGATCCTTCCTGGGTCATGGCTGCCTAAAATGCATCCAAACATTCAGTGTCTTGACCCTCTGCATGCAGACACTGAAATTCCCTCATAGAGATTAATTGATTCGATTCACCTCTATGAGGAGATGCTGATTGGCTAGTGCTGTGTTTGAATCATGCTGGCTCTGCCCCTGATCTGCCTCTTTGTCAGTCTCAGCCAATCCTATAGGGAAGCACTGTGATTGGATCAGGCTACCACTTCTGATGATGTCAGCAGACTGCTTGTTTTTTTTTTTTTAGGCAAACAGCATGCAGATCTACAGCTTCTGGCTTGAATACAGTAAGATTTTGCTATATTTATGGAGGCATGAGGGGCCCAGGGGGGCTAGATGGTGGTTTTAACACTATAGGGTCAGGAATACATGTTTGTGTTCCTGACCCTATAGTGATCCTTTAACAAACAAATATGGGGTTTCATTTCCACCAAATGGCCATTTTATCTTTAAGCCCACCACTACCTCACAGTACCCCAATATCGGTGGGTCCTACAATAATTTTAACGTGGGATGGGAGACAAATTAAATAGTGCTAATGCTAAATGAACTTAAGTGTATTTAATTAATCTGTTGTAAGAGCATTGAGTATATATCATGCAAAATTAATGTGATAAAACTTTTTTTTATAAATACAGTGTCAGTGTCATAAATAAATAATCAAAGTGATAGTGCTTTTATGTATATACTCACTATGCGTATTATATATCTGCATTATAGAATAATAAGAATTATTATAAAAGTGACATTACTATACAAAACCTCCTTAAATTTTACTTTCCTTTTAGACCCATCTGAACTGTGGACGGAGGGGATGTTCGACCCAAAAGGAATCTGGTCTGGACTCCAACATTACAATTGGGGTCGCACCTGCAACATGCATTTCTCCGCAGCTGTGAAGACTAAAATTTATACAAAATACTGTTTAAGGAACAGCACACACAAAAATAGCTTCATATTTTACAAAGCTACTTAAAATCACCTTTCTCAGCGAACAAATATGTGGATTCAGTTCCACAATCTAGCCATATCGTGTTAAGTCCACCACAATGCCACAGTGCCTCAATATCAGTGGGTCCTACACTAATTTTCACATGGGAGACAAATGAAATAGTGCTAGTATTAAATTAGCTAAAGGGCATTGTGAATATATATCATGCAAAAATAATGTTATTTTTTATTTTATTTTTTTAATGGTGTCATTACTAAATAATCAAAGTGATACAGAGGTTATGTGTATACTCACAATTGTCTGCTCTACATCAAATAACAATTACTATAAAGATTTTGTTATACAAAATCTCTTTTAAGTTATACTTTACTATGAACACCTCCAATGGAACATCTGAAGCAGATTGTGGGACAGGGTGGAGGTGACCACAGCAAAGTATACATTTGAAGAGGTTTTGTAAAGCAATGTCACTTTAATAATAAAACTGTATTTTTGTGTGTTCGCTGTTCCTTAATCTCTATTTTGTGTAAATTTTGTTGTTTACAGCAGCACCACTGCTGAGAAATGTATGTCCCAGGTGTTTCCCAAATCCCTTCTTTTTTTCTTGGTTATATTCAGAATCTGAGACCTTGTGGAGGAAAATAAAATTGCATATGAAAATAATAAGTCCTAAAAAGTCACCTATGAGGTCCAAGCAAATAGTTTTTAATGCATTTTATATACCGTATTGTTTGGAATATAGGATGGATTTTCTTAATATAGAGTATTGCATACTACAATACTGGTAAAAATATACACTGCTCAAAAAAATTAAGGGAACACTTAAACAACACAATGTAATCCCAAGTCAATCACACTTCTGTGAAATCAAACTGTCCACTTAGGAAGCAACACTGAGTGACGATCAATTTCACATGCTGTTGTGCAAATGGGATAGACAACAGGTGGAAATTATAGGCAATTAGCAAGACACCCCCAATAAAGGAGTGGTTCTGCAGGTGGTGACCACAGACCACTTTTCAGTCCCTATGCTTCCTGGCTGATGTTTTTGTCACTTTTGAACGTTGGCGGTGCTTTCACTCTAGTGGTAGCATGAGACGGAGTCTACAACCCACACAAGTGGCTCAGGTAGTGCAGCTCATCCAGGATGGCACATCAATGCGAGCTGTGGCAAGAAGGTTTGCTGTGTCTCTCAGCGTAGTGTCCAGTGCATGGAGGCGCTACCAGGAGACAGGCCAGTAAATCAGGAGACGTGGAAGAGGGCAACAATCCAGCAGCAGGACCGCTACCTCCGCCTTTGTGCAAGGAGGAACAGGAGGAGCACTGCCAGAGCCCTGCAAAATGGCCTCCAGCAGGCCACAAATGTGCATGTGTCTGCTCAAACAGTCAGAAACAGACTCTATGAGGGCCCGACATCCACATGTGGGGGTTGTGCTTAAAGCCCAACACCGTGCAGAATGTTTGGCATTTGCCAGAGAACACCAAGATTGGCAAATTCGCCACTGGCACCCTGTGCTCTTCACAGATGATGTGACAGAGTCTGGAGACACCATGGAGAATGTTCTGCTGCCTGCAACATCCTCCAGCATGACCGGTTTGGCAGTGGGTCAGTAATGGTGTGGGGTGGCATTTCTTTGGGGAGCCGTACAGCCCTCCATGTGCTCGCCAGAGGTAGCCTGACTGCCTTTAGGTACCGAGATGAGATCCTCAGACCCCTTGTGAGACCATATGCTGGTGCGGTTGGCCCTGGGTTCCTCCTAATGCAAGACAATGCTAGACCTCATGTGGCTGAAATGTGTCAGTAGTTCCTGCAAGACGAAGGCATTGATGCTATGGACTGATCTGCCCGTTCCCCAGACCTGAATCCAACTGAGCACATCTGGGACATCATGTCTCGCTCCATCCACCAACGTTGAATGAATATTTAATTCATTCAGATCTAGGATGTGTTATTGTTGTGTTCCCTTTAATTTTTTGAGCAGTGTAGTTTATATATTGCATAATAAAGAAAGCTATATACCTGGATGATATCGTTTTAGGCACTACTAGTGTAAAATGTGGACAGAATGACTCACTTGTGTCAGAGCGGTGAGCAGGCTCTATATATTCAAAACTTCTGCTGAACGAAAAGATATGACTTACAACACAAAAAAAAAGAGAGGAGAGGGGATGAAAACCACCACCCCTCCCCAAAAGGTTACGGGAGGTACAAGGGGCCTAACCCCAGAAAATTACAACAATGAAAAGACAGAATGGGGTAGAGAATCCACTCACAAGAAGTAGGTGGAAAATCCAACCCATTTAAATATACCTCCTTAATGTACAACGTCACATAAATAGAGTAAGAAAATCTTTATTAAACAGAATAATGCTATATACACAAAAACAGTGTAAGTGATAAGATAAATACCAACACCAATTAAAAACCTGGGCACACTAAACCCAAAAAGTCACGTTATTGTTTATAGGATAAAGGTGAGTCAATAGTGTTTGCCTTTAAATAGCTAAAGTAAAGTCACCTAAATAGACTGATCAGTAAGTGACACCACGGTCTAGTCATGCACTTGGAAAATAAATAATAAATAAACTGCAGCAAAAATAGGGAAAAAGGAAGCCAGGCTAGAAATGCAGATAAGTATGTCTGGGCTAAGTATAAAAGTACTGAAGGGTTAGTAATACCTCCCTATAAGATTGAAAGAAGGAGGAGGAGAGAGTTTGGTAAAAGAATGGAACTCTACAAAAAAGTGTACACCCTTATTCTAAACAGATAAGGAGGGTAAAGTAGCCCATATCAAACTCAAATTAGTATGTCTCCACAGTAGCGAAAAACAGGACCATAAATACGATCAAATAGACAAAGCTTCCTACAAAGTGATAGACCTATCTTCATAGAGTAGGATACCTCCAAAATAAGGTAAGTAACACACAAAAAAAATGTTAAAATAACAGCATTGGCTGTTTCATTGTTGTGACTTACAACACAGCTCTCGGTTGCGCTTCCTTATGGCAGAAAGCTAACAACTTCTGTGCAACCACTTCTAACCTTTCTAATAGTACACAAAACACTCAATAAGCAGATCAGAGGGATTTAGTAAACAAAGGAAAATGCTATTTTTTGGCTAAAGTATATTGATAATTGGTATCTATGTATTGTCTATATTGTGTCTCATTACAGTCTTCCCCTGCAGACATTAAATAACACCTAATAACAGAAGACTTTTTTTGTTTGTGTTTCTTACCAATGGATAATTTTCTATCTCTTTTTTTATTTTTTTTTTAAATATAATTTATTCTCTTTGGATTTTCACATTTCCTGTTGAGAACAACTAGAAAATGATGAAATGCATAGCTGTGATAAGATGTGATTATGTTTAGGCTAAATATGCAAAGTGTGAGTCAGTTCTCTTTGCTGTGACACAGTAAACACTACCTTTCTTTTCCTTTGATTTGAAAACAACATCTCACAGGGCTCTGAATTGTTTCCACTAAATAACCCAAATTTATGCCCTATTCGTGTTCACTTAGGATAAATAAATGGTGTCAAAACAAATAATTATAAGAGAGATTGGAGGTGTACAGAATGGAAAAAATGAATTGTTGCTATGTGATCTTTTAAAAGTTCATGGATTTCTGTATACTATCTGAGCAAGCATACACAGTAGATTAACCAGTGGAATGCCAATGAAATGTGTACATTACATATTACAGGAATGCCCCTCCTCCCTAACAACTTCAGCTCGTGACTTTGGTATGGATAGACTTTATTTTGTTTCTAACAGCAATTCATCTTGAATTGGGGTCGATTAAATGGTTGGTCGAATTCCTGAACTGTGACATGAAATATGCCCAAATCATGTACCAACCAGAAAACGCAATGGGTGAGCATGTTCATTCTAGTTCATGAATCTGAAGTTCACACTTGCTGCCAAAAAAAATTAGATCTATATATCACTTCTCAATAATATATTGTATATTTAATAAATACAATAATTATTTTACTGCACTTCCTATTTTCTTTTTTTTTTTGATACTCCGAGTATCTACTTATGCCCATCGGCTTATGCAATGCTGCAGCTGTATTTCAGGACCTCATAAATGATCTTTTTGAAGAATATATCTATACTTTTGTTTTGGTTTATCTTGATGATATACTTATTTATTCGCCCGATCTCCCTACTCACCATGAGCATGTAAAACAAGTGTTGCAAGCATTACTCGAGAACGGGTTGTATTGCAAACTTGAGAAATGCCTGTTTGATCAAACAGTGCAGCAGTTCTTCAGCTATATCATTTTGGCCTCTGGTTTTCAGATGGATCCACGTAAACTAGAGGCTGTTCTGCTCTGGCCATTAACCAATGGATTGAAAGCTACGGTTCATTGGGTTTGCTAACTACTACCAGAGATTCATAAAGGGATTCTCTACAGTGATAGCCCCAATTACCAACCTGACACGTAAGGTGGTTAATTGTCATTTATAGTCCAAAAAAGCAAAAGAAACCTTTGAGCATATAAAATCGTTATTTGCTTCTGCTCCTATACTTGTACACCCTGACACTAGCAAACCCTTTATATAAGAGATCGATGCTTCTGAAACATGGGTAACTTCCAGTTTAAATAAAATACTTACCTCCTTCCACAACAAAGATGGCGCCGACGTGTGTGCAATGTCATGTCATGGATGTGCACGCTCATTTTGTGGTCAGAGGTCACAATCTGGTCAATCAGTGTATAAAGAGGCACATTTAAACCCCAAATAGCTTTTTATCAGTGCCCTGTCATGGTTTCCACTAGTTGGTTGTCACAGAGTATGTTCTTGATCTTATTTTGGTATTTGACTTTGGCTTGCATTTTCACTTTTCCTAATTCTGGTATCCTTGACCTTTGGCTCTTTCTGTGTCCCTGACCTCAGCTTTTATTTTGACCATTCTCTTTTACATTAAGTCCGGCCATTCAAAGGCCCGGTATACGTTGTCCTTATTCATATTTTAAATAAGCCAATGTAGGGACTGACAGAAGGGTGAGGCATGGGTGGTGCGGGCGGACAGGAAGATGAGCCTCGCTGCCGCATTCATTATGGACTGTAACGGCGCAAGTTGGGAGCACGTAAGACCACTGAGAAGTGGATTACAGTAGTCAAGGCAAGAAAGGACAGTGGAATGGACCAACACCTTAGTCGCATCTGGTGTTAAGTAGGGGCGGATGCGCGCAATGTTTTTGAGATGGAAATGACAGGATTTGGCGATAGATTGAACATGAGGCTTGAAGGAGACGTCATAGTCAAAGAGAACACCTAGGCAGCGAGCCTGTGTGGTGGAGCTGATGGTAGCACCGTTGACTTGGAGGGAGATAGACATAGGAGTAACAACATTTGAGGGAGGAAAGACCAGAATTTCAGTTTTGGTCAAGTTTAGTTTAAGGAAGTGGGCAGCCATCCAGTTAGAAATAGCAGAGAGGCAGTCAGAGACACTAGTCAAGAGGGACGGGGAGAGATCAGGACAGGACAGGTTGATTTGCGTGTCATCTGCATGGAAGTGATATTGGAAGCCAAAGGAGCTAATGAGTTTACCAAGGGAGGCGGTATAGATGGAGAACAGTAGGGTACCAAGGACTGAACCTTGGGGGACACCAACAGAGAGGAGTTGGGGAGAAGAAGCAGAGCCAGAGAAAGAAACACTGAAAGAGCGCTGGGAGAGGTAGGATGAACACCAGGAGAGAGCAATATCTTGTAGACAGATATTGCGGAGGATGAGAAGAAGCTGTTGATGATCAACAGTGTCAAAAGCTGCAGACAGGTCAAGGAGAATTAGGATAGAGTAGTGACCACGAGATTTTGCAGTGAGTAGATCATTGGATACTTTGGTCAGTGCCGTCTCCACAGAGTGCTTGGTGCGGAAACCAGACTGAAGCGGGTCTAGCAGAGAGGTAGACTCGAGGAAGTCTGTCAATCTCGCATACACAATTCTTTCAAGGATCTTGGATGCAAAATGCAGTAGCGAGATAGGACGATAGTTGGATGGGAAGTTAGGGTCAAGATTGGGCTTCTTTAGAATTGGGGTTACAGTTGCATGTTTGAAGGGCGATGGAAATATACCAGAGCAGAGAGAGAGATTGAGAATTTTAGTGAGAGGTGGAGAAAGAGAAGAAGACAGAGTACGGATGAGATGCAAGGGAATTGAATCTAGGGAGCAGGTGGTGGGGCGGGAGGACTGGAGGAGAAACCTCTTCCAATGTAGCGGGTGCGATTGAACATAGAACAGCAGAGGGAGTAAAGTGCGGGGAAGTATTGTAAGGGGAAGAAGAAAGATGAGAGATCTCTTCTCTGATTGTAGAGATCTTGTCAGTGAAGTGAGTTGCAAAGTCTGAGGCGGTCAAGTTAGTAGGTGGAGGAGGAACAGCAGGGCGAAGAAGAGAGTTAAATTTGTGAAATAGTTGTTGGGGTTCGCATGAGAGTGTGGTTATGAGGGTATTGAAGTAATTAACTTTTGCAGAGGAAAGAGCCAATCTGTATGAGCTCAGCATAAATGTATAGTGGAGAAAGTCAGATGCACAGTGAGACTTTCTCTAACAGCGTTCAGCAGTTCTGGAGCATCTTTGGAGGTATCGAGTGAGCTTGGTGTGCCAGGGTTGTTGTTGGGGGTGCCTGTGGCGTTTAAATGTACAAGGTGCCATGATGTCTAGTTGAGAGGAGAGGGTGGAATTGTAGAAGGAGGTTGCAGAACTAGGACAGGTGAGGTTTGAGATAGGTAAAAGGAGAGTTTGGAGATTAGTGGAGAAATGATCTAGGTCAAGACATTGGAGGTTTCTGTGAGAGTGATATTCAGACGGTGGTGTCAATTGGGTCTTAGGAATGCCAATGTAAAAAGTCAGCAGATGGTGGTCAGATAGAGGAAAAGGAATATTGGAGAGATTAGAGGCAGTACAGAGGTTGGTGAAGGCAAGATCAAGAGTGTGTCCTGCTGTATGGGTTGCTAAATTGGACCATTGCGTAAGGCCAAAGGAGGAGGTTACATAGAGCAGACGAGAGGCATCAGTGCAATTGGGGTTGTTGATAGGGAAATTGAAATCCCCAAGTATAAGGGAAGGAGTGCTAGATGAGAGGAAGTGGGGAAGCCAGGAAGGCAGTAGATGATAGCAATTCTTAAAGGAGTGGGTTTAAATAGGCGGACAGTGTGAACTTCAAAAGAAGAAAAGAATAGGGCACGGGGAGTTATGATTGGTTGAAAGGTACATTGAGGGGAGAGAAGGATGCCTACGCCGCCTCCTTTACAGTTGAATCTGGGAGTGTGAGAAAATAAAAAAGAGGCGGGAGTAGCGCTTTCAGAGGGGGATAGCCAGGTCTCTGTAAGTGCAAGCAGTGTGAGCACATTTAATCTTCTCATAAAAATACAATAAACTTTTATGAAAGGTAAATCCTATCCAGCAAATGTAAACATAAACATACATTTAAAAATTCATTATAAAAGTGGGTCATTTATAATATATAAATACATTTTAAGTAAGGAAAAATATATATGCTCCAAATGTTCTTCACGGCAGATGTGGCCACATGTATATAGATTTACCATAATCATTTCTGACATTAAGATACATCAGCCTAAAGGAAGATTTTTCAACAATTCATTACATTTCTTTTCTGTTTGTGAACACAGAAAGCTAACAAATCACAAAAGTTTTGCAGATTAAACACTACTGAACTGACATGTCATGAACTTTTTGATGATCAGAACATAGTGTGTTTCTACTTACAAAATGATTGACAATTGCCTTTAACTTATGTTATCTTTTTATCGTGATTCTTCATTTTCTTTTGAATGTTTAATAAAGCATTACTCTAAACATCATAAGCATTACAGTCCGCTGTAGTAGGTATTATGCCAGGAGTAAATTGGCGCCAGTCCGGGCAGGCCCCAACACTCTGGGAATGGCTGGCGACGCACATTTAGTTGCTGCAGAGCTGCAGAAGCTTGATGCTGACCCTGCCATTGATTCATTGGTTGAAAGAGGCAGTTGTGCACTCTCAGTTAATTATTAACACTATGCATAGATTAAGAACAGAATTTACATTAGCCAGCCCACTAACGATGTTCTAATAACGCTACCAGGGGGTGGAGTTACACCTACATCATAATAAGTATGTGCAGAATTCATACTGAAACACTGCACATACAGACTCCAAGCACCATGAGCACTTCAAACCAGTAAAGTGGTTATGATGCCTGGAATAGCCCTTTTAAAGTTTTAGCAATTAACATCACAATCCAGTTTGGTATAGGCATATTGGCCTTGGAAAAGCAGAAACATGTTTGACCTCTTCTCTGCGTGCTGTTTAACAGTTGCATCAGTCAGAGCTTATGACAATGATATAATGGGGGGGAGGGGAGTGTAGTCAATGACACTAGTGACATATGATATTTATGCCAACTGATAGAAGCCTGACAAAGACTGGTTACCCGTTGAAACGTCGCTCTGTATTTCCCATGCACTTTAATAAAGGGACACTGAGGAATTGAAGATGTACTGTAGTATTATTTGATTTTACCATTCTTCTGGGTGAGACCAGACTGCTGTGCATTGTTAGGCTGTGTTCTGTTCCATATCTGTGGTTGTACCTGTAAACTTCTGTAAGCTCTCCAGAGCTAAGCAGTGCAGGGCTAGCGCATTGGCTGTAAGTGTCAGCTGTTTTCTCTCAGCCAATAAGCTAAGCCCTACACTGCCAAGCTATTCTCAGACATAGAGACCTTCCTGTAGCTGTAGTGGAGGTGGAGAGTACCACCGGTGAACCCCAGCTAAGAAATCAAATGGTTCTAAAATGATTTGACTATTTACAATATGGGGGCATCAGGGCAGTGTAGTGGTTGTAGTGTAAAAAATAATCAAATTTAAGTTTCATGTCCATTCCGAAAATTATTTCGGAACTTTGAAATTTGGAGGCACATTCCGAGCTTAGTAATCGAAGCACTACCGTGTGACATGTAATGCAGAGGAAGGCTTCGACTTCAGTAAAGGAGCACATGTAGTCATGAATGATGTAAAGCTAGTCAAAATATTTTTTTATTTTTTTTTAAGACTGAAAACAACCTATGTACAATGTACATGAAAGCCTATCACAAAGAGCTGTCAGGAGAATTTAATATTTCAAGACTCATGCATGTTAAATCAGAAAAAAAATATGAAATATAAACACGCCTTTCCCAACCTTTATTTAACTCCTTACTTGCCAAAACGCTATTTACATGAACTAGCATTTCTTTTATATTGTTTTAAAATGACTCATAAAAACTCACTTTCTTTTGTGCTCTTGTGTCAGTCTTCACCCAACAGAGAAGCAATAGCAATGTCCAGTCATGTATAGTGTAGGCTTTACATATTATTATTATTATTTTATTATTTATATAGCGCCATCAGATTCCGTAGCGCTGTACAATGGGTGGACTAACAGACATGTAATTGTAACCAGAAGCTGGACGTACAGGAACAGAGAGGTGGAGGGCCCTGCTCAATGAGCTTACATTCTAGAGGGATTGGGGTATAGTGACACAAAGGGTAAAAGTAGGGATTGGAAGTAGGTTGTTATAAAAGTAAACTTATTTATTTTTAAAAGTATTCACTGAGAACGTATTTATGACAGTTGCAGGAGAGGAGTCATGGGGGGTGAGGGATAAAAACAGTTTAATTGATATGCACACGGTTACTCACTAAACTAAAGTGAGAATTCAAAGCGAAATTTAGACATGTGCAACTTGGTATCCTAGTAGGGCAGTCCCACATAAGGGTATCCCACATTAGGGAGATATCCATTAAACAACTGAAAAAGAAAACACAATAAAACCCCCTTTTCTTAGATTCGCCCTCTCAGTTATTTAGTAGGGAGGTCCCTAATTTGAGACCATTCATTATGGCATTCCCATGTAAGACTGACCAGTCGCTAGTTTTAAACATTTAGTAATTTTAATATGTCCTATTGACTCCCATAGGACTTTTACTTTTTTCATTTGCCACATAATTTACCCTTGCACAGCCAAAGGTGTTTTTTGTTTCTTTGTTTCTTTGTGTTTTTAACTATTTCCTATTTGGCTGTTAGTGCTGCCAGTGGGGAATTCGTTTGGATTTAGTTTTTTGTTTTTTATTCGTGCTTAGATTTGAATCTTCTAATCACGAATTTGAAGCATTCTGCCCAGATTTAAACCGTCCGGTGGCATTCAGTCAGGCTGAAATCCAAACCAAATTTTAAGCCTATTCAAGACATGCGTTGTAAAATCAAGACATTGTTAAATACTGATTATAATGTCCAGATTGTGCAGTCCAAATGGTCCCATGCGGCGTGAGACCATTCAAACTTTAGTGAATAACCCTGATAGTGTAAAAATATTTACTTTACTTATATGTAAATTCAAAATATACAGTTGCTTATAATCTACATTTCTCAAGTAGGATCTTGGGAAAAGTCAGCCTTGGACGTGGTAATTCTGAGAAACCATATTTCCACAGTTTCTACCTTCATAATTCCTTTACACCAAAGCATGGGTTGTGATCCAAAAGTCCAATGACCAGAAAAGAACAGTGGATGTTACAGATGCAAGTAAAGTTGTGCAAAAATTAGCAATTGGTGCAAAGTCTGAAACTATCCATGTGCAAAAAATAAAAAAACATTCCTGTTAGTTTGTGCGGATTAATTAGCTTTTAATCCACACCTGAATGAATTGATCCATCTTTGATTGACCTGTGGAGTCTTATTCGATTAATCAGTTTCCACAGGAAAATTCTGAGTGAATCGATTTCTTTGGGTGTGGATTAGATGGAATTTGATTCAGTTTAACTGCCGGAATAATTTTTTTGCCCGTGTCTAGTTTTAACCTTTTGGTTCTCACCAGCTGGTTCTGGTCTAGGAGTTGAAGACTTTGTGTCAACATATAGCCAAGTACTAGATATGGTTTGCTGAAAGCAATTATGATAAAACTATCCCCTGGTTTTACGCAAATTGAAAATGTACATACCCCATGTGAGACCTTGGGAGAAATCTGACTGAACATACTAATTCTGAGAAATCTTGTTCTCTCAGCACAGCATACAAACACAAACAGACAGAAATGTTTCAGACTTCATTCTGCATTTCTCAACACACCCATAGCTATGGAATACTGCTTTAAAGGAATACTTTATCTCTGGTTATGCTGCCTAGAAGTCCATAGAACTCCACTAGTTTGACTCTGTGTCCAGTGTTGACAATTGACTCCTCTAGTTTGACAATATGCTTCCCTGAGTGCTTGTGGCTCTTGTTCCAACTGGAGATTTGGCTAAGATGGAATGCAACTCTGACCTGAGATGGTTGGAGTGGCAGGCTGAGAAAAATGACAGCTGTAATATGATGCCTGGCTGTGGGCATCCAGAAACTCTCATTCAGTATTAAACCATTTAACGTTAAAACTGAACAATGGGCCAACTCTAACAGATTGATAATTGTCCTTTTAAGATTCCATGAATTAGAAGTACAATGTAACAGCGGCTCTGCTTGAGAACAAAGTCATTTATTTTCTGCAGTCACTGAATCTAACGGAATCTATTATTCAAGGTTAATAACCAAAATGTGCCTCTGAATCATCTTCACAAATTTCACAAACTGTAATTTTAGGTCAAATTCAGAGACTATTTCTCCCATTACACGGTTAAATGAAGACTTCCATTATATGGTTAGATGAGTTCAGAGACCGAAATAATTTGAGAACTGAAGTAAAGAGAAATGGCGGGTTTTACTCATCAATGTAAAGCAGTCAGAATAGATTTGTTTTGAAAGCAAATGTTGCCTATATACAATATACATTAAAGGTCACAGAGGAGAACTGTCGTGGAGACTTTACATTTCCGAGGCTCACGTGTATGAAATCAGGGTACTTCTTGACAGGGGAGTGAAAGGATTTTTCTTCAGGAAATCAGAATATAGAGTATGACAGATTAAATAAAATAATTATAGTTTATTAATACTCGTCTGAATAATGTGTTAGAAATTACATTTTATAAACGCACTTTATTAATGCAAATAGAATTAATAATTTTAGATTATTTAGATAATCTTGGTATCTGTGTAGAAAAATTTAATATTCCCGCTCCTGTGGCATCAGCAAACAGCATGCAAGGGAGCAGAGCAGGGAGATCACAGCTCCCTCACCGCCTCTGATTGAAACACAGCCACACGCCTCCCAGTAGCCCCACTGGACCCCAGGGAGAGGGGGCACACCAGGTAAGCCAGAGTGGGCGTTTGAGGTCCCTGGTTAGTTCCGCCCAAAGCAAAAGCCTAGTTTTACTTACAACCCCCCCGCCCTTCCCTGCGTGCGGTACCGTGATTCACGGTAATGGGATAGGCCCATTTTTGGCCAAAAATAGATAAAATAGTGAAAAGAGATAATATATTATATGAAATATTCTAGATGCCTTAATTTTTTAAAACTATATTGTTTTGTGTGAGTTATTTTAGCTCGGTTAAACAAACATGCACCAGCAAAATGAAAGGGGACTGTCAAAAATTCTATATTTTATTAAAACTAAAATTACTACCTTGCATATTTCTGAACAAAATAGAGCTTGGGGTCTTGCTGGAAACCGAGAAATATAAAACATTGAAACATAGAATGTGACAGCAAATAAGAACCATTTGGCCCATCTAGTCTGCCCAATTTTCTAAATACTCTCATTAGGTCCCTGGCCTTATTTTATAGTTAGGATAGCCTTATGCCGATCCCATGCATGCTTAAACTCCTTCACTATGTTAACCTCTACCACTTCATCTGAAAGGCTATTAAATTAATATTTCTTGATATTAATTGTTAACCTTTGCCCCTCTAATTTAAGACTATGTCCTCTTGTTGTGGTAGTTTTTCTTATTTTAATATAGTCTCCTCCTTTACTGTGATGATTCTCTTTATGTATTTAAATGTTTCTATCATATCCCCCTGTCTCGTCTTTCCTCCAAGCTATACATGTTAAGTTCCATTAACCCAGTGGTCACCAACCCAGTCCTCATGGACCACCAACAGTCCAGGTTTTGTCAGCATCTCCATTGGAATAAAAAAGGGAAATACATAAATCCTGGACAGTTGGTGGTCCATGAGGACTGGGTTGGGGACCACTGCTTTAACCTTTCCTGGTAAATTTTCCCCTTCAATTCATGAACCAGTTTAGTAGCCGTTCTCTGAACTCTTTCCAAAGTATCAATATCCTTTGGACATTCTGAAACTGACCTTGTGGCCTAAACATGCTGTTTACCACAAATATTTGGATGTGACGAGCATTGAAGCAGTCTCCAGCAGTCAACAACATTATGGGCCCTCGGGCAAAGCAGTGCAAAAATGTAAATTATCGATACAATTAAGCTTATATTTATTGTTACCTACAAGAAATGCAATACATTCATGCAATACAAACACACAGACTGCTGAATACACACAAAGACTGCTGAATACACACACACATAATGCAGAATACGCACAGGCTGCTGTATACACACACAGACTGCTGAATACATACACACAGATTAATACATATACACAGACTGCTGAATACATACACACAGACTGTTGAATACACACACACAGACTGCTGAATACACACAGACAGACAATGACAGGTGCAGTGTGTATGTGAGGAGTGCAGTGTGTATAAGGGGTGCTCTGTGTGTGTGTGTGAGAGAGAGAGGGGTGCAGTGTGTATAAGGGGTGCTATGTGTGATAGGGGTGCACTGTATGTGAGAGGGGTACTGTGTGTGTGTGTTTGTATGAGGGGTGCTGTGTGTGAGAGAGAGAGAAGGGTGCAGGCTGTTTAAGGGGTGCTGTTTGTGTTAGAGGGGTGCTGTGTGTGAAGGGTGCTGTGTATGTGAGGGGCGCTATGTGTGCGCATTTGTGAGGTGCTGTGTGTGTGTGAGGGGTGCTGTGTGACTTTTGTGTGTTTGAGGCGTGATGTGTGACTTGTGTGTGTTTGTGAGGGGTGTTCTGTGTGTGAGAGGTGCTGTATGTGTTCTGTGTGTGTGAGAGGTGCTGTGTGAGGGGTGCTGTGTGACGTGTGTGTGTGTGAGATGTGCTATGTGTGAAGGGTGCTGTATATGAGGTTTTTGTTGTTTTTATTTAAAATGTCCCCACTCTTTTTCTTACCTTGGGGGACATGGCCAGCCCTGGTGGTCCGGTGGTGAGTACTATAGACCACCACCTGCAGCTCCTCTGGCTGCAGGCTATCTTCACTCCTCCCACGAGCAGAATGCTGTGTCGGAGCGTTGCCATGGCAACTAGTGGCAACGCTCAGACCAGCATGCTCATGGGAGGAACTGCCTCCCAGGTCCTCCCTCTCATGTAGCCCTGGGTCCTATCTCCCTCCCACTAACAAAGGGCCCGTGAGGGATATCTTTGATCTCCCCACCGGCCCAAGAGGGCCCTAAGCAAGTAAGCAGGGTCGGCTCTCTGTGGGCCAGCAGGAGAGATCAAAATAATTCCCCTGTCGGCCTGGGGACATGGGCATCGCGCTGGGGCCCCCATGCTTTTTGTGTCCCTGGCAACTGCCCTGTGTGCCCATGCGGAAAGACGGCCCTGGGGACGCATTATCTACAATGGCCAGTCTGTGGTATTAGAAAGGGCAGCAAGCTATTGATTATTATTTAACACTACAGTGTCTTATGTTCTGTTTATGTTTACCCATTTTTTTTCTTTTTCTTTATATCTCATATCTTGTAGTTCTCACGCAGTGGAACTTTACTCATGAATGTAATGGTGCATGTTTTAGCAATACCAAGTTGCAAATCTGTAAGTCTAGTATATTTTAACATGTCACCATGGGCGTCCGCAGGAATTTTTCCGGGGGGGGGGGCATAATTGAATGACATCCATGCTTGGTCCCTTTTTGACATTGTCATGAAAGGGAAGGGGCATAGTCATTATCACATAAAGCCAGGGTGAATAGTGTTTTCACAACTATGGTGTCAAGAATAGATTAAATGAACATTCTGGTCACCATAACAACTTCATCTAAATGAAAATGCTATGATGCCAGGAAGCCACTGTGTGGTCTCTTTTCTTTAAGGGGTTAAACCGCTCTCAAATGTTTTAACCCCAAAGGCTTCCTCCAGCTCCCGGTAGCTCAGTGGTATTCAGCTTCTGAAATGGAGTGTCAAGAAGTGCAAATTGACGTCAGGCATGGGTGCCGCTGATTGGCTAGAGTGGTCAGTTGACGTTCTAAGCCATTCACTAGTTCCCGGTTCATAAAAATGTTTTACTTTTTTTTATTTAAAATTTTTATTATTTTTCAAACATAGGTAATGCATACAATGGTTTAAACGTATATTTGAACAGTACAGATATGTCCTGTAATAGTTGAAAAGATACAGTGATACCATATGAGGCGTAGGTACAGCGTGTTACAGTGCACAAAGTATTTAACAGTGATATTAATTTAACATTGATAGTAGATAATAGTATACAATGCAATATAAGTACAGAGTTGATATATAGGACATTGATCAGTTGAAGCGTGAGTTTACTCATTATGGTATTTAAGTATTAATTTTGGTTCCAACCTGACATTGGATCAGGAAGACAGTACTATACATTGTCAGTGATACTAATTGAATATTAAAATGACGCTTTGTCAGTAGTATCTGTCATCTCGGTGCTAGGACCGTAGTCCAGGTAGGTGATTTGTGACAGTGGGTCTTATGTAAAAAGCATATGGTGTCGCTATGGATGTGCCAGCTGGTGTTGGTTAATGGTGTCATGAGAAATCTTTATCTGTCCAGTTGTCAGGGATTTGGATAACTACTGTCATGATGGTTATTTATCCTGTTGTTGGTTTAGGGACTACCATGGGTTATTGTGTGTATTTTGTGGTTACAAACTTTATCCAGGGTTCCCATGTCTTGGTGAATTTAATGAAGTTCCCGTGTTTGGCATGTGTTATTTCTTCCATCTGTTTTGTATTCTCTACTCTCTGAATCCACTCCCTAACTGAGGGGGCTTTTGGTTGTTTCCAGTGTTTGGGGATTAATTGGGAGGCTGTCATGGCTAAATGGAAGAAGAGGTCCGCTTCAGTTTTTGTGAAACCTTGGAAACCTTGGAGGAAGATGTAGGTGTCAGGTGTGGTAGGGAATTTGACCTGAAATATAGTTTGTATGATCGTGTGGATCCTATTCCAAAATTTGGCTATCAACAGACATTGCCACCAGATATTGGCATGATGTGCTTCTCTCTGTTTACACCTCCAGCAAAGATCAGAGGTTGTATTATGTATTCTATGGATTTTAGCAGGTGTAAAATGCCAGCGGGATATGCGTTTAAAATTGTTTTCTTGTGCTGTTAGTGAGGTAGATGATTTATGGGCGGTTTTGAGGACTGTTTGCCCTTGTTGTGGAGTAAGGTTTGTTTTGAGTTCAGCTGCCCATTAAGTAGGGTAATTTGAGAGTTTTGTTTCTTGCGTTTCCCTAATCAGCGTGTACATGGTAAAGAGGATCTTTTTTAATGTTTTACTTTTTATGAATGGGGAGCTACTCATTGGCTTAGAGTGCCAGCTGACCGCTCTAGCCAATCAGCGATACCCCTACCCAGCAGCACTCTGTGCTTCCTGACACTCAGTAAATAAAAGTGAACACAATAACACTGATATTTATTTTTACTGGGGAGATGAGAATGTCCAAGGTTTCCCTGCCAGGCCTAGGTACCAAAGCCTTATGATGTGGTGTCCAGAATAAAGTGGAGGGTTCACTTCACTTGTCCTTCCTGCTCCAATCTCCTTTTCTTCTCCTTCATTTGACACAGACTTCTTTTTCTTCTGACACTGTCTTATCTCCTCCTTGGCTCCTTCTGCTCCTTTACCTTTCTGGTACATTCTGCTTATTTTGCACCCTTCTTTTCCTTTCTCTTTCTGAACCCTTTCTGCTCCTTCTACTTTACCTTTGTGTTGATTTACCTTTTAGCTCCTTGCTGACCCTTCCTGCTCCTTGCTGACCCTTCCTGCTCCTTGCAGACCCTTCCTGCTCATTTCTGTTCCTTTGTGCTCCTTCTCCTACTTAACCTTTTGTGCTCCTTGCTGTCCCTTCCAGCTCCTTGCGGCCCGTTCTGCTCCTTGATGTCCCTTCCTGCTCATTTCTGTTCCTTCTCCTTTCTGCTCCTTCTCTTACTTTACCTTCCTGCTCCTTGCTGACCCTTCCTGTAGGCTGTCTCCCCCATCCCTCACTTACCTGATCTGTAGGTGGATCCCCCACATCTCTCACTTACCTGATCTGTATCCTGTACCCCCCATCTCTCACTTACCTAATCTACAGGCTGTCTCTCCCCTCCCCCTCACTTTCCTGATCTATAGGCTGCCCCCATGCCTCACTTCCCTGATCTGTAGGCTGCCCCACCATACCTCGCTTCCCTGATCTATAGGCTGCCCCACCATGCCTCACTTCCCTGATCTTTAGGCTACCCCCCATACCTCACTTCCCTGATTTGTAGGCTGACCCACCATGCCTCACTTCCCTGATCTATAGGCTGCCCCACCATGCCTCACTTCCCTGATCTATAGGCTACCACCCATCTACTGCCCCCATGCACTTCCCTGATCTATAGGCTGCCCATAGCTGCCCCCATCCCTCACTTACCTGATAGGTTCCCCCCATGCCTCACTTACCTGATCTAGGCTGCCCCATGCCTCATTTCGATCTATAGGTGCCCCCATGCCTCACTTCCTGATCTGTAGGCTGCCCCACATGCCTCACTTCCTGATCTGTAGGCTGCCCCCCCATGCCTCACTTTCCCGATCTATTGCCTGCCCCCATGCCTCACTTCCCACAGTCTATAGGCTGCCCCCCATGCCTCACTTCCCTGTTCTATAGGCTACCCCCTATACCTCACTTCCCTGATCTATAGGCTGCCCCATGCCTCGCTTCCCTGATCTATAGGCTGCCCCCCCATACCTCGCTTCCCTGATCTATAGTCTCTCTCTCCCCTATCCCTCACTTTCCTGAACAGTAGGCTGCCCCCCATCCCTCACTTACCTGATCTGTAGGCTGTCTCTGCTGGCTGCATGTGCTGCTCCCCTGCAGTTTCAGTCAGCAGCGAGAAGCAGGGATAAGATGTAGCTTCCTATTCCTGTCTCTCTCTGGCTGGTGCTGGTATTGCAGTGCATTTTCAATCTCACACGAAATATTGCAGAACAAGCCCCCCCTGCCCTCTTTCTGAGGACGCCCATGCATGTCATATAACAAAGTTTTGTCTGCAGTATAGACTTGACAGTTTAGCATGTTCAGTTATATAAAAATGAGACAGCTTATGTAACCTGTAAGTAAATGATATACATATGCGTTAATCCCCAAATCAAGAATACATTTAACTTTTTCTGCTTTAAGTGATTACAGTGCAGTTGTACAAGTTCTGTTAATGGGTTACTCCAAGTAAAAAAACAGTTTTAATTAAATCGTTTTTGGTTAGAGTAACCCTTGCTAGCATGGTCTCTCCCAAAAGAAAAAAAATGAAAGAAAGAAAAAACTCACCTTAAGCCTGTGCCAAGGCTAAGTTCTCTGATGCTCCTTGGTGTAACACTTGACTGGAGGGGAAGGGGCATCCCAAAGAACACCCTAAGGAGACGGTATGGGTGGAACATGGGATGGCATGCCATCATTGGTCATGTTTCATCAGCATGCACAAGAATCTGGCAACAGATGCCCAATATGCAGATATTTAACATTAACTGGCCCGGCAATTCCATTCCAGTCTGTCTAATGAACCTGTGGAGGATGAGTTACTCCACTGGCACTAAAGGGTTTAATGTCTGCATGTGCAGTGTCTCAAACTGAAATGCTTCACATCAGTGGTGTACACACGATTCATGGGGACCCAGTGCAAAAATTGATCCATAGGCCCCCCACCTCTCCTTCCCCCCAGCACTTACTCTGCGCGGGCCGGGGCTGCTACACATGTCGGCAGGCACGTGGTCGCAGCGCTACGACCCCTGCGACCGCGGTGTGCATGCCAGTGCATGATACACATACACTTAAAGGACCACTATAGGCACTAAGATCACTTCAGCTCAATGAAGTGGTCTGGGTGCCAGGTCCCTCTAGTTTTAACCCTGCAGCTGAAAACATAGCAGTTTCAGAGAAACTGCTATGTTTCACTGAGGGTTAATCCAGCCTCTAGTAGCTGTCTCATTGACAGCCGCTAGAGGAGCTTCCGCGATTCTGCTGGACGTCCATAGGAAAGGATTGAGTAATGCTTTCCTATGGGCGGTTTGAATGCGCGCGCGGCTCTTGCCGCGCATGCGCATTCGGTGCTGAGAGGCGGATCAGGGTGGAGAGATCCCCAGCGCCAAGTACTGAAGGTGTTTTAACCACACACATTTACTGACAGACACGCACTCAGTGTCAGACACACATACACGCACTTACAAAACATACACTCTCACTGACACACACTCACTAACAGACACAGACTAACAGACACACAAGCTAACACACACATTAACAGACACCCACACCCACACACACACAGTAACACACTCACTGACACACACAAACTAACACACTCATTAACAGACATCCACACAGTAACAGACTTACTGACACACACCCACACAAACACAGTAACACACTCACTGACACACACAGTAACACACTCACTGACACACACACTGACACACACACTAACACACTCACTTTTTTTTAATTTAATCCCCCAGCCTCCCTACCTTTGGGAATGCTGAGGGCATTCCCTTGGGTCCAGTGGTGCTGCTGGGCGGCCGGTCCTTACTGATGCCAGAGCCGGAATGACGTCATATTCCGGCTCTGGCATCAGTGCGGTGTGCACAAGGGTAACACACTCAAAGAACGCCCTAAGGAGAGAGTGCTCAGGGGAGAATGCTCCTTCGTGTGCGCTCCCGCCCGCCTAGAGATGCCACTGCCAGCCTCGGGGTGGTCAGTTCCTGGGCCCCCCAGGAGAAGAGGCTGGCAAAATGTGGCCACACTAGTATACATCCTGGGTATGTAAGCCAGTGCTTCACATATAGATTCCAAGCACCATGACCACTTCAAATCACTGCTTGTAGTAATCATTTTGTAACCGAGTAAACTTGCAGAAGCCAAACACAGAGAGATGGATGCAGGTTTTCAGGAAGTAAGAGGTCTTTATTAACATGCCGATCAGGTCTCAGATGAACTAACGTTCCAAAACAGGTCTGAGGGATGAACACATGGAGTACATACTTTTTATAGAACTATAACTCCTCCCATACCCGCACATACCCTTAACCAATTTGGATTTCCTTATATGAGCAGACCACATGGCTCATCCGAAACAAAGGAGAAAGGAATGTGATTTCAGTTCCTGCATTCCTGCACATGCTCAGCACATTGATGACAGTATCTTAGCTATGTGTAACTAACTAACTGATACAACATACACATATACCACGTGGAAATCTCGGCCTACTAAATTTACATTTCACCGAAATTCCATCACATTCCCCCCTTTGATGCCTCTGATACAAAATTATTCCAGATGCATCACCAATCATAGTTTACCAACACCTCTCAAATAGCCATGGACCAGAACAGACCTTTTAAGCATCTTAGCATCATCACAAACTCCTTCAGCATTCCTCATCCTGAATATGTTCTCTTTGGGTTAGGGATTCATATCTATAGACAGCCATTACATGAGCAGCTGTCTTTCTTTCTATAGTACTCTCTATGATACTACGTATAGATCTGACCACTAATGGAATAAGGCAGAGCAGAAAGAGACATAAGGATATAATGAATACTACTCCTCCTACTAACGCCTTAATCCCTCCAAGCTGCTCATACCAACTTCCAAACCAACTACTAGGATTATACCCATTCCAGACCTGAGTAGGTACATGCGTCAGTTTAACCATGTGGCTTGTAAGTTCAGCCACTGCCTGCCCTTCATCATCTATGTGCAAACAACAGTTGCTGAGATTAAACTTTCCGCATACACCTCCCTCTACTGCTAATAGGTAGTCCAGAGCTAATTTATTTTGATAGATGGCTGATCTCATCCGTGTATTTTGCTTAGCTAGAAGATTAAGTGCTTGAGCTGTCTCATTAGTGATAATCTCAACCACCGCCTGTAGTCTTATAATACGGTTGAGCATATATATTGGGGTTCTATATCCATAGGTACCATCTTCTGCCCAAGTAGCAGGTCCATAATAATTAATAATGCGTTGGGGAGGCCACTCATCATCTTCCCAGCTACCTATATTCAAGGATGCTCGCTTCTTTTTATGATTTACATAATAAACCTTAACTCCCAAGGTCTCTCCTGTCTCAATTGGCAACAAGAAGAAGGATGGTTTGAGCATACCTAATACACATGCCCCTTCCCAATCTTGTGGTAACTCTGAAAATGCTTTCTTACCACTCAGTGTGCACTTCCTTTTAGTCCGGCCGGGTACAGGAAACAAAAGCTCCCTGTACCCACGGACCATACAGAGCTCGGCCACGCTACAACAGTGTTGGTGAAAAAATTGAGGAGGGGGGGAGAAGGAAATTGAGGAGGGAGGAGAAGGAAATTGAGGAGGGGGGAGAAGGAAATTGGGGAGAAGGAAATTGAAATTGAGGGGAAAGAGAAGGAAATGAAAGGGGGAGAGAAAGAGAGGAGAAGGAAATGAGGAGGGGGGAGAAGGAAATTGAAATTGAGGAAGGGGGAAGGAAATGTGATTGTTATTTGAAATCAATTAAATATAAATAGCTGCAACATAGCAGGCAGCATCTCTACATCTAGCAAACAGATTAACCCTTTGAACCCTCAAACAGACAGATGACAAACTTGATAATCATATAGTTATAGAAAATGGCATGCTCCAAAAAATATCTATTTCTTTTTATATGTATCTCTGATGTATCCAAAGGCTGTAGTCTTGAGACTCCGTGAAGTTTTATTTTTCTGCATGTAGCTGACATAGCCAATGGCTAAAAAACTAGTCAGGTCTTTATTGTTGATGTTCTCACTGCTTTTTGTGTAATGAAAATGGCAGTCACAGCAAATTCTACTTATATTGTGCAATATGCAAAAGTAAAATCCTTCAGGATGCCATATATAATGTAAACCACATTTGCTAGAGTCTGATTAATAATGAAATATAAAAACATATACAGATACATTTATATTACATAATATATATATGCACACACACACAAATTGATACAACATACAGAATCCAGTGAAGATTAAGCCACATACTTGTGAAATCAATCCTCCACGGGCTCTCTTCAGCGTAAGATTAAAAGGTTACTCCAACCATCATGACCACTTCTGCTTTTCGAAGTGTTCATGGTGGTTGGAGTCTGTATGTGCATTATTTCTGCTTGAAACACTACACATACTGAGATATTTGTATTTTTTGTGCCATAGACCATTTCAGGCTGCCTAAAGTCAATCTTAATATATTTTTTTTGCAAAAAAAATCTGAAAATGTAGGGTTATTTTCCCCATGCTCTCCTTCCCTATGTACTATATGACTCTCTCCCTTGCTGGTGCAAATGTTTATGGTATTCAATTAGATGCCTTAATTCAACTAGTTTGAGTATGATTGAATGGTGAATGTGACTAGGTGGGTGGTTGGATGATAAGTAAAACAGGGCTTTAAGAGGGTGTGTGTGTGTGTAGAGGCTGCTTGTGTAGTTGTGTGTGGGGGATGCGGTTTGTGTCAATGTGCATGTGGGAGAAAATGCTTGTAGGGTTGTAGCAGTGGTGTAGTATATGTGTGTGCATGTAAACAGGAGCTTTATATAGATAGGGAATGTAGTGTATGTGTGTGTTTAGGAGGAAAGAGTATGTAGTGTTCGTATTGGAAAATATAGGAGCTCTAGCTCTAGTTTTTGTTAGTTGTTTAGGATAGTGTCTGTATTGTTTGTTTAGTTTGCAGGTTTGGTCTGTATAGAGACTATAGTGTGTATTTGGGATGAAACTTGGCAATGCAGAGTGTATGTAGGAGGAACTGGGTATGTAGTGAATGTGTGTGTAGGGATAAAGACTGTAGTGTTTGTTTGGGGGTGATAAGAACTGCTGTGTGTGTTGGGGGAGATGGGTCATCAATTTCCCATTCACTTTCCTCTTTCATTTTTTTTTAAATCTCCTGTTTTACATGAGTTGGGAGAACCTGATGGTAGGGCACAGACTTGATGTATGGAAAGCTTTGTTCTTCTTATGGTGGAAAGGGTGAGTGAATTGTAAATTTGCACATGCCCACACGCCTTTTCCTTAGAACAGTGCTTCCCAAACCAGTCCTCAAGTCCAGTTGTGTTTTTTTTATACAAACACCTTAGATACAACTGGGTAATCGCTGAATCCTGGACTGGTAGGAGAGCCCCGAGGACTGGTTTGTTAACCACTGCCTTAGAAAGTAAAGTTACCATCTTTCGGTGTGGAAAAAAAGCATCTGTGGAGGTAACAGGCAGACTTTGCAAGATTCAGTTAGGCATGACAAAACCACGATGAAAAGTCTTTGAAAAAAAGGAGGAGCAGCAGCAGTAGTAGTTGTAGTTTAATTTTTTATTTAATTACTTTTTTAGGCAAGTGAATAAGGGGATTACCACTACAAATTAGAATACTTATTTTCTAAATAGAGTGGAAAAAAAAAGAAGACCTGCCATACTCAATATAGGCACGATTCACTTGTCCAATACACTGTAGCCACACACTGTGTATATTACTGAACGAAGCAGATTTCCAGTTACCAAAGCACAAATAGTGGCAGAGATGTACACTGAATTTTTGGATCGAATTCAGAATGTGGGTGCACGTTTTCTCTTTTTTTTTTCTTCTTGGAATTCGTGTACCTTCTGCCTGCCCTATTACTTTTTTGTTCTGCTTCTTCTCTCAATATTTCAGACTTGTGGTATCTTTGAAAATTGTGTTTTATACCAGCACTATTGAGGTGACCCTTTACATGCTCCCTACTTACATCTTGTTAAACAATTAGTACTTTACAAGTTGGCCTTCTTGGACGTGATCAAAGTGATCCCAAAGTTTGCTTCATTAGAGTTATAGAGTACCCTCAATCCTTTGCCTTACATCTACTGAAAATGCAAGTTGATTTGCATTGGTGACACTGAAAGCTATTGCAACATGTAACGTGCAACCCAACACGCAGAGTGAAAACCCACCAGAATAAATAGAGATAGAAAGTCCCTAAACCGGTCCTTAGAGTGGCCAGAAGATAGAATATAATTGAATAGAAGAAAAGTCAGAAAGAGCCAAGGTCAAGGAAAGTCAGAAATACACTAATACGAGAGACATAAGCCGAGTCAGGGGAGCCAGAAATACACAAGTATGACTAACAAAGCCGAGTCAAGAGGGCCAGAAAACAGAGTAGTCGAGAGCAAGCCAGGTCAAAAACAATCATTACCAAAAAGGACAAAAGAATGCGCTCTAGGGACACTAATAACACTATGAACCACAGCAGGGCACTGTGCTTTGGGCAAACTGGGATTTTATATGGTTGGGGGTCTGGTTAGCATAGCCATGCCCCCAAAAGTTACGTGTGTGATGAGCTGTATTACTTAGAGCTCATGTGACATCATGACACTGGCACAAGTGTGCCGCATTATGAAAAGGGGTGGGCGCACAGTGGCCGGTGTCCATGAGGCTTTCTGGAGGCTCATACTGCGTGGGAATGGCGGTCTGCCGGATCGGAGGGTCGGCAGATCGGGTAAATACAAGGGGGTTGACACAACACTAGCCTGTACAGCAGGGCTTGGTTGATTAATGCTAATGGAATTATTAACCTGTCCTGTATAGGTGATGTTGACAATGGTGGTAAAAGTGCTGGTGATGGAAACATTGACAATGGGTGAACTACTGAAGTTAGTAGTAACAGGTGCAGCTGATGTCTCCACTGTCTCCATTGGATGAGCTGATTCTACTGCAGATACAGAAATACTTGGAGATGGTGGACAAGATGTAGGAGACAAATGCACATAGCGGCCATAGAAAATATTGAGTTGCTGCCTATCAACTCTACACTCCCCTCTAATAGTCTTCTGTAGCGTCATACTGAAAGCCTAGTAGCTACTGGGCTAGAGGTAAAAGAACTTGTTCAGCTGCTCCCCCTTTTTTTAACTTTTATTGGTTACGCCACTTGATCTTTTCATAAAATAAATAAGATCAACATTTAGTGACTGTGCCCTTATTATCAATCATCTTTATTCGCTACCTCTTTATTTGGCATGAGATCCAGTCCACATGAATGGGTCTAGACATTACAATGTTGTTGATCACATCTTCACATCTCATAAAATTAATCATATGTACTTACCTAGATTTCCACTAAATACTTATATTGTGTCTAGGGATTCTGGGTAAAATGATGTCCTCAAAATAGTTACCAACCACATGCATAATTACCTAATATAACAAATATTTCAATTTAGACATTTACATTATAAAATATACCCTCCTGAATTATGATACGCACTCTGAGGAAGAGAGCATTAATATGTTTTCCAAAATATATATAGTATTATATATGTATATAATATTATAGTACTATAGTATTATAGTAGGCAAATACTTTTTTGTAAACTTTTATAATTGTGTTTATATTAATTATTAAACCTGAGAAATTATTTGTCTTTCTTTAACCCCTTAAGGACACATGACATGTGTGACATGTCATGATTCCCTTTTATTCCAGAAGTTTGGTCCTTAAGGGGTTAAAAAAAGTGATTTAGAAGAACTTCCAAACTATTTTGAGATGCGCCATGAAATTGTTCTTTACAGAGTGGTACCATTCATAAATAAATCAAAGTAACTCCATTTATTTGAGAATGTTTTCTCTCTGAAATGCTAAATGATGACTCTACCCGCGGTGGGTACATTGAAAAGCACTTATACAAATAATAAAGTTCCAGGCTTATTTTTTTAATGTAATTTTTTTTATACCTGAAACATTATGTTTATTGACAGACCGTTTTGCAGATTGATTTTTCAACAGTGAAATTACATAGCTTTTAGAAGAAGGAATTGTTAAGTCTTTTGTCCTCTAAAATAAATGCACCATGTGAGATACTCTAATACTGGTTAAATCGCATGGCAATTATGAAGATTTTTTTTAGAAATTAGCATGTATTACAAAAGGCAATAATAAGCACTTTAGGCATAGTGACAAGCCAGTCAATGAACAGCCAGTTACATACTGTTACAGTGATGAATGGACACATATGCAAGAATCTGAAGACATAAAAAAGAAAATAAATATTGTGTACTTCATGTTATGATTTATTTTCACTCTAATTGCTCTTTTATTTCTTTTTTTTAAGGTTTTAACCAGCAGGTATACTAAGGCTGTGTTTTTGTTGCTTCATGTATATAATGCTTTGTTTGCAGTTATATAAATATTACAGATCATGTAATATGGCCTCCCACCAGCAGATGTCACTGGTAATCAGATGTGATATGCATAAATTGACTTATGACATTGCTATATACTACTTAAATTTGTTGCCAATCGAAAAGGATATCGTCTCTAGTATATCAATCCTTTAGAATCCTTGTGATCTCCTATAAAATTTGAAAGAGCCAAGTGCAGACTGGCTTCTATCTCTACAGCTTGTTGCATGATGGGCTGGACCTATTACTCTAATCCCATTTTAAGCTTCCATGAGGCTTGCCTGGTGATACCACCAATAAAGTAGGCAGTAGGCAGACAGTTCCAACTGGGTCTCTGATTTTTCTAATTTCTTTTTAAATTCAATTTACATTTTAATGCTGCATCCAAGAGCTATGTTTTGCCTGTCTTAACTGCGGAACTGACAGAGTGTGCATTGCTGGTCCCTACTAGGGTACAAAATTGGTGCCTTTTCTCATGTTAGGCAGTTTACAGTAGAAGTCCCACCAAATAACCATTATGACTTTCATACTTACCAGGTTTGTATGTTTAAAACGCAGAGATGTGGATTCTGCAACTGCTCAAAACGAAAAGACCAGTTTCGTGTTCAGACTGTCAGAGTGCTCCATACTCCATAAATTCCACACAATTTATGCCTTTTGCGATTAAAATGTAAATATGAGGGAGATGAAACCGCCCTCACACTTCTTACTGCCCTGGTGCTCCATGATTGGACCTGTTGTCTGGACCAGATTTACCCTCATTGCTGCCCTAAGGCCAGTTTTCTCAATGCACCAATAATAGAGCCATTTTCAAGTTCGGAAAAGTCTCTTTTACAACAACATTTCTGTATACCACTTGGGAAATCAACTACTTTTTTGTCTATACCTGTATGTTTGGTCATGATTTACATTGTGCAAGGTTTACAGTTAAATGCTGATATGTATTTACTAAACAGTGAACTGCGAATAATTGACAAGGGAAGCTAAACATTTCAACAAATAAGGAGTTCTAAAAAAAAATCTACTATTTAGAATTGTATCGACTTGACTAGTGTAGACTAATTACAATTCATTTCATAATGGTAATACTCCTTAAGGTTCATTCCTTTCTAAAGTTCTAATAAATACATAACTACATGATGACAGAAAAATCCAAATTAATTAAATCATCTAAATTGCTTCAAAACATAATGATGCGTCTTCATTAATTACAGCGATGTGAAATGATAAATTGACATTGAAATGACGGTTTCTCGTATTGTTATCAAATGATCAAGATCACTGGCTAGAGTGATAATAGTATTACAGGGGGTGACAGCTGAATAGGGGAATGATCCAGAACTGTAAGCATGGTACTTGAGCATACAGTTGTAACCCTGAGGTTTTCAGAAAGTTACTTCCATACGTTGTGAATAAAAGACTGGTTAAGGGAACAGCTGGCCAAATTCCTGGAGATTTTGAGCAAAGAAGCCATTAAGTAGTTTGTCTGCCTCACATGAGCCATGCGATTCATATGATCTTCAGTTTGAAGGAAGAGGTTAAATTAAGGAAAAGGTCAGAGGGAAAAAGATAGTACCTCTGCAGAACTATCTTGCAACATTCTCTACAGGTCAAACCAGGGCTATAACAATGAAGCGTTCTATACGGATCACTATTTTTCACTTTGCTACTATTGGTCCTGAGAGCCTTCAAACAAAATTGGTTTAAGTAGTTCTGCATACAAACGGTGATGCATCCACTATAATTTTTGCCTAGAACAGGGGTAAACAACCTTGGCCAGATGTTTTGGACTATGTCTCCCATAATTCTCTTACAGCCATAATGTTGGCAATACATCAGGAGAGATGTAGTCCGCAACATCCTGAGTGGCGAAGGTTGCCTACCCCTGATCAAGAACATACTAGGGATCTATAGAGACTGCTAATCATGACAAGTTTTACAGAGTTGCCTATGTGCCAAATTCCTTGTCCCTCGGGAAGGTGTTGAAGGGGGCAAGCCAGTGACATGAATGGTGTCACTGGCACCACCCAGAGGTGGGCATACATGCCCAGAATTGACAGGACAGCCTGGAATGGATGCATACCAGGCTGCCTGTAAATTCTCAGAGGCCAGCCCACAGTGCTTTCAGTGCTCTCTGCAGGGTCTTAATGTCCTGAGCACAGGCGCACTCGCTTTACGCTTGTTGGGGACAGTCCCGTGGTGTTCCCAAAAGTGAAAACGAGGAGACACCAGGTACACAACCCATAAAATATGGACTATTTTCTTCTGAGAATTGATAATAGTTCACAGTAGGTGAAAGGTTGCACTTCCAGTAGGTACATATGAAAAACAAAAAGAAACAAACAAAAATTCAATGGTGGAATTTCTTTCTCTAAAGAGAGATAATGAGCTTGGTCCCTGCGTAAGGATATGTGGTATGTGTTCCTCTATGGTATGTAGGACCTCCCCGAGACAGATAATATAGCCCTGAATTGCTCTAATAAAACAGCATTTAATGGTTCAATTTCCACTTTCACATGTCTCATTCAGGAGTGGGCAGCAGCAGCATATGTAAACAAAAAACCAAAAACATAGTGCTCTCCATAATCAAAACCAAGCAGAAATTAAAGCAAATATTACTCACTTATCCCAGAGCAATCTATATCTATTGCTTAATCCTTAGCACCTTAATTGAACAAATTGCCTTTATATATAAGGTGAAATACGATAGTGTTTTTATTATATTCCTTCATTTTATAGTTACAAATAAAATTCCTTTTAACTTTTGCTCCTAGATACCTTCTTATCTGTGTTACACCACTCCTGGTCACATCCAAAGTTTCTATTTGTGCCACTAAGGCATTAAAGGGATACTAAAGTCACCAGAACAACTACAACTTAATGTAGTTGTTCTGGTGAGTATAATCATTACATGCAGGCATTTTCATGCAAATACTGCCTTTTCAGAGAAAAGGCAGTGTTTACATTGCCCCTCCACCTCCAAGTGGCCACTCCTCAGATGACCACTGCAGGTGCTTCCTGGCTTAGTGCTGCATAGTAGACAGCACTTCCGTTCAGCGTCTCCATGCTGTGCATGGGGATGCTGAATTTTCCTCATAGACATGCCTTGATTTAATGCATCTCTATGAGGAGGTGCTGATTGGCCAAAACGGTGTTTGGCCCAGCACCATGCCAATTTTAGCCAATCAAATGCTAATGATGTCATCAAGGAGGCGGATTGGGGGCGGGGCCAGCACCATCAGAAATGCACAGCACTGGAAATAAGGTGAGGTTTAATTCCTTTTAAGGGGGGCAAGCCACCTAACTGGTGGGTTTAACACTGTAGGGTCAGGAATAAGTTTGTGTTCCTGACCCTATAGTGTTCCTTAAAGGTTTCCACCCAGCCTCATTATCACTGAGCCAGTGTAAAGCTCTATTTAATATAAGTGGCTTTCTACACATTTTCTGGTCCCTATATAGAAAGACACTCCACCATTGAAGTTGTGTTTGTTCCTTTTTGTTTTTGATAAATTTGTCAATATTTAAATGGCTTGTTATTTTCAAATGTCAAATGTTGGAGAGAGGACTGGAGGGTTACTATGAGTAATGATAGGAGGAATGCAGAAATGTCTTCAAACGATTTCTTCACTGATTACATCAATAATTTTGTTGCTTGTTTGCTCCTTTAAGAAAACAACATGCACCATCAAATGCAATAACAGAAAGAATCTCATTTGTCTTGTTTCTCCGATTACTCAGTTGTTTAAATTGGCCCATTAGATAATTCTCCTGTGCTTTTGTTTTTCTTATTTGCCAACTAGAATGGGACTAATTTACTCATGCACCTGCTTATAATGATTTCTTACATTTAAAAGGCACATGACAATGTTTACCTTCATTATTTAAAAATGGCATTGCTTAGAATTTCCAGGAAAAATAGGGCTTTATATCAAGGAAATTCAATTCTGTTGCATGGAAGGCACCTTATTTTGCAGTACTTCAGTAACATTGTGTTACGTTATGTACCTAAAGAGACACACCATGACACATTTTGCCATCTAGTTTACAAAGCATAAATAATAATCAAGAAAAAAATAAAAAGTTGAAATATTTTTTTCCAGACTAGGAGACTACTAGTAACAGGGGACGTACTTTTGCAAATATATATTTTTGTCTAGGTGTTTAGGATTTTATGACTACTTTTATCTATAAAGGTTGTAATCTCCGCATTCCAAATTATTTTCTTTTTTTTACAATTCTTTTTATTCCTTTTGAAGAAGAATCACAAATGACAATTAAAATCATTCTATAAATAATCACTTAGCATTTGTGCAAAGGTTATAATTACACAAATGCATGCTGTAATGAAAACACCACACAAAAAAGCATAGATAACATGAAAAACGCACACAGAGGTAAAGCGTATTAAAATGTAAAACTGAGAAAAAAAATTTTTGTTATGTGTATACTAAGGGTATCGCGAAAGCTCTATTTCCTTTTTAAAGGATAAATAGAGCTTTCCTGATACGCTAAACATATAACAAAACACATTTTTTCTCAGTTTTACATCTAATCATTTCTACACACCAATGCAAAAAACAAAAAACAAATTTAAAATAGATTCACTAATTAGTCTTGATTGTTAAGTTGCCCAATATGTCTACAATTTGCATATAATTTTTGGAAGTTATAAAACAAATGGTGCTAATGCAGCACATAAACTAAGCAGCCACGCTGACAGAAATACTTCATACGGACCTTGGTCGCGGCAGGCCGCTGCCCGATCTCCCTCTGTTCTGGTCCCCAGCTGGTGCGACGTTCTTAGGAATGCCGGCTGCTACGGTTCAGGTTTTTATAGTAAACTTACCTTCGCCCACATCAAAGATGGCGCCAACTTGCATGCGACATTACGTCATAGATGCGTACGCACGTTTTGGGGTCAGAGGTCATAGCCAATTACAGCCTAAAGTAGCTTATTTAAACCCAAATTACCTTTTTATTAGTGCCCTGTCATGGTTTTCACTAGCTGGTTATCCGAGAGTGTGATCCTGATCATGTTTTTTCTGGTATTTGACTTTGGCTTTGTATCGACTTCTCTGATTTCTGGTACCCATGACTTCTGGCTTTCCTCATTGTTCTGTCATGTTCTGTGTCCCTGACCTCGGAAGTATTTTGACTATTCTCTGGTACGTTAAGTCTGGCCATTCTAAGGTCCGGTTAGACGGTATCCTTAGTCCTGGGTGTGATACTATTCTGTGTGCTGGATCATCTATAATCCTGACAGTAAGTATCCTGGGCACTCCAGGGTTGAAAGCTGTTACGGGGTTCTATGATGCGCAATGACTTTAAAGCCCATTAAATGCGGGATCGGATGGCTTTCCACAAAATGCTCCAGAACGACTGAGTAGCTTAATTATTACATTTGATTCTACTGCAACCAGAGAAAAATTACAAAGGAGTTTGCTTGATTTTGTCAAAGTGGGACAGACTATAACTGTATTTTGAAGAAGTGTACACTTTTTAATCCCAGTTTAGCTATGCCTCTCCTAACTATTGTCCCATAGCACTTCTCCACTTCAATCCTAAGCTTCTTGAGTGGGTTGTATTTGCACATATATCTTCTCAATCTAACTCTCTCCTTGACCCTCTTTAAATCTGGCTTCTGCTCCCTTAATTCAACTCAAACAGCCCTTACCAAAGTAACTTAATCACTGCTAAACCTAAAGGTCATTACTCTCTCCTAATTCTCCTCCCTGCTGCCTTTGATACTGTCAACCGCTCTGTTCTTCAAACTCTCAACAACCTAGCGTTCCGTAACAATGCTCTGTTCTTGGTCCTCTTTTATTCTCCATTTACACTGCCACTCTAGGTAACCTTGCTAAATTCTTTGGATTTCAGTACCCTCTATATGCTGATGATACTTGGATTTTCCTCTCCTCCCGTGACCTCTCTCCTGGAATGCATTAAAAACTGCATCTATTCCATCTCTAACTAGAGGTCTTACAATTTTCTAAAACTTAATCTTACTATAAATTAACTCCTTATCATTCCACCCTAAAATAGCCCTCCTGCATCATTCTCCTGCAAGTCAATGGAACACCTATTACCCAAACCCATCAGGTGCCTTGGTGATGCAACTAAGTCACTTATTCATGCACTCATCATTTCTTAACTTGACTATTGCAACTCAATACACACCAGCCTTCCTTCCAAATTCCTGCATTGCCCTTTTTCAGTCTTATTTGAATGCTACAGTTAGACTCCCACACCTCACCCCTTTGCCAAACATTACATTGGCTTCCTTTACCTTTCAAGATCCAATTCAAACTGCTAACCTACAAAGCCCTCATTAACTCCTCTCTTCAAAACATTTCCTCTTTACTCAAACATACCCCTTTCTGTTCCCTTTGCTCTGCAAATACCTTCCTGACATCTGCTCCTATTGCCAACTCTCATCTGGATTTTTCAATGGCTGCCCATTTCCTTTGGAATTTGCTACCCTGTGCCATCAGACTCTTCCCTAGTCTCTAGTCCTTTAAGAAGTTACTGAAAACACACCCCTTTTGTAAAGCTTACCATCTGTCACTGCCTCATCTGTTCTCTTGCCTCCATAATCCAGCTCAATATCTATTTTGCCACAGTCCAGTTACTCCACTCACCACTTGTACTAGCTTATTTCAACACAGGCATCTTATCCTTTAAACCCTGCCCCCTCTGACATTCTGTTCTTTCTCATGTGTGTTGTTACCCCTCCCTCACAGATTGTAAGTTCGTTTAAACAGGGTCTTCTTCACCTCTTGTCTCTATTATACTTCACATGTAAATTATTTATTGTCAGATATCCCAATTTTAAAATTGTATAGCACTGCAGAATATATTGGTGTCATATAAATGATAAGAATAATAAAGATGCATCATTGTTTCCCTAAACCTTTTCGTTATAATCCACTGTAAAGGACTCCAATAAAAAAAAGAAAGAAACATAGCAGTTGGGTTTGTTCCTTTAAAGTTTTGATTTTGATTATTTTTTTACCCTTAATTTTAAAAATAAAAAGTTCTATAAACATACTTTTATTCACAGAGAACCATTGAGGATTCATGCACAGCAATTGGCATGGTCCGCCTTTCCAATGCTTCTCTTTGAGAAGCATCAGTCACCGTCCTGGGTCATCATGGTCAATGGGTTGACACTGAATGTGAAGTGCTTTTAAAATAGAAGTAGATAAGGAGGAAGCATCTCTAGTGGCTGGCTGGCTGGCTGGCTGGCTGGCTGGCTGGATAGATAACACCCATTAGACCTGTGTGCTTGGCCAAATGTAAACATCACTGTTTCTCAGTAATGGAAAGTTTTACATAATCCGAAAAAAGGAGACAGGATCAACATAATGATGCGGTACTTTGGTATTTAGATGCCACTTTAATATGATTCTCTCTATGTATATTGGATTACCTCAGATAATTATATTTTACTTAAATGGATACTCTAGGCACTACAACTATTTCATTTAATTAAAATGGTATAGTTTCTGGAGTCCTCCAACGATGTCCTTCCGTTCATTGTTAAACCATTATTTAATGGTTTAACACTGAATGAGATCACTGGCTGCCAAGAGCATGGCTCCCACTCATTTATGAGCATTGTGGGCTTGATGGCATCTAAGTTTCTTTATAGGTAAGAATTGATTGTCAGTACAGCAGAAGCACCTCTAATGGCTGTCAGGAAGACACCACTAGAGGACAATGTTACTCTCTAAGTTCATTAAGATGAAGTGGTCCAGGTGACTTAAGTAGATTTGCAAAAATTCCCGGTTTATTCAAAGTTTGTGACATCTCTTTTATTATATAGATTATTCTAAAAATATATGCTTTTTAAAGTTTGGTGATTCTAGAGCTCCTCAGATTAAGCCAATGATCACAAAAACAATTATTGTGTAATATACATGCCTGTCACAATGCATAAATGTGATGTGGATCTGCTACTCATATTCTACAGAACAATACCTCTCACATCATTGCTGGCAATTCAGTCTACTATAGCAATACTAGTAAATATAATAGCAAAAGGAAAGCCTAATCATCAGAGGTGATGAAGTGATCGTAGAATCAGAAAACGCACAAAGCTGCATCTATCTTTGAGACACCGAAAAGTGCAGCGCAGAGGAATGCATGATCGGCAGTGGAACGCACAAGACAAAACAGCCAGACCAGCAGGCAGCAAGCTACGATACTCCTATACTTCCTCGAAGCCGGCTACTAGGAGGGAGCATTGAGTGGTACCACGATTAATGGGAGTTGGACTCTGTTTTATGTGCCTTACTGCCCTGCACCTTAGTGAGTGTATTTTATCCTTTAATTTCTCTACAATAAAGCATACAGCACTATGGCCTTGTCTTTATCTTTGTAGATCGATTTGATACTGATGTTTTGGAAAAACTTATCCTGTTTCCAGTCTTCTACTTATTTTTAGGATATCTGTGTATCAGTACTTGTATCTTCATTTGGGATATAAGTCTGATACTATAGTATCTCAGCATAATCTACAGGTCTCCTGCTAGTGTTCTGCATTCAGCGTCTTTTACATTGTGGACTAGATTGTATCATTTTTATTACATTTTGGATATTTATTGTCTTTCTGTATGTACAATATGGACATGAACTGTACCTTCAATCTAAACCAGGGGTCAGAAATCTATGGCATGTGTGCCATGCATGGCACTCAAGGTTCCTTTGCATGGCACACAAGGCTGCCAGAGCCAAATAGGCTTTGGCTAATAGGTGTCCCAGAGGGGCTTCAAATATCTGCTAGTGCAAACCGAGCTGTGATTGCAGGTGGTGAGGGACAATCCTTAATTTACACATTGCAGCAGTGATCATTTCCTCTCCGCACTTGTGAATGGGAATCTGTACTGAAGTAAAGCAGCCTGCAACTGCTAATGCAGCTCTGGCCCTTGACCTGTACCTGGCCAGTCTGGTCCCTACTGGACCCCAGGGAAACCACCCAAAAAGCTAGATATAGACAAAACTGAAGTAGAAGCCTCTCCTTCATACAATTATTACAATTAGCCCACCCACAAACACACAGTACCCATAAACACAACACCACTGACAATCCACATACATGCACACAAGCCCACAAGCAACCTCTCACGTGCTACACCAGCAGCAGCACCACACATATACACATCACCAAACACACCATGTGACATATTCACACACACAATCCCACTAGCAGCCCCCCATACACAACCCACATTCATAGGTATCATATACAATACCATAAACTAGTTATGAACATATACAATATAATAGCCCATATACACACAAATACAACACTGCAAAGTAACTGCAGCACCCATAAATAACACCAGCAAAATATGGCAACATACACACCTCAATTTAACAAAATAGGACCGGCACACAAAGGGACTTCAACATTTTGTTTTGGCACAGTCCTACTAAAAGGACGCCTACCCCGAACTAGACTTTGAGACAATATGATTGCAGCAGATTTTATTTTCTCAAATCACTGCTCATTGGATATACCAGCATTTTTTTGCACTCGTTCTGTTTTTTAAATGTTCTATATTTTAATTTTATCTTTTGTATAATTTTTACATTTCTTTTTTCACCTACTCCTGGTCGCTGCATTAAGCTTTCCTTTTTCTATTATATTTATATTGTTCAGCTTTGGCTGGGGGCTTTTCCTTTACCAGTTGCAGGGGGTATATTTTCTTTATTATCGATTTGTGCCTTCTCATATACCTTATATTCTTATTTACCAGGAGAATACACTCCCTATCCTCAAAGTTTTCATTATTGATCAATTAGCAATCACACTACAACACCAAAGAATGAATTAAAAGGCACAGAATTGATTTTAAAATTGCAAGTATAACTATACAATTACCTACTATATCACTAAGTAATACATGCAGCAACCAAATAAAACCCTGGTAAAGAGATTCCCAACAAACAACCCATACATTGGTGCACAATATCAATTATAAAAGTGCACAATTATCTTGCAATATATCTCTTGCCAATAAAAAACAAATTAATCAACCACTAAATTAGTCTGCACTATCAATTAAAACAGTGCACAGTTGTCATCTAATATATATGATGCAAATAGATACCAAATAAGGTGCATAAGTGACCACTAATTATTTATACAATAATGGTACATGGATTAATTGAGTGAATTAATGAGTGATTTTTAAGCACTTATTAAATCTAACTAATATACTTGTACATATCCATTTTAATGATCTCACGGATCAAAAAATAGAAACAAAAACAGACCTAAAGAACTAAGATACAATTCAAATAAATAAAACTCACAAACATGGAGTGGTTATAGTACCACTCACAACTGAAAGGCTCAGGGAGGATCAGCCCCTTGTGAACATGGGATCCAATATCCAATAGACTCACCACCAGATGAACTTGTTGTTTAAAATCGTTATTGTATTCTAGAAAAGGTTAAAACAGTTGTGTAACACTGAAGGCAGATTCCAAGATGTAAAGTCTAGATAACTGCCCTCACAGGTAAGAGTCTGGGTGCTTGTCAGTCATTTACTCCTGATGCTTGATTTGTAGGTTGTATAATTATGTATGGGATACTCTTTTTGCCCTTTTTTATTACAGGCCCACCGTATAGTCAGTTCCAGCACACCACTACCGACTTTTTCATATTACTATAGGGACATTACATATCTACTTCTAATATGCTCACATTGCGGCTTTTGCCCCAACCGCAAATGTAAGGCTGGGTCTGTAGTTGTGGGAGGGGCTTGGTTTCCCTTCTTAAGGGACACCAGACCACTCCCCATTATCGTTTTCAGTCTGGCGATTTGCCCCTCCCACCACTCCATTTTCTCATATCTTTATCTAGGGTGGGCCCCCTTTTATTACAGACCCACCACAACCGACTTTTTCATATTACTATAGGTCTCATATAGGGATCTTACATATCTACTTCTAATATGCTCTCATTACGGCTTTTGCCCTGACCACACAAAAAAATAAATAAATATATATATATATATATATATATATATATATATAAATATGTGGTCGGACAATATTTCTGTAATGGTTAGATAACATATAATTAGTAATAACATATGAATAGTAATAATAACATAGTATACAAAAAACAGTCGGTTGTGGTGTGCAGGAACCGACTGCAGTAGACCTGTAAAAAAAAAAAAGGGCCCACCTATAGAGGGTCATGTGAAAGAGGGAGTGGTGGCAGGGTTAGCTTGCCAGACCAATAACGGTATGTGAGAGAGGATTGGAGCCCCTTATACAGGGGACCCAAGCTCCTCCCACAACTACAGGCCCTTCCTTAAACAAATACATTATATATATATACATGAGAGAGTTTTATTTTTATTTTTGATGTGTAAACATTTAGTATGCCAGATACTCCATATCTCTACAATGAATGATGAATGATGTCTATATCCAGCCCAATATAATACAGATTAAGTAACAGCGTTCAATGCACTCCCTTGGTAATAGATTTAAAACAAATGGATGAACTCCAACTCCAGCAGGATTTTTTAATGGGAACTGCAAAGTGTCACATGCTTTTCTGTGTAAAAATGAAAGACATGCCCAATGCGAACAGGGAAGCTTCTTTTACAAAACAAAAGTGTTGTCAAATAGATGGACATGAGTAACTATATATTTTAAATGTCAGTAAAACGAAGCAGATAGTATTGTTTTATCACTTCATGGTTTAAGAGATTGAACAAAATGATTATTCACTTTTTTTGATGCTACACATTTAAGGATTATTAAGGTTACATTTTTATTCCATTTTGCCAAAGTTCCTGCTTATTAAATTAAATTAACTTTTCATTCTTTGTGAGCAAAACAACATTTTTATTTATTTTTTTTATGACGATTCTGAAGCTTTTTCATGAGAAATTAGTTTTATAATTGCAGCGTTGGGAATTTAATGATTTGCAATGACGTCGTTTTTCACTCTTGCCTGAAAAGATATATTTGTGGCTTACCAATTTAGAAACAATAAAGTTTACATGTAACAAAACAGTTATTAATTAGCAAAGGTGTTGTTACCCATATAAAGGATAATTACCTCAATGCAATCATCTTGTAACTAATTGACAAAACCTATTTCAGGATCTACTTTCAGAATCATCTAATTTCTTTTAAAAATAACTCAATTACCCTTTACATAACAATTTTTTTCTTGTGCTTTAAATGGATTGAATTTTTTGGTAGAAAATAAAGGAGAGAGCTCTTATCACTGGAATAATGTTAATGTATGCTTTGATGTAGCTGGTGGCTTAAAGGAAACATCCTGGCACCATAACCACTACTACTAATGGTAGTGGTTATGATACTATACATCTTTGGACATCATTCTGTTATTTAAAAAAAAAAAAATTGTCAAAACTATTTTTGAGTGGGATCTACTGGACATCTGTAAGCTGCCCTTCATCAGCTGTTCTGATTTAATTCCTGCATTTCTAAGTGATATTCTTATTTATATAGAATGCTGGGCTAAACCTGTTATAGTACATAAATGTATAATACCATAACCACTACAATGAACCATAGTGGGTATGGTGTTTATAGTGCCCTAATTTGTACAGGTCACAATTGATTTAGTAAAGTTCCTTATTAAGTCAGTGTACTGGATGTATTTAGAGCATTTTCTTAGAAGAGTTGTGCATTAAAAGCTAGGCAGGAGCATTCAAGTGTGATTTTAGCATCATAAGCCATAGTTCCCTGAAAACATGTCTGAGAGGTATTATTTCTCTCTCAATATTAAAATCTGTAATATTGTGCAAAAAATAACACATTTTCCAATAACCCATTTTCCTCTCAGTAATGTAACTGGAAATGATGTGGCGATCTAATGATTTAACATAGAGGTTGAGTTTTGAATAGCATAACAATATACAGTGGAATGGTCCATCACATATATCCTGGGATGAAGCGCCTGATCTTCTTGCTTCCTAGCAACACTCCTAAATAGAAGAATAAAATGTACTTATTTCTGATGCCCTAATGGAAGATTGATGCCATTATGATGGCTCCGTGTCTGCATGTGCCCGGGTTATAATTTTTTCATGATCTTCTGCATATGCAAGGATAGGCAAGCACTCACTGCAGCTGTCATGAAATCTCAATGTAGCAATCCTTGAAGGCACCCAGACCACCTCATCCCAATGGAATGGTCTGGGTGCCATTTCCCTGTCTTTTTAACCCTGCAGATGAACATTTGGCTGATTTGCTGGAACAGCAATGTTTACATTGAGGGTTAACATACCCCTAGTAGCTATCTTCCTGCATTAAGCTCATAGAGACCAGGGCATTTTGCCATGCATGCACACTAACCTCCCAATGTTTCCCTAGGAGGAAGCGGAGCTTTGGCAGACAGACCACAGCACAGCAGGATATAAGGAATATAAATATTACAGGGGATGCCTATGTTGGGAACACCTACATAGGTAGGGGAAAACTATTGCACTAGAATTATATGTGTCTAATGCTATGGTGTACATTTAAGACTCAGTATGCATTACGGGAAATGCAGTTTGGAAATATATATGGCGGCAAGGTTAGTCATTCTTAGAAAGAGCTAAAATCTCACAGGAAGAAATAGAACTTGCGCTTAAAATATTAATGAAATCTTGTTCAAAGTATTTTTTTGTATCCAAATAAGCTGTTGTGTTTGCAAGCAGCCAAAGAAAACATATAGTAAGAATGAGTTTGTAATGAACTTGTACTACAGTAACATTAACAATGACAGCGCTAAAGGACAAAGAAAGTCAGTAAATTGATCAATACTAGCTGAATTGAAGACGTGGCTCTTGTTAGGAAGGTTTGGTAAATTGAGGGTTACAAATAGGATGAATGTCTGTCTGTTAGATAGATGAATACCTAGTTTGTACAACTATGACCCAAATCATTATGATGCAGACTCAATAAAGTTCTAAAATAGAGGTTCTGATCCTTGAAATAAAGACACTGCATGTGACAGAATCTAGTAAATTAAATTTCACTTTCTGAGCTAGTATTTCTTGTTTTTATTCATTGAATTGTGTGAGAAGCCCTCCCGGAGGTGCAGGCTGTTTGAATTCATAGAAGAAGGCAGTTTCTTCGCTTGGCAAAAATAATTGTGGAACACGTTTCTTACAAAAAATGCAATGGAAAACATGTACAAGACTGCAATAAAACAAATGCTAGAATGATATGCCAAACAAATAAGTCAGATAGCAAGATGTCCAATAAGTCATTTTTGTAGGTGTTCTATAACATGGGGTCAAGGTTCCAGAGTCTACATTGTCAGCCAGCCCTAAAATGCACTCCCTTCCACATACACACACATATAGAAAATTTTCTTTTTATTCATGATGTGTAAATATTGAGTATGCCAGATACTCCATATCTCTACTATCAATGCTGTCTATATCCAACCTTCTTCAGGAACATTGAAAGTGTTAGCAGCGGTTGGTCATGTTCTTCCACCTCTTTGCAAATTTATTAATTCCTGTGGATTTATCTACTACCTGTATGCCAATGACATCCAGATATTTCTCTCCTTTTCTCATCTCTTTCACGCTATCCTAGAACACACCACCAGTTGCCTCTATTTTTGTCTGATTAGATGTCCTCTAAATTTGTTAAACTCGGTCTCTTTAATACTGAGCTTCTTATCTTCCCTCCTCATAATTCTCTTCTTTCACTCTCCCTGCAGGTTGATGATCACGCATTAGCCCGTTCTATCAGGTTTGCTGTATTGGTCTTTTCTTTGATTCTGGAATTACCTTTACACCTCAAATACAACCATTCGACAAATTCTGCCAATTCCACTTTACTATATAGTCACCAAAACCAATACAGCTTAATGTAGATGTCTCCTTGGGTCAATAAGCTATTACCCCACTAATAAAATGTTTTATCACTGAATATTATATTTTTGCAAGTATTTATCCAATTGCTGTTTAACCCCTTAAGGACGGAGCCAAATGTACACGTTGTGAGCTAAACAAAATGTAAACAAAACCTGGCATTTGCGCTACATGTCTGTCCAACCGTAATACACCTCTTTCATATTAAATGCACCCACCCTTATTATATCTCATTTTATTCAGAGGAAACAGGGCTTTCATTTAATATCAAATATTTAGCTATGAAACATAATTTAATATGAAATAAATGGGGGAAAATAAGATTTTCTTAGATTTTTTTTGTTCTACATGACATTTTAACTGTCAATGTCATAATACTGTTTGCTTTTACTGCAGCAAAGTCTCACGTGTAAAACAGTACCCCCTCGGTACAGGTTTTATGGCGTTTTGGGAAGTTACAGGGTCAAATATAGCACGTTACATTTGAAATTGAAATTCGCCAGATTGGTTACGTTGCCTTTGGGACTTTATAGTAGCCCAGGAAAGAAATTTACACCCATAATGGCATACCATTTGCAATAGTAGACAACCCAAGGTATTGCAAATGGGGTATGTCCAGTCTTTTTTAGTAGCCATTTGGTCACAAACACTGGCCAAAGTTAGCGTTAGTATTTGTTTGTTTGAAAAATGCAAAAAACGCCAATTTTGGCCAGTGTTTGTGACTAAGTGGCTACTAAAAAATACTGGACATACCCCATTTGCAATACCTTGGCTACTAAAAAATACTGGACATACCCCATTTGCAAATGGTATGCCATATATATACGTATATATCACTATATATATAAATAAAAATATTTTTAAAAAATTATATATATATATATATACACATATAGATTCACATACGTATATATATATATATATACATATATATTAATTCTACATATATATTTATGTAATATTTTTACATAATTAGGTATCTTAATTAATTACAATTAGCGGGACCTGCATGACAACCCATGCCGAAAGTAAAGGGAATTTAATTTGCTAGCACTATATTTTACCCTATAACTTTCCAAGACACCATAAAACCTGTACATGGGGGGGTACTGTTCTACTCGGGAGACTTCGCTGAACACAAATATTATCAAATATTATCTTCGCTGAACACAAATTGTTTCAAAACAGTAAAGTGTATTACAACGATGATATCGCCAGTAAAAGTGACGTTTTTTGCCTTTTTCATGCACAAACAGCACTTACACGGACGCTATTATTGCTGTGATACTTTTTGCTGTTTTGAAACACAAATATTTGTGTTCAGCGAAGTCTCCCGAGTACAACAGTACCCCTCATGTACAGGTTTTCAAAAGTTACAGCGTCAAATATAAAACTTGTGTTTTATTTTTTTCACATTAAAATTCGCCAGATTGGTTACGATGCCTTTGAGACCCTATGGTAGCCCAAAAATGAAAATTACCCCTATGATGGCATACCATTTGCAATAGTAGACAACCCAAGGGGTATGTCCAGTCTTTTTTAGTAGCCACTTAGTCACAAACACTCGCCAAAATTGGTGTTTTTTGCATTTTTCACACACAAACAAATATTAACGCTAACTTTGGCCAGTGTTTGTGACCAAATGGCTACTAAAAAAGACTGGACATACCACATTTGCAATACCTTGGGTTGTCTACTATTGCAAATGGTATGCCATTATGGGTGTAAATTTTATTCCTGGGCTACAATACAGTCTCAAAGGCAACGTAACCAATCTGGCGAATTTCAATTTCAAATGTAACGTGCTATATTTGACCCTGTAACTTCCCAAAACACCATAAAACCTGTACATAGGGGGTACTGTTTTACACGTGAGACTTTGCTGAATACAAATATGTGTATTTTATTGCAGTAAAAGCAAACAGTATTATGACATTGACAGTTAAAATGTCATGTAGAACTAAAAAAATAAAAAAAATCTTATTTTCTCCCATTTTTTTCATATTAAATTATGTTTCATAGCTAAATATTTGATATTAAATGAAAGCCCTGTTTCCTCTGAATAAAATGAGATATAATAAGGATGGGTGCATTTAATATGAAAGAGGTGAATTACGGTTGGATAGACATGTAGCGCAAATGCCAGGTTTTGTTTACGTTTTGTTTTGTTCACAACGTGTACATTTGGCTCAGTCCTTAAGGGGTTAATTTAAAAGGTTTTGTATCATCTGCAAACATTGAGACATGACTTTCAATGATTATTTCAAGATCATTTATAAATATGTTAAATAGAAGTGGACGCAAAACAGAACCACTTTTTTCCAGTTTGAAAATGTCCCAAAGGCAACTCTCTGTACTCTATTTTTAAGCCAATGTTCTACTTAAGAACAAGAATTTTCATCTAGATCAAAGTGCTGCAAAATATAGACATTATATAATATTTTCCATATATTTTGCATTATGCTGATAGAAGCATTTTCTGGCCATTTTGTTCGCACATCAACTGAAAAAGTTATTAAGAGACAGAAAAACAGGAACGACACTAAAAGAAATATAGTTCAGCTTGGAATTCAAAATTCTGCTGAAATGAAGCTCAAGTATATGTCATATAAATGACTAACATACTCCTCATTGCATAATCCATAAAAGTGATGTCAAGTGTTATCATTGCAATTGAACAGAACACTCTAACATTTGGAACACGAACATGGATTCCTAACAGTAGCGAGTTTTCCCCATTATATAGATTTTTGCCCTCCGAGGAAAAAATAATAAAATAAAAAGATTAACTTAATTTTTGTTCCATTGCACGCTGGGCTCACGGCAGCTTAAATCTCATCCCATGACTGGCATCATCATTAATAATGAACTCACCCAATCTATTGCTACCCAACTCACTGTACGTCAGTTATCATCTTCTAGAGATACATTGACTCAGTGCACCTCGGTATGGGCATGTTGGTCATGCAATGAAAGTTGATCCCGCAACGATTGTAGGCCCTTACTAAGAAGGGCCTCTAGTGGATGTGTGAGTGACAGTTGTAGGAAGCAATGGAAACACTGACTTTAATTGTTTAGATTTAATTGCTGAGACTGCAGGGATAGTTTATTTGAATCAGAATTACTACATTATTTGAATTTAAAAAAAAATAATGAATTACTACATTAAGCTGTGGTGCTTGTGGTGCTTTCAGTGTCCCTTACAGTGTCCCTTTAAATGCTGCAAACGGTCCACATAGATACACTAATTTTTGCAAACTTCTCTCTTTTAATAGTACACATTCTATTACACAAACTCATTATTTCTGGGCTCCCCTGGCAGTAATCTTTTACCAACCTTTTTTTTAATGTCTTTTTTTTTTCTTGATCTTTCCAGCTATCTACATTAAAGACTTGTGTTTTCCTGATATCCACGGAGAGTCCAGGGCCTTTCATTATGTACTGGCTCCACTAGCAGTAATTGCACAAGTGAAGTGAGTCAAATTGTACTCACTAAAAAGTAATATATAGTAACTGTGCAAGAAAAGTTTCAGTCCGAAATCATATAATTTGTAATCTTAGTCTACCAACTAGTACAGTTAGTGTCTAGGTAGATGTAAGTAATCTATCTCAACCATTTAACTTGCTCAATAAATATTCCTCTGTTTTATGAAAGGTGTTTGCACCCCAATTTCAAATAAGGTTTTCCTTTTTGGTGAAATTAATGAAACCTATATTTATATCACTTTATATTCCTTCTATGCAGCCAGCTAGTCAATAAAGAAGTGTTCTTGACTAATCCCTTCACCATGTCAGGACATACCATAATATCCTAACTGAGCTTAATCCCTGCTGACACCAGGGAATCCCAACTATCAATAAATACCTGGGGCTCCCCTCTGTCAGCTGGGCAATCTTTAATGGTCTCAGGCTGACCGATGAGTTGTCTGCAGCGCTCAAAGTGAGTGCTGCATACAGCCATTAAATGCTTTGCTCGCTCAGCCACAGTGATTTTAACCTTGCAGCTCCTCAAGGGAGACTCTTAGAGTCTGAACAGATCCTGAAAGATAGCATACCCTCCTGCTGATTGTGTACGGTGCTATGATTTGCCAGATTTCACTGTGATCAGCAGAGGCAGCATACTTTAGTTTCTGAAATATCCATGTAATGCTGAAAAAAACTAGCAGATCGTGACCATAGACCACTTTCTAATGGCTTAAATAAGAAACCCCTCTGCTGATATCAGTGATGTTATTAGCCATGGGTTCTTTAGGCTTAGTGTTACGGTAAGTAATATTAGGGTAAGGTAAAGTTTAATGTTAGGTTAGGGTTAATACTGTTTTTAGGTTGGATAGTGTAGGGTTAAGGTTAGGAGTAAGATTAGGGTAAGTACAAAGTAAGGGTTAGTGTACAGGTAAGGATGGGGCAAGGTTTGGTATGATGTTAGGTGCAGGTGGTATAGGGTTATCGTTAACTACCAAACAATAAATTTTGATCCTTGACATGTAAGTCATCTAACAAAACAGGCCATAAATATAATACGCAAATAAGACTGGGCTCCTGGAATCTGATGTTGGGTGTATAGATGAAAGGTCAACTTTATGTAAAATCTAAAACAGAAAGTATATATTATTATAATGAACTTACAAGCAAGCAATGCCTAGATTAAAAGGTGTAAATATTCGATGTTTGTTTTTTTCTCTCTGTCAATATGGCCTGCACAATGACTGCAAGTGGTTAGTATAAGCTTATGTACAGTTGGGTTCTATCTAGTCAGATGCAACATGCACGTTTGAAATAATGAGGAAAAGAAGAAGTGTGTCGGGTGCTCACTCCAAAGTTAAACAATAGGATAGGCAGCAGTAACAAATACAAGGATTCCCAGCCTTGTTAAAAAACAGTATAGAAGAGAAAAAAAGGAGGAAACCGCGCCTTACATGAGTTATATATACATACACTTGATGTCTCTTAGTAGTTACGGATAATTTATCCTCAAAAAGAAAACAGAAAGAATATATACAATAGTGTAGTATGTTTAACAATATTCGGAAAAAGTGATAAATAAAACGGAGGTATTTTACACTCACATTTGGTAGAGCTACTGTGGGAGCTCTACCGTGATTGGCATGGACGGTACAATCCCCGTCTTAGGATAAGAGGTCCAACGTCTTAGGTACTCCAATGGTATGGTGGTACAGATAAAATGGAAAACAAGAAACTCCAATAGTGTAATAGTTCCAACTCCAAATATAAATAGATAAATAAAAATATATATACTCACATTTACTAGAGCAGAAAACTTGCTCTAGTATATAGGGCTTGCAGTGGTATAATCCCCACTGTAGGATATACAGACCAGGAAGTTTGATGGTGCAAATAAAATATAATGAAATGGAGTATAGCTTTAAAAAATATATATTTAATAGTGGTACAAATAGAATAAAATAAAAAGCTATATAAGATATCACTTAACGCGTTTCGCCAATGGCTTCATCAGAAGTGTTTTTATTTTTTAAAGCTATACTCCATTTCATTATATTTTATTTGCACCATCAAACTTCCTGGCCTGTATATCCTACAGTGGGGATTATACCACTGCAAGCCCTATATACTAGAGCAAGTTTTCTGCTCTAGTAAATGTGAGTATATATATTTTTATTTATCTATTTATACTTGGAGTTGGAACTATTACACTATTGGAGTTTCTTGTTTTCCATTTTATCTGTACCACCATACCATTGGAGTACCTAAGACGTTGGACCTCTTATCCTAAGACGGGGATCGTACCGTCCATGCCAATCACGGTAGAGCTCCCACAGTAGCTCTACCAAATGTGAGTGTAAAATACCTCCGTTTTATTTATCACTTTTTCCGAATATTGTTAAACATACTACACTATTGTATATATTCTTTCTGTTTTCTTTTTGAGGATAAATTATCCGTAACTACTAAGAGACATCAAGTGTATGTATATATAACTCATGTAAGGCGCGGTTTCCTCCTTTTTTTCTCTTCTATACGTTTGAAATAATGCATAGACTACAAGAAGAGCTAATGTTTAATCAATATTTTCCTCTTGACCTGTGGTAATCATGATGAAACTGAATGATTGTTGTAGTTACATAGCTGAAAAGAGACTTTCGTCCATCAAGTTCAGCTTTTCTCACATACGTTTTTGCTGTTGATCCAAATAGTTTAATATAGATATTGAATTAGAGGTAGCTTACGATTTGGCAATGCATTCTAGCAATACTATTTCATAAACTGTTATCTGTCTGGATGCTTATCCTGAATCTTAAGAGTCCCTGTATACTCTAGAGCCATGCTCCAAAGTTCAGGATCCACTAATAAGACTGTCCCCACCTGCTTCTGGCTTTTCAAAGGATAGGGTTATGTCTTGAAAATATTTAAATAACTCTCTGCTTCAGAACCTTGAAACTTCTACCACTACATTTTCCCATCTATGCAGAGTTGGGGTGGATCCAGTCAGAAGAATGGGGCATGAAAACAACAAAGAAAAAGAAGAATATGCAGATACCACAACCGATTATTTTCCAGCTACAGTCACTGGATTTAAAGTGCTTACTGGGGTAATAAATTCCAATGGCCATATATAGTTAATATTTATCCTCTTTAATCCTCTTTTATTCCTAAAAGCATATATTTTACCAAAATGGCTGTATTTATGGAGAATGATCCCTCTCAACTTCCCGAAAACTGGTTATCTCTACTACACTCATCCTTTTTTTAATTTTGTCTGGAGCAGCAAGAAAGCAAGGGTTAAAATGAAATATTTGGCTAGGTCAAAGCAAGATGGAGGTTTGGGGTGTCCAGAAATTTTGCAATATTATCTGGCTAGCAGACTTTCCCACATATTGCTCTCTCAAAACAATGCGGCAACTCAAGAAATATGGTACAAAATGGAAAAAGCTAAAAGAGGGGGAACCCTCACTATTCTGGGACTTAGACTTGAATAAAAAATGTATTAAAGAGGCATGAACTAAATCACAGGTACTTGAAGAATTAACGAGCTGGTGGGATAAATTCACAATTAACATAGGACTCAGAAATAGAATAATAGAGGTGCTTCCATTTTCCACCATTTTAGATGTGTTAGATAATATAAAAATAGATACCTGGAAGACTGGGGGGATAAGGGAATTAAAAACATATTAGTGGAACATAAAATTAAGTCCTTCAATAAAATTATGGAGGAATTTAATATTCCCCCTAAAGAAACTTTTAATTATCTGCGAATCAAAGGTTTCGTGGCAGAATATCTCCTTCAACACAAGGGGGAGAAAATCATAAATCTCATACACCTTCTCGAACTAAAGAACTATAAAAACTTACTGGCAAAATGCGCTAAAGTTATATATAGATGGAGACATGACAAACCTATAGGACTGATTAATAAATGGGAAAAAGGAGAGGAAAAAATAATTTGTCTGCCTAAAAACGGGCAGGTAAACAGAATTGCAAAATTAAAGGGACTCTCCAGGCAGCCGATTTTACTCACCTGGTTCCAGCGCCGGGAGCCTCGTGAAGCCGCGCCCCCTATTTTGTCAAAATGACAAAATAGGCAGGCGCGAGCAGGGAGCAATCAGACGCTTCCATTTGGAAGCGTCATTGCTCCCTTGTGCTTCGCCGCACATGTGCACATACTTCAAAGGGCGGCATTCATGCCGCCCTCTGAAGTCCTGAGTGCACTACCGAGCATGCGCGTGGTGTGCGCGGCCACGAGCTGAGCTGACTGACAGCTCAGCTCGCGGTCTTTGCCTACCCCCTCTTCTCTACTGACAGGCAGGAAAGAGAAGGCGCGCACACAGTGCCTTCTCTCTCCTGCACACGTCAGACGTATTTTAATACGTCTGATATGTACAAGGCCTTTTTAGGGGCCTACATGATAGGAAGTCCCTCTGGTGGCCGTCTGAGTGACAGCCACTGGAGGTATTCCTATCAATCAATGTAAACACTGTATTTTCTCTGAAAATACAGTGTTTACATTAGATTGCCTGCATTAAGCTGTAGTTGTTCAGGTGACTATAGTGTCCCTTTAACTGTATTACACTAGGCATAAGGTGTGCTCTCTCTCTCTCCAAAGATAGACAGGGAAAGAAAAATTAATAAACAAGAATTTATAATAGGATTTAAGAATTAGGGAGGGAGGGAGGGGGGATTTGGGCGGGAAGGATTGGGGAGTCTAATAGAATATGAATAATTAAGTTAATCCCTTCTGTTTCCTTTCATCTCTTACCATCTACAAATTCTAAGAAATAAATGAGGGAGAAGGGAGCAAAAAAAGGGGCCAATTATCGTACTGCGCAAAATATATGAATAATATAATACCAACTGTGTTTTGCAATACAATGATACATTTTGCAATACATTTTCCATGCCATTTCACATACAAATCACATAAAAAATTCTTAATCAATAGAGGTAAAAACAAGAGGAACAGTAAAAAAAAAAAGTCTATATTTATAAATATAGGGTTTCTTTTTTATTGTTTTTTTTATTGCACTTTTTTCCCCTCTACTGTTCATTTCTCACTTGATATGTGAATAAAATGAACATTTAGTGACTGTCCTCTAACCATCAATCATCTTTTTTTCCAATGAATAATAACTTTTTTTGGTGCCATGTGAAGAATTTAGAATTATAACCCAAAACGAACATGCTCAGCCATTACTCTTTTTCGGATGGTTTGTGTGACTGATACATTTCAACACAGAACTCAGGAATTCCACCGACCACCCAGTTGGCCCAAATTTGGAAGAATTGCAATTTGACTGATCTTCAAGTCTTCTGAGTAGATTGTGCAAAACTCAGCAAGCGAGCACAGGAAATAACTTTTGTTATGTCTCAAATATCATCTTGGCTTTTTACAAAACAATTAAACTGTGCAGAAAAGCATATTAAATACACCCCTCAAGGACCAAAATCTAGACTCACATTTGGAACCTCAGGCAGTCAATGTGTTGTCATTCTCTTTCAAAATCATTCAAGTGATCTAAGAATCGGCTGAAAGATATTACAGAGAAATGTTTCCCATCATGTAATTTACATGACCTAGTCTGAACCACAATGACCACAAGATGAATGGACTCCTTCATATACATGGAATAAAATGGGAATATGGTAAAAGGAAAAAAAGAAAGAATTAACTTAGGTGTTTGTATTTTACTTGTTTTACTAGACATGCTTCAGATTTACATTGATTTATTCTTTGAAAAGGATCATGCTTCAAAAATAATAATAAATATATAGATATATCTATTATATTTCTTACACTGAGACTTTAGCCAGTGTAAATTGCAAAAAGATTGATCATGAAATTAATGGATTACATATAGTATAATAAGTATTTAAATATACAATGCAAAGGACCCATTGTCATGTGTCAATGGACTTTATGTAGTCAGCATGTTGTGTGTTAGTGAGCATTCTGTAGTGAGCTTGTGTGAAGTTAGCTTGTGAATGTGGCAGTGGGCTTGGGTGTCGTGAAATTGTGTGCATCAGTGAGCTTGAGTGTAGTGAGCTGTGTGTAGCAAGCTTGGTATGTGTGTGTGTCAGTGAGCTTTCTGTTCGTAAGATGTGTGTCATGAGCTTATTTTTTTGATTGTGCATGTATGTGCAAGGACAAACATTTTCAATTAAAAATAAATTATAAACACACACGATGTGCAGCACCACAAGTTATACACATACACACACACTCACACGTAGCACTGAAACTAGACTACAGTCTACCAGTGTCCCTGAGGTGGGACTGTAGCCAATGTACATAGCTAGAATCTCTTTTGTCTGCATTTTCTATGATTAACAGAATTTCTGATTCTGCCTCACTGTTTGTTGTTAAGTCACTGAATAAGTGTTATTCCAGTAAAGTATAATACCCTGCACTCATTTTAGCTTTGCTCAAGACTTTGAAAGACTTTGCTCAAATTCTTTCCAAAAATACAGCTAACATGCTTATTCACTAAAGTTAGGGTTTTTGTAAATTTAAAGTGAATTGCTGACAATTCTCACTGTAGTGATAACCTTGTAAGAGTTATTCACTTATTCCAGTATATTGTATGATGTCTATGTAACACATAACATGGATTTATTTATAGAAATATCTTTGCTTTATTGATATATATTTAGTAAGGATTTTACAGAACACTTTTAGCAGCAGTAATTTTGCAAAATACTGCTTTTAAAACTATCTTCTGTTCAGAAGGTATCAGAGAATTCTCGATAGATGACTTAATTTTATGGCAAGACAGGAGGCTTCATATTTGCGTATCTTTCTTTACTGTAACTCCCAGCAGCAAAGAAACAGTTAACAGCAGTGTAAAAAAGTTTAACCAATCAGTATGCATTACAGTAATATAAACTGTCATCAGGCTCCTCCCAACTCCTCTTTCTTTGCTGCTTAGCCTCCCAGGTGAGTCTATTCTAATTATACTCCTACTAAATTCTCTAGTTTAACTGACTAATATATATTGTATATTATTTTAATATTTTAATATTTCTCATACAGTTTTTCCTTTTATGTTTCTGTGCTTTGCTTCTATTTATTTATGTTACATGGGCTGACACTCCAGTCAGCCCACAAACTCAGTTTACCTCAACATTTCCTCACTCTTTTATTTTTTGTACTGTCAGTTTAATTTCCATAGCACTAACGCTTTCCCTGCAGCGCCCGGCATCTTGCCGGTCCGCTCAGCCGCTCAGTTCCCTCACACACAATGTGTGTTGCCCTGCCGTCTCCATAGAGACGTTTCCCGCCTTTTTTCATGCCGCGGCCATTTCTATTAGTCTTTTCCCGGGCTTCCATCTCAGCGCCATATTGTGGCAGGCTTATGCTCGGCGGTTCCCTCGCATCTCGGCTCTCACTGCAGGACGCGACCCAGCCGTTTGGTAAGTATATATTTTTTTCTCTTAAAGCCCCAGACCCTTTAGTTTTACAAAATTAAAGACATACCCAATACTCAAAACTTCAATTTTTCTTGCAGATTTCAGCATAACTGCCAACACAGCTTACACAAATCCTTGCTTGATTCTGAGGGTGACCCCCTCCAGCCTTTACTCTGAGGGTGACCCCCTCCAGCCTTTATTCTGAGGGTGACCCCCTCTAGCCTCTCCTTCAAGGGTGACCCCCTTTGCTGTCTCTATACAGGGTAATCCCTATATGATAACACAGGCACATACCTGTTATTAGATCTTGGACACTATATTGTCCTTCTCTCTCTGGGTGAACCCCACTGATAAATTGTGGACGAACTCCACTTTTACAGGATAATTGCTTTTTTACATGCAGTCTAAGTCCACCGCCTCATTGTAATTAATTTGTCTGCACAAAAAAAAACAAAAAAAAAAAAAAAACTTTTTATATATATTGTAAATATAATAATTAATTTCTTTTGTGGTGACCCCATTATGTCGGATGTGCCAGAACCAGCAGTTTCTGCCGAACTTAAGGCTTGGCTTTTCAATGCCATTACTGAATCTATACCCAAAGCTTTAGCGGCTTTCCGCGAGCAGACAATCCCAGCCCCTACGGCGACCATTACCCAACTCTCAGACTCCGAGGATTCTCACGCTTCAGAGCATGAAGAAGCCCCTCGCAAACGCCCTTGGAAAGGCGATAGCGCCACCGCCGGTAAAGGCAAAGCGCCTCCTAAACACCCTAAAGTGCCCTATTCTAAACCCAAGCAAACCTCCTCCCAACATGATTTTGACGCATTTGAGGGTTCAACCTCTAATTATAATCTCCACGTATTAGACGAATACTACGCAGAACACTCGGATACTGAGGCTCCACCTCATAAGACATTCCGAGACCTCTACCCTTCCGATTCTGCAACTAATGAACCCCCCCTCATTCCTCTAGAGGAATTCCAATTGGAGTCTGATCTCACCTCTGAAAACCCTAACTTGAAAGAGGATACCTTATTTGACACCTCTGGCCGCCCTTTATTTGACCCCAGATGCATCAGGCACCCTAGATCGGCCGAATGGACACCCCCTGATCACATTGGCAAATACTGCAGAATGTGGCTCCGTCGGCCTTTAGAAAAAGAGGTGAGAGCCAAATTAAGGGCAGAATGCCCACGCCCCTCTGTCCCAGACAAGGTGGCCAATACACCCGAATTCGACCCTTTCCTTGTGACCTTTCTAACCAAGTCAGGAAAAGACCCCCGTAAGGGTCTAGAACAGGGTCTGAAAGCCACTCAGGACAAGTTGATGGATGTGGTGGGCCCACTAATACAAATCTTCATAATTGCAGACGAGGCTTTATCAGGTGGCACATTTGATGCACATATGGTGCGAGAGTGGGCACAAAGAGCCTTATGCCTTTTAGGCAATGCCAATGTGGCAATATCAACTGAACGGCGGAAGGCCGTCCTTTATAAAATCGATGCCAAACTTGCCGAATTGGGCACTAAAGAACTTGGTCCAGAGGCTCAAGGCATGTTATTTGGAGACAAGTTCATAAAAGAACTAAGTAAGCACGTCTCTGTTTTTACTACACTGACAAAAGCACAGTCCTCCATTCGCAAGGTATTTCGCACTCAGCGTTTTTCTGGAAGAGCTGGTCGCTATAGAGGCCGAGCGACTGGCAGAGCCGCCTTCACAGGCTACAGGCCTCGACCTTCAGACACCTGGAACTCGGGCAATACCCGATTCCACCACAGACAATTTTTTCCCACTCGCGGAGCTATCCGAGGACGTGGATCCGCTTCCCTCCGCGGTCGCACTGCTACAGGTAATGGACCTTCCTTATTCTCATATTCCTATTGCAGGTCGGTTAACCCTTTTTTCCCAACAGTGGTCTCAACTCACTCAGGATCCTTGGATCCTTCAGACGGTGTCCGGGTTCCACCTGGATTTTTCAGTCGAACCAATACAAAATTTTCCTCCTACCCCAATCAAAATGTCACTGTTAGACGAGTCGACTCTACGGAGCGAACTCGACGATCTATTCACCAAGGGTGCGATCGAAAGAGTTGTTGGCCCACAGATCTTCATGAGCAACATGTTTCTAGTCAACAAAAAATCAGGAGGTCTACGACCTGTCATCAACCTGAGAGATCTGAACAAGTTCATCGCATACCGTCACTTCAAAATGGAGGGGATCCATTTATTGAGAGACCTACTCTCCGAGGGAGATTGGTTCTCCCGCTTCGACCTAAAGGATGCCTACCTAACGGTGCCGGTAACACCAGCACACCGCTGCCTCCTTCAGTTTCGTTGGGAACAAGCACTATGGCAGTTCACATGCCTCCCCTTCGGCCTATCTTCTGCACCCTGGTGCTTTACCAAACTTATGAAACCAGTGATGGCCTTACTGCGCTCCCAAGGCATCCGATCCATAATCTATCTGGAAGATATCCTCCTCATGGCACAAGACCAAGAAACTCTCCACCTTCATACAAGCATGACCTCCGCCCTATTGCAGAATCTTGGTTTCGTGATCAATCACCAGAAATCATCATTAACACCGTCCCAGACGATACAGTTCCTGGGATTCCAGATAGACTCTGTTCAAGCAGTCCTTCAACTTCCATCAAAAAAGACATTCGGAGGTTACTGATATCACCACACCTCCGCCTGCGAGATCTAGCCCGCACCATCGGCTTGCTCTCCGCCTCAATACAGGCTATATTCCCTGCCCCACTGCACTACCGGGCACTGCAACGCCTGAAGACCCAATACTTACATCAGTCGACGTCCTATGACCAACAGATCACACTCACGGACGAAGTCCGGCTCGAACTCCATTGGTGGCTACAACATATGGACGCTTGGAATGGAAGAGCCATTTTCGGATCCCAACCAGACTTCATCCTGGAATCGGATGCAAGTCTGCTCGGATGGGGCGCAACCTGCTCGGAAAGCTCTACAGGAGGACTCTGGTCCCACTCGGAACGAGCACTTCATATCAACTGCCTCGAACTGATTGCAGGCTCATTCGCAATCCGCAGTTTCGCCAAAGATGTCTACAACTGTTCCGTGGTGCTGAAGATGGACAACGTGTCCGCAGTTCGTTACGTGAATCATCTAGGAGGTTCCAAATCGAAGATGCTTTCAGATCTGACCAAAGAATTATATCAGTTCTGCCTAGACAGGAATATCTCCCTGCGAGCGGAATATCTACCGGGATCAGACAACCTCGTCGCAGACTGGTTCTCCCGACACTGGAGGGACTCCAGCGATTGGCATCTGAATCCACAGATATTTCACCGTCTCCAGGTCTGCCGGGGGCCATTCAACCTGGACCTCTTTGCATCTCGCCTCAACAGGCAGACGGACGCCTTTTACAGCTGGTTGCCGGACCCAGCGTGCCTTGCAGTCGATGCCTTCCTACAGACGTGGCCGATGTCCGGGGCATATGCGTTCCCTCCATTCTCCATGATTCCACGCACACTACAGCACCTCAAAACTCAGGGTGTCAAGATAACACTAGTGACCCCTATGGCGGGCCCAACCATGGTATCCTTACCTCCTGGAAATGTCTGTGGACTTCCCCCTGCTGCTACCCAACACCTGCGACCTCCTCAGAGACCCGACAGGCAACTTTCACCCATTGGCAATCCAGGATCATCTCCAACTAGTGGCTTGGACCGTTTCAGGGGATCTTGGAATGTCTCAGGCCTTTCGACAACTGCTCAGGGACTCCTTTGGGATTCATGGGCCCCGGGAACCAGACGCTCTTACATCTCTGCATGGCGTCTATGGAGTTGCTGGTGCTTGGAAAGGAACCTTGATCCCTTTTCAACATCTATAATTAATGTTATCAATTTCCTGTCGTCTCTGTTCGACCAGGGTAAATCCTACCGGACCATTAACGTGTTTCGGTCTGCTATTTCTGCAGCGCACGTTCCTATCGAAAGTTCTTCAGTAGGCAAACACCCTTCTGTCTGTAGACTCTTGCGGGGCATCCGCATCGCTAGACCCCCGACTCCCAAATATAATCAATTCTGGGACGTGGCCATCATGCTCACGTTCTTGGAAGCTTGGCCGGACAACAAGGCACTCTCCCTACGCCAATTGTCAGCCAAATTAGCTCTCCTCCTTTGCTTGGTCTCCTTCCGAAGAGTTTCTGACATCAGGGCTTTCGACTTTCATGCCCTCGATTTCACACCGGAGGGGGTGCACTTTCATATCACTAAACGCACCAAGACCAACTCATCTACTGTGAGCTACCCTTACTTCTCGGAGAAACCCCTCCTCTGCGTAGCCCGGTGTATAAGACACTATATCGCTCGCACTACCCCTCTCAGAGCACCTACTGGGCCCCTCCTGGTATCTTATGTACGACCTCACAAACCAGTCTCGTGCCCTACCATTGCACGATGGATTAAATGGCTTCTAGCCCTGGCTGGCATTGATGCATCTTTCGGAGCTCACTCGGTTAGAGGCGCAGCCGCCTCCTCGGCACTCATAGCTGGAGGTTCCTTAGCGGAGATTCTATCCTCCGCTGATTGGTCTAGAGAATCCACCTTCCGTACTTTTTATTTTAGACATTCTCCACACGTTTCTCTGTCCTTGCTATCTGTGCGTTAAAATAGCAAATATGAAGCCTCCTGTCTTGCCATAAAATTCGGGATTATTCTAGCTCCTAGTGACTGAATAATCTAAATTTTATTAAAGACAGGAGGTGAATATTTTCCCACCCTGGATTCTCCTTACCCACCCTTTTAGGTAAGTATCCTGCACTATCTCCAGTTCTAACTATGACCAGCATCCTCTCTTTTCTCTAGCCTATACTCATTAGGTCGTTATTATATGCTAAACCGCTTTCAATTGTACATTGGTTTATTGTATTCTAGGTGTGTCACTTACTCTACATACCACACAGTTAATTATCATAAGTTAGAGCTTGCACTTAAATTGGAAGTCAGTTCACTGCATTTACTTTGATTTTTCTCTTGCCAAAGAGACCATACTTTCACGATGTTTCTCCTTCCTCCTAGTGTGAAGATCAATTGCCTTCTGTCTCGAATCTACCTGCGGGTTGATCACTACCTTCATCCTACCGGATACCTACACCGTTACCTGTTCATCATTTTTAATGGTTCTACGTTTACATGGTTGACTCTACGGCTGTTCGGCTACATCAAGAAAGAGGAATTGGGAGGAGCCTGATGACAGTTTATATTACTGTAATGCATACTGATTGGTTAAACTTTTTTACACTGCTGTTAACTGTTTCTTTGCTGCTGGGAGTTACAGTAAAGAAAGATACGCAAATATTCACCTCCTGTCTTTAATAAAATTTAGATTATTCAGTCACTAGGAGCTAGAATAATCCCGAATTAGAAGCCGATGTATATGACATAACATATGTCCTATGCTTTCATTTTCTCTTTGCAAGAATGTTTTCTAATTTTTAGTTAGAATTTTCACATTTTTGAGAAATATTTTCAAGTAAGTTTATCACATTTCTCGCTAAATGAGCAATCCCTTCTGTTACTTCTATTTTCATTTTCTGCAAGTTCACACAGGAGTCAATAAGTTCTAATTAAAAATGGAGTATATGAAACATTTTATATTTCAATCTTTTAAAAATAAAATGAAAACTGAATTCTACTTGTTTCTTTTTAGTTTTAGCATTAGCCAAAACCAAATGATTTTTATTTTTTGAAGGTGGCGGGACTTCAACAACTGCAAGCTAAAACCACATTATAAATAAATTTAAATATAATACTATATCAAAATTCTAAATATACGTCAGGACATTCACATCTTATAAATCCATGTACAACATACATATAATAATAATAATAATAATAATAATAATAATAATATATATTTAAGTTTACCACTGCAGTTCCACTCCCCAAACACAAACGTAGTTATTCACTAAAGTGACTGGTTATGCAAAGTAAATTCAAAGGCTATATCAAAATGTAGGCAAAATAGCTGAATTAGAAAAAAATATCCAGTGATTACTGCTTTCAGTTTCACTAATTTGGCCTAAAAGGGTAAGAAAAGCAAACATGTATGACCATATAGTGACCATATAGTGTTCAAACCACTATCTAGCCCCTCCTTGCCTCCCTAAATATAATAAAATCTAACTTACATTCAAGTCTACAGCTACTGCCTATGCCCCTGATCTGTCTGCTTGCCTGACATTATCCGAGGTGATTTTGTGGGCCAATCACAATGATTCCTCCATAGGATTGTCTGAAACTGTCAAGGAGGCAGATCAGGGGCAGAGCCAGCACAAGTCAAACACAGCCCTGGCCAATCAGCATCTCCTCAATGAATCAATGTATCTCTATGAGGAAAGTTCAGTGTCTGCATGCAGAGGGTGGAGACACTGAATGGCAATGCTGCTCACTGTGCAGCCCTGCCCCAGGAAGCACCTTTAGCAGCCATCTGAGGAGTGGCCAGTAGAGTTATCACTAGGCTGTAATGTCAACACTGCATTTTCTCTGAAGACAGTGTTTACAGCAAAAAGCCTGAAGGGAATGATTCTACTCAACAGACCAAATACAGTAAGCTGTAGTTTTTCTGGTGACTATGGTGTCCCTTTAAATTTAAAATTTACTTTGGATTCACTTTGAATTTCTAGTAATTCTCATTTTATTAAATAAAGAACCTTTTTTTAATGAGTATAGGTTGTTATGGTGCTTAAAGTTAAATTTTAAATAAAGACAATGGACAAAAATATTTTACATGGGGAAATACAGTATAATTAATTGAAATGTTAACAATAAATAAACTGGGTCAACTTTCCTTTTTTATCTTTACTAAGATGTTCTGTATTTGATGTTCAAATTGCATATTCCTTTCCTTCTACTCTTTTACATTAAAGAACTAACCGGTCATACCGACACAACTCATCGAATGTTGATTAGATCAAAAGGAATATTGATGTTTACAAATTGTGTTTCTCGTGTTTTGGCAGAATGCTTTATTTTACGATTTACAGAGTGGCTTCATTCAAAAGGTACAGATCTTTAAACAAAAGTCTCTGACAATCTGATTATTTTTTCAATTAAATGTTTCATTGAAATGTTTAAAGTTTATAGTGCAATGAATAATCCATAGAATTTGCTTGCAGCAGTAAACCGTATTCGGAATGACATCTACTTCTCCTCTCCTTATTTTGACCATGGTCTTTCCAGAGCCTAAGGAACCTCTCAGAACTGAAATTATAAACTGGTTTGTAGGACTTACTGAAAATTGAAATAATATCCCCCTGAGGTAGTCCAGAAATTAAGCAAGTTTGTTCTTTCTTAAATCTAAAAAATGCAAGTTGTGATTAAATTAGGCTCACCTTAAAGGACCACTCTAGGCACCCAGACTACTTCAGCTTAATGAAGTGGTCTGGGTGCCAGGTCCAGCTAGGGTTAACCCATTTTTTTATAAACATAGAAGTTTCAGAGAAACTGCTATGTTTATGAATGGGTTAAGCCTTCCTCCAAAGCCTCTAGCGGCTGTCTCACTGACAGCCGCTAGAGGCGCTTGCGTGATTCTCACTGTGAAAATCACAGTGAGAGCACACAAGTGTCCATAGGAAAGCATTATAAATGCTTTCCTATGCGACCGGCTGAATGCGCGCGCAGCTCTTGCCGCGCGTGCGCATTCAGCCGAATGGGCGGAGAGGAGGAGGATCGGAAGAGGAGAGCTCCCCGCCCAGCGCTGGAAAAGGGTACGTTTTAACCCCTTTCCAGAGCCGGACGGGAGGGGGACCCTGAGGGTAGGGGCACCCTCAGGGCACTATAGTGCCAGGAAAACGAGTATGTTTTCCTGGCACTATAGTGGTCCTTTAAAAATGTAAACAGCCTTAATAGTGTGGTCACAACATATAGATACTTTGTGTTAGCACGTTACAGTATAAACCGCTGTTTGTACTCACCCTGTGTATATTTTTATAGGGTATATTTTACTCCATCTAAAAGGAAGCCTTTTTTTGTTTTTACCTTTAATTCATATTTAGAATGTTTCATTCTGCTTATTATATTTGCACTTTTTCAAATTCCTTAATAGAATTTTTTAAAAACCGTTGCCTAAAATGTCATTGCATATTTGAGATGGAGCATTACTTTGGCTTTACAAAGTGGCAAAATGATGGTTTCTTCATATGAAGTTAAACGCCTTTATATGTATGTCTGTACCTTACTATCTTTTGCCACCGGTGACATTGTTATTATTGTTATTGTATTTAAAATGTCAACTAATTCTGCAGTGCTGTACAATAGGAGTACTAACAGACAAGTATTTGCAAGTTGGACACACAGGGACAGAGGGTGTTGAGGGCCCCACTCAAAAAAGCTTACATTCTGGGGGGCTTACTTTGCCTATTATTGATTTGCCTCTTGCCTATAATTATTCCCAAGTCCTTTTGGTTTACAGTTATCTCCACCTCACCCCATTAAGGATATTATCTGCTGGGGGGGAGGAGGAGAGGACGTTTCGTCATCCCAAAAGGCATAACTAAAGTTGTCTGCCATTTGCCTGCCAAGCCTCCTAATTTATCCAAGTCCTCTCTCAGTGCAGATGCCTTTTAGAGAAGATTTTCTCAGGAACATTTGGCTGTTTAAAAATTATTAATTCTATACACAGAAATGTATTGAAACAGAAGCAAATGCCGTAAGCTGTCTGCTCCATCTGTCCAGTAACAGACAAATTATATAGTTGTGATTTAGTGTTTTTGGCTGTTGCTAATTGGGCAGAATTTGATGTAATCTTTCACTCTGTCTTTACTATTACAGCTGTCCAAGAGGGCCAGTTGCACATATCTAATGCTTCTATGCCCCATCTGTCAAGTCTGCAATGCTTTACTCATTTCTGTGTCCAAAACTAAATATGTTTCATCAACATATCTGTAGAAAAAAGCTAACTCACTTCACAAGAATTCCCTCAATACGGTAAGAGATTTTTTTTTTTCATTATATATATTTTTTTTTATGACAGGCATCAGCAAAGCCTTCACAACATAGTACCATCATACATAGTACAAAACAATACACAAAACAATACACATAGTAAATAATAAGTTTAAAATTACAACAGTTGAGGAGATGAACAGGTGTAAATTATTATCTTTGCAGGGAGAAAAAACCTAATGCGTACAAAACACTGTATTGGTCTTCCGTTCCTCTATCATGGCACTCGGGAAAACGTATGCCCATGATGCGCCACTATCCCTGCCAGAGTGAAACCTCAAGGAATTTTTACTACAAACAATGTCAGAAGCTGTCCAGATGTTATCGAGGATGCCTGATTAACTACTTCACAGGAGGCAGTGGACATCTAAACAGGGAATCCATTTTTTTTTTTAAATCTATTTGGATTATTTTTAGCTATTTAAATTATTTCCAGTTTTTGTAGGTTTTTGTCAAGTTTTCATTTTTGTTTTTATTCCTGCTGATGCACCGATTATTAGTATCACTTCAGAGTTTTTTTATGATGCATTTTCAATAAATTGTTTAATTAATTGTATATGTTGTATTGTCTGATTACTTGTTCATTATCTAAAACAATTTATGGTGTAAACAAAGTCTATATTCCTGGGCATAAATTTGTATTAAGAGCTATTTCTAAAGGGGCATCACAATTTTATCCAGCTACTACTGAAGTTAGCATACTAGGTCTCTCTGGTTATCATTTGATTGTGAATATTAAAATTAAAATGGAAGGCTGCTCATGATAATAAGCCGTTACAACGTTTTAGGAATTATTTCACAGTGGAGATGAGGATTTAAAAACATAAAACTGCGAGTACTCATAACAGACTGTAACATGTCATTATTTGGACAACTGAATGGTTTTGATCTAGACATAGATGCTTGGCATTCATGGACTGAAAGATTAGAGCAATATCTTGATGCTCAGGATGTTAAAGAGGAGAAATATGTGAAAGCAATAGTTGCAAAAGAATATAATGCACTTCTATTACCTGATAAACCAAAACATACTGTGAATTAATAACCACACTGACACAATATTATCAACCTCGCCCATTAGAAATAGAAGAAATATATCATTTTTATAATAGAAAGAAAGAGCAGGGTGAGGATATGAAAACATATTCGATAGCAGTCAGGAAATTAGCAAGTGCATGGAAATTTAAAGAGACTGCACTGATGTTTGTGATGGGAATGAATAACGAGAACATACAAAAGAAACTATTAATTGAAGGTAACTTGACAATATCTAAAGTTTTAGAAATAGCGTTAGTAATGGAGCTAGCTACAAAAGACACACAAGTCTTAAGATGGAAGCAAAACAGAGAGGTGATAAAAAAAAAAAGAGATCACAGAAAAACAGTGGTAAGCCCAGGACAAATGACAATGGAAGAAAAGCAACAGTAATATCAAGTACTAGTTTTAGCTGTTACTGATGTGGAATGGGATAACATGATGCTAGAAGCTGTCAGAAGCTATTAGGTCGGCACAATGTCATAATTGTGGTAAGAGTGGTCATTTGTGCAGTGTGCGCAGGCAGAGTAAAGAGAAACCAACATACTGTGCGGACCAAAGGAATAGAACATATAATGTTCAAATGCAAAATATAATATTTAGTTCCAGTGCGGAAGAAACATTTTGAAAATGTAACAATTTACAGTTTAGGCGCACAATGATCTGGTGAATGTACAGATGACAGTTGTCCTCATAAAATACATTAAGTTAAGCATACCCAAACCATTAAAATCTACAAAAGTAAGGTTACACACCTATTAACTACAAATTATGGTAAATGTAAAATTTGAAGGGTGTAAGAATGCACTTCTATTGTTTGTCCTGGAAAAGGGTGGAACTCCTTTGTTTGGTGGGGATTGGATTAGACATTTAGGAATGCCTAACATGGATGTTGAATCTTGTTTGGCATTACAAGAAAAAGAAAACGGGTTGGTACAGGAATTACAAGTCAAGTAGAAATCTATATTTTTTTTATCAATGTGTATTTTATTGAAGGTTTTTCAGTGTAGCATACATCGTAACACTGGCAAGTGCATATACAATAGAATACATCATGCAAGTACTGACTTCTTCTCTCATTGCCCCTGTCTCAACACATGCTTTTTGTTTTGAGAAAATTAACAAACTTAAGAACTACAGAAAATAACAGTGGCTAGGTGACTGGAAACTTTATCGTATTTGGCACTCGGTTAGGAGTTTTGGTCTAAGAAGGTGTCCCGCTCCACCCCTCCTTTCCCAGATCTTTTCCACACCCTTTGTGTTGGCTATGGAGTTGCTTCACGTGTTTACCTGCCCCATATAGCTCCTAGCTCTGCAGCCCACTGAGTGCTCCTGTGCGGAGTATTGGTACTTATCATTGCGGGATCGGGAAGTGTACTTGTCCCATAGCTATTACGCCTCCATTGCTGTTTTACCATTTTTCAGGTATGAAGCTGCTATTCGTTCGTAACTCACATTATTGGTAACCTGATTGTTTAGGTGATATGCTCCACCACCTAAACAAAAAAGTGAGAGTGCAGCGCTATACAAAATCTTGTATCTTACTTACCCCATTAATTTGTATGGGGTAATTCACATGTAAAGAAAAAGAGAAATATACAAAATAGTGTTCTTGTCCCATAACTATTATGCCTCCATTGGTTTACCCTTTTGCAGGTGTGAAACTGCTATTCATTCGTAACTCACATTATTGGTAACTTGATTGTTTAGGTCATATGCCCCACCACCAAAACAGAAAAAAAAAAAAGAGAGTGCAACTCTCTACAAAATCTTTATTACCCCCTTAATTTGTATGGGGTAACTCACATGTAAAGAAAAAGAGAAATATACAAAATAGTGCAATATTGTTTTCTGAAATATACAATAAAAGTGAGTAGATCTACATATGGTCCCACTCACATTTATTAGAGCCTTTTGTCGATATTTGCTCTAAACACTGTAGACCTTAGGGCCTTTTTAGGTGGCTCATAAACCTTCTTCTGTGGGGATTTTCTTTCACAGATGTATATAGAAAGAAAAAAAAACACTGCAATCTGAGTGCAGATTGTATAGACCAAATATATGAGTATAAGCAGATACAGCAAGAAATGCTCACCTTTTCAGGAGCCTGTTAGTATAACTGGCTCTAAACTATGCGCACATAGTCAGATTTTAGGGAGACACTTCCATGTACGAACCTGGGATTCCGATGTAATAAATGAAGATAGAGAAGGGGACTTAATAAGGAATTTTATTCCAAAATAAAAGGGGGGTTTAAAACAGAGCATAAAAAATAACACTCAAAATAAAACAATAAATAAAAGAGTCCTTTCCTTCTGAGAATGTCCAAGACGCGTTTTGCCGTTAGGACTTTATCAATTGGTGTAGAATCAATTGTTCCTGGGTTCTGTTTTTAAATGTTGAGTGACTCCTCCTTCACTTTTTGTCCTGCCTATCACTAGAGAGTTCGTTACTGTGATGGGTTCGTTGGATGTCTGTGTACTTAACTTCAAAACCAGAAGTGACTTACAGTCGTATTCCGTCCTGTGGAACTACATTACCCATATTGCTCCTGTCGAGGTGTCCCGATACTTCATATCCGGTTACACAGATATCACAGAGGGAAGTCTTTCAGTTCACTTAATATTTTCGAAGATGTATAGATACATTAATATGTATCAACACAAAAAGAAAAGATATACAAAAGTAATCAATTGGAAACATGCCTGAAAAATGGGGACATGTTTTATGTATAATAGAAACATTTATTGAGATTAAAAATATATACTCTATGACCTACCTAGGTATAGAGCATTCATTCTTGAGATATAGTATCAAAAAAAATTAGAAAAAGCAGTGAAAAAAAATACAACACAAAGGCACATAACATAAAAAATACACAGTATGAAAATATAAAAAATATATTAAAAATATATAAAAACATCTTCAATATACATTTTGAATAAATAGCTACTGTCTTCATTCAAACCTGATGGACTTAAAGTGTTGAGATTGAAAATCCATTTCATCTCACACTTTTCTAGTTGCTTTATATTGTCGTCTCCTCGGCAATTGTATTTTACTTTCTAAATAGCCTTAAACTTTAAAAATTCAGGATCACTATTATGTACTTATTTAAAGTGTTTTGAAACACAATGTTTTTCATAACCATTTTTTATATTTCTTATATGCTCGTTCATTGTTACATTTAGGGAACGTTTGGTTCTCCCTGCATAGCATAAGTGACATGTGCAAGTTAAAAGGTATATAACACTTTTCGAGAAGCAAGTGACCATATCTTGTATTTAGTACATTTTCTTTCTATCGTGTAGATCTTCAAATGTTGTTATGTGTTTCTTTTTACTTTTAGTATTCCTACATGCTAAACAGAGTCCACATCTAAAAAAGCCTTTTTGTTGAAATCATTTTTTTTGTGGATTGGCTTTTATATGGTTTTTTACCAAACTATGTTTCAGGCTGTTTGCTCCCCTGAACATGATTTTAGGTTTATCTTGGAGAATATTGAATAACGTGGGATCCCTTCTCAGGATTGGCCAAAATGTGGCTTTTATTTTCTTAATTTGTTTTTCATTCCTATTGAAGTTACATATAAAGGGAACTTGTAATTTAGTCCCACTTTGTGTCTTAGATTTATAAATTAAAAGGGACATTCGATCATTGTCTTTTATTTCTTGTATTGAATTCTCTAACTAGACTGTCATATCCCTTTTCTATGAACTGATCTTTTATTTGATTTGCTTAAATGAGATAATTATCTATATTTGAACAGTTCCTCCTTATTCGGAGGAACTGTGACTGTGACTTTGGCACATTTTTCAACCAAGGGGAAAAGTGGCAAATATTGAGCTGTATATAGCGTATATACTCGAGTATAAGACGAGTTTTTCAGCACATTTTTTGTGCTGAAAACCCCCCACTCATCTTATACTCGAGTCACTGTATTATGGCAACTTACATTGCCATAATACAGACAAGGACCGCTGGGCTCATTAAAAGCCCGGCGGTCCTATTGGGGGCTGGCAGAGAGCTGTAACTTACCTTTCCTGCAGCTCCTGTCAGCTCCCTTCTCTCTCCTCCAGGCCGGTCAGCTCCCCTGTCAGCTCCACTGCAAGTCTCGCAAGAGCCACGGGGTCAGAGCGTTGCCACGGTTTACCGTGGCAACGCTCCACGCGGCACTAAGACCGCGAGACTTACAGGGGAGCTGACAGGAGCTGACCGGGTTGGAGGAGAGAGAAGGGAGCTGACAGGAGCTTCAGGAAAGTTACAGCTTTCTGCCAGCGTCCCTCCTACACAGCCCATTCACTGGACCACCAGGGAATGAGAGCCCCCCTCCCTGGCCATGTATCAAGCAGGGAGGGGGGGGCGAAAAAATCTAAATAAATAAAAATTAAATAATAATAAAATAAAAATAAAATTTTGCATAATATTAAAAAAAATTATAATATTAACACACACACTGCATTCATACACACACACACTGCACTCATACACACACACACACTGCATTCATACACACACACACTGCACTCATACACACACACCGCATTCATACAAGCACACTGCATGATATACACACACACACTGCATTCATACACACACATTGCATTCATACACACACACTGCATTCATACACACACACACTGCATTCATACACACACACTGCATTCATACACACACACACTGCATTCATACACACACATTGAACTCATACACACACACACTGCATTCATTATATACACACACTGTAAATAAATATTCAATTAATATAATTTTTTGGGGGATATAATTTTATTTAGAAATTTACCAGTAGCTGCTGCAAATCTGGAGATAAAATTCTTCCTGAAACCAAAAGTAATTGTTCATTAAAATCAGTTCTATCCCCTGCATAATAAAATCTATGTGGTCGTTAGGAAATTTGTTAGATTTCGAAAATAAATTGTTGAGGAGACGACAATATGAAACAACTAGGAAAGTGTGAGATGAAATGGATTTTCAATCTCAACACTTTAAGTCCATCAGGCTTGAATGAAGATTTTGAATGATATAATTTTTTATAAAGACAGTAGCTATTTATTCAAAATGTATTTTGAAGATTCTTTAAATATTTTTTATATTTTCATATTGTGTATTTTTTACATTATGTGCCTTTTATATTGTGTATTTTACAGCTTTTTCCTATTTTTGTTTTGATGCTATACCTCAAGAATAAATATTCTGTACTTAGGTAGGTACCGACAAGATTGAAATGAACTCCTTGTCTTTCCTCCTCCTAATACTGATCCTCCTCTCTCGCTCTCCCTTCAAGTCAGTGGTATCCACATAAGTCCATCCTTGCAAGCGCGCTGTCTTGGCGTCATACTTGACTCTGGCCTCAACTTTGAGCCTCACATCCAGTATGTTGCCAAATCCTGTAGATTCTAACTTAAAAAAGATCTTAAAAAGATCACAGTGACAAACTCTCCAGTGATAGGCAGGATAAAAAGTGAAGGAGGAGTCACTCAACATTTAAAAACGGAACCGGGAACGATTGATTCTACTCCAATTGATAAAGCCTTAATGGCGAAACGTGTCTTGGACATTTTCAGAAGGAAAGGGATCAATTATTTATTGTTTTATTTTGAGTGTTATTTTTTTATGCTCTGTTTTAAACCCCCTTTTTATTTTGGAATAAAATTCTTTATTAAGTCCCCTTCTCTATCTTCATTTATTGCATCGAAATCCCATGTTCCTACAGGGAAGTGTCTCCCTAAGATCTGACACTGTGCACATAGTTGGGAGCCAGTTATACTAACAGGCTCCTGAAAAGCTGAGCATTTCTTGCTTACACTCATATATTTGGTCTATACAATCTGCACCCAGATCGCTGTGTGTTTTTTTGTTTCTATATTCATCTGTGAAAGAAAATCACCACAGAAGAAGGTTTAGGATCCACCTAAAAGGGCCCTAAGGTCTACAGTGTTTAGAGCCTATATCGACAAAAGGATCTAATAAATGTGAGTGTGACCATATGTAGATCTACTCACTTTTATTGTATATTTCAGAAAACAATATTGCACTATTTTGTATATTTATCTTTTTCTTTATATCTGAATTATCCCATACAAATTAAGGGGGTAAGTAAGATTTTGTATAGTGCTACACTCTCACGTTTGTGTTTAGGTGGTGATACATATCACCTAAACAATCAGTTTGTTTGTTCTACCTTGTTCATAGTGGAATTGGGATATCCACTGTGTGTTTTCACAGCTATATTATATATCAGCAGCTATATTTTGTACATTATACTGTTTTCATATTAAGCGCCTATATCTTTGTTCATTTTTTGTATTATTGGTAACCTGTTTGGTTATGTCTACCTTTGAGGGAATTATTGTGGACTTCCAGTTCCTTGCCCGTAATGTGGCTGCTGTGGTTAAAGTATAATATATAATTTTGTATAAAGGTTTGGTTAAGCCATCAGGCATAATATATAAAAGAAAGACCTCTATGGAGGGAGGAATCTGGATGCCCATGCTATCATGTATAATATTGTGTACCATAGGCCAGTACTCCTCTAGCTTAGGGCACTTCCACCAGATGTGGAGCATCGTGCCAATGCTCTGTTTACATCTCCAGCATCTGTTGTCCTGCATCCCATAAATTTTTGCGAGTTTGTCAGGTATTAAGTACCACCTGTACAGAAGCTTGCATGTTATTTAAAAATGGGAAGCGCAGGAGGAGAGGCCTTTGGTCAGGACTCCTTACAGACCCAACAAGCAGCATGTAATAGAAGAACATATACCGGGCCTTAGAATGGCCGGACTTAACATTAGACAGATAAAGAATGGTTGGGGACAAGCCAAGGTCAAGAGAGCCAGAAGTCACAGAATCGAGGAATACAAGCTGAGTCAAGGGAACCAGAAATCACAATAGCAAGATACCAAAGCCGGGTCAGGAATACAGAAACGAGAATAGTCAGAAAGCCGAGATCAAAACACAAGATACACTGAATAGCAAAGCACTATTGGGAACTGTGAGTAGAACCACAACAGGGCACATAACTATGGTTGAATCTGCCTTTTATAGGCTGGATCTTTAAATTTGAAGCCACGCCCCCAAAAGGAACATTTTGGCAAGCCGTAACGTCATTTGCGTCAGGACGTCAGCACGCACATGCCACAGTGATGTCATGAGCGTCCTGACGTCCGCGTCATAAGAGGGGGTGAAGCTTAAGCAGCCGGTGTTTGAACTGCTGGAGGAAAGCCCAGGAGTGTGGAGAGTTTCCCTCTTCATCTGAAAAGATTTCCCAACCAAGGTAAGCATGACATTTAGCAGAGGAGTATGCTTTTTCCTATATTTTGGGTGAAAGCTCTCTTACCCAAATCCTTGTGCCATTCTGACTGAAAAGCCAACAGTGAGTGTTTTGGTACTGTTGTGAGAGCTCCATATCACATAGATAGGGGTTTTGTGTGTCTCCTTTTGTTTAGGCACACATTTCCAACTGTGGTCATGTTGAAGACTTGGTCTTCTAGGGTCAGGGTGGAGCCCTTTTGTATTGTGTGTTTGACTTGGAGGTAGGAGAAGTGTGCTGTGTAGGGGAGGTGGTATCTTTTTTTGCAATTTTTGGAATGTATATAGTTTGTTGGCTTGTATTATTGGATATATATGAGTTATGTTGTGCTGTGACCAAATGCATTATTGTAAGTATGTACAGGGGTGAGTGGCGTTGCTGGTGACCACACTCCAGTCGTGCATAGCCCCTGTTTGGCCGAGTCCCAAATGGACAGTAGTAGTGTGGTGGGTGGGAGAGCCATTTTCGGTATTGATCTCATTTGTTTGGGTATCCACTGGAGATTAGTTAGGGACTTGTCCCACAATTTGCTTGATATAAGCTTTACCCACTGTGAGCGAGTGGCATGTGATTATGTTGGCTAAATGGGATGCTCTGTTATACTCCTTTAAATTGGTGAAGACTAGACTCCCTTTACGTATGTCCAATAAGAGTAATCTCAAGGGTACTCTGGGCTTTTTGTAGTTCCAACAGAATTTGATCAGAAGCGATTGCATTTGTTTGAGGAACGATGTTGGGATCCAAATTTGGAGGGTGCGAAAGAGGTAGAGGATCTTTGACAAGATCATAATTTTGACTGCTGTGCTTCTGCCGAGCCATGCTAGGTCTTTTTGGAGCTTTGTGAAGTTCTATTTAAAAGAGTGTCAGTGGGCACCCCTGCCTAGAGCTATTAGTGATGAGGAAAGGCTCCAATAGAAACCCTGTTCAACACGGAGGCTGAAGGTGAGCTGTATAGAGCTCTGGTGGTCGTTAAACTGTGGGGGGAAATTATATTTTTCCAGCACACTTTCCAAGAAGCACCAATTTAGCCTATCAAATGCTTTTTCTGCATCGAGAGATATCAGCAATCCCTTGCACTTCTCTTGTGTTAGTACATGTAGGATGTTGATAGCCTTTCTGGTGTTGTCTTATCCCTAGCGTCCTTTCACAAACCCTACCTGATCATCAGACACTAGTGTTGGGAAGATTGTCTTAAGGTGGTCCGCTAATATTTTGGTGTATAGTTTGGCATCAGAATTTAGTAGGGAAAAGGGACAGAAGTTTTGACAGTATGTTGGTGATTTGCCTGGTTTCTGTAAGGTAATGACTTGAGCTTTTAAAAGTTCTGCAGGGAAATCTCCTGTTCGAATAGTGTGGTTAAATGTCTTGGTCAGGTATGGTGCTAGTACATTTTTAAATGTAGTTTAGTATAGATTTGTATATCTCTCTGGGCCAGGTGCCTTATTTTTTTGGGAGATTGTCAATACAGGCCTCAACTTCTTCTATAGTTATTGGGTAGAATAGGGTAGTTTTGAAGTTGTTCATTATTGTAGGTAGGGGAATATGTGAGTGATACTCCTGGATGGCCGCAGGGAAGGGAGGGGGGAGTTTCTGGGTCATCTTTGAGTTTGTACAGATGGCCATGGTACTTGACAAATGTATTGCAGATTTTCTTGGTATGAGCGTGCAACTTTGTTTGCCTTTGAGGCATTGAGGTACTAATTTGCTTGCTTTATTGCCTTGGACATAAGACGTGGCTTTCAATCTTTTTAGGTTGTATGCAAAATTTGGACAGCTCTATCTCGTGTATCTTGGTTTATAACACCTTGATTTTAGTGTTTAATGCTTAAGAGGTACTGACAGACGCTATTCCCAGCTACTGAATTAGCAGCATGTTTTGATTTACATTTCAACCATTGCAATATGAGTAGTCATACTTTCCACTAAGCCTCGACTATAGAGACCAGTCTCAGTCTACCTTATGTTATGGAAAGCTTATCTAAATGGATCCAATCACCCTACGTAGCTGGTTATGTTAAAATAATCAACTTTACTTCGGCAATCTTATTAGGAAGTCGAGGTTATAGTATCTTTCTGCCTATGTGTAGGGGCACAGGATTTTGTTTAAAGGGTGCCCTCGAAAGCACAGTTCTATTATAGGGCTTCCCCCTTTTCCTACATTTATCCAGCACGCTACCAGGCACCTCAGCCAACTGCTGTGCTGTCTATATACATTTTCGCACAGAAAAATAGGGGACAATCTGCTAAATACAAATAAAAAACATAGCATATAACTGTGTGGAGACTGGTATTGATGTGTGATCACAAATGGTCACTCACAATTTTGAAGATTTAAAATAGCCTTGAATGATGTCTTTGTGGAATTAGAGCAGCTTTAAATGATGTTATTCAATATCCAGTATGTTGTCTCTCCTCACATATTCATCAGCGAAATAGATATGTGTGTCTCAAAAAGAGAAAATGTACAAAAATGTAGTGCACTTCCAGAATATGTTAACGCGATGACGTCACTCGGTTCCATACCGCCGAAAAGAAAATTGAACACCAGCTGAATGAACTTAAAGATTAAATGGGGGTGTATATAAAGGACTGTGGGGGGGATATTGTTATTATTGCTGCTATTTTTGATTGCACTTTATCACACCAAGTCCCTGAGGAAGTCCAATTTCAGGACGAAACGCGTAGGACGTGTATGGTGATATGCTGTTTGTTTTATACCTAAATGTAAGTTATTAAATATATTTTTTAACATATTCTGGAAGTGCACTACATTTTTGTACATTTTCTCTTTTTGAGACACACATATCTATTTCGCTGATGAATATGTGAGGAGAGACAACATACTGGATATTGAATAACATCATTTAAAGCTGCTCTAATTCCACAAAGACATCATTCAAGGCTATTTTAAATCTTCAAAATTGTGAGTGACCATTTGTGATCACACATCAATACCAGTCTCCACACAGTTATATGCTATGTTTTTTATTTGTATTTAGCAGATTGTCCCCTATTTTTCTGTGTATATCTATTGAAGACAAGAGGAAGTCTTTGGGGATTCATCCGGATACTTCACCTTAAGATAAGGGAAGTTTTGGTTTGCTCCTATATTATATTTTATTATTTTCACTGGGGTTGTGTTCACATATATTGTTGTTTTCTTTGTATATACATTTTCGTTACAATATTGTGTATCTCGTTAACGTGTCAACAGCAGATTACATTGTGAGTTATACCATTCTCCCCTCTACTAGGCTTCTTTATCAGATGAGGTCTAACGGTGATTATCCTTTATGACATCAGTCTTCGTCTTAGTATTCATTTATTTGTATTAGGACACATACCAATAGGCTAATGGTCCATTTGGAGGATAGTCCCCCTTTTATTTAGAGACCCAGTGGACTAATGTATTCACATTATAAACCTGACACAGTAGGTACTAGCTATTACACCATGTTTTGAGTAAGTCCTAACGTTGCCACAAGGCACTGTTTAGAAGATAATCCCCTCACTTCTGATCATCGCTACTATCCACATGTGGTCTCTCTTTGGTTTTATATTGTATATAGTGTGTATTGCATTATTGAGTACTGCATTTGTTATATACCCATTAAAAGTTATGTTTTATTTTTCTTTCACCCTCGGGTGGATTCCCCCTTTTAGGGACTACTATCTATCCCTTCCCTTTATCCTAGTTTAGCCCCCCTAGGGTTCTCACTCCTAAAGATACAATACATTATGTAGTAATTCTCCTGGACATTCACGATTAGTATTTTTCCATAAGATAGTTCTCTTTTATTTTGCATTTAACCTTTGCCCCATATAATCACAGATCAGTAGTGCTTTTACCCATCCTGTATAGTTTGGTCGGGTTGGTGTACCATCTCATAACCCTCTTAGTGGCCTGTTCCTGTTGCACCATGCATACTGAAACCTTACTTGTTGCCTCCCAGATGTCTGTGCCTTTTTGTTCCCCCCCATCCGGGTGTTGAACCCTCCAAACATCTATCAGTGTGGATGTTTGCATGAACCCATGTAAAAGATTATATTGGTCTACCATGTTGTGTGATCTCTGCATCCCCTGTCTTGCTTTCCTATCGAGCCCAGGACATGGTGTCACATTACAAAACTCCCCCACACCAATATTATTCATGGGCACTAGCTTTCACTAGTGAGAGCATTGCCTCCAAAAACTAGTTGGGGCATACATATTCAAAAAGTGATACAGTCGGCCATATAAGTTGCTACTGACCAGGACGTATCTATCAGTGTCATCTCCAAGTGTATTATTCACTAATATCGGATAGAACTTTTTGCTTATGATGGCAACCCCGTTTAATTTCAGAAAGTAGCTAAATATGATCCTGTAATAAATATGATCAGTTAATTTTATATTGGAGGATATAGGTATGTGAGTTTTCTGGACACAGGCCAGGTTGGAGTAACGCCTTTTTTCTTTCTCTGAGGAGGAGTCTACATTTTTTAAATCTGCAGGCCTCTCAACTCATATCTCATTTTGGTCCAGTGCTCTCTCACAAAACAAGAATGTAAAGTGAATACAAGATAAATGCAGGTTTTACAAAATTGGACATATGAGGACATGAGAACTTAATAGTTATTTTATTTACCAATTGATTTGTAGAATGTTTTCTTTGGAATTTCTAATAAAGCCATATTAACCAATCATGGAGGTCTGTAAATATCTAAAACGAAAGCATAACTTTCATATAGGATTTGCAATACTGACAGTCTGGGTTGTGGGCGTAGCGTGAACATGCTGTTAGGTACTTTTCCCTTGTCAGCACGAATCACATTTTAGTAAATGTGTTGAAAACACTAAGAAGTTGCAAATGTTAAAATATATATTGTTTCTTGTAACCGTAAGGATGTGGTTGAGACATAGTTCAAACTGAGTATCAAAAAGTCTCCAACCACAAGAGCAAAATATTATGTTCTTATCAAACAATGAGTTTAACCCATTAGAGTGTTCTTTGGGTGGCCAATTCCCATAAATAGGCTCCTTGTGAAATTATTATATTATTTATTTATATACTCTTCTGGGTCATTTTTCTGAAATATCTTCTAATAAGGGTTTCTGCCAAAATACTTTCAATTTACCAATACATTAGTTTAATAGATTAGATTGTCTGATCTCCATCAAAAATACAATTTCACCATTACCTATTATCAATGAGGAATACTAGATAAATTTTACTTGGGAAAAATTATCATACATAACCTTTTTTCCCCTTTTTTTTCAATGGGGCAGGATCATGACAGTATATATAAGTCTGTGGCTGGTTTATAAAATCATCATCCATCACCTAGGAGGACAGGTAGCTTAGTACCTAAACCCCAACCACTCATGTACCAAAGATTAAAGGGAATAACGTAATGCCTCAATGCCTTCACAACAATCAATATGGATAACAATTCTTTACACAAACAATGCAATGTACTTTTAAAAGGAGAGTTAACTCTGAGATGAACAATACTCCACTATTAGAACCCCTTTATAAGGGCAAACAAACTCCTTGTCCTTCAAATCTTTTTCCAGTGAAAGAAACACTTTCAGGATTAGTCAATTTACAAAGAGAAATGTGGATCCACGATTTGAACAGCAGCATTTTGTGGGGCCCCTTTCATGTTATATGTAACAAGCACTTTTCTTGCAAAGTCTCATATTATCAAATAATCTCCAGGAGTGATAGCATGCAATGATTGCATTATTGCTAACTGTACAGCATTTGATCTTGCGTTAATGACATGAAATATTCTTCACTTTACTATTTAAACTCATAGACAAAAGACATTAACACTTAACACACCAATTAATTACAAAACATAGAATTCATACTCAACAATCATTGCAATCCCTATTCTGTCATCCCACAAAACAGAAAATAGTAGTAGTATATATACACAATTGATATACACAGAAGTAGATTGTTTAGTAGATATACACAATGGATACCCAACAAAATTGGCAATACAAAAAGCACATTCCCGGATATTCAAATAACCAATCCGAAATAAAATTTTAAAATAAGTGAATAAACTTCACACTCTCCAGTCAAAATTTAGGTTTCTATGCTTAGGGCATATTAAAGTTTTAGTAAGGGTAGTAAACAAACTGACAAAGGTTATCAATTACAAATGCAATCATAACTAACATCTCTAATTAAAGGACCACTATAGGCACCCAGACCATTTCAGCTCAATGAAGTGGTCTGGGTGCCAGGTCCATCTAGCGTTAACCCTGCAGCTGTAAACATAGCAGTTTCAGAGAAACTGCTATGTTTACATTAGGGTTAATCCAGCCTCTAGTGGCTGTCTCACTGATTTTCACAGTGAGAAGACGCCAGCGTCCATAAGAAAGCATTGAGAAATGCTTTCCTATGGACTGACTGAATGCGTGCGTGGCTCTTGCCCTGCATGCGTATTCAGCGGATGATGTCAGAAGAGGGAGGAGAGTCCCCAGCGTCGAGGGAGCCCGACGCTGGAGGAAGGTAAGAATTTAACCCCTTCCTCCCCCTTCAGCCCGGCGGGAGTGGGACCCTGAGGGTGGGGGGGACCTAAAGACCCTATAGAACCAGGAAAACGAGTTTGTCTTCCTGGCACTATAGTGGTCCTTTAAATATTTTACTCTACTCTCAAACTTATTTACAAGAATCAATTCGGAAAAACACTTGCACCTTTCTGTCAACTATTTGACTTCAACGGAAGCAGAAAACTAACATTGAAGATAGATCACAAAACTTTACAAATGAACAGGAAAATTGAAGAAAACAGTTAGTCTACTATTGCAACTGTAACAATTAGCCACACTCTGTAGATCAAACCACAAAGCAGAGCATCTCAGAGCTGTTAGAACTACTCCAACTCCCACTGCTCTTGGGCAACAACAATAACTATAGTGTTCAACAGCCCATAAAACAGCTATTTCATAGGCTATTAGGCTGGACTCTCTCTCTACATCATCCACACAGAATAAACCTTTAACAGCTGTAGTATTTAGAACATATCTTTGTAAGCTATACCATTATCGACTTATGTTTAATTGTATTTTCCTAATCACCTGATTATACTTATAACTCATACATAGCGGGCTTTTCTCTAGATTTTAATTTTTTTTATTTACGAATTGTATATATGCAGGCCTCTCTGGCCACACAAGGTCTGTAACCTGTCAATACATTTTCTCTCTCAGATGATGCTACATCAGCCTAATAAACATTGAGCACATAATAGGACCAGGTGTCAGAGAACTGGTATCAGCTGTATTTTTTCAAGCCTCAGACATTCAATAGATTTATGCTATGCCATGTTAAAACGGTCTGACGAACCTTTGAGTTGACCAGTCAAGTTTAGTGTCCAAGGGCCATACAAATACAGATTCTACCATTGTCCATGATTTTCTGATCCAGACTTCAATTCTGACCAAAACATCAAACCCAACGTACAGGGATACTACAGTTGTGGTCACAAGGAATAAAAATCTCAGCATTCCTTTCAAATTTTGCATACTTTCAATATTTAGAAAAACACATATAATCAGAGACATATTAGTGGTAAGTCTTTTTTTTTTTCAAACCAAGAGGCTGCATTTCTTTAAAAAATACTGAGCATTTGGGGGCTGTCAGACCACCCTATGTTCTATTATATATGTAATTTGCTGCACATAATCAATATAAGTGAAATGGGGAGTTAGTATTCTGCCACTTCTTAATTCATGCCCTTAAGTTAAAATAAATAAATAAATATATATATAGTATTTATTTATTTTATCATGTTTATCCCCTGTTTTATCAGGGATCTATCTTCCTCCTGCAGCTCCAGGAGGGAGAGGGGTGACACATCAACAGTTGTACTATACATAATGTTTTAGGGAGACTGGCTAATTAAGTCAGTTCAGGGGTTCACCAACAACAACATAGGCTTAATTTTGAACTATCTTGCCCCATCTTAAAACATAAGCAACAGGTAATGCACTGTATCATTAGGAGTAGCTGTAGCAAGCAAAAGTTAGCTTACGGCATATTATTAGGCAGGTGTTGGACAGCTGAAAATGTGGAATTAACTAGTGACTCTAGTCTATATACATATGTATATGTACAGTATGGATCCTTCACAACAAACATACAAGCCAGGGAAGATGTGGTGTTTTGTGTACTTTACACTAGTGAGGTGCATATTGTCTCATTAGGAATGTACTGAGCTCATCATGCAAACACCGCAACACATTCACACTATCTCACTCTTACAGAAAGTGTAGTGGGCTTATGATATAGAAGTAGCATTCATAACAGTTATGTGGATCCCATTCAATATCATATGCAATATAATACAATGTAAAAACATATACTTTATAAAATAAGAGACTGGAGAAATAGGCAGAGATGGAATAATAAAGAGAATTCTGGGGTTAGACCCTTAGAGCCCATACATCCCTTATGGGGAAATATGCATTGCCCACAACCCATACCTAGGTCATCAATATATATATTGTCCTTGGTCCCCTTCTATTTTATCTTTATACTGCCTCTCTTGGCAAACGTATTACCTCTTTTGGATTCCACTACCACCTGTACGCTGATGACACCCAGTTATATCTCTCCTCCCCGGACCTCTCCCCTGCCGTCCTGCAACGTGTCACTGCTTGCCTTTCTTCCATCTCTGACTGGATGTCCTCCCGCTTTCTGAAACTCAATCTCTCTAAAACTGAGCTCCATGTCTTTCCTCCTCCTAATACTGATCCTCCTCTTTCGCTCTCCCTTCAAGTTTGTGGTACCCACATCAGTCCATCCTTGCAAGCGTGCTGTCTTGGCATCATACTTGATTCTGGCCTCACCTTTGAGCCTCACATCCAGCATGTTGCCAAATCCTGTAGATTCCATCTTAAAAACATAGCCCGCATCCGCACCTTTCTTGCACCAGATACTACCAAGAAGCTTGTCCATGCTCTAGTAATTTCCTGGATTATTGTAACCCTCTCCTGCTTGGTCTTCCCAAAAGCCGTACTGCACCGCTACAGTCCATAATGAATGCTGCTGCCAGACTGATTTTCCTCTCTAGTCGTTTCTCTCACACCTCACGCCTCTGCCAGTCCTTAGATTGGCTTCCTGTATGCTATAGGAGTCAATTCAAGGTACTAATTCACACCTATAAAGCACTGAACAACTCTAGCCCCTCTTATATCTCCTCATAGATCCATAGGTATGTCCCTTCTCGGTCTCTCCGCTCTGCCCGTGACCACCTCCTGTCCGTTGTCCGCACCCATACGGCCAACTCACGCTTGCAGGACTTCTTGTGGGCGGCTCCCTTCCTATGGAATAGCCTGCCTACCGCCATCAGACTAACCCCTAGTCTTGCAACTTTTAAGAAGTGCCTTAAAACCCATCTCTTTAGGAATGCTTATGGCCTCCGAGACTAACCTCTACCTCACATACCTGTCTCTTGCTCTAAAGGGCAGCCCACCTTATTTGACTGCAAATTCCTGTCCTACTGTGTTTTACACCCCACCTCCTATAGAATGTAAGCTCGATTGAGCAGGGCCCTCTTTAACCGATTGTTCACGTAAGTTTATTTGTAATTGTCCTATTATAGTTAAATCTGTTGGCGCTATATAAATGGCAATAATAATAATAATAATATATTATATATATATATATTGGAAAAGTAAGGACAATAATAAACAACTTCTCTCCTTTACCGGAGACTTCTCCTTTACGGGAAACTTGAGCAGACTCCACAACCGGGTGTCTCTAGAACTAACTTCTCCTACACCAGAGACTTCAACTGACCCTATACCCTCTCCCACACTGGAGACATCTCCTATACCGGAGACTTCACTAGACCCACAGCCGGATGTCTTTGAAATTACCACTTCACTTCTAAGTTCAGGATTGAAGAGAGACACAGTTGGGAGTCACAATTCAAATGTCATGTACTCACCAACTATTCTCCTTTGATCCCAGACAAGCTCCCATCTGTTAGGAAGTGAAGATTCTATGGGTCAGCAAATGTACTCTCTCATGCCATGGACTTTCATCAATTTGGAACTCTCTGTATTTCTCCTCATCCCTAAGGTGAGGAGCCCCAATGAATGAGACAACACAGTGTAAAGTTCAAGGTGACTTCTGACGTTTAATAGGTGGTACAACGGGTTATATTGAATAGGAAACAGAGGTAGTCTTATGAGCCCCATCCAATAATAGCATGATTCATCTATCTTATCATAACATATATTAACCTATAGCTAGCTTACTGGTATGTTGTAAGTGGTCAAACCATTTTAGAGTGATCTGTCTTTCTACCTGAGGTACAACAGAATTCACTCTTCACCTCCACTACTTCTGACAGCTTGTAGCTCCTAAGCAGGAGCTTCTGTTAGCTCTCCTGATCAAAACCCTGCAGTGTAGGGCTATTGCACTGGCTGAGAGTGACAGCTCATCGCTCTCAAACAATAAAGTAAATCTTGCATGTCCAGGTTTCGATCAGACAGAGAGCTTCCGGCTCTGTGTTGGAACTAGAGGGGGTGGGTCGTGGTAGTAGTTTGACTACTTACAATGGGAGTGCACCATAACCACAACAGCATGCTGCTTAGATGATTCCTTTAATATGAAGTATTACATTTTCCAAGCTTATTTACATCTCTATGTCTTTTGGTAGGCTGCTACTTATTACATTGTTCCCCTGTGGTATGGAACATGATTCCACAACGGGTTTCTTTCCTACAGATAGCTATTGCTTTATAGTAATCTGATTCATATTATAACCATTTCATTTTAAAATATACCCCTCTTTGAAAGATCTGATTACTATAATCTAATGCCTTATAAGAAATATCCCATGTAAGTGGGTTACTCTGTTTAGAACAATTAGAATAGCACATGCTAAAAATAAAGTATATAAATGTTTTGGCTAATTCTCATGCATTGGTTTATATTCATATACGTTAACAAAATGTGATGTATTCTCTTTGTTGTACAGTATTTATTGGTTTATTGGTCCATAAAAAATAAATAAATAAATATATATATATAAATTACATTACTAGTATTACAGTGTGATTGAATATGTGCATCTGTGTGTCAGTGGCCTATTAAGGGGGACACTAAGTAAGGGGGTGCCCATGCATAATCTCTGGGTGACCCGGAGGAGGGGAGCACACAGCCACATGATCGAGCAGGCACACCGAGGTAGAGGAGCCTCTGTTTACTCTACCCGGTTGTATTGGATCGCTCTGTTCAATTTGCCCCATATATCGATTATATACATTTCTAGAGACTCTATCCACCCTCCTACTTACAAGTGCCCTTTTGAGTAACACTTACTTACTATACCACAGATTAAATTGATATCTCTTATTACACTGCCTTTCATGGATAACCATTTCAATTCACCCTCCTAATTAGACACAGCTCAGTACCCTTGATTATTGCAACTCTTTGCAACACTGTATTGGGTCAATTAGCTAGTGTATTTCGATTTCAAGTGGGTGTGTAATCTTGGACTTACCATTGAAGTTCTGACAATTGGTCCTATTTTAACCCCTTAAGGATCAAACTTCTGGAATAAAAGGGAATCATGACATGTCACACGTCATGTGTCCTTAAGGGGTAAAACAAGTATATTTACTTCACTTTTTTTTTTTTTTTTTTTAAGCATAATTCGTGGACAATTTCACTACATTTATTATCTTAATGTTTGTGATTTCTTTAACCGTATATGGATTCAATAAAGTTTGTGTCTCGCCCACAATCATGCTTTCTCAAAAAGTTAATATGTTAAACAAGCCCTTTGGCAAATACGGTAGGTATCATATATCATGCTAGTTATTCTTTTAAAAAAGCTAAAAAATTAATTACAGAATAATAAAGATATTTCAGTGTTACATGGAAAACGTGTAGCTCAACAAAATCTGACATTACTGCCTGTCACATTCAGCAACACATATATTAAAAAGAAAATTGAAACTATATGACATATAGACACATAGTGTTTCTGTTTTCTCTGTCCATGACACCCTGTCACCTTGTTTTTTAATGGCCAGCCTGCTGTGGCAGCTGTATTCTTCAGGGCTTGGCAATTGAGCTAAGTGTCTCACTGCTCAGTTCAATCCCTGAATCTGCAGCACTGGCCTTCAGAGGGCAGAAGAGAAATTATAAAAAACCTTAAAAATGTCTACTGTCTATTTTTGAGTCAGCTCCAATATCTTCTACATGGGATAATATCTTGTTCCAAGTTATATTTAATTAGTAGACTAGATCATTTTGAAGATTTCCCTTTCCTGTATTTGTCTATACTCTCCCACATAAAATAAACAACTTTCTCTCTTTGTGAGTTGTGATAAATACCAAGTATCGTTCAGGGTCAGCGTAACCCCTTTTTGCAAAGAAATTAAAACACATTAAAACATGCAACTATAAAATAGCAACTAAGACCTACAGGGGCAGCAAAAGCTTTGCATGGCTATTTCACATGTAAAGAAATAAACGGCGGACAACAAACTGCTATCAATACTTTTTTTTATATATATATATATATACATAATTTTCCATTTAAAAATATACAAAGACACAGAAAAGTAAAAGCAAACCATTAGAAATATAATAATGCTACATAGTGCGGTAATATTTCTACTTAGATACCAAGACTACGATATGAAAGGTACAACACCCAATTCATTGGCTTCCCACATTCTTAACGTTTATATATTTGCATTATATTTTTGGTTTTGTGAGCATATTCTTACATTGCGCAATGCCTAGTTTACTTTCATGGTGTTTTCACTTTGATGCCATCAGATCATAGGCTTTTAGCTAGTTACTGGTTCACTCGTGATTTGATTTCTTGATTTTATATTTTAAACTTTTTTCAAATGATTTTATATATCGAAAAATATTTGAATATGTTTTTTATATATTTATATATTTTGTTATATTTAGATTTTTATTTAGATTTTTTTTTTTTAAAGTTTATCAAAAAATATAAATTTTAAATCGAGTCCTTGGGCTTTGTTTTAATTATTTGGGAAAGGTTTTTCAAATTATCTACCAAAGCCACCATATGGGATTTTCGTAGATAAATAATTTTTAAAGTTTTTCTTACAGATTTGATCATTTGAAAAGCTTATCCAAAATAATTAAACCCTTAATGCTAGAGTAGACGAATGTGGCAGAGGCAAATTTGTATTCAGTAGGCAGAACTCATAGCACACATAAAAGAATCAAATACAAAAGAAACATTTTAATCTTAAAATATGAACAGATAGAAAATACAAAGGATGGAGTTGATGCTAAAATATAATAATTATGCTGCACGTTTAGAGCAACAGCCTATTGGGGATTTTAAGGTACGCTATTATTAACAAAGTAATTCAGTACACCGCAATGAGACATCAGTTGACTGATGTTATCTGTTTTTTATATTTAAAATATTGTATTTAGACACCAGTATCAGAATCGAAAATGCTAATCTTTTTTAACACATGTTTATTTCAAATCCCCCTATCCTGGAAATCATTGTAAATCAGGGTGTTGAAATATAATGTGGATTGCTTATAATGTTAGAAGGAATTGGCTATTATATTATTATTATTATTATTATTTTTAACCCGCCAACAAATTCCGTAGTGATGTAATTGCAACAAGACAAGATAGAGCTTAGATGAGCTTACAAGTTAGAGTGAGTGGGGTAAAGTGGCACAAGAGTTGAGGGTAGGATGTATTTCATGTATGTGAAAAAAAATACGTTACAAGAATAGCTTATGGTAAAGGTTAGTTTATTGTACGAGGAGAAGAAGCAAGGTGGGTTGCCAAGGTGCGGGCAAGGTTTGACAGTTTAATTGCTATACTTTCCTAAAGAAGTGAGTTTTTAATGATCTTTTGAATGAACTGAGGCTGGGTTGGAGTCTTTCAGAGCAGGGAAGGGAGTTCCACAGGATCAGTGAAGCCCTTTAGAAGACTTGAAGTCAGAGGTGCGAATACAAACAGAGAATAGATGCAGATCTTCGACAGAGTGTAGGGGCTTGTACGGAACATACTTGTGTATTAGTGATGATAGGTAGGTAGGAGTAGTGTTATGCTGAGAAGTAAGCACCAACATTTTAAATTGAACCCTATATCTTACAGTAAGCCAGTGTAGGTACTGACAAAAGGGGAGACATGGGAGGTGTGGGCAGACAGGAAGATGAGCCTCACTGCTGCTTTCATTATGGATGTAACAGGGTCAGCTGGGTACACGTAAGACCACTGAAAAGCAGATTATAGTAGTCAAGGTGAGAGAGAATAGCGGCATGGACCAGCACCTTGGCCGCATCTGGCGCTAGAAAGAGGTAAATTTGAGCAATGTTTCTGAGGTAGAACTTAGAAGCGGCAGGATTTGGTAAGTGACTGTACTTGAAGAGTGAAGGAGAGGTTGGAGTCGAAGAGAACACCATGGCAGCAAGCCTGCGAGGTAGAGCTAATAGTAGTGTCATCAACTTTGAGGGAGACAAACACGGGATTAGAAATACTTGATCGAGGAAAGACAAAAAGCTCTCTTTTTCACGGATTCTAAGTCTAAGAAAATGAGCATTAAGTTTAATGGAAATAGCAGAGAGGCATTCAGAGACACGAGTCAAGAGAGACAGAGAGAGATCAGGAAAAGACACATACATTTGAGTGTCATCTGCATAGAAAGGATATTGGAAGCCAAAGGAGCCGATTAAAGAAAACTAAAGTGCAATATAGTTGGTAATTAGAAAAGAAGTGCAGCTAGTTAACACTGTGGAACCAATCATAGTAATTCCACCAATCTTAAAAATACAGCAAACAAAGTGAACAGTGCACAATAGAAATAACAATGTGGATTATATCCTGGTTGATCCACTAAAACCAAATGTGTGATAACATGCAAAAATATTATATAAAGCATACACCTCTATAAAAGTGTACAAAAATGTGACATAAAACATACAAAATCACAAAAATACCCAGTAAATGGTCTGAAGTGGGTCTCACTGTAGGGAGGAGAAAGTAAACACTCTCATAGGGCAGTACGGTAATCATTAAATAATAAAATATTTCCTCCAAGTATCACACTCACATTTTTTTGAGTCTGCATAAATAACTGGCTCAGGTAATACAGCTCAGGTATGATAATGATATTCCAGATAGGATTTAGCAGCTTAATCCTCAGTAGTAAAAACAGGAGATGGCAATGCCAGTTAAGGTAAATAAGTAACATTTAATACAATAAAAATATAAAAAACTTAAATTCAAGAGACAAAAAAAACCTTACATTCAAGTATTCACAATCCACAATAGGAGAAACAGTACAACGCATTTCAACATCATTTGCATCTTCCTCAGGTACATATAAAGGTACATATTAAACTCAGGGCCAGCGCTACCATAAGGCAGCCCAGGCGGCTGCCTTAGGGCGCATCAGCCCTGGGGGCGCAACATCAGGCTGACCGGAAGGAGGGACGCACACTGCGCTCCCCTCCAGCCGATTACTACTTGTAGCGTGGCCGAGCGCAGCCCAGAGATTCCCGCCCGCTGAGCCCAGCCTCGGCCCGCCCACCTCCTACACTGGTGTCTGCCGCAGGCTGTGTGGAGGGGTCGGGGATATGAATGACATCATATCCCTGCTACCTGTGTACCACACAGCGAGGCTGGCGCCCAATGATGGGCTGGGCTGCAGCACGGGACTCCACAGAGCCAGACAGCATGCACCTCAGGGACCAGATTAAACAGATGTAAGTATGTAATTATGTCTCTGTATGTATGTATGCATGTCTGTCTCTGTATGTATGTATCTGTATGTATGTATGTATGTATGTCTGTCTCTGTATGTATGTATGTATGTCTCTGTATGTATGTATATCTGTATGTCTCTGTATGTATGTAATTATGTCTCTGTATGTATGTATGCATGTCTGTCTCTGTATGTATGCATCTGTATGCATGCATGTATGTATGTAACTAAATGTATGTTTGTCTCTGAATGTCTATATATATGTCTCTGTATGCATGTGTGTAACTGAATGCCTTTATGTCTCTGTATGTACGTATGTATGTGTCTGTGTGTCTCTGTATGCATGCATTTCTTTGTATGCATGTTTCTGTATGTATGTATGTGTCTGTATGACATTTGCCTCTGTATGTATGTATTTATGTATGTTTGTATGTGTCTGTATGCCTGTATTTCTTGTATGTATGTTTCTGTATGCCTGTATGTCTCTGTATGTACATATGTATGTGTATGTATGCCTGTATGTCTTTGTATGTATGTTTCTGTATGCCTGTATGTCTCTGTATGCCTGTATATATGTATGTGTCTGTATGGCGGTATGTCTCTGTATGCATGCATGTCTCTGTATGCGTGTATGTCTTTGTATGTATGTATGTATGTGCCTGTATGTCCTGTATGTATGTTTCTGTATGCCTGTATGGATGTATGTATGTGTCTGTATGACGGTATGCCTCTGTATGCATGTATGTCTTTGCCTGTATGTCTGTATGTCTCTGACTGTATGTCTCTGTATGATTATTTCTGTGTTTGTATGACAGTGTACCTGTATGACTTTGACTGTGTTACTGGAAAATTATGCCTGTGGCTTGGGAGGAAATACACACAGGTGAAGATGCATTTGTTTTTTGTTTTTTTTTAAAGGAGGGTGAGGGGCGCCAAAATGCATCTTCACCTGTGTAACTAAAAATCCTAGCACCGGCCCTGATTAAACTCCCAACATTTTAAGCATTTTTTGGCGCCAAAATAATCCTAAACATGCCCCTTTATTTGCTCCCAGCTGATCCAGCTCAGATGACACCTTTTGCACCCTTTGCTGCAGCCATCTTGGTGCTCGCGAGGGTGTGATATGGCACTTAAGAGTCTGTTGAATGGATTTCAGTGACCATATTACCTTGGCATGTGCTTTCCACCACTGTGGCGGTCATCTTGCAAATCTTTTTTTTCTGCTTCCCACATCAACAACACTGCAATAGAAGCCATATTACTCCTCCTTCCATAATTATCCACCTCAATTTAAATACATCAGTCTCAGGAGCCCCGAGAAATGATCCGGTGAACATTTTTTATAAAACATTGTCCATAATTGAGGTGTGGGCAATCATATACAAAAAGGAAGAAGGAAAATAAGGGGGTTCATTAGAAGTATAGGAAACCATAAAACTTTCATATTTAAATATATAAAAGATTTTTTGCATGTAAAATAAATACATGTGTGTTTTCAATATTAAAATATTAAATTGTGACAGAAATACCTTTATTGTATATAATTATACATATTAAAATCAATGTTTAAGTCATTTGGAGAGAGGGTTTCCATATCAAAGATCCATCACATTTATATTTTATTCAATATCGTCATTTGGTCACCTTCTCTCCAAGGCTTTTTTACATCTTGTCTACTCATACAAAAAAAACATTTAAAATCGCCATTGTACTTCACTAAAATGGACAGAAACTGAGTGGCTTAAAAATGTATTTTGAATATTTCTCAATTGTTAATTGATCCTGACTTTTAAGGGCCTTGTGGTCCTTCCAATATATTGGAGGCCACACTTACAAGTTTAAATATATATCACATGGCTGGTAATGAATGTAATAAAATTCTTAATGTTATTTTTTTTTTTATAAATCACATTTGAGAAAAAAAATTCAGTTTTTTTGGATTTAATATATGTAACTTTGCATGCTCTGCAATGCCAACAATTATAAGAGCCTTTGAGTTAATTTCCTAAAATATCCTTATCTTTCATTTCCCCTTTCGGGATGCAACTTTTTGTTAAATCTTTTTAAAGATTATTCGCCACTCAATATCTAATTTTAGGTTTCTCAACTATATACATCCTTAAGTATTGTTTTTTTTTAGAATATGCCAATGTCTGTTTTATATTTTTTGTTTAAACAGGACTATGTGAATTAAAATTACAGGTAAAAGAGACTTGTCCCCCTGATATTATTTCTTCCTTTTTATTATAAACTAGCTAATCCTTCTTTTTTTTTTTTTGTGAATTTCTTTAAATAGTTTTTCAACCTCTTTTTTTTTAACCTTTTTTTTTTATAGAATTGTTTCTCTAAAATCAGGGATTGTTCCTAAAAAAACACTTTTGTCTACACAATTTCTTTTTAGTCTTACAAACTGTCTTTTAGGTGTATTTGTAAGCCATAGGCTAAAATGACAGTTGTTTTTTTTTTATCAAAATACTTGTTAATATCAACTGTTTTAAAAAAAGGTTTTAATTTTGCATCTGGCTGTAATTTAAATAAATTTGATATTTTTATTGATTTAAATAGATTTATTAGGAAATTGTCGTGCAGAGAGTTGGATTCAAGGAAGTCGGTCACAACTCTTTCAAGGAACTTTTAGACAAATGCGAGATAGGGTGGTAGTTGGATGGGGAGTTAGGGTCAAGGGTGGACGTTTTTTAGAATTGGGGTGATGGTTGTGTGCTTGAAAGGTGAATGAAATGTGCCAGAGGAGAGGGAGAGATTGAATATTTTAGTGAAGTGGAGACATAGCACGAGATAGATGTGAGGGTATAGGATCGAGGGAATTGTGGGGCTGTAGGATGCAAAGCAGAGCAGAAACCTCTGCTAGTGTTGTGGGCAAAAATGAGCATAAAGCAGAGGAAGGTGCAGGGCTGGGGGAAATATAGGCAGGTACAGGACAGAGATTGGAGATCTCTTTTCTGACAATCAAAATCTTCTCAGTAAAGTGTGTTCCAAAGTTTGTGGTCATCAAGTTAGTAAGAGGAGGAGCAGCAACACGGCAAAGAAGAGAGTTAAAAGTGTGAAAGAGGCAATTGGGTTCTTGGCAGAGCATGGTTATGAGGGTGTTGAATAAAAGGGAATCATGATGGAATATTTCCATCATGTGTCCTTAAGGGGTTAAGCATTTTATCATGAACCTTGGTCAACCTGCTGGTTTTATTTAATATTAGTTATATTTATTTGTGTTTTTCCCATGTGTTTTATTTTGGGGAAATTCACAGACCAGGTGAGTGGGCGCACTGCTGTAAAGACTCCATATTTGTATTCTGCCACTGTTCTGGAGTACAATGATACCCCAGATTGCTCTTAATCCTACCACTAATTTTGCCCCTAATCCTACCCCTAACCCAATTTATACTTCAATACTGACATCAGCAGAAAGTGTTTTAATACAAAGGTATGTTTGTAGTGTTGGCTTTTAAATGCAGGTGTACATTTGTGTGCAATATTGGTGTTTGCATGTTGGAGTGTGTTTGTATGTAATGTTTGTGTTTGATTTCATGGATGTGTTTGTATGTAATGTTTGATCTCAGGGATGTGTTTGCATGTAATGTTTGTGTTTGATCTCAGAGATGTATGTTTGTATGTTAACGCGTTTTCCAAAACACTTTTGAGAAAGCCATTGTATGGTGAAACACATTAAGTGTATTTAATATTTAAATATTGTTTAATATAGTTCTTTTACCCTATTTTTTTTATCATTAATTGTTATCAATAAAAGTAGTCTTTTATTGGACCTGTTTGCTGCTGGATTCCTGTACTCTATATCCTTGGTGGGGGATAATACCACCTAAGCCTGTTGGACAGAGCAATCCCTATTTACTCTATCAAATGTGAGTAGTTTTTATTTATTTCATTTTATTTATCACTTTTTACAGACTACACCGTAGTGGTTTTATTTTCTCCTTTATTTATATAATTGGAGAGAGACCACTAGCACCTTTATCCTAGAGCCACTCTATAGGCTCCAGTACACATGAGTGCACTTCTTTTATAGCTACATATTTTAATATTGAGTCTGGCATATTGCACTAAATATCTCTGATTTCTCCTACATATCTGCAAGAGAAGCTGCATCCACAAGAACCTCCTATAAAGTCTGTACTCCACCATATCCTCAGGTGGGGAGCTGCACCTAAGCTCCTATAAAGTGCGAGTGCATATCATTTAATATACCCTCACCTTACTGTATTTTTTACATACTTCACTATCAGTTTCCTATTTCTCCTCCTTTTTATGGTTATAAATACACACTCCAAGGACATTCTAAGCGCTGCACCTCCCTCTCTTTTTTTAACTGAGTACAGAGTGTTCTTCTTATACCCTGGAGGTATCTCAGCTGAGTGCGATGAATTATTAAAAAAGATGCCTGGTGTTCCGTGAATTTAGAAGTTAGCAGGCTGCGTGCCGGCTCACAATCAACACAGTTGAGCTAGATCTCACCACCAGGGTGATTTAAAGGGCCTTTTTTTGTTATCAAAGAGGGGCACTAAATCTAATCATAGAAATGTACACACCTAACTTTAAAAATAATATATATACATATATTTAAAGTTAGACTGTTCCTTTAAATTAACTCAAACATATGCAATCCCTTGAAAATATCTGCAACCTGAAAAAATATTTATAAAAGCATGTATTTAATGCAGATATAGACGCATAAAAACATGGAAACATACAATGTGACGGCAGATAAAAAAACATTTTGCCCAATTTTCTAAATACTTTCATTAATCCCTGGCCTTATCTTTTAGCTAGGATAGCCTTATGCCTACCCCACACCTGCTTAAACTCCTTTACTGTGTTAACCTCTACCACTTAAGCAGGAGGGCTATTCCATGCATCCACTACCCTCTCTGTAAAGTAATACTTCCTGATATTATTTTTAATCATTTGCCCCTTTAGTTTAAGACTATGTCCTCTTGTTTGGAAGCTTTTCTTCTTTTAAATGAACTCTCCTCCTTTACTGTGTTCATTCCTTTTATATGTTTAAACATTTCTATCATATCCCCCTCGTCTTTCCTTCAAGCTATACAAGTTAATATACAACTTAACTATAACATTGTTTAATATAAATCACTAGGTAGTGTGGATTGAATTGCCTTCCTACACCTGTTACTGTAACCGCCAACATACGCAGTTTACATTAAACCTTGTCAACACATTTGTCATGTTTCTGTATGTAAAAGAAACATATTTTAAATTACTTTCTCTGTGTTTGCCAAGAAAAAGCACTCAATTTATTATAATTTTTTCCCAAGAAAAAATATGTTTTTATTATTTTTACAAAGACTGTAAAAAAAATTCTAAGACACAAAAACAAACTGCTAGTCAACTCAAATGGATTAAAAATACTCTTATTTATATTTTAACTGAATATTAGATGTTTTATATTAAATAGAAAAGGTTTAGAAATTTGCTGCAGGGGTTCCTCGCACAGAAAAAACTACTAATGCAGGTACCCCACTGGCACACAAAGGTGTTGTAAAGAAAGCCCATCGGTTTAAACTGAACTAGGGGGTAGCTGGAATCATTAAAACATAAATGCAATCAACTGTATTCTAGGCAATGCATGCTTTAAAATTACTATATTTCCTTTCAAGGAAACGTGTACTCCTCCCTCATCCATTGATTTTTTTAAAATTATATCTCTCCTTGCTACAGATTAACTGCAACAAACTGATTTTATTTTTTGTAATTCACAAGGTGAAACCCATGTTATAGATGTATAACATGTTCTGTAAAACTATGATTAACAGTATGTTTGTTCCTTGATGAGAGAGAGAGTTTGTGTGTGTGTGTGTGTGTGTTACAGACACTAAAATCCAGCGTTAGTTTAAATTGCGGGCTATTGAAAGCCATTATGTGTCTAGCATAGAACAGCATGACATTGTAATCAAGTGGAGAGGACGATAATTGAAAAGATAATAGTTTAAGTGGACACATGTAATTCACCTGTGCTGTGGACTTTGTTTCTGTTTTTTGTTGTTTATTTGCAGTTTCTTAACTAAATGACCTTTTACCCTGTTCCAAAGGATGTAAGCAGCATGAAGCAGATTTTAATGTCCTTTCCCTTGCCATGCATGCAGTGATTGAGAAGTATCTTAAAAATGACACTATAGTCAACAGAACAACTGCAGCTTAATGTGGTTGTTCTGTTGTCTATTGCCTGTCTTTTCAGGTGTTTTCATGTAAACACTGCCTTTTCAAATGCCCCTTTTCAAGTGAGTTTGCCACGAGTCCCTGGAGGAGCCTGCTTGCCAGCCTCATGCCCATGGACTATGGACCTTGTAAAATGTGATATAAAAGTCTCAGTTGGTGTATGAAGACTATAGGGTTCGGGAACCGAACAGCCACACGAACTGGAGACCACCCTGGAGCTTGTTAAGCCCAATTGCTACTTTATAACAATTTCCACCTCAGTGTTCTAAGTAAAAGGAACAAAATTCTATGTATTACAATCGCGCTTATAGTCAAGAAAGAACTTTATACATAAACAGAGCTGCTACTACACTTATGTGAGTTTCTCCCCATCTTCACACAGAATAAGGCAATATAGCAAAATGTACTAAGTAGTGATTCTACCACCAGTGCATATAGTGGAGCGCTATATAGTATTTGAAAGTATAACACACTTACTCTTATATAATAAGGGATATCTTGTACAAAAATAATTGTAATATAAAGGAAAACACACTATGGTACAAGAAGGTCTTATATAAAGGGTGTGGCAGGATAATAAATAGTGATTCACTCACAGATATGGAGCCAAACGGGATAGGCTCAAATTATTATTATTATTATTATTATTATTATTATTAATATGATATTTATAGAGCACCGTCAAATTCCGCAGTGCTTTACAATGGGTGGACGAACAGACATGTAGTTGTAACCAGACAAGTTGGACACAGGAACAGAGGGGTTGAGGGCCCTGCTCAATGAGCTTACATGCTAGAGGTAGTGGGGTAAAATGACACAAAAAGGTAAGGATAGTATTAGACTAGTGACAGTTGCAGAAGAGGAATCAGTCAGGAGCTATTAACAGTTTAATTGATACGCTTTTATGAAGAAGTGGGTTTTTAACGATTTTTTGAAGGAGTGGAGACTGGGTGAGCATCTAACGGAGGAGGGAAGAGAGTTCCACAGGAACGGTCTAACTTTTGTGTTCTATGGTGACACTGGCCCTCTTCTGTCTTTGTGTTGAACACACTTAAGGGGGAAGACAATAAAACACAGGTAAGCCAAAGCTTCTGGTGAAGTACGTAATATAAAGTGACTTGTGCACAAACTTTTAAATGAACTGCTCACCTTCTTAAGGAGCCTCAAACCTTGGCTCCAAGTAAAAAAGCCTGGTGTCTCTTAAAGGGGGACACTACCCTTTCTTGCTGTACAGGTAGATACTGAGGATGGCACCAGACAGTCCATCGCCATGTCACTTCCGATTTCGTATCCATATTGAAAAGTGTCCATAAGCATGATGGGCAAGATAATTGCAAAATATAAGGTTAAAAAGGGAAAAGAAAAGTAGAGGCAAATATCAATATCAACAAAGGAATTAATGAGATTGGCAAAATACCCATAATAGATAAGAACTTGGAGGAACAATATATGCTTATTAGACGTAGCAACTGCACAAAAAAATGATATATAATAGAAAACTCTATTTTAATAAAAATATTGATAAAAAAATATATGTAGATAATTAATTTAAAAACGTATTATGGAGTATATATATATATATATATATATATATATATATATATATATAAGGAATATACACATACATATATGCACAAACATATATACAGTTGCAAGAAAAAGTATGTGAACCCTTTGGAATGATATGGATTTCTGCACAAATTGGTCATAAAATGTGATCTGATCATCATCTAAGTCACAACAATAGACAATCACAGTCTGCTTAAACTAATAACACACAAAGAATGAAATGTTGCCATGTTTTTATTGAACACACCATGTAAACATTCACAGTGCAGGTGGGAAAAGTATGTGAACCCCTAAACTAATGACATCTCCAAGAGCTAATTGGAGTGAGATGTCAGCCAACTGGAGTCCAATCAATGAGATGAGATTGGAGGTGTTAGTTACAGCTGCCCTGCCCTATAAAAACACACACCAGTTCTGGGTTTGCTTTTCACAGAAGCATTGCCTGATGTGAATGTTGCCTTGCACAAAAGAGCTCTAAGAAGACCTACGATTAAGAATTGTTGACTTGCATAAAGCTGGAAAGGGTTATAAAAGTATCTCCAAAAGCCTTGCTGTTCATCAGTCCACGGTAAGACAAATTGTCTATAAATGGAGAAAGTTCAACACTGCTGATACTCTCCCTAGGAGTGGCCGTCCTGTAAAGATGACTGCAAGAGCACAGCGCAGACTGCTCAATGAGGTGAAGAAGAATCCTAGAGTGTCAGCTAAAGACTTACAAAAGTTACTGGCAAATGATAACATCCCTGTTAGAAATCTACAATGCGTAAAACACTAAACAAGAATGGATTTCATGGGAGGATACCACAGAGGAAGCCACTGATGTCCAAACAAAACATTGCTGCACGTTTACAGTTTGCACAAGAGCACCTGGATGTTCCACAGCAGTACTGGCAAAATATTCTGTGGACAGATGAAACCAAAGGTGAGTTGTTTGGAAGAAACACACAACACTATGTGTGGTGAAAAAAAGGCACAGCACACCAACATCAAAACCTCATCCCAACTGTGAAGTATGGTGGTGGGGGCATCATGGTTTGGGGCTGCTTTGCTGCGTCAGGGCCTGGATGGATTGCTATCATTGAAGGAAAAATATATTCCCAAGTTTATCTAGACATTTTGCAGGAGAACTTAAGGCCATCTGTCTACCAGCTGAAGCTCAACAGAAGATGGGTGTTGCAACAGGACAATGACCCAAAGCATAGAAGTAAATCAACAACAGAATGGCTTAAACAGAAGAAAATACACCTTCTGAAGTGGCCCAGTCAGAGTCCTGACTTCAACCCGATTGAGATGCTGTGGCATGACCTCAAGAAAACGATTCACACCAGACATCCCAAGAATATTGCTGAACTGAAACAGTTCTGTAAAGAGGAATGGTCAAGAATTACTCCTGACCATTGTGCACGTCTGATCTGCAACTACAGGAAACGTTTGGTTAAAGTTATTGCTGCCAAAGGAGGTTCAACCAGTTATTAAATCCAAGGGTTCACATACTTTTCCACCTGCACTGTGAATGTTTACATGGTGTGTTCAATAAAAACATGGCAACATTTCATTCTTTGTGTGTTATTAGTTTAAGCAGACTGTGATTGTCTATTGTTGTGACTTAGATGATGATCAGATCACATTTTATGACCAATTTGTGCAGAAATCCATATAATTGCAAAGGGTTCACATACTTTTTCTTGCAACTGTATATAGATGCACTTGTATATACATATGTTTTTTGTCCCCTTCATGTAACATCCTATTTCTTGTACATCCCAGTCTATATCTCAGTGACCAATAACCCGTGTAGTGTCTCATCGTAACTAATAAACCATTAATAAAAAATTATTAATACATTTCAATAAAAAACTCCTACAGAAAGTGTTCAAAGTCATTATTAAGGCTCAGGTGTCAGCGTATTCAAATTAAAGACCCATTTAATTTCCATTTGGCCCCATTGGGGGATTCCAAAAAGGATCAGGTGAGTATCTTTTTTTTTTCCCTTTTTGAACTTAAAAAGATATACATCCAGTGAGATACAGTGCATAGTAAAACACTTTTTAGCTCCTTTATAATTCCAACATTATTATATATTTTTAATTGAAATATGCAGCAAATCATTTTCTTTAATAAATGAAAAATGAATTTGTAATTTATTTGAAAACTTAGTTTTCTAGTTCGACACTAACTCTTCTATGATCGTCATAATGTGGGGGTTGCATAATGCTGTCTATTTTAAAGTTTTAATAGAGATTTTCCATTTGCATGCATGAGTAATATAATGGTTTTTATTCTTACTATTATTAGAAGATCATCCTTTTATATTAGCGTGTTCACTTTTAAATTAACTTAACTCATATTCTCTATTTTTATTCATTTTTCTAACAGAAAAAATATATTAATCTCTAAAATATATAATTTTCCATGATATCCTATTTGTGTTATGGATCATACTAGACATTAAATCACAGATTTCCAATTAATAAGTTTGTCTTTTTCAATCCTCTTAAAGAAGCAATAAAATAATTAGGGAGTAACAGGCATACTTGTTGGCAAAGGGAATAATCTTGTTTAAAGGGAAAGGGACACCACTACAAAAATAAAAAAAACAAATAAAAATCAATGTTTAATAGATGTGTCATCAATGAAAACATGCATGCATTTTATCATGCATTTTTTCATTTGGTGTTTATCTAAAACCAGCTTGCACAAGCTGCAGATCTTCTGTCTGCAGCATTTGCAAGCCATCTCCTTCTTCCCCAACCCATACTTTATGTGCTTGTCCAATCACAGACTTTCCAATACAGCTCAATGATGTGTTTTTGCAAGCCAGGTGCTCTGCCTGTAGATTTTAGCTTCAAAGAGCTAAACAAACCAGGAAGTAACCGGACTGGTGAGTATAGCAATGTTAATTTTTATTAATAACAATATATATTGAAATGTGCACTTTAAAAATATATATATTATAATATATATTATATTATATATATCTTTTTTTTTTTTTTTTAAATAAAAAGAGGAAACATTCTTCACACATAAAGCATTGCAACATGTTAAACTGCTTTAGGAGCCTGAAGAGACCGTTTAAGGCAAGCATGTCAAACATGCGGCCCACCATGGGTATTTTTGAGGCCCAGGGGCTGCTTTGTGCTGTGGTATTCCTGTGGCCCATGGCCATCATGTGATCCATGATATATACATCATACCCGCTGTGCTGTGCGGCGAGTGGTTGGCTTTGTGCAAAGCAGGTCAGCCACTCTCCCTTCCCTACTACTCACAGTGCCAGAGGAGCATGTGTCCTGCTTGAACAGAGAAGATCATGCAGGGCTGGACTGGAAGACGGCTTAAGGTTGGGGAAAAGGGGCTTGGGGGAAACTTCCTGCAGTGTGGTATATTACATTTGAGGGGCAATGTAATAAATTGGGGGGTGTATTAAATTGTGGGAGGGAGGCAGAGTGAGTGGGAGGGCAGTTTATTAAATTGGGAGAAGAAGGTGGATGGCAGTGTACTAGAGTAGGTGGAAGGGGGCAGTGTGTTAAATTGGTGGAAGGAAGGGGGAGAGCAGTATTAAATTAGAGTGGTGGGAGTGGGAGCAGTGTATTAGAGTGGGGGGAGCGGGGCTGTGGGAGACTGTGTATTAGATTGGGGGGCATAGTAAGTAACTTGAAATTAATCTTTTGCGTAAATAATATATTTATGTACCCAGAATTACATATTGTTTGCATTAGAATGATACAAGTAATTTTAGTTTGTGTTAGTCTAGGTCAGGGGTAGGCAACCTTTTAGCAGCACTGTGCTGATATAGGATTGTGGATTTTTAAATTGAGGTGTGTATGCTGCAGTATTCTGCTTGTGTTATTTTTACTGTAATTGCTTTGTATCGTTTTATTTGTGCGTATATGAGCTATTATATTGTATATGTTCATTAGTAGTTTATGGTATCGTGTATGATACATATAAATGTGGGCTGTGTATGAGGGCTGCTTGTGGAATTGTGTGTGTGGATGGATATGTCACATTGTGTGTTTGGTAGTGTGTGGGGGCTGTTTGGGGTATTGCATGTGAGAGGCTGCATGTGGGGTTGTGTGCATGTATGTATATTGTTAGTGGTGTTGCGTTTGTGGGGATTGTGTGTGTGGGGGCTGTTCATATTATTTGTATGAGGGGAGGGTTATTCTACATTTCTGTGTATATCTAGCAGTGTGGGTGGGTTCGTGGGTTCCAGTGGGGACCAGGCTGGCCAGGCACAGGTCAAGGATAGGAGCTGCGATAGCTGTCGAGGGCTGCTCTACTAAAGTGTGGATTCCCATTCACAAGTGCTGGGAGGAAGTGATCTGAGATCACTTCCTCTATGTGCTGCAATGCATAAATTGAGGTTTGTCCTTCACCACCTCTTCGTATTAGCAGATATCTGAAGTTTTACTGGGACTCCTGATAGGCCAGAGTGCGTTTGGCTCTAGCAGCCTTGAGTGCCGTGCAAAGACACCTCGAGTGCCGTGCCTGGCACTAGTGCCGTAGGTTGCCTACCCCTGGTCTAGGTTGAACTCTTTTTATTTATTTTTTTTGGCCCACATAGACTTAAACCTTGTTTATTTGGCCCGTGTTAGCCTTTGAGATTAACATAGAAACATAGAATGTGACGTCAGATAAGAACCATTCTGCCCAATTTTCTAATTACTTTTATGAGTCCCTGGCCTTATCTTATAGTTAAGATAGCCTTATGCCTACCCCACGCATGCTTAAACTCCTTCACTGTGTTAACCTATAGCACTTATGCTGGAAGACTATGCCATGCATCCACTACCCTCTCAGTAAAGTAATACTTCCTGATATTATTTTTAAACCTTTTCTCCTCTAATTTAAGACTATGTCCTCTTGTTGCGGTCGTTTTTCTTCTTTTAAATATAGTCTCCTCCTGCCTTGACCTGCTTGATTTAAGCAGTACTGTCAATTCCCAGGATTATTAATATTATGTTGACTTATCTTGATATTTAACAAATATGTGTTTTTGAGGTGTTACAAAATGAATGTACATGTAGAAATCTATATCTCCTTATCCTGCAACTTTGAGCTTGCAACTTGGCTCCCTGTCAATTATGTTATAAACTTTGTCCTATGCACCTGGCTCTCTAGATAGAGAAAGAATACAAAGAAGAGGGGTAATGGGGTTGGAGTTTGCCTAACAGAGAGGATGGACGCATGTAAGAGGAGCCCCAGCTTCTGAGACCCTGAAGCTCCAGTCACTTCTAGAGACATGGCGCAAGATGGAGGTGCATCCATGCTTCACTGTTCACAGCATGGCGGAGAAGAGATGGACCCTGTGGCTCCTGCAGTGACAAGGATAGACATTACATAATATTAGTAAAGAGTGTAGCGACTTGATGTATTGCTTGAGGTAGGTGTAGTGGGATATGTCAAAACAAGTATACAGCACAATATAGTGTAATATATCTTGCGTAAAGTAAGAATATAACAAATAGAATTGTTCTTAGAGTTTGTAGAGCAAAAGTAGCTCTATCTGAATGAGCCTGGGCGTACAATCCCTGCCTAGGGTTATTCTGCATCTTCTTTAACCCCTTAAAGACCAAACTTCTGGAATAAAAGGGAGTCATGACATGTCCTACATGTCCTTTACACATGCTGCCGCTGGGAGGTGAGGAGGAGGATGCGAGCAGCGCACAGCGCAGAGAGGACGCCGCTCGCCGACAGGTAGGGGAAGGGGAGCCTTGACAGGTTTTGCTCAATCCACAGCACTCAGGTGGTATTTTCCCCCACCAAAGGAATATTTGATCCCAAGCTCCATGGAAGGTCACAGTGAAGTCCACAGAGGTTAGCAAATAGCTGTTTTATTTAATAAACTGGTACATTAAATAATAAAAACAATACAAAGTAGTAAAATAACATTTAATGCGTTTCACCACAATGAAGTGTCTGTTTCTTCCACAACCTCTTCACTGTGGAACACTCTCTGAAAGGGTACAGATACTCAGGCAGTGGACCACAGATCTTAAGGAAGAGGAGGGGGAGATCATCCAACACCAGAAATCACAGATTGTATTCCTAGAATCCTAAGAACTGAACACTGTAAATTGGCTTATTTTAGGTGGCCTCTAGGGCTTTAGGAGGGGGGATGTCCTCAGATAAGGACACTGAAGAAGTACTGAGACTATGAAGGGGTATACTTAGACTCCAAATTATAGGCACGTATACAATAGCTAACAGTAAATAAATAGTAAATATGCATTAAAAATAACAAAACAACTTTCAACCCCCCCATCCCCTCCCAACTAAGAACTGAAAAAAAACTCCTAACAGTTTATTGCATGCCTGTTTATTGAACAATTCCATATAACCTCCTTGGAGTCAGTAATGATGCGGCACTAACTGATTTGACACAGTATGGAGATTTGCACCAGAATTTGGACATACTATAGACCTTGTTTCTCTCCCCAAATCTATAGCAATGAACCCACGACTTATAACCTTTTGTACTGGAGTAGATGAAGCCATCTCTATGATCAATGGATCTCAGCTTCCAGATCTGCCCATGCCACCGAGGCCTTACAATAGACTGAATATACTTGTGTCTTGCTCCATTATGGCCCCAATGGTTTGAAGGTTCATAACGAAATTATCTGCCCTCTTTGACACTGTTCTTCTAGTTCTCCGACACTTTTACAAGTGTGAGGTTATGCGTACCCATTTTCTCTATGTTTTCCCCCTATTGAGTGCTATTATAATGTTACTGTTTTATTCTTATGGGTTCAATGTGGGTGGGATTGCTCAATCAATATTTGGCACTTCCTCCAACCCCCTTCTCTCTTGGTTATCTGGTGGTATGAGCCGGGTTAGACAGATTTCACTTGCCTTTGTTCAGGGTGATCTATACCATTGATATGCACAAGTTTAAATAATAATATCCAAATGTTTTTTACTTCTCTTTCTTCTTTTCTATCTTTTTCACTTTACTTCCTTGCATCCTTTCCTTTTTACCCTGTTGAGTGGAGTGGGGAGTGCTCGGGTGTAGGCCAGGATGGAAAACGACCATCCGCTAAAACGCTCTTCAGTAAGTTTTTTTCAATGATCCCCTCAATAAATATTATTTCTCTTAGTGTTAAGGGATTTTACTCTCCTAAGAAGCAGAGATTTATGTTTCGAGACCTTAAACAGCTTAAGACTTTTGTACAGGAGACACATATTTCTAAAAATTCTCCTTTTTGGTTCTATGATGGTCTCTACTTCAGGATCTTCTCCTCCTGCGCTCTTTCAAAAAAGAATGGTAATTCAGTTCTTATGCATATAAATAGTCTATTTACAGTTCAGGAACAAACTATTGATACCTTTTTGACATATTCAGATGCTTTAGCTTGATTAAGTGTACAATTTCCTCTGGTCGATACATGTATACCCCAACATTTTTAAATAAGACATTCTGGGTCACTCTATCAGAGATGTGAGAAGCGGTGGGGGGGAGGGGATGATGTTAATGCTGTGCTCTGCCCCGAGTGGATTGCTCTGACACCCTCTTTGGCCCATGCCAGGGGGACTTGGGAACATTTTGCTTCCTTTGTCCAAGACTCTAATTTGTTGGACATACAGAGAGGGCAACACCTTTTAGTTAGGTACTACTTCTCCCGTCAGTGTTATTTGTGTATAGACTCTATTTTAATATCCTCGAGCGGAGCCCTGAGCGTGTTGATATTCACTGATATAAGTGCCATGTTATGGTTGGACCATGGCCCACTTCTAATGGAACTTAATGGTTCCAAGTTGGCTATGGTCCTGGAAGCTGAATCCTCTTGCAAAATCAGGAGCTTGTGGAGAGAATACGCTTGGATTTAATTAACTACTCTAAGGAGAATTCTCTTTCTGATACTAATTTGCCATGTACTTAGGCCACTCATAAGGGAGTAATCTGGTGCCTTCATTAAACATGCTTCTCACTATAAAAATAAAATGATGACTGCCATCCTCTCTCTCCACTTTCACTTGCATAAACTGGTGTTTAAACACAGTCTAATCTAATCAACACAGTTGATGACATAGGACTTTCTCCAGACTAGACAGGACCTTAGATTATGTGTGCAAGTCTTTGATGAATACTAATACATTTTCCTTTGAATGGTCCAATAAAATTGACACACCTATTGCCTTTGGGCCTTATGCACCATCACAAGCATCAGGGACTGGAAAAGTAATATAGTCTCTTTACTAGCTGATGTCCATTTTACACTGCAATTTGTAATCACTCCCCTTCTCACACTAAAGATGACCTGAAACTAAAATGGAGTTCCTCTCATCCCCACCTACACAAGAGGAAGCAGCACTAGCCATCTCTATGAAGCCCCATAAGGCCCTCTATTATTGTTTTCTCTTTTATCCAGCTATCCTTCTCCCTATTCAATTATGTTTTCTTCTGTACAACTTCTCTGCATATGCAGGTTACAAAGTTAATATAGAGAAATCCATAGCACTAGCAATACACGACCCCCAAGATGTTTACAAACAATTGTTAGAGGCCACCCACTTGCAGTTCACTAACTCATCTATGCCCTGTCTGGGCATTAGAATAACAGCTTCCCCATCTGCCCTCTACACTGTAAACTACTCCCCTATATACGCTAACCTAATATGTTAAAGGCCTAATTTTTATACTATACTCCTGAAAAGAGATATGGAGAACTGGAAGGAATACACAATCTCTTGGATGGACAGAGTACACAGCATTGAGATGAACATGCTGCCTCACCATTTGTTTATTTTTCAGGCCCCTCCAATCCCAGTGGTCGACTCGGACCTGTGGTTTCTCCAAACATCAATAGATTACTTTATATTTAGGTTCTAAAGGTGTAGGGTTGGTAGAACAGTTTCTTATAGACCAAAAGTGGTGTGGGGGGGATTTGGACTTACCCAGTTTGATAACTTACTATGCAGCAGCATTGTTGGCCAAGGTCCAAGCATGGCACTCTCCTGTCGGTCATCACAGATGGGTTGACCTATAATCTGACCTTTTTAAGCCAGACCTTCCACAATTTATTTAGTTGACTCCCCACGACTGCCTTGACCCTTTTTGTGAACACAATACCCAGCTGTTCTCAATTAATTGAGGATATGTCATGAAATGCAAATTAATATTGCATACGTAATCCACATACTCCAGTCGGTCAAAACGATACATGACCGACTGCTGCAAAAAAAACTCTATTCCTCTGTAAAGGGGTCACCCTTTCCAGAGGAATAGTTTTTTTGCTGCGGATGGTCACGCATTGATTTTCCTGACTGGAGTATGTGGATTACTAAGACTCAGAGATCTATTTTATAAGGGTCAGTAATCTGTTTTGAGAATCTGAAGTATAGAGCAGCCCTAAAAACCACTGATGTTTTTAGATATATCTAAAATTCGTGCTGCAACAAGCAGAGAATTTATGTATTTCAAGACTATATACCCGAAGGAGGCATATGTTTAAGGCCTAATATAGTAACTCCAAAACAATGAGTTAGCGCTAAGTAACACAAATTAGCAGCAACCCTATAAGGCAATCCCTCAAAGACCCTTAAATAAAACACAGAAAGATAAAAATACAGGAAAGGGCTGCGCTTGGATAAAACTTTAAATAATACGAAAAGTCCACATAAAATCAACGGATAAAAGGAGAAAAGTCTTATCTGGCAATGTCCGTTGAAATCGTATTATGTGATGGTACTTGGTCCAAAGCAGTAGTCTTACTTAATATCTTCCTTGTAGATCGTCTCATATGCAAGAAATGAAAACAAATACAAAGCCAAAATAGTGTAGTATATCTTGAATAATACAGGAAGTTAGAATAAAAAACTTGATTGCAAACTCACATTTAAAAGAGCTAAAACCCGCTCTGGTATAAAGGGCGTACAGCGGTTTAGATCCCCGCTTGTAGGATATGGAATGACACTCCTTCGTGTACTTCCTCCTTCCGTAATATGAAAGACACTTGAATAAAAAGAGACAGCCAATAGTGTTCTCTGATTAAGACTTTAAATAAAATATATAAATAAAAGTGGATACTCACAAGACAGGAGCAGATCAACTGCTCCTGGTAATTCGCGTTGGTGGTATAATCCCCACCTTGGATTGCTTGGAGTCCAACGAATAAAAAAGAATGATGCCAGGTAACAATAATAAATGTGTAAAAAGATAAATGGTACGATAAAAAGGTTACCAAATGTGCTTTAATATTTAAAATTACACAATATAAAAACCATAAACGCGTTTCGCCAATAGGCGTTATCAATATGGGGAAAGGTTTTTATATTGTGTAATTTTAAATATTAAAGCATATTTGGTAACCTTTTTATTGTACCATTTATCTTTTTACACATTTATTATTGTTACCTGGCATCATTCTTTTTTATTCGTTGGACTCCAAGCAATCCAAGGTGGGGATTATACCACCAACGCGAATTACCAGGAGCAGTTGATCTGCTCCTGTCTTGTGAGTATCCACTTTTATTTATATATTTTATTTAAAGTCTTAATCAGAGAACACTATTGGCTGTCTCTTTTTATTCGAGTGTCTTTCATACTACGGAAGGAGGAAGTACGCGAAGGAGTGTCATTCCATATCCTACAAGCGGGTATCTAAACAGCTGTACGCCCTTTATACCAGAGCGGGTTTTAGCTCTTTTAAATGTGAGTTTGCAATCAAGTTTTTTATTCTAACTTCCTGTATTATTCAAGATATACTACACTATTTTGGCTTTGTATTTGTTTTCATTTCTTGCATATGAGACGATCTACAAGGAAGATATTAAGTAAGACTACTGCTTTGGACCAAGTACCATCACATAATACGATTTCAACGGACATTGCCAGATAAGACTTTTCTCCTTTTATCCGTTGATTTTATGTGGACTTTTCGTATTATTTAAAGTTTTATCCAAGCGCAGCCCTTTCCTGTATTTTTATCTAATATAGTAACTACAGTTATCTGACTATCTGTGATCATGCTCCTTTTGCTACTTATGAAACAAAGTAAAATCAGATTGATCGTATAGATGAGAAGAGTAACATATTTGTGTACAGGGCAGGGAAACTGTGTGAAAGGGTGCTGCATCTCTCTGTACAGCAATGAGTAGCAATTGTGTTCTAAGCATGTTTAGCAGGTGGGTGGTTAAAATTGTAGTCTCCATAAAATTTGTTGAATGTATATAATGGCAAAAAAGAGCTAAAGCAACATTATAGGTAAGGTTGGAACAGGTGTTTGGAACTATAGGGAAGGTGAAGCAGTAAGAAATACAATTTAGAGGTTTTCCTAAATTGTGCTAGCAGCATTTACATGTGCCCCAACCAGGGCCGGATTAACATAGGGGCTGATGGAGCTGCAGCTCCAGGCCCAGTCCCATGGAATAGGCCCATTGATTTCTAAAAAAAAAAAAATTATAATTTTTTTTTTTTTACATTTTTTTTTTTTTCACACACTACTCTTAGGGATTCCACCTGGCTTTTATTTTATTGGCACAGCCAGTATTTGAGGCTGCCTGGCTGGTGCCAATATTGCAGTGATACTGGCAATATAAATGCTGGTATTTTTCTCAGTATAAACAGAGATTACTCTGCAATACCAGCACTGGCCAGTAGGGGTCGCTGTGTGTGGAGACAGGCAGGGATAGGAAGTTCCAGTATATCCCTCCCTGCCTATCTATACTCACTGATCTGCAGGGGTGCAGCTACAGAGAGTCTAGACAGCAACTCCCACCCTGCAGAGACAGCCTACACCTCAGGGAAGTAAGGGATTGGGGAAATGCTGCAAGGAGACATACACTGAGACACTAAGGGACATTGGGAGACATTATGGCAGACACTGAGACACTAAGGGACACTGGGAGACATTATGGCAGACACTGAGACACTAAGGGACACTGGGAGACATTATGGCAGACACTGAGACACTAAGGGACAGTGGGAGACATTATGGCAGACACTGAGACACTAAGGGACACTGGGAGACATTATGGCAGACACTGAGACACTAAGGGACACAGAGACATTATGGCAGACACTGAGACACTAAGGGACAATGGGAGACATTATGGCAGACACTGAGACACTAAGGGACGTGGGAGACATTGGTGGCAGACACTGAGACACTAAGGGACACTGGGAGACATTATGGCAGACACTGAGACACTAAGGGACATTGGGAGACATTATGGCAGACACTGAGACACTAAGGGACATTGGGAGACATTATGGCACACACTGAGACACTAAGGGACATTGGGAGACATTATGGCAGACACTGAGACACTAAGGGACATTGGGAGACATTATGGCAGACACTGAGACACTAAGGGACATTGGGAGACATTATGGCAGACAATGCTACACTAAGGGACATTGGGAGACATTATGGCAGACACTGAGACACTAAGGGACACTGGGAGACATTATGGCAGACACTGAGATACTAAGGGACATTGGGAGACATTATGGCAGACACTGAGACACTTAGGGACATTGGGAAACATGGCAGACAATGAGACACTAAGGGACATTGGGAGACATTATGGCAGACACTGAGACACTAAGAGACACTGGGAGACATTATGGCAGACACAGAGACACTAAGGGACATTGGGAGACATTATGGCAGACACTGAGACACTAAGGGACATTGGGAGACATTATGGCAGACACTGAGACACTAAGGGACATTGGGAGACATTATGGCAGACAATGAGACACTAAGGGACATTGGGAGACATTATGGCAGACAATGAGACACTAAGGGACACTGGGAGACATTATGACACTGAGACACTAAGGGACACTGGGAGACATTATGGCAGACACTGAGGGACACTGGGAGACATTATGGCAGACACTGAGACACTAAGGGACATTGGGAGACATTATGGCAGACACTGAGACACTAAGGGACATTGGGAGACATTATGACAGACATATGGGGACACAGTGTCCCCACAGTGTCCCCATGTCTCCCAGCCAGTGTCCCTGGTGTCTAGGTGCCCCCTAGTCTCCCAGTGCCCCCAGTCTGCCAGTGTCTCACTGTCCCCATGTCTCCTAGTGCCTCCATGTCTCCCAGTGCCTCAAGTGTCTCAATGTCACCATGTCTCCAAGCTAGTGTCCCTAGTGTCTGTGGCCCTGGTGTCCCCTTGTCCCTGTGTCTCCCAGTGCCCCCATGTCTCAATGTCCCCATGTCCCCCAGCCAGTGTCTATAGTGTCTGTGTCCCTGGTGTCTATGTCCCTATGTCTTCAAGTGTCCCCTATTTTCCCAGTGCCCCCATGTGTCCCAGCTAGAGTCCCCTAGTCTCCCAGTGTCACTGGTGTCTCCATGTCCCTAGGTCTCCCTGTGTCCCCAGGTCTTCCCGTCTTCCTAGTGACATGGGGACCCTGGGATACATGGGGACACTGAGACACTGTGATACATAGGATCACTGGGAGACCTGGGGACACGACACTAGGGGACACTGGGAGACATGGGGCACTGAGACACTGATACATAGGAACACTGAGACCTTGAGTAATCTACACATGGGGGCACTGGGAGACATGGGGCCACTGGGAGGAATCCATCTATACAGCAGAATCAAACTAAGTAGTTTTTTGGTGATTTTACAGCATTTTCTCTTATGTCACTCCTTGTGATATACATCATGTGATGTCACCCATACATATTTAATTATGCAAATTAGCAAGGCTGGTATGTTTTTCCAAGAAAGGTGGCAACCCTATCTACTTTTCACATACTCTTACTTAAGTATGGAAACTTAAGAGGGATGTATGGGAACAAAACTTGTGTGGACTGGCTGACAATGAATATAGTTAAAGGGACACTAGAGTCACCAGAAGAACTACAGCTTATTGAATTTGTTCTGGTGAGTAGAATCATTACCGTCAGGCTTTTTGCTGTAAACACTGTCTATTCAGGGAAAAGGCAGTCTTTACATTACAGCCTAGTGATAACTTCACTGGCCACTCCTTAGATGGCTGTTAGAGATCCTTCCTGGGTCATGGCTGCCTAAAATGCATCCAAACATTCAGTGTCTTCTCCCTCTGCATGCAGACACTGATCTTTCCTCATAGAAATTCATTGATTCAATTCATCTCTATGAGGAGATGCTGATTGGCCAGGGCTGTGTTTGAATCATGCTGGCTCTGCCCCTGATCTGCCTGTTTGTCAGTCTCAGCCAATCCTATGGGGAAGCACTGTGATTGGATTAGGCCATCACTTCTAATGATGTAAGCAGACTGCTTGTTTTTCTGAGTCTAACAGCATGCAGAGTTACAGCTTCAGGCTTGAATACAGTAAGATTTCGCTATATTTATGGAGGCATGAGGGGCCCAGGGGGGCTAGATGGTGGTGTTAACACTATAGGGTCATGAATTCATATTTGTGTTCCTGACCCTATAGTGATCCTTTAAGGTAATGCTGACTTTGGCACACCCTTTTACCCCACCCATTGACTTCCTGCTTGACTGGACACTGCTGTTAGGGGTTATGGATTTACTTAAAAGATGAAAACATAAATTAGAGAGAGATTAGCCTAGTTGTGTTTTATTATAGCTGCTGTTTTCTTTCTCTCCAGCACCATCTCCATCAGATACATGACGCTTGGGAGTGTTTTACTGTTTTTGGTCGATATGATTCTGTAATTAGGCCCGTCATAATTGTCAGCACCAGGCCCACTGGGCTCTTAATCTGGCCCTGGCCCCAACAAGAACATGTGCCCCAAAGAGCTTTGTGTGGCATAACAGTCAAGATAGAGGGAGTACAGAGGACTATAACCTCTACATCTTTAAAAATATGAAAAAGATAGATAGGCACCTCATGACCTGTGGTGTTTTGGGTGATCATTCTAGAGTGGGCATTCAAAAGAGCCAGTGCAGGTTTTCACAAAAATCTCAAATATGAATCAATCAATGTCCATTTGATTACATTGGACAGGAAACAGTATAACAAGGCAACCATATGGTCAGTTAGGACAATGAAGTGGAGGTTCATCCTTAGGGGCAATTGTGGCAGTGCCCAACAGTTTTTATGTGGGGAAAAGTTATTTGCAGTAGTTTAGAATCACAGATTCTTTTTCTGGAGGGGAGGGTGGTAAGCCTATTATGGTAAGGTGGTTCTGCAGGGTTCCTCTCCCTCATTGGTATCTGTTTGGAGCAACTCCAAATCTGCCCCATTTCAGCAGGTTGTGCACTTGCCTAGTCTCCTTTAAGAAGGAATTCCCATGGAATTGCCATTCAGGCAGGAGAGCCAGCTGCCCATGAGAGGAGGCATGCTATTAACCTCTCTATTCAGGGACCATCATTGGCTCATAGCATCAGGAGATGGGGTTACAGTGCCCACAGGAGAGTGAAGCAAGAAGCCATCTTGGAAGTAACACAGAGAGAGCACAACAGCAGCAGCTCCTGACTCCTGCCAAATGTAAGTGTATAATATTATCTTTTCCTCTCTCCCAATAAATCCAGTGACTGTTTGAGAGTTGATTTACTCAAATACATAATTAATATATATACAGTCAGGGAAACCCAGGAGTGACAATAGGAGGGGAACATTTATGATACACAGCACTGTACTGCCTGTCACTAATACTTATTATAACTCATATTGCACATACTTACCGTTATAATTAAAGTGCTCAGTCCCTCTACATATGAAACCTGAGATACTCATGCTGTGGCTAGTTGAAAAGATGTGAAGCTTCAAACTTCAGGACTCGGGCTGTGACTCTGAGGACTGATCTGATTCTTACTTCAATCTGTTTTACTCTGTAATGATTGTTGATTCTGTTAATCATGTCAGCTAGTTCTTGGCTCTATATTACCACTGCAGATTACTTACAATGTCAGCTGCAAAGGTAATAACGAGTCCATCATTATCCTGCTGATTTACCTTGTGAACACTATGTACTGAGTGCTAATGGAATAGCTGATATGTTTTGTAACAGCAACCATAGAAACATAGAATGTGATGGCACATAAGAACCCGTCAGCCTATCTAGTCTGCCCATATTTATAGAAAGCTAAAGTTAGCTAGTAGGAGCACTGCTGAAGATCAGATCATGAGAGTGAGTGTTATGAGAGGGCTAGGAAGATCACAGTGATCCCGGCTGTGTGGGATAGTTATGAGTATCTCATTAGTGTGCCCAGCTTGGTGTTATTTCTCTGTATTTTACTCAGCTCCTCTCTGTGGTCTACCCTAATTAGTTAATTTTATCGACATTGTTGTATTGTGTCCAGCTCTGTGTATTACACCTCTGTTTCTCCTCAGCTCTGTTTGTGGTATGGTAAACTCTGTATTGTACTCTGCTCCATGTATTTTATAGATATCTGTTTTTTTTTTATTATTTTTATTATGCTCATATCGTTGTATTGCATTATGATCTAGCACAACTTTAGTAGTGTAATATGTCCTATTGGCGTCACTGGGGCTCTTCTGACATCACTGGGGCCATGCACAGTCCAAGAAGCCTGTAACTGGACCAGTTTGCCGGCTCAGAGTGCATGAATGGCAAAGGGAATGGGATAAAAGGAGAGTTAAAAGAAAAAAAAGAAAGAAAATAAGCAAACGGAGGTAGTCAGGAGGGAGCATCGACAGGGAGGGATGAGAGAGGTAGCTCACCCTTTGAGGTGCTCTGTCTAGAAGGGGAAGATTTTAACGTCTGTTGTCAGCAGCCACTGGAGGTGTGTTTAGCTTTTGAAAGTACACATAGCTGTTTCTGATAAAGGGCAATGTTTTACCTTAAATGGTAATATGACAGAACCACTGCATCCAGGTCACGTAATATCAATAAAGTGGCTAGGGTGACTTTTGTGGTCCTTAATGTATGCATTTTGTTTTTTAAAATAATTATTTGCATTAAAACTGTAATTCACATCACCTAAGGTATGGAAACTTCAAAGAAATGTTACATTTGGGTGGAGATCTATCAAGGTAAAACAGGTGCTGTTGTGGGTGAAAAGTGCTAAATGTTGAGAGGTATTCTAGTGGTTTCCAAGGTTAATTTATCCTAGAAAGCTCTTTGCCTTAGAATATATATTTTTTTAATGTAATTTAATTTAACTATTCTATGAACAAAATTGATTATCCTTGTTACGTAACATCATTGTGAAATTACATCAATATGCTTAATGGTGAATATGAAGGGACAAGACCCGCACGCTACAATCAAAAAATACAATTTAAACCTTCACTTTTCATGAGTGCCCAGGTGCCATTCCCACAAATGAATTAATTCATTAATATCACAATCTGTGGTTATAAAGATAAGCTTTATTTCCATAATTTTGCCACTTTTCACCATAGAGTAACATGTACAGATTTTGATACATAGCCCTGATTTCTGGAATGTCATACTATGTACACAAAACACAACATATTTTCAATATATCATTAAGTGCTTGAAGTAAAAAAAGTGGATTTACAATGTATTTTTTTTTTTACATGAACAAATCTTAAATGTAGTTTGTTTGGTCTATACTGTATCCATAAGCCTAGGAAAAATAAAGTATGCAAAGCAAAAATAAAAAATAAAAATTCGCACAATTATAGTGAAAAAAATGAACCCCTTGAGGACCAACACTGGTTTACGTCATAATAAGAATCTGTTCTTTATAGTGTCTCTGCCACTTCTGTGTATTTCCTAAAGATGATCTTTGTGGCAAACCTAGCCACTTGGACAATAACAAGAGACTATGCCTTTAAGGGTTGCCAATAGGTCGGGCGAGATACGCGCTTCACACTTATGTAAATGTTCATGTATTTTCTGTATGGCCTGTACTGCTGTTTCAGTCGAATGCAAATGGCGGTTTTGTATGGGGTTTTTCTTTCGTTTCACGAACGGCACTTTAGAAAGCCGTTCGTGAACCGAACGCAATACCCCCTGATAGCCCACACACTTAGAGGCGTGTGGCGCTAGTTAACCGATTGCAACATTGTTGCAATCGGTTATTAGAGGCTCTCATGGGTGGCCGTCGTTCGACTACAGACCATGCGGCGGTGGGCCATCTTGGATCCTTTGTTCCTCAGCGGGTCCGTGTTGTCGAACGCATAGTATTACCAATAGCTATTCGACGGCACGAACACCGCTGAGCCTCCAGGACGTTCGGGAGTTTCAGGACCGTGTTCACTAAAAGTAATCGGTTCTTTTCGTATGTTTTGAAAGAAATGTGTTTTCTGTGCGGCGTTCGGTTATTTTAGCTGGGATCTGAGCGGCAATCTCACGAATGATGCGCCCAGACCCCAGCTATCTACCGAACGTCCATTCGTGTAAATCCACCGTGTATTTTAAAAGTTATAGATTTTTGTGTGAATTGCCGGTTCTGCTGCACGAGGGGATAATCCCCTTAACGGTGCATTCTGGGAGGATGATCCCTCTCGTGCAGCAGTGCCTGATGGGAGAAATATGTTGTACTGTAAGTCCCCCATGTAGTCCCCTCTGGGAGTGCCCCTTGCATGGGGATTTGTATAAATTGTCTTGCCGATTAAAAGGATTTCAGTTGACTCCCAAAACTGTGTTTCGTCCGGTTATTGGGAGGTTGGGGATATTGCCTTGTTGTTTTCAGCGCTTGACTGTGGATTCGTTTCTGGACCAGCGGAATTCGTGGATTTATTATTGGCGTTCCGCTACAATCTTTTTGAAATATTCATACTAACTTTGTTGGAACTTCCTTGAAATTCCAACGCAATCCATAGATACCATAAGACAAATTGGGGAATTCTCTGTCTTTTTGGACAAACCTGAGTAGGACAAAAGGTATTCAAAAGTAGAATAATCCATTCAGTTGATTATATGACTGTACAGAGCTACTACAGATAACTAGGCATGGTCCTCTGTGCTGCTATAAGTTCTCCAAAGACAAGACTGTGCCATCCACAAAGAGGAACATTTGGTCCTTAAGGGCTTGGTGTCTAGTCTTGTTAGATTGCAGTAAACTCTAATTTTCCGCAAGCCAATCGGTGGCCAGAAACCTAAGTTGAAGATGAAAATGTACATATCTGCTATAAGCATTCTCAAATGTATGATATTTTATAGAGCATTCATTAACCTTCTTGTGACAATAAATTACCCTTTATAGAAGTCATTCCTGACATCATTTGTCGAGAAAGGGTTAATAAAATGTAAAGACATATACATAATAAAGTGGCACATACATCTAATTCACGTTACCAAACTGATGTTATGTTAGCTGTGCAAAAGTAAAAGTACTGGCTTCACACAGCAAGTTATATGTTATATAGAGAGAAATAATATTTTACAAGTATTACACAAATATTATTTTAAAATTAATTTCCACAAATAAAAAGTAGCACAATATATCCGTAAATTTAAAAAAACTAAAAACTGAAACAACATATTAAAGTAAACAGTTCAGCACAAAATAAAAAAATATTATACTGAACAACTATACAAATAATGCAATTTTCAGCCATAAAGCAACATTTACTAGAGCTTGATAAAAGAAAACACTCAGATCATAAACCAAATATACGTATAAATACATACAAAACAAGCACAGTGTCTGTATCCCAGCTACACGTGCAGAATGTCGCGTTGTGCATATGTTTAGTTATTTCATGGCTGTCATGTCTCGGTAACTTAAAGAGATAAATATCATCGTAAGTGACTTTTCCCACATCCTTTCCCCTGTTCATCCAAATGAAGACAGATAAATGAAAAAATCAGCTACTTGAGAGTCAAAAAGGATTTTTGCCGTTTTGTAAATTGCGGCTTTTTTTGGTTCAGTGCCAGAAAAGGCAGTGAAAATTGTTATAATATACATATAAATAAATAAATGTATCTGTCTGTCTATCTATCTATCTAATCTATCTATCTCTATGTAGCAAGTTAACAATGTAAAGCTTTAAACTTAAGCCATAACCAATTTCATTTTTATTTTAAATTTTTTTATAAAGGGTAAAACAGTTCTTCACACAAATCACCTCACTCCCAGAACTGAGTATAATTATTTTTTATTATCATGTATTTTGCAAAATTAATTTTAGCCCATACATTTTTACTCATCTTTATTTAACTCTAGGAATGAACACTAGCCTGTACAGAAATCTATTTGACCACTAGAATCCAATAGCTCACTCCAAAGAGTAAAGGAGGTTTCAATTTGTCATATCATTCTTACAATCAGAGAGGAGGGACAAGCCACTGGACTGATTTAAATACCTTAATTTTAGAAATATATGATTTAAAGGTACACTATAGGCATCCAGACCACTTCATATCATTGATGAAGATGGGTGCAATAAAGACTGGGTATATAGTCCCTGTTATTTTAGCCCTTCAGCTACAAACATTGCAGTTTCAGAGAAACTGCAATGTTTATATTGCAAGGTTAATGTAAACACCCACTAGAGGCGCTTCCTTTCCTTTCACAGAGTTTGACTCGGTCAAATGATGCTAGACATTCTTACGCATTGCATGAGGATGTCCAGTGTCTTCTAAATCCCCATAGGAAAGTATTTATTTAATGTTTTCCTATGTGGAATGCCTAATGTGCATGTGGCATTAGGTTTCCCCCCATGGGCTGATGACAAAGGAGCCTGACCCAGATAAGTGTAAAAGGGTTATTAACCCTTTATTTGCCGCTGGGAATGGAGCCATGCTGGGAGGGGGCAGAGGGACACTATAGATTTAGGAATACCATTTTGTGTTCCTACAATATACAGTGTTCATTTAATTGTAATTACTATATGTGGGCATTATGCTCCATTGCAGAAATTATTTTTACATTCTGTTGCCATGTTTAGAAAGTTGTACTGCTAGTAATATCATCAGTGCCCTTCAAAATACCTATAAGAAGGCTATTTGATTTTTTTTTTTTAATCTACTTTGTAAAACCTACTGTATATGCAGAAAATGTAATGTTAATTTTGGACCCTTTGTAAGATATTCCAAGATCAAGGACACTGCATCCTGTCTAAAGCTTTTCATTACCCCAATGTTTTTTTTTATAGAGCCTTGACTTTGAGATAACCCACTTACAAAATTGTAGACGTTAAAAAAAAAAAAAAAAAGATAGCTCTCCTATTCTTCCAAGATAACTTAAAAGCGTGTGTACGTGATTGTTGTGTGTATTGTTTTTGTTTTTTTTGTTGTTTGTTTTTTATTAATGTAGTTTCTTTTTGACTAATACTTTCCAATAAAATGCATCTACTAATTTTAGGTGTACTAATATTATGTGTGCTTCACTATCATTTAATTGATTATTTAAAACCTGTTCACAGATATGTGCTCGTGATATACAGTTATACAGCTTCTATGTTCTGCTGAAGGACACATCAGATGGTAAACAAGTGTCATCGTAGGATATTTTTGTAGGTGACAAATATGTGTCCGTTACAGTAATATCTTCTAGCTCAGTACTAAAATGGTCAGGGCTTCCTCCATTGGATGACTCTTTAATAACGCTGTAATTGAGTGCCACGCCATAGTTAGCCGGTTTTTCCGTACTTTTCTTTTTGCACTTGCAAAGTTTTCTGAAAGCTGCGCGGAATTTCTGAGACATCAGATTGTAAATCACAGGGTTGATAGCGCTGTTCAGATATATGCAAATTCTGCAGAATAACACAAACCAATTTTCAAGGTACGGTTGAGACAGGAATGAGTTCACAACAACCAATGTCCGGTAGGGCATCCATAGGAAAGCAAATAATATTACGACCACTGCCAACATTTTTGTAACCTGCAGAAGGAAAAAAAAAGAATATTATATAACTATTTTAAAGAAACTAGACATATAAAATAAAATATAATTTAATAATGGTCAAATGTAAAACAGTGAACACTACATTTAATTTTTTTTCAAATACATTTATAATAAAATAGTTTTAGATAAAAACATTAAAGTGTTACATATCTATACATTTAGTCTTTATTTTGTTTATATAATAGCAATCTTCTTCAGGTAGTGACACAGTGGTCCTTAGAAATCCCAGTACACACAGAAATGGGTTTAAACTGGCAGGTAGAGTTTAAATCGCTCTATTTTTATTTTTTATTTTTGTGCAAGTGAGTACATACCATTTTCAAATGCCACAACAGTGTACACATATACACTCCCTCTGAACAGTGGCATGTTAAATCAAACATTGTTTTATGTTCAGGCTTAACATATCTAGCATGTCTCTGACGTGGGTAATCAAGATTAGGGAGGCATGTATACAATTCAATAGCAGAGTGGTTTAGGCAGGACATGTATTGAAAATTATTAGAATGCACTTGTAGAGTAAGGTAGGATGGTAAGAGTTATACCACGTGTAAAATCTAGACTTATGTATATAATTGCGCAGTTAATGCTAGTGCTTCTGTGCATATTCTAGGAGGAAAAAGGAAAGAAAAGGACAAATAGTATAACATGCTGTCTAAGAGAAACAGGCTTAAAGTGAAAACCACTGGGGCCAAGCAGACTGTGATATTACATGTCTGTGGGAGACCTGGCGGAGAGAAGTGTGTAGGGATAAGGTATGGCTACATGTTTCGTCCAAGAGTGTCAGTTTTTAGGTGGCATGTGTTGAGCTTCTGTCTCTTGTAAAACCCAGTCTGTGTCGGGCTGTGGATGTCTCTGTGCTTGTATAGAGTTTTCAGATGATGTTGCTTGGAACTTACAGTCAGTGGCAGGTCTATACAGCAGTTTGGCACGGTGCAAGATGATGAGGAACTACACACTCTTTCAGGTGTCACTGGTGTACCTTTGGGTAGTGGCAAAGCTTTTTTCTTTTATTTGCTTGACGGTCATCCGAGTTAAATTAATTGGCTGGAAATCTCTATTATGTGCTCAGATATCTTTCTGTCTCCTCCACCTCCTTCACTAGTCTTAACATTTGAGTCTCATAGGCCCCTGCACAAAATGCTTTGTTACATGCTTTGCAAGTCCGCTCAGTGGGCCATTGTTCCCCTCCGACTCTTATCCCTGCCAGGGGGGGTACATGTTGCGGGCAGAGGGTCCGGTGGCTATATTGGTCTCATTCTCCCTGGCTGGGGTCAGTGGTGGATTTGTCGCTGTGCTCGCTGCACAGTCCTCAGTTTGGGCAATCGGTGAAAAAATTACAGCGTCCATGATGCTTTGTTGTAGTTCTACGACATCTGGGGATCTACCTTTAAAGCACACCCAAACTAGTTCCTAAATGCATGGTGGGTCACACAGCCTTCACTGGCAGCTCAAATTAGATACCTGGTGCACAGGCAGTAGAGTACTAACAGGGCGGGGGGGGGGGGGGGTTCTGCCCCAATTGACAGTCAGGAAAAGGGTGCACGCAGCACCTATCTCATAGCTTTGCATTACCACATACTTTATTGCATTCAAGCGATACAGAAACTTAAAGGGATACAGAGAAAATTCTAATTAGAACTTGAAATACATCAGAGGGCAACGCTTGGGCAACACCAAGTAACATTATGATCATTGAAATACAAAAAACACAACATAAGGAACTACAGACTACATTCAAACTTATTAGTATTAACCTAGTTTTTCAGAGAAGCACTTGCTAAGAGATGCTCACGCTTATAAAGGTTGCTATCAAATTCTGAAAAATTATGTAATCATAGATTATGCACTGTAAACATACTATATTAAAGTGCAGGGAAAGATATCTTATTTGTAGGGAATACTATTTGATTTGCACTAAAAATATTATATTTAAAACCGGAGATATTATTTTCCAGGTTTGCTAATTTGGCTTTAGTTGTACAAGTCAATTGCCTACTCATCACAGCTTACTGTTTGATTAATGAACCCCAGTGTCCACCACCCTCTATGTTTATCAAGTGTAGTGTAGTGTAGTGTCCCAATATGTCAGAAGAAGGCTAAAATAACTGTATATGAAAATAATGGTACAAGCAGTAAGTACAATTAATTGGTTGATGCTAACAAAGGGGCTTTATTTACCATCAGCCTACATGTGCATGTCTGATGAAGTGGGTGTCACTACTCTGTTCCTACTCTGCTTGTTAAAAGCCACCATCCCTACCTGCTACCACATGTTTTTGTTGACTTGTGCTGAGGCTGCAGGACTGTGAGATCACTACTTTCAGTCAGCAGGAGCCCGATCTCTCATGGCTCTAGTCCCTCACAGTGAGCACAGCTAAACATGCTACTACCCACAATGTGTAAACACACCACTATGCATAGTATACATGTGCACATCATGCAAATCTAGTCCTAATATGGGGGCTTTGCAGGCTGGAAATCTCTATTATGTGCTCAGATATCTTTCTGTCTCCTCCACCTCCTTCACTAGTCTTAACATTTGAGTCTCATAGGTCCCTGCACAAAATGCACATATGGAAGGTAGGGTTAGGGATACGGTTAGGGGTAGAGGTAGGGTTAGGGGTAGGGTTAGGAGTAGGGTTAAGGCTAGGGTTAGGGGTAAGGGTAAGGGGTAGAGGTAGGGTTAGGGGTAGGGTTAGGGGTAGGGGTAGGGGTAGGGTTAGGGTTAGGGGTTAGGTTAGGGGTAGGGGTAGGGTTAGGGAATTGCCGAAGTCTTGAATTTCTGAAGTGGCGAATTCCCGAAGTCCCAAATTCCCAAAGTCCTGAAGTCCCGAAGTGCCGAAGTCCCGAATTGCCAAATTCCCGAAGTCCCGAGTTTCGGAAGTGCTTAACCAAACCAACGTGCCGAATTGCCGAAGTCCCAAATTGCTGAAGTCCAGAATTTCGGAAGTGCCGAACCGAACCAAGTTTTTTTGCCCATGTACATCCCTACTAAATAGAAAAGGCTGCTTTATTTTGTTGGAAGACAATTGCAGCCCTGATTGATAAGAATCTGGTGTTGATCTTCTTTAGTTGTCAGTTCCTTGTGAAAAGTTGTGTCAATTTAATCTATGCACTGTGACACTGTAATAGCCATCAACAGGTTACAGGGTTATTCATTAAAGAGAGAGGCAAAGTTAATTTCATTTTGATGGTCAAAATAGCCAAAATGGAAAAAAGTCAGCTATGCTGTCATAGTCCATCTATTCTGGCTTTGAATTTGAAATTCATTTTAAATTTTTACTTTAGTAAATAATGCATGCTTGACTGTTTAGTGTTCAATGTAGGCTTGCCTGTTATCGAATCATTGACTTTGTGTGTTATGCTAAATGTGGTCTCAACCAGAGGTCCGCCTGTCTGTAAGAATTTATTGCCGGTCCGCGAAATCTTTCACCTAACTATACCACTACAGTGGGCCAGGAATAAATTGCCGCAAAATATTTTTTCTGCGCTATGATCATAGCACCGGGAACTGTGCCTCCCTCTCCCCTGCCGGCTCTGCAGGACCGGAGGAGAGATAAAAGATCTCACTCACTGGCCTGCTAGCAGTGTAATGCTGGCAGCCAGCAGGGGAGTGAGGGAGAGAGGACCTGGGGGGGCTCTAAGGTTCTTCTCTCGCGAGCTCGAAGCATTGCCACAATTACCATGGCAACGCTCCAAATCTCGCGAGAGTGAACTCTAGCCTGAGCTGCTAGAGTTCACTCTCATCACTGGGACCAACAGGGCTTCTCCACCGGACCACCAGGGATTGCCTTGTACTGTCCCCCCTCCCAGACAAAGGCAAGCAGGGAGGGGGGATATCAGAACTATTATTTTTTTAATTAAAAAAATATATATTTCTTATTCTACCCTCCAACTCCACAGACCCACAATAATTCTCCCCCATACACACACATAGTGCCCACCCTACACACACACACATACACTGCCCCCTTACACACACACACACATACTGCCCCATACACATACACACACTGCCCCCCATACATACATACTGTTTCCCATATACACAAACACACTAACCCCTATACACACACTGCCCCCATACACACTGCCCCCAACAGACACACACACACACACTGTCCCCCCACACACACATTGCCTACATACACACACACTGCCCCATACACACAAATACACTACCCCCTATATACACACACACTGCCCCTACACACACTACCCCAATACACACACTCACACACTGTCCCCCATACACACACACTGTCCCCATACACACACACTGCCCCAAATACACACACACTGCACTCCTCACACACACTGTACCCCTCACACACACACTGCACCCTCACACACACACACTGCATCCCTCACACATACCATTAGTTTTTATTTCTGGCTTATGCCGGTCCGCGAAATATTTCTCCTCTTTTCGTGGGGCTGCGGTTGTTAAAAGGTTGTAGAACACTGCACTACACCACCATGTGTATGGTTTAGGCAAATGATAAGACGTGATTTTTTTTTTTTTTTTTAATAAGGTATTTTTAAAAGATCTTTAAAATGCATAATTTATGTCAACACATAATGTTTTGTTGTTGCTGCTGTTTTTGTTTCTGTAGATATTGCATATCAGTATTGAGATTGTTGTTATTTTGTTACCCCCACTACATTGTGTAGTCTGGTTAAACAACTTCTGATACATTCTCCACAGAGAAAATATCGTGTTCACTTTGATAAGACCAATAAAGATTGAAATAACTGTTACGTTCTTCAACTAGTGTTTCTAAATAAATTATTTATTTTTTCCACTTGATTTCAGCTTGCACTCTACACAAGAGAAACCTCGCTATACACCAATCATTAATTGTGATGTTTAATTTAGTATTCTTTTCCCCATTCGTTTTAGTAATAAGAGAAAGATTCATACAGCACTGAATTTTAACTGAAACATTTATTGAATGTGAAGTGAATTAATATGTCGATGAGTAATTTTCCCAACATGAAGTTTTACTATACATGAAGCTGCGAAGATCATTGTTAACATGATTACACAAGTGATTTCAAAGAGCGATGCTGATTAGCACAGTTTGGTGTGCAAACTCGGCACAGAAAAATCTGCAGTTATTTTTATAATTTCCGACCTTATATGTTCTGTACATTTCATGAAGCGTAGCATTTATATATCTTACTCGAAAAAAAGCACATCAAATAAAACAAAATGACCCATGAAAATTCTATTGATTTCCTTTGATTTAACTTTGTAAAATCATAATAGTTAGAATATGACACTTATGAAAATCTATTTTTTACTTTTGAATTAGAAAATGTTCAATAATAACCTATATCAATGAATTTCATACACTGAAAAGCTCAGGGATTGCTTACACACAATTCATTGTTCCCATGATAAATACATGCTTATTAAAATACATACACAAATTCAAACAACTTGTTCTGCAGGCTGCACAAGCAGTAAGCTGGCAGAGAGTAGCAAAAATAACAAAAATTAGTTTTATCTCCCCAGGACTGTTTGTTAATAGAGGGGCACCCAGCTCACCCTTTCCATCACAACATAAGGCTAGAATAAGGGTCAACATTTAAAAAAATGCTGGCTACCCACATACTCCTGAGTTGTAGAACGGCTGCATCTGAATAAAACTGGGGGATCAGTAGATCTGCCATACCGTGTTATTGTTCCCATATCTTTTTTATTAAAGCAAATTCATTTTAAAATATACAATTGCCAAATGATGTCTACACTGCCTTTTGTTTTGCCTTTAACCCCTTAAGGACACATGACATGTGTGACATGTCATGATTCCCTTTTATTTCAGAAGTTTGGTCCTTAAGGGGTTAAAAAGAAAACCTGTGGTGGGTTTACTGTACTCTTACTAAGTTCTAATCTACTACCTGCTACTTATTATTATACATGTCAACAATGAACGTTATTAAACAGCCCAAGGAAGAGGACAAGTTCCTCCTGAGTTCAGTTCCCCGTGTTCAATATAGCTGTGCATGTAGACAGCATTGCAATAATGCCTACACAAAAAGATACACCAATACCCACAGGGTGGTGAAGTGGTACTGGATAATAGGGGTTCCAGCAAAAGTCTCCAACTGTGCTTTAGAATGTGTAGATGCTGTTGAGTACAATATGCTAAACATAAGTGCGCATGGCATCAATCATAAAAAATGTATTAAGGGACGGGGCCTGGCCGCCACACTGACCAGTCGCATGCTGCAGGGGCTCCTGCAGATTTTGGCCCTTTTGGATGCAAATCTTAGCTCAATGCTACAACCCAAGCACAGAAGCTACCTAACAGCTGCAGGAGGTTTCTGGCACCACTGCGGACCCCAAGACCGGGAGTTTTGACACCCCATGAGGGTGAAACAACGCTTTGAAGCCTGCGGCCTAATGGGGAGCAGAGTGGGACAGACTGCTGTCCAGCTCATATACCTGGTGTCATACAACTGCGCGGTGATAATCTCCGCAGGCCCCAACTCCCCCCCCCCTTTGGACCAGGGGGTTATCCCAGTTCCCACTGGAGGAAACTGATGCCACACAGACCACTACTTCTGAACTACCAAGCGGATGATTTCCCGCGTTCACTCCACAAAAGGGCGTCCACGTGGCCTACCCTGGGCAAAGCGCTACTGACTGAAAGCAGATGTCCTTACAAACCATGGCATCTGCTGACCACAGCTGTGACCCCCGGCATTACATCACCAGCGAAAGGCTGTTCAATCTCCCAGACCCAGCTGCAGTACTGGTTCCCATGACTGCCTTCCTGGGCTTTGAGCCCCCAGAGGACACTCCTCCAACCACAATCCCACTCCAGAACACCCCAGCCAGGACTTCCATTACTGGCCCCCAGTGGAGCCGGAGCTGTGGGCACAGGTGGCAGGCTCAAGCAGAGCCTAGGGCTGGTGGAGTGATACAAATCAGACCACCCTTTATGTTGGGACTGTAGTATAGAGTTAGGGGCTGTAGTAGTAAGTAGGGCTGCAATTGGGAGATTAGGAGCTAAAAATAAAACATTTTTCCCTACTCCACTGAGACAGGGAAGGGGGAATCAGGCTCCCTGGTTGTCTGGGGGAGATGTACTGCTTTTCATGGCCCTGATCAGTGCTCCTTTTTCCCATATGCCGAGTGTGAAAGGCAGAGTCAAATGTGAGGGGATACAGCCTAACACAAGGGGCAGAACCTAGTTCTGCACTCCACTTGATGCGCCTCTATCCACAGAGCATCCGGGTGCTGTTTACCTGCCCAGGGTCGGCCATGACTACTTTGTTTTCTGGTATCTTGACCCAGGTTGTCCATTCATAGTTCTGCTTCCCCTGTGCTTTGACCATGGCTAGGTAATAAACCTTATATTTACATTTTGTCTCTAAGTTTTAAGTCCAGAAACTCTTCGGTCGGTAATATACCTTTCTATTGTTCCTGCTATCTTCTTTGTTAGAGAACTAACGTATACATTGCAGAAGGGTACTATGACGATCAATGATTTTTAACAAATACTGTGCTATTTGCAAAATGTAAACATTAAGGGACAAATCTCTAAATAGTATACCCAATTTAGTGAAAACCTATATTGTAATTTTGGGTTGAACTGTGTAATTTTTCCATCATGTTTTCCATAATACTGCAATGCACAAGTTGCTAATACGATTATAATGTTAGTGCTAAAAAAATAACCAAATAAGAATAAAAAGAGAATCCCCTTTTAAAAGAGCCTGAAAATGGGTGTAAGTCTACCATCAATCATAATCATAATGTAAGTCTACCACCAATCAAAAAACATTGAATTATGGATAGGGTATAGTTTATGAAAGTGAAGTAGAATAAAGTAACGGAAAATTAGAAAATATTTGTCAATAGGCAGAGTATATAGGGCATAAGTGGTGAAATTCCAATTGAATACTTGGAGTTAGAAAATGTGTTTGGAGTTAGAAAATGGATATTAGTGTTATTCTGACCAGTAGAAGCATTATACAAAGTCATAAATTAGCGTTCTAGGGAAAGATTTCCCATAAGACAGCCATAATAGGTAGAAATGGCATAGGTTGGCCGTATGGGCACTCATTTTAAAGGAAAACTGCAATTAGCATTTTAATATTGCATTTTATTATTTAAATGCTTTTGGCACTTTTTTTATTTTTATTTTTTCTCTTAATAATGCATATTATTCATTTTTTCTGTTTTGTTCCCCTCCTTTACCAGTGCTGCCATTTCTTGTGATCTTGGGTCATTATCTGATCCTGATCCAATAACACTCTCAATGCAATGGCTGCTGTGCAGTTGTACACAGCACAGTTGTAGAGGTCCATGCTATAAATATTCCACTTAACATAAAACTCATGCACTCTTGGAAGACATCCTTGATGGAACAAATAATGAAAACCACAACAGTTGTCCCCATTACAAAAATTCTGCATTGTTCTAAAGATTTGAAGTTCATTTGGTGTCTTCCTATGAAAGACTTACAGGGTTATTCATGAAAGTGTGATTTGTTGTATATTCAAAGTAAAGACAAATTTAATTTGAATATTAAAGCAAAAGATTGCACAATTGAAGAATTTGGCTCTTCTGACCTAACATTTGAAATAAACTTCTGGCAAGTCACACTTTAGCATATACCTCTGCTGGTGTTTCTTTTTTTTTTTTGTTAATTATTTACGGTTACTCTAGTTATGCTAAACGTCGTCTACTTCCTGTTCCTTCTTTTATATCCAATACGTAAAGCCATGGAACCACACACGCAATGAATTTCAGTAAGCTATTTCTCCAGTCTCCAGTCTCCAGCTGTAAGTTAGAAATTGATGTAGTGTTGCTTCCATTACCACTAAACACACGCTACTGTAGCATATTATGGAGACATGCTAAAAGTGCAGTGGTACCTGGATAATGTAAGGTTAGCAGCGATGAGGTAGATGACCATTGACAGTAATAGTATGCATTTAACATACATTTATTCTGCATCCAGTCTACATTGTGCCAATTAAATAAGATTTGTCCCATTTAGTTTCAGCATTCTATATAATTTTGGTAAATTGTGAAGTTCTACTAGGCAAATAATATGAAATTATATTGCATAAAGCAGAGAGAATGAGAGTGAGAGATGAAAGCATGGACTGGAAATAACTGAGTAAATGTGAAGCATGATTGAGGATAATGACAGACAGGAGGATGGAAAATGAAGAAAAAATTGGAATGTTGGGGGGTAAGGGCTATCAGAACAAGTGAGAAGAGAGGGGTGAGGACAAGCAGGAATGGCAGAGGAGAAAGAGCTGAGGACCATCAGAAAGGCAAACTAAATGAGGAGTGAGACGTGAGTGCAAGCAGCAGTGATTGAGAATAAAGGGTCAGGACAAGCATGAATACTGGAATAGACAAGGATGAGGACAAGCATCTATGATTGAGGGAATTTAGGATGGTCAGAATAATTTATGGTAGAGGAGGTAGGAAAGGCAATGATGATTGCAGAAATCTGGCTATGGACAATCAAAACAATTGACTTGGCAACCAGCACAGAGAAAGAAGGTGAAATCAAAATTAAAGCTTGTTTATACTCTTCCAAAAGAATGTGCCCTGGTTGTGCCAGTGATGAACATGTTTGTGATGTAAGTTGCTGAATCATATAAATGATTTCCTACTTTTAAAAAAAACAGAGCACTGCATGAAATAAAAATTACCACAAGCATTAGTAGATTTATTATGTACAATTGTCTAATTTTCAGTTTAGGATTTGAATGTATCCCCACTGGAACCTAATTGAAAAATGCCTTGATCCTAGACTGTTGGTCTGTTTTTAAAACTGGTTTGGAAATCACTGATATGGAGAAATATATGGCAAAAAAAAGAGAGGAAACAGACTGGAGGCATAAATGTCCCTCCTCCTTCCACACCTCAGTCCAGTTAAAAAGAAAGAAAGGACTGATGCTGCCATGATAAATAGCCAGGAAAGGAAAATGACTAGGTAAGTATGTAATTTAACTTTCCATATTCCTGGCTAATCATGGCAGCATCACTTATGGGTAATACCCAAGCAAAAAAAACCTCGGAAGGGAGGGGAAAATAAAATGGAATTGACAAGACTCTGATTGCTGCAAAGAAAACTTAAGTTTTATTATGAGCATTAACAGCCAACATAACTCCTTTGCCAAAGCAATAGTCGTAGAATGAAGGTCCAGTTTGTAGTTCTTAATAAAGCTTGTATGAGTGGACCAAGTAGCTGCCCTGCAGATGTCCTCTGGAGGAACCTCTGCCCAATTAGCCCAATATGTAGCCAGGGACCTGGTGGAGTGAGCGCTGATTCTGGCTGGAGGAGTAAGCTTGTGCCACAAGTAGGAGTTTGTTATGACAGAAGCTATCCATCTCCATAAAGTAGAGGAAGAGGCCGCTTCACCCTTACGAAGGCCAGAAAGAAGGACAAACAATTTGTTGGTCTTTCTGGAGACAGAAGTAACATATAGGTACTTGATTATAAGCTCTGTCACATCGAGTTCACGGTATCGCTCTTCCTCGGGAGAAGACGGGAAAGTACAGAAGGAAAGGAGAACCACCTCCTGGAGTAGATGAAATCTAGATACGACTTTAGGAAGGAAGTCTTCACTAGGTCTCAGACCACTCGATCATAAAATAAAAGAGTGTGTGACTCATCACTAGAGAAAGCCTGGAGTTCCGCAATAGATCGCCACAAGGAACACTGTTTAATGAGTGAGGCGTTGAATAGAGATGTCCTGCAGTGGTGCATAGGGACATTCAGTTAGAGCATTCAGGACCAATGATAAATCCCATGGAGGAGCTGAGTTTCTGGTTGGAAGGTGTAAGTGTAATGTCTCCTTAAAAAACCTTGAGATGCCCATGAGGTATTACAAAGGGTAGACAGAGCTGAGGACTGCACCTTCAACGTGCTTAGGCTGAGACCTCTGTCCAGGCTTGCCTGTAGAATTCCAGAGTATGGAGGTGAGTAGGGTGTTGAGAATCAAAGACTTCACGACTGCCCATTTTTGAAAGGTTTCCCAAATTCTGTAGTAGCAGAAAGACATAGACTGTTTCCTTGCCTTCAGGAGCGTATCAATCACTGTTTTGGACAGGCCCTGGTTAAGGAGAGATCTCCTTTCAACAGCCACCCTAGGTTCCAACTGGATGGGTTGGGTTAAGTTGCTGGATCCTGGATTAGAAGGTCCAGGGAGATTGGAAGCAAGCAAGGATGGGCCAGATCAGAATAATGGCAATTACTCTTTCCAGATTTTTCTCAATATCCAGGAAATCAGAGGCAGGGGAGGGAATACATACCCCAGGTCGAAGTCCCAAGGATGGGAAAGGGCATCTTGACTCAAAGCTAGAGGGTCCTTGGATAGGGAAAAGTAGCTTGTCACCTGAGCATTCCATCTGTTGGCCATCAGGTCCACCTGGGCTATGCCCCACCTCTTCATCAGAACCCAAAAAGTCTGGGATTCAAGCTAGATTCGCCTGGTAATATGGGAGTTCTGCTGAGGAAATCTGCCAGAATATTTTCTTTCCCCGGGAGGTAGAATGCTTTCATCTCCTTGATATGAACTTGCGCCCAGGACATCAGCGGAGTTATTTATTGTAAGAGAAGTTTACTTCTTGTGCCTCCTTGGGGATTTATATACGCAGCCACTGCTTTGTTGTCCATATGTATAGAAAGCCAAGGACTCTGGAGGGCTCTGTGGAGTTTCTGCAAAGCAATGTATATGGTCCTCAATTCCCGCAGGTTTGAGTGAAGGCACCATTCTGAGGGATTCAGAGTGCCTTGAATCCAAATCGATTCCGTGTGAGCACCCCATCCTGTCATGCTCGCATCTGTGGTGATAATTTGCCAAGGGGCATCTTCTAAAGGAAAACCTGAATATTGTCTCACTGTAACCATCCTACCAATTGAACTTTCACCACTTGAGGAATTTTGAATAATTTGTAGCCAGTTGTTGCGATAGTGGTTGAACTGATTCAGGAAGTTCAATTGGATAGTTCTTGAGTTCCATTGCGCCGATCAGACTAATCCTATGGTTGAGGTTAATGAGTCCAGAATGCTTATGTACACCTTGGCCGTGATGGAATATTTGGGAAGGACCGAGAGAATCTTGTTTTCTAGTCTGTTTATCCTTTCTTGTGAAAGGAAGACCTTTGCTTTTACGGTGTCGATATAGGCACCCAGAAATATTGCTTGCTGCGATGGAATTAGAGCACTCTTCTCCTTGTTCTTGTATACAGTTAACGGTCCGTAACGTGTGACGAGAGGCTTCTTGAAGAGATGGAGCAACTATTAAAATGTCATCCAGGTAATGAAATATGACCAGTCCTTGTTTCCTCAGATGTACTATAAGGACCACTAAGATTTTTGAGAAGGTCCTTGGAGCAAGGGTTAAGCCGAAAGGGAGGTCTCTGAATTGGAAATATTGTCATATAATATGAAATCAGAGGAAGAGGGTAGATGGGAATGTGATAATATGCATCTCTCAGGTCTATGGATGTTAGCCAATCCCCTCTGTTGATGTTGGGAATAATAGTGGATATAGATTCCATCTTGAAAGAGAGGCGCTTCAGGAATTTTTTGGTTTTCTTCAGATCTATTATCAGCCTCTGTAGCGGAGAGGCAGTATAATCCACAATATCTCCGATGGTAGACAGGAGCAGCATCGAATAATCCAGGTAAAACAGGTACAGCATACAGTAATCCCGGTAGCGTTATACAGATCCTTCCTTCCCAAGAACTAGACAACACATAGGCTGGGAGTCAACTGAGGTTTTAATCACAGGTCACAGTATGTATGTGGTTCCCAATGCAAGGATTTTCCTTACTGACTTTACAGGGGTTGTACAGTAGGGGACTACATGGGGAACTCAACAACCAGGACATTTCTCCCACCGTGCACTTCTGTGCGAGAGGGATACTGCCACTAGAATATCCAGTTAAGTGGATCATCCATCCATGCAGCAGAACTGGCTTTTTACATAAAAATCTATAACTTTAACATTATTTGTGATATTATACCGAATGACCATTCGGCAGATAGCTGGGGTCTGAGCGCATACTTCATGAAAGTACCGCTCAGATCCCAGCACAATTAGCTGAACGCTGCACAAAATACACTTGAACACATATTCTTCACAAAGTCACGAATACACATACAGAGATAAAGTACCGAAAGACTAGGGCTCCCGAATGGCCTGGAAGTCCAGCAGTAGTCGTACCGTCGAGTAGCCGATTTTAGTTCCAGGCACTCGACGACCAAATATCGCTGAGCTAACAAAGGATCCAAGATGGCCACCACCGCGTGGTCAGTATCTGAACGGCGGCCACCCTGAACATCTATTAACTGCTGAAAGATACATTGTTGTGATCCTTGATGGGAGCCACACGACCTCCTGTGTGTGGTCTCCCATTCGGTAGTTTGTTCGTTTCACGAACATTGTTGAAATTCACTGTTCGTGAAACTACTGCATGAATGATGGCATACGAATGCTCTCGTTCACACAAAATATAGAAAAGGGAACATGGACAGTTCAGGTAGTCTTAAAGCCACAATATCACACAAACTTAAATAAAGTCTTAAGTGGGAAATATAGTCTGAAGTGGCTAGGTTTGCCACATCCTCCATTTCCCGGGTTTTGAGGCCAAGAATACAGTTGAATATATACATTTGAATCTCTCTGAAAGAGTCACCTCTTCTGTGACACCTTGGAGAAGTAGTCTTTTGCCCCCGGAGATCATGGCTTCTCCTTTTTCCCCAGAGGGTTTTCTTGGCCTTTTGAAGGAGTTCATTGGAGGAAGAGTCAAATTCGATTCTGTAGCCCTGATCAAGGATGAACATGACCCATGAGTCTGATATATTCATGGCCCAAACAGAAAGGAAATGATGAAGTCTTCCTCCTAGGCAGTCTGTATGGACCTGTAAACCTTCATAAGTTTTTAGAAGGGACTTCCGATCCCCTCCCTTTGTTGGATTTAGAGGAAGATGAGGGAGGCTGATAGGATCTGTTGTATTCTTTACCTGGTCAATATGCTCTGTTGTCTCGAAAGGACCTGTAACAAAACCTTTTGTCTTTCCACGAAGTTGAGTATGGGCTCTCTTCCCCTGATGTAGGAAAGCTTTCTTGCTGTCTGCAGCTTTTTGGAAAGCCTCATCGAGGACTTTTCCAAAAATGAGATCATCCGGGAAGGGAAGAGCACAAAGGGAGGATTTTGAAAATTAGTCAGCTCCTCAAGAGTGTAACCACATGGCTCTTCTGGCTGAGACAGACAATGCCATGCTTTTGGCAAACATCTTGGAGATACCCAGGGATGCTTTGGAGCTAAAATCTGCTGTGAGTCTGAAATCCCTAAGGCTGTCCAGAATGTGTTCTCTTCTCACACCTCTTTGGATATATTCTTCCAGGTTGTCTAACCATACTTTCATAGCTCTGGACAGGGTGGTAACAGCTATAGCTTGGTGTAAGACTGAGCCCAGAGACAGATAATCTTTAATTAGATTGGTATCCAGTCTCTTCTCCATAGGTTCCTGCAAATATGCCATGGAGTCAATGGGAAGCGTAGTACGTTTTGCAATCTTTATTACAGCTGCATCAATCTTTGGAATAACAGACCAAGTTTTGCAATCCTAGGAGGCGAAGGGGTAGATCCTAGGATTTTTATTTTTGAGGGTAGCTTTTTTCTCTGACCTAGCCCATTCATTAAGGATCATTTCCTTGACAGAAGGATGCACAGGAAACAAGGGTTTCAAAGAGCTGAGGTCTTCAAAATATTTGTCGTATTCTAGGGATTCCGACTTTTCTTCCTCTAATTATAGGGTATTTTTTATGAGGAAGATACGTTTTTCGACAGATTTGGAGTCTAAGGATTAAGGGCCATACTCCGTATTCTCTTCCTCTTCGTCAGAAATATCCTCAAAGGATTCCAGCTCAGACTCAGATTAGGAAGAAGAGGGTTCAGCTCTTTGATGCTTTTTGGAGGTGGTGTTTTTAGTAGAAGCCTTGAAGCATTCTGCTATGGCTTGGGATATTTTAAGTTCTTCTTGAGGAGAACACTACCTGGGCAGAATGTCATACGGATAAGGCATAGGTTTTTACCCTCTAGAGCAGTTTTATTGTAGGTCAAGCAGCGATTATATTTTTCCTTTTGTTTCTTGGGGGATCTATCCCAGCACATGGTTGGGCTGCAGAATAAGAAGGGCCATGTAAGTAACTCTAAACTAATAAACTTTGGCTCACCTATGTTTCTCTGAACCTGAGTTGTGGGAGGCAGAAGGAGAAGACATCTATAAAAAAGGAATAAAAAAGCGCGTGAAGAGAAATTTGTTTCAAGAAAAATATATTATTTCCTATGAATATAAATGAAAATGGGAGACAGAGAATCCATTCTTACCTTAAAGTGTGAAGGAAAAAACAACTGGCAGCACTGAAAGATATTTTTATAGAGACAGAAAGCCCTTGTCACTTTAAGAACCTAATGGAAACCTTTAAGTTAACAGTTCGCGAATGTACAGATAGTTCGTTAGAACGCTGATCCGTTCGAGCCTTTTTCCTATGACAGTTCATGCCAATTCATGAGAACAGACTATAAACAAATTGAAGTTAGCTGGGAAATTCCTTTGAAAGGAAAAACGAACACCACAGCATTCGTGCGGCTGAAATAGATGAACGAACAGGGAATCACTTACCAGAGTGTGAAGCTTACCCACAAGGGAACAAGATCAAACTCCCGAACGAAGGAAATACACAAACCTGTGAGTACACGAACTGAGGAAAGGTAGAAATAGAAGGAAGTTGTCCCGAAAGAAGAGGTGTATCTCCTAGTAGAGCCTAGTCCTCAGAATGTTGTTAGTCAATCCTTAAAGTAGATTCAAATCATTTGTATGAAAAGCTCATTCAAGCTGTTTACTGGGTCCTTCAGGCACAGAGGCTGAAATGTGCCTGGGAGACACATGGTACACATGGGATGGTGGCCAAAAAAAAAGAAAATTGTTAAGATTTAGATATGTGCAATTCGTTTCGGTCCGAATGAAAATACAGCCGAATTTAGGGAAGTTAGGGTGCTTCCGAATGACCAAATAGCTGAATTGCCGAAGTGCCGATGTGCCAAATTGTCGAAGTCCCAAAGTGCCGAAGTTGCCGAAGTTCCGATGTGTCAAAGTGCCGAAGTTCCGAAGCACAGTATTGCCTAAGTACTAATATACTTACCCAGTGAAAGAAGTAGAATGTTACATTCTATACAATTTTAAATAAAAAGTATACAAACATAGCCAGGATTAAGCTGTAAGCATTTGCAACACTTACAACAATCAAGTTACACACATTCATATAAAATGTAAGTTACTTGGCCAGTCAATGTAATGAAAGGAATGAATAAGTAGACAACTCCCTAATTCCCACGGTATCAGGGAGTTATCTACTAAAAGGCTGAAAGACCTGAATTGGTCTTTCAGTCAAATTTACTAATACTAAGTATTAGTAAATTATACCCCTACTCGCTATATCGAGTGTGGCTGCTCACTGTAAAAAAAAAAAAAAATCCCCCCTCCTGAGCGGTGGGTGGGGGCCCTAAAGTAAAAAAAGGGGGGGGACCTATTGTCCTCCCCACCGGCCCTCGTCCCCGAGCGGCGGGTGGGGGCCCTAAAGTAAAATAATGGGGGTGGGACCTATTGCCCCCTCACCCCCGGCCCCCACCCTTGAGAGGCGGATGGGGCCCCTAAAGTGAAAAAAGGGGGGCGGACCTATTGTCCTCTCCACCGGCCCCCATCTCTGAGCGGTGAGTGGGGGCCCTAAATAAAAATTGGAGGGGGACCTAATGTCCTCTCCCCTGACCCCCACCCCTGAGCGGTGGGTGGGGGCCCTGAACAAGCATAAGGGGGGGACCTAATGTCCTCCCCATGGCCCCCACCCCTGAGCAGTGGGTGGGGGCCCTAAATACAAATTGGGGGGGCCTAATATCCTCCCCCTTGGCCGCCACCCCTGAGTGGTGGGTGGGGGTCCTAAACTAAGACCTAATGTCCTCAACTTGCATAGCATCAAACTCTAGGTTCTCTGTGAGACTGGGCAGATTCATCTCCACATTGTCAAAGTCTACCACAATATCCAGCCAGTATTTAAAACATTTTAGCCCTATCAATGTGATGATAGCTACAGCTTTGTGACACATCTGCTGGAACATTTTAGAGCAGTTCTTTATATTATTTATTTATTTTTGAGCAGATCTCTGATGAAACGTTTAAATCTACCAGCATGCAATAGATAAAACAGAGGTGAAGAATAAATGTTACCCATGTGATGTAATACAGCAAGTAGTCAATGGTAATCAACTGATCTGAAACTGTATTATTATCCTGTTTATACATTATTAATTTAAAATATCCTATCTATCATAATGTTTTAGTGTTATGCCAAATGTTTTAGATTCCCCTCCATATCTCTTACCCACTAGTCCTCCCTAATTCTTTAACAAAATGCTTGTTCTATGTTTGATAGCTTCCTCTCTATTGATCTATTCTTCCAGGTCCACTTAGATTCTTCTGCACCCTTTCTCACCACACACCCTCCCCTACCCTTTCAACTTTCCTTCAACCCTTCCATATTATCATTTACTTCTCACTAATAAAGATCTTACAAGCTGAACAGTATTTGCATACACACTCAACTAACCATCACCTTTCAACTACCCCTGGATCATCTTCTCTCAAATCTCAATTTGTATCTTTAAATTATCACAAGCAATCCACTAAAGCATTCTGTATGAAAGTGTTAGACAATCATTTGTACCGTGTATTGTATGTCTGAAGAACTTCCATTGTGTAACATTGTGAAACATATTGATCTTTGCAACACTATGCCATAATAATAATGAGCAAAACTGAACAAGCAGTGTCAAAATGTAACTAGCTAACATTACCTGCTCAATAGCTCGTTACAACTTGGAAACCAACATGATTTTCTGAAATGTGAATGAAGGACAATTGCCTTTTAAGGGTAGATTTGTTTTAAAATGTGTCCAGGTTAGCAAAATACACTATTGAAATATTTTTATCCTGATTCTTTTTACTTTATCATAGCTTAGTCTCTATAATAGATACATATTGAAATATTTATATTAAGATTGCGTAAAATGAGGACAACCATCAGGCAATATATTTACAAATAGATGGAAGTTTAAATGATACTTTTCATGTTCCAATCCTTTTTTATTGACATTATTTTTGAAATTATCTGTGCAAGGACCATCTTTTGATGAGTTTTTGTTAATATCAGTTTGTATGGCATATTTATATATTTATTTCTGATTGCGATGTCAAAACAGGTTTCTGTGGAAATCACAACATGCTTCTGACTTCTTATAACAGAAAACCTGACATACAAGACTGTCACAACCCCATATGATATAATTGGTCTGGGGTAATGGAATTAAGTAGTCATAAACATTCAATGTTAGGACAATGCATCTATTTGCATTGCTAAACTCAGAACACGGGCAGTTAGTAAAACAAAAACATACAATAAAACATAAAAATAAAATAGACAATAAGAGGATTATTGAATATTTCAGATTGTAAACAAATATGAGGTATGACAATATAGCATTATTAATACATTAGAGTAAATCTGATGGACATAGTACAGGCAGACAGACACAGATTGATTGACAGACAGACAGACAGACAGACAGATAGATAGATAGATAGATAGATAGATAGATAGATAGATAAATATTCCCAACTGTTAATTGTAGGGTTGTAGATTCATTATTTTCTTGTGAATACAAAACATCTGTTGTAAAGTTGCAATCAGCAACTAATATTTATCACATTATCAATGAGTAAAAACACACTACCCATGGGTTAAGGAACATTGAAGAAATTACCTGTCTCCTAGAGGATATGGTATTGTTGGAACATCTACTAGATAACTTTGAGTTATAAGTCTTGTTCTGATGGGTTGAATCATTTCTCCACGTCTTTGAGTTCTCCTTTGGGTCAGATGGAATAGGATTGAGGAATAATATTCTTGCAATGAGTCCATATAGGACAGTTGCCAACGTCATGGGGACAGCATAGAATACAGCAAAGTCAATTAGGTAGATTGGAGAGTAGTAACTCCTGGGGACTTTGTAACCACAGTTCACCACTGTTGCATCTTTGTAAATGGTAGTGTTCAAATCAAGCAGGAAAAACCACATCATGCAATAAAGGGATGTGAAGGCCCAGACAAATACAATTATTTTTTTGGCCCTTGATATGGTACAAAGAAATTGTGCCTTGATGGGATGGCAAATTGCGAGGTACCTTTCAATTGTGAATGCAGTGATTGAACAAGATGAAGCATTGATGCCCAAGTACTGGAGGAAAGTAATGCAGAGACACCCAATATATCCGTAAACCCATGAGCCATAGATACTTTCAGTGATGTTGGGAAGCCCAGCTGCCACCAAGACCATCAGATCTGCAATGGCAAGGCTGACCAAATAACAATTAGTTGGAGTTCTCATGTGTTTAGTCCTTAGAACCACAAGAACGACCATAACGTTTCCAACAATACCAAGTCCACAAATTAAAATGACCAGAAAAATAGTGACCACTTGGTACCCCAGACTGTTCAGTTCTCTGTCATGGAGCAATGTGGTATTTAGTTCGTTAAAAGATTCGTTATCCATGTTCAAATTATAGGACTGAGTAAAGAGATGATCACTCTCTATTTCCATCTTTATTCATGTTCTTCTGCAAGAAAACGTAAGTCATTATTATTTCACAATATTTCAAAATATCAAATGAAACTGTTTTAGATTTTATTTTGTAGCTGAGATGCAAAATATAGGATGTAAACAATAAAATATTTTTGTTTATTTTTTATTTTTCTTTCATGTTTTATTTTAACACCTTTTTTTCATCATTTAGAACCTAAAAGATGTATAATTATATGTAAGGCAATAATTTCAATACATTTAGTATTCCTAAACGTAAACGTAAAGACTAAACCAGCTTATTTTGGAAAATTATTCAACTCAGCTTTATTCACATGTTGGCTTTTTTGAGACTGAATTGTATAATTAAATCTCAATTAACCAGAATTCACTGTTTAGTAAGTAAGCACCTAAGACAAAGTTTTATTTTTGAAATATTTATTTTACACAATAACTGATAACTCTACCTAATGATTAATGTGACAATCACATATTTTTACAGCTATAATGTTCGCTGTGTTATAAGATGCATGGAAAATATCTCATTACTTGAAATTATCAAAGGAAATGAAGAACAGAAACAAAAAGGAAAATAAATTGATGGTTTCAGTAAAGGAGCATAAACTTGCAAGAATTGAAGATAATTACTGAAGTCTTGCACTAAGTCATCGAGTATTTCACTGTACTCAATGGTTAGACAAAGACAACAACAATTCTATACATTAAAAACAACATAATAAATCTATAATACAAATAAAATACAATAATAGTAATAATAATTATAATAATGCAATTCATGTATTTCAGTTGAACAACGATTTTAACAGTATTTCTGTTCATTTTGGTTCAAAAGGGTAAATAATTTTACAAAAGCTTCTAGTTAACATGCAGAACAAAAATGAAAATATTAACCCAAAAGGTGATAATAAAAAGCTTATCTATTCTTATTTTGTTTTGTTTTTTTATCTAGAAGTCTATAAGCAATATGGTTAAAGAAATGTTGTAGCACTAAGGAAAACTTTACACCAAAGCTTTTTCTAAAAATTACAGGTAACATTTTATCTCAGGGTAGGATCGGAAACAAAAACATATATTCTGCATCAGGTGCACAGACACATAAAGACAATTTTATATTCAACACCAAATATCTAACAATCTACCAACTATCATAGAAATGAGAATATTTGTATTTTACACCCTTTTAGGATAAAACGTAATAAATACAATAAACAGAAATCATGACACTAACATTAAATAGTAATGTTTAATTTCCACTCCCCCACCCCTTTCATGATAAATTGTAAAATAATCTAACTTACCTTCTTCTGCCAAAAAAAATATTCTTCCTACTGAAATTCTGAATGAAGGGGGACCTCCTGGTAATCACACCTGAGTTTGTATTTGATTACTTTGCAATAGCCTGGCAGACTCAGAACCTCATTCACTAGATAGCATCATAAATAAAATTTAATGAGAAAGAGAGATGTTGAATTTCTGTTCCCCTCCTGTAAGCAAGTGTGCAGTGTCTGGACTAAAATATTAGCTAAGCATGTGTCATGTTGAACTACATGCACACAGAGATCTGTTTAAAGTCTATAAATAAGCTCACTGCTATATTTCAGCATTGTTCCAATTGTTGCATCTTTCCATTCAAGCATAAATGATTACAAATTACCTTTTAGCTTCTAGTTAAGCTGCAGCAGCTATGTGATGTAAGGTTGTTTTATAGCCGATCTTAAAAAGCACTATAATGTATTGGATCACCATAGAGGCCAGAAGAAAGAAGCCCCATTGGCAAATGTCTGACAGTGATTTGAGACAAACCCTCCTTTCTACTCTCCCTCCCCCTTCACCATTCACCAGTCAACTAAAGCTACATTTTTTCCTGCAAGTTGGAGAAAAAGCAATAATAATTCCATGCAATCCTGTTATAAATCGAGTCATTTTTCATATAGAAAATTAGCTCGTACAAATATGTACAGAAAAGCATTTTAAATGTATTGTCTGCATGTATTGCTTAATATATTTATTTTTTTACTTAAGCCAGCAATAATAATTTTAAATGCACTGTTATTAAATTATTTGAGTGAGACACTGTTTAAAAAAACAAAAGAAAAAAAACCTTTAATGGAATATTTGTATCTAAGTAAAAGGTGTGTCAAAATCCAGTAACATGCTTACGGGGTTATTCAATATATTGTCTGGAATTCAGATTAAATTTTAAAAGGATACTGTAATCACCAGAGCAATTTTAGCTTAACAAAGCAGTTTTGGAGTATAGATCATTCCCCTGCAGTCTCACTGCTCAATTATCTGGAGCTCAATTTAGGAGTTACATCACTTTGTTTATGCAGCCCTTTATTCACTTCATGAAAAGTGACATCTACTGTTTGCACTTCCTTTCCTGCACAGTCTGTTTAATTTAGAATTTCTAATCTCATGCACTGTTAATAGTTTTATAGATCTTTCAGGAGCATCCCACATGTGATTAAAGTTTAATGTAAAGAGCAGGAGATACAAACTTCTAAAGCAAGTTAGCATTTGATTGAAAGTAAAACCATTTATTCATGCAGGCTGAGTCAGTCAAAGCCACATGAGGTGTGGTTAGGGCTACATAAACAGAAACAAAAGTGATTTAACTTCTAAATGGCAGAGAATTGAGCAGTGCATGATCTATACACAAGAAATGCGTCATTAAAATAGAGTTGTTTTGGTGACTATAGTGTCCTTTTAACCCAAATGTTTGCTTTTAAAACAAAACAAAAAATAGACTGAAAATATGGCTGATGTGGAGACATTTTCTAAATCACTGCTTTGAGTTTAGTGAACAATCTTGTCTGTTTAGTGAATATCTGTGTTCATGTTAGATATTAAGGAGATAACGTTCTGTGATGTTTCATTTGTAAAAACACATGGATGTTAATAACACTAACACTAAATATCTGTTGCACATTGACATTTGACAATTGACATTTCCTACTGAAACCATCTATCCTTATCTGTAAGTATAACATTTCAAATGTCAACATATTCTTCACTAGAGTGAATATATTACAGAAACAATATTGCGGTACCTAGTGTTGTAGTTTTGCTGGATACAGTGGTGACTCTCTTGCTGTGAGTTTAGGTATAATTTGTGTCACACGGTCATAGAGAGCACTGAAATGCCATTGCAGTACTTATGAATGCAAACAAATTACAACATCCCTATAATGATGGTTGGCATAAACAATTATGGCGGTGACATTTGAAACATACCATCCATTAACATTTACATGGTCCTCCATTTTTTTAAATTATGTTTCCAATGAAGATATATGGGAATATATTTACATTACCTCATGTAGCATACAAGTATAACAATCACAGCCAAAACACTACAACCACTACATCCTGCACCTCCTGCTTCTAGATTCTTCTTGCAGGACAATGCAGTTATCTCCACTGAGCTATGCAGGGCAGTGAATGGTATTTTGAATGCTCTCAGTCAATGAGCAATGCTTTAGCTCAATGAAAACACACAGCTTCTCGCGTGCAAGAAGACCGGATGCAGCGCGAGTGCTTGGGGAACTCAGGTTAGTTGTAAAAAACTTTTTAACACAGTGGGCTGTAGTGAAAATTGTGCAATGCAATGTTCATTTTGTTGTGCAGTATTCCCAATTACTTTTTTTTGTGTTGTTATGTGTTTCATAAATCTACGGAACTAAAATCATGTTCTCGTTTCGATCGAGTGAGTAGGTAAAGTAGATCAACAGATCCACAGTCTATAGGATAAGTAATTTTAAAATGAATTCTTCACTCATTCAATGTGGCTTTTAGCTTATCTAATTATTTTTTATATCAGGGGCATACATATATTGCTTTTACCGTTAATAAAAGTGCCTAACAATATAACAGAGCTATCTGTAGCAAACCATTATAATGGCTGTGAATTTAGCATATTCATGTAACTAAACAGATGATCTCAACTGTGCTAAAGTATGTGGAATAGTGGGTACTGCGGTTCTCTGAACATGATTAAGGTGCATAGTTATAGGACACACAACTGCTTTTATCCTGCTCCCAAGTGTCCCTATTAAGGAGAGTCATTCACTAATTTGGGCTTAAACCCTCCCTTTCTATTTTAATGCCCCTCTTTTCTGGGAGATCCATATTGTTGGTGTGCCTGAATGTGTAACAGAGCTCTGCAGCAATAAAACTCACAGTAACGTGAGCTGAGAAGGGCTGTCTCCCGTCCGGACATAGTGACCGACATGCTCCATATCTCCAAATCTGAACGCAGCCACTTCACAATCCGAATGTATTAAAAAGGCTGTGACACCCCCACTGTAGCCACTGATAACTGCCGACAAAACCTGCTGCCCATCGGCATCACCTGACAGGCAAAGGCTAGGTGACCCAGGAGAGATTATAGCAACCGAAGCTGCACTTTCCACACGCTTTTTACCTGATCAACCAACGTGACTAGAGTATTACATTTATCTTATGGCAAACGAAAAACCATAACCCCAGGATTTATCTCGATCCTTTAAAAATGAAAGCACTGTAAACAGAGTGACTTTCTGCCACTGACTGGAACAAGTAAAGTAAAACCGCATAGTCATACGATGTGGCTAAACCCACAAACAAGAAACTTTCCAGGTAGTATAATAACAAAGACAACCCAGAGTCTACACACTTAAAAAAAAAGATAAACAGCTCAAAAATAGGCACAGGAAATGGAATAGATAATGGGCAAATATATGTCATAATAAAACAAATTCCCCCAAAAAAACAGCCTAACAAATGAAAATAATCCTGGAAGCAAACAAAACGTGGACTCTTTAGCAGATTTCATATACAAAGCTGAACCCACTGAAGGGCAAGACAAATGATAAATCAGCCGATATGAACCAAATTACACTTTAGGCACCAGTCCCAGCAGTGATACACAGAGATTGACAAATGGATGGTCATCAAATGGACCCACCATTCACCCCAACTCAGCCTCCAAAGCGAACTTCGCTTAAAGTAAATCTTCGTTCCCTATGACTGATTTTAAATTCTGAGCAAAAACCTGAAAGGTCAGAGTGAACAAACGGAATCCAAAACCCAACTGAAAAACAGAACTGCCACGTCTTTAACTTTGGGATACAGATCTAACCACAGCAACATCTTTCGGAAATTCACCAACAACTATAGGTTCCATTCTTGGACACTAAAATCCAGCTATGGGCAAGAAGCCCTCTATTGCCAAAATTGCTGGTCATACTTAAACCATCATTGACCCACATAAACATTGTACTCAGCAACAATTAAATCAAGATAGGAAAACAAGGAAGTGGCTATCTAGTAGTGATATTAGCAAAGATCGTAAAGCCCTGGAGCCAGTTCCCAAACGTTCTAAGGACGTGCTTACCTTTTTCACCATCCACCAACTCACCTCTCCTCAGTCTGTCTACCTTTCTTTTTCCACTGGAATCAGCAACGATAGATCCACATACTCACCCTTCACAATCTTTTCCTTCACCTCCAATGCCATGAGTAGATCCAAAGGGGATAATTAACAGACCGGAGCCCACATCCTGGACGTAACTGACGCAAATGGAAAAAACACAAAATAGTCTCCCTCGGTCTGGTGGATCTCCCCTTGTGGAGTTTCAATGATCATGAGAATTGTGAGGAAACAGCCCAGAACTACATGGGAGGATCTTGTTAATGATCTCAAGGCAGCTGGGACCATAGTCACCAAGAAAACCATTGGTAACATACTACGTCGTGAAGGACTGAAATCCTGCACTGCCTGCAAGGTCACCCTGCTCAAGAAAGCACATGTACAGGCCTGTATGAAGTTTGACAATGAACATCTGAATGATTCAGAGGAGTACTGGGTGAAAGTGTTGTGGTCAGATGAGACCAAAATCTGGCATCTTTGGCATCAACTCATGTTTGGAGGAGGAGGAATGCTGCCTATGACCCCAAGAACACCATCCCACCGTCAAACATGGAGGTGGAAACATTATGCTTTTTGGGGTGTTTTTCTGATAAGGGGACAGGACAACTGCACCACATCAAAGGGATGATGGACGGGGCCATGTACCTTTAAATCTTGGATGAGAACCTTCTTCTCTCAGCCAGGGCATTGAAAATGGGTTGTGGATGGGTATTCCATTTAACACTCATGATCTTCATAGCTGGTTCTCAAACGGTCTTTAAAAAATGAACTTTTCCCCCAAGACTTTAAACATTGATACTTTAGCTTCTGTATAATATAGAACAAAAAAATCTACATTAATAAGTCACATATTTACATGATTAATACGATTAAAGGAACATTATAGCCACCAGAACAACTACAGCTTAATGGTGTTATTCTGGTGTCTATTGCCTGTCCCTGTAGGCATTTAATGTAAACACTGCCATTTAGAGAAAAGGCAGTGTTTACATTACTGCCTAGGTACAACTCTAGAGGCAATCAATCGGATAGCTAATAGAGGTGCTTCCTGTGTCAGTGCTGCACAATGTGCAAAGCTGATGTTCAGCATCTCCATGATCTGCAGGCACTGAATGGTCCTCATAGAGATACATTGACTTAATGCATCTCTGTGAGGAGATGCTGACTGGCATAGTGCTGCGTTTTTGCCACAGATGTGCATTCATTTCCCAAAGCTTTCCTATCGGAAAGCATTGGATTGTCTGAGGTTGTCACATTTGCAGATCTCATCAATGGAGGAGGAATGGGGGTGGAGCCAACTGCAACGTACCCACTTGGAGCTGGAAAAAAGTGAATAAACTAACCTTTTACACTGGTTAGGAGGGAAAAAGGAGGGGGGCTAAATAGTGTTGTCAAAGCTATAGTGACAGGAAAAAAAATTTGTATTCCTGTCACTATAGTGCTCCTTTAAGCCTACATTTTATCATGTCATCTATAGTACTAATTATGAGGGTAAGGCGTCTACTGTAGCACTTTAAAATAATTGTTGTTCTAAAATGATGCAGAATTTATTTGGTATAAATAAATGATAATGATAAGTTCAATTTTCTCTGACCCATATAATCTATTAATATTATTTTTAAATAATGTTTTTCACAGTAAAGGAAAATGGTAATGATAAAGTATAACTTGTTAAACACAGTTATTAAGTTTTCTTTAATAGTTGGAGATTGTTTATTCTTGTGCATCCCACATAACTGCTATCAATTAAGTAAAACAAAAATAAATGCTTGAAACACTTAATTATTCAGTAAAAAGTGTTAAACCTGCTACTTGTGCCATTTATATTTAATGTTCCCTACTACATTATGAACTTTCTGGATGTAAACTACTGATCTGATTTCCTGCAGAGATCTTTCAATCCTTTGTAGATCAAACAGTGTAATGATTGTACAAGTCACTGAACATAAAACATTGAGCATTTTAAAATACTTTTCCAGATACCTACTACATTTTCTTAGAATTTTGGGGAGTTGTTTAGAAAGTGGAAAAAGCTTTATATTGATTTCAGTAAATGTATTCGTAACTATAATGAAGCTGTTCCTAAGAATATCCCTTACCCTCTTACCCCCAGCCGTGTTTAATAATAATTAATAAAATGAAGGCTCTAGCTCTGAGGATCCATCAGCGGCTCTTACTCCCAATAGGCTCCTGAATCCCGTGAGCGAGTTTTACTCAGTCAGTGCAGTGGAAGCACCTCTAGTGATTGGCCGTATTAGATGGATTTAACCCGGCAATATAAACTTTGCAGTACCTAAAAACCGCAATATTTTATATGACTACTGCACCCAGACCACTTCCCTGAGTGTACCCAGACCCCTTCATATTTTAAGTGTTTTTATTTCACAAGCAATAATTAACACATAATCGATATCACAAAAGACGGTCAAGAAACAAAAATCTTTCTGAGATTCCGGCAAGAGTGGTGCATAACGGCAACAGACAAGAAGTAAAGTGGTGGTTGGGGCTTTTTGATGGACCGAATAAGCTTATGTTCAAGGTAGCACCAACAATAAAAGACCGTCAATGCCCCTTTAAGATCTTATAAGGATGTGGTCATGTTAAAATATCTTGTGGAAATTTCTGACAATTTGTATAATAAAAGTGTTTCATAGTGAGAACATCTTTATATAAATAGACAATTCTTAAAGAAAAGGTTGGTATATATTTATTCTGCTGTTTTGACATGTGGATTGCTGAATAATATACCTTACAGGAGACATAGAGAATACAGGTAAATGCCAGGAATAATTGAGCAAGATTATTCTTGAAAATAATGTGTTATAACTGGTGCTGCACCTATATCACAATCTGACATATAAATAATTGATAGGTAGTAGGTCATTGATAATGATCATTTTTCCCTTTGGTTACTAACCATTAAAGAATATTCACTATAAAAGAAAATTCTCGACAAGTTCGCTCTCTTCCAATTTGTAGCAGAATCTGAAAATATATTTTGTGATCTACAGCTAATATACTACCTGTTCAAACCACAAGGTTGGAGGGCCCAATCTAGCTCTTCATTATTCTGAGGTCAATGATATGAATACCTTTTTACTCCATTTTGGGGGGGACCTAAATCGCTAACCCAATGCTATGAAATGATAATAAAGCCACAAAGACGAGTTAGTTTATTTTCTTTTGTACTGAATGTACTTTCTGTAACATGACTATATTAGAACTGGTTTCAAGTAATTTCTGTTAGGCTTCCACCAAGCCTGGCTAGCATAAATAACTAGTCATTTTCGCTTAGTGAATTGAATTGGAAAGATATTTTCTTCTAGTTTGCCAATGCAAGCATTTATGTCATACTAATAATATTTTCTTAAAGGTGCTTTTCAAGCTTGACAAGGTATTGGCTGAGCACTTTAGAATGTGCAGCAAATGAAATTTCAAAAGTTTCTTCTTTCCTCAAAAAATGCTCAGCCTCATATCCTCCAATCTAATACAAGGAAGAAAATGATAGGTGAGCATGGAATGCAATAGAATACTGAAAAGACGTGACACATCGCAATTATAGTACACCAAATAAGTATTTTGCTTTTATTATGTAAGGATGAATAAAATAAATAGTAATCTAATAACAGCATCTTTTTGTTTTGTTTGCAAATGCTAAAAATAAATTTATTTTATTTTATTTTTTATTATTTTTTTAGGATTTTTACTTATTTTTTGAGCTTTTTAAATAAAATTGCAATTTTATTTACAATAAAAATAGGTTTCTGCATACTGTCTCCAAGATTATTTAGCGGAAGAATATGTAAGATATAGGTTGTGACAGATTTCTTTAGAGATTAGAGGTAAAGGTGTGGGGATGAAGGCTCCAAAGGTAAATAAGGAGACAAGTATTTCCTTTTTTGGCACATTTACTTATTTACTTCATTTCAGATCAAATTATCTATTTCAGTAGGATTTTAAATCATCGGCCCATATGTCTTTGGATTCTAATATTAAAACTAAAGGTTTTCTAAGTTCATAATATATTTACCAAAACAAATAACTATAAGTGTCCTCTAGACAGAGAGACCACCAAAGGATTTACCAAAATAATGGCAAATATGTACAAAAGTAATCTTTATTAAATGTTAACCCCTTAAGGACACAGCTTCAGAAATAAAAGGGAATCATGACGGAATATTTCCAGTCATGTGTTCTTAAGGGGTTAAAGAACTTGTTAATAACTACACACAGTGAAATCAAACCGTGGATAGTGAAAAGGTGGAGTGGGGTGGAAGGACGAAGGAGATCGTATTGCTAGAGCTGGAAAAGAATAAATCAAATTCATGATCGTCAATTAAAGAGTAAAATCTCTAAATGCTAGTGGGTGCCCAGTACATATGGTAGAGCTTGTTCAATATCCGGCTTTGAAATAGCTCCCTAATGTAATTGTAGTAGATGACCAGCAAAGTCAATATATAACAAAGTACATTTTAGGCCATAGAACAATTGTCTTTTTGCCTTTGACGAAGGTGCTCTAGAGCTCTGAAACGCACGCCAGACCCTTTATTTGTATTATATTTTTATTAGATTAGGATGAAGGTTGGAAAGTTTTGAGGATCCCTTTAGTTTAGTTGACCATCCCAAATTTGATCTATTTCTTCCAAGCTTCAAGCAATGTGTACTGCTTCCTGTCTCCACCAACCCTACCTTTTTACTATCCACTATGATTCCACTGTGTATTTTTCCTAACAAGTTTTTAACATTTACTAAAGGTTACTTTTGTATATAATTAATATACAGACAAAATTGATTGAATGCAGCACTTTATTTGCACAACACTTCATTTTATTTTCTCCTGAGGAAGTCTACCGGAGTAGACGAAACGTGTAGAGTGTATTCATACATTTTTATTTATTTTTAATAAATCTTTGCCTGATATTCCTGCAAACAACATTCGCCCCTGTACTATTTGGACTGAGGGAACGCAGAGATATATTGATGTGAATTTTAACTTATTGTATACTGTGTACCCAATAAAGCGTGTGTTTTTTACATTTAACAGTGCCGTACTATGTCAATCTATACATTTTTTGCATGTATTCATGGAGGTCCGAGGGATGGTGGATTCGTGAAAATCTAAATTGACGAGCTTGTGAAATTCATCATGTCTGTGAGTGCAATATAAACACAAGGGGCCATACTTTAATATATGCTATTGCCCTATGAGCCTTTTTTTCCTCTGTTTATATATTTAGGTGTATTGTATTTTCCTATTTTGTATATAATTATAATTACTTAGGCAAATCTTTTGGCACCCTATCTGTGTAGAGGTTAGTAATTTATGTGGGTGATATTTTGGGGTTTAGTCCGATATATGCACTGCCGGGATCAGTGGATTCACATAGATTTATAGAGGATCCCTATATTAGTCTTTCGAATAGTTTGTAACAGGCCCGGACTGGCCATCGGGCATACCGGGCAAATGCCCGGTGGGCCGCGATGGCCGTGGGGCCGAGGCCGGCAGGGGATCTCCCCGGCCGGCCCCTGCAGGGCCAGCGCTACCCGAGCGCCGGCCCGGCTATGTGTCTCCGTGGGCCGGTGGGAGATCAAAGATCTCCCTCACCGGCCCACAGACAGGGAAATGCGGCCGCCGGCTGGGTGAGGGAGGGAGGGAGGAGAGAGGACCCGGCGGAGCTCTAACAAGCAGCTCCGCCGGGTCCTCTCGCGGGATTCTGAGCGTTGCCGCGGTTACCGTTGCCGCGGCAACGCTCAGATCTCGCGAGAGTGAACTCTAACCTGCAGGTTAGAGTTCACTCTCACCACTGGGCCACCAGGGAAGCATGACAGAACGGATCTCCTCCCCCCTCCCAGGATAAAGGTAGAGAAGAAGGGGGGAATTTTTTTTTTGTTTTTTTTATTAGTTAAAAAAAAAATATTTAAATTTAAATAAAAAAATACATTCACTCACAAACACAGCACCCCCCCAGACGCACACAGCGCACCCACAGACACACACAGCGCACCCACAGACACACACTGCACCCACAGACACACACTGCACCCACACATACATACATACACCCACACATACATACATACATACATACACCCACACATACATACATACATACATACATACACCCACACATACATACATACATACACCCACACATACATACATACATACATACACCCACACATACATACATACATACACCCACACATACATACATACATACACCCACACACACACACACACACACACACACACATACACACATACACACATACACACATACACACATACATACATACATACATACATACATACATACATATATATATATATATAATAACCCTCAGTGAGTTAACAGACAGAGAAAATTAGAAACCTAGAATGTGACAGCAGATAAAAACACCCTCACACACAGCACCCCTCTTACATACACACACTGCGCCCCTCACACACACAATAAGTCCAAATATATATATATATACATACACACACACACACTACAGCACCCCTCACACTGCACCACTACACACATTACGCTCCAGATACACACTAGATCCCTTACTCTATATGCACTCTTTATCCTCTATACACACACACACACGGTCCTTTACACAGTAGATCTCCTACACACACACACTACATTCCTTGTCAGCAAACACATACAACATTCTCTAAACACACCCTCTCTGCAACCCCTACACACACTACGTCACCTATAAACACACACGCATCCCCTATAAAACTATGCCCCCTATACACACACTCTCTACAGCCCCTAGCCACACATATTACACCACAAACACAAATTAAATTGACCTATTTACACAATACCACACCACACTCTACACACACACAATCCCACAAGCAGGCTCCAAACATATGCACCATGCACTTTCCATTTGTCCTCTGGTATCCCACTTGTGGAGACACCAGAGACAATTTAAAAGCAAACACAGCGCAAGCATGTTATTAAATTTGCTTGCGCTGCGCAGAACAAATTCATGGCCTTTTTCTAATGCCAGAGCTCTTCAGCAGGGCTCTGGGTATTGAACCAACATGCTCACTTTGAGAGGGGGCGTGTTGTCATTAGTGATGACAAAACACACACTCTCTGGCCCCGCCCCTTTCTTAGGGGGCCGCTCTGATTGAAAAATGCCCGGGCCTAATTTTTTTCCCAGTCCGGCCCTGGTTTGTAAAGTACCTTTACCCTACCAATAAAGTGTACACATAAATGCAAGAGATATACTCAAATATTGTATAAATATTTTGGAAACAGCTGCAGCACCATGCAAAATAAAGCCATGCTACTAAACGGCAAAAGAGTGCAGCAGCTCCCAAGCAGATGTTGAATTAGCAGAGCTGTAAACAGGTTCAGAGAAAGACAGGTAAGTAACAGTGTGTCTCACTGTAATTTTTGAACTTCTATCTGTGGTGATGCTGCTTTCTGTCCCTATGTGATTCTATGTGTTTGTATCTCACTTACATGTGTTACTCTTTCTGTGTGACTGTATCTTCTTGTGTGACTGTATCTCTCGCTATATGTGTTTGTGTATCTCTGTGTGCATAAATGAGATAATGTACAACATCATATGGGACTACATGAGGGCAATGTGACAAAACATGGGGACACTGTGGGGCAAAAATATAATAACATTCAAGGCCACATTTTGAGCAATATGACAAAATATGGGACATTGAATATGGATAACATACAGGGCAATTCGGGGGATCAATTGGGAGAAAGAATGAAACATTTTGGGACAATGAGAAGGAATTATGACAACATATAGGGGCAATATGACAAGATATGGATCTATGGTATATTTCGTCACCACTATATAATATAAGGAACTGTGACAACATATGTAGCAATATATAAATATAAAGTAATGTGACAACATGGTGGCAATATGAAAATAGGAACAATGTGGCAATATAGGGCAATAGCACGCCGAACAATTTCATTGGGAAATTATAGCAGTTGGACACATATCATTATGACATATGTAGGCAAAATGTGTCATGTGGAGAGAATTGTAGCATAGACTAGGAAGTCAAAATGTTAAATATTAATAATATTAATTGTGGCAGATCGCCTGCTTCCATGAATGGATACCTCTGCAAACCACGCTCCCTAGCAATCGCCGGGACACCATCAGCATTTCAGCCCCTAGCTGAAGTTCTCTTGCAGAGTGTATTGCTGTGGAGTGATTATAGCTGCTTGGTGATTTGGTGATTATAGCAAGTTGAGTGATCATAGCCTCCCCAGACATTAGCCGAGACTTAATGCTGGGGGAAAACTAGTTTAATGGGGCATGGTACAGGCAATTTATACACAGACCCCCAGCTGGGGGTCTCCATACAATTTAATACTGATTCCTCCCCAGAGTTTCTGTGTCAGGAGATAATTGAGTGTACTTTGCTTAAATTAATTCTCCTAGGCACAAAGGTACAATTCACAAAATATTAAACACTCCAAAAAACACACAATTTACAAGGAACCCCCACAAGTCCTATATCCCCAGATAGACTGGATCTGAGCGCTGAAAGTGTCCAAATAGATGAACACAGCAGAATCACCATCGGGGTAAAGTTTTGACCGCACAGGTGACTTCTGCCCAAAAATAGTTCCATAAGTGGTAGGTGACTTTCAGGAACCATATTCCCTGGTTTCTAGGTAGCGATTGTTCGCCTAGTTTGTGCAAACAATTCTACTGAACAGCACTCTACTCAGATGGTTAAAAAAAAAAAAAATAGGCGTTCATCTAAGTTCAGCGGTGGCCTCGAGTTAGTCTGTCCGATTTTAGTTCCATGCACTCGACGCCTGCGTTTGTGCACTAAGATGGCCGCCAATTAATTTCCCACGTGTTCGTTCATGTGAACGGTGGCTTCACAGCCAAACACTTGGGATAAAGAGGGGGTCTGAGTATGGAGGGTATAGAGAGACAATTTGTGGGTTTGTTTGGTAACCGAACTGAAGAAGGAAAAATATACAAACAGAGTATTTTAAGGGACAGTCTTTGGGCAAGAGGCTAGCAGACTACTCCAGGAGCTTGTGGCATAGGCATATTTGCTCCATTCATGCTATTGCTTTGTAGTGTTCTGATTTTTCTTAACATTATTTAGGAATTTTCACACACAAAAAGTATAATTAACATTGAGAAAACAAGAAGGAATTTTAAAAAAGAAGCCATGTTAAAGAACAGAACAAAAAAAATGTTTTTTAGTATCTCATTTAAAAATTATCAGGACAGCTTCACCCTACTCACACCCCTAAAAGTGTTGCTCTTTGTCCATCTGAAATTTGGATGATATGACACAATCAGTGCATTGTGTTGAGATTTTACCAACCATTTTGGACATTGTATCAAAGGGCAGCAATAATGATAACAAAAAAACTGCAAAATCCTCTAACATGTGCTTGAAGGTAACTAAAGAGCAAGCCGCCAATTAGTGTAAGGCAAGCATGTCAAACTCAAAGTCTAGCAAGGGCCAAATAAACAAGGTTTAAGTTTATGTGGGCTGCAAAAAAAACCTGAAATTTTAATAGAAGTGTAGGTTTATTTTGAAAAGTACATTATAAAAAACACCCCAGCATACCCCTCTACTAAACCACAGCACCCCCCATATACTAAATCCCAGTCCCCCCCCTCTACTAAATCCCAGCACCCCCCTCTAGCCAACAAGCAGACTGCACTCACATTGCCGCTGCCAGTATACGACTCCGGAGCCCAGCCTCAGGAATATTGAGAGAATCACATGTAGCTTCAGCCGGGACCTCCCGCGGGTCGTCGCGTGGTGTGGATAGCCACAGCACCACATCCACGTGTTGCAGGACTGCCGGTCAGATGTTCAAGATGCTGTGCACCGAGAGGAGACCGTTGCAGCTTCGGGCAGGGGAGTCGCACAATTTTGGTAGTTAGGGAATTATATTGTACTGGAGACCGTATCTTCAGAAGTATATTGATAATTTAGAGAGGGTTCAGAGAAGGGCTACTAAACTGGTTCATGGATTGCAGGATAAAACTTACCAGGAAAGGTTAAAGGATCTTAACATGTATAGCTTGGAGGAAAGACGAGACAGGGGGGATATGATAGAAACATTTAAATATATAAAGGGAATCAACACAGTAAAGGAGGAGACTATATTTAAAAGAAGAAAAACTACCACAACAAGAGGACATAGTCTTAAATTAGAGGGACAAAGGTTTAAAAATAATATCAGGAAGTATTACTTTACTGAGAGGGTAGTGGATGCATGGAATAGCCTTCCAGCTGAAGTGGTAGAGGTTAACACAGTAAAGGAGTTTAAGCATGCGTGGGATAGGCATAAGGCTATCCTAACTATAAGATAAGACTAGGGACTAATGAAAGTATTTAGAAAATTGGGCAGACTAGATGGGCCGAATGGTTCTTATCTGCCGTCACATTCTATGTTTCTATGTTTCTATATTGCTTGTTTTGTTGTTCTTGTTTGCTAGTTAGTGCATGTTCCGGTCTTAGAAATAGAAAAGATTTGTTTATCTTGGGAGAAGGTTAGATTTTCAATGAAAACTAGATATGTAAACAATCAAGAAATATATTACAAAAATGATAATGCTATTTATTTGTCATTTTCCTTCAAAAGCTTTCGCGCTCTTTATTTTCAACTCCCAATATACTATAATTTGTAGAACTGTTTCTTTATTTTTTTCAAGGAACTATCTCCTAGAACAATATTACCACAGAGTAAGAAAAGGAATGATTGTCCAGAAAAAAAATGTGAGTACTGAGAACAGCTGCGAATGAAATGTCATTCCACTTTCCAGGTATTCATACATAAGGTGAGATTTGAAGTGTGAAAATATTTTTCAGTATATAATTGTATCACGAGTTCTATTTGCAATGACTGGCCAAGATCTATACCAATATACATGAGAGTCCAGTAGTAATCAGTGTACAAAATTATTTTTCAGCAGGTGTCTTCACTAAGGTACAAAAACACCATTATAAAAAGAATGCACTACAAGCTTGTAAATAGTAGAACGACAGAATAAGCTCTGCTTTCATTACACACAGAAATGATAAAAACATAGTGTCAAGCAGTTGTGATTTTATAACAAGGACTCTTTGCAAATTACAAAATTAATTGATACAAAAATGGTAGAGTCCATAGAGGTTATTACTTTTAATAGAAATCCTTAAAAGGCAAATATTTTGCCACTCAAATGTCTTTTATAATTTAGAGATCTGCGTGTCACAATAAGATCTAATTTTGTTTTTAAGTTATTGTCACACCTGCTGAGTTTCCCCTGGCCAACCCCTGGAATGTTAGTTTGAAGACAGAGTATTGGGAGTGTGGTTCCTGCCATGGAAAAAGCTACATTTTGGAGTGAGGGACCTCCCAGAGGGTATGTGCCCTTTCAGCTGGCAGTGGGGAGTTAATAAGTTGTTTATGTATAGATGGTTTAGAAATAATAGAAATAAAGCTGTTGCCAAACCTCTTTCCATTATTCAGTGGTTATGTTCTTATTTCCGGTGGAGAACTAGACATACCTTTGGAAATCAAGAACTATTTGTAGGTATACAAAGTAGCAATTGAATAGCAAATCAAATTGATCAACTTTTTATTTTTAATACTGCACCACAGGATTAAGCAGCCAGGCCACAGCAAAGTCATGTTAGATACAAACATAAGAAGGGAGGACAAGGCTCAGTGAGTTGTGCTCCAGGGAAATCCCAGCTAATAGGGCTAGAGAGGGCTAGAACAGTAGCTGCCATATGTTTACAATTGGCGGGTTGTGCTTCACTGTGTAAAGAATATTGTTATCTGAAATTTCAAATTTCAAAATGTGTTTTAAAATGCTCCTCAACTCAGAAGCATTTGTAAAACAGTCGGGTAGTGTTCAACCTAAAGTGAAGGAATTATATATTCAATTCCTCTGCTATATTTCGGAGAACTTGGAAGATGTGCTAGATTGCAATGTCCACCAGGCCCCACCCTAACCAGTTATGTACCTTGAAAACTCTCCAAGAGATTCAGGCTTCCTTCTGATTCCTTACTTTCTGTGTTCCATAATAACAGTTTTTCAGTTAATATTGGCTTGTACTATAATCCCTATCACTTAGCAACCATAGTTTTTGCGTAGCCTGTTTCACCTCTGGTGAACCCAGTGGCTACACAAATGAGCTTGTAAAGTACATACTCAGTAAGATTCTTCTTAACAAGAATAAACTTTACAACACTATACCTGTGCAATTAGTCTTCAAGAACTATCAAATTTAATATTGACTTAAAAAAAAACTAATGGAGAAAAACGTTTATTTTTGCTACTAAATAAATATTTAAATAATAATACCTTGAAAATCAAGAGCAGTTTGCGGTTCTAGTTTTAAATAATGTATAAATAAAAAAGTTAAATGTTCAGATACAGAGAAAGATAAAAGATTTTTTATTATTAGGAAAAGATGGAAAAATATGTCTTTAAGAAAATAAACAAGATACCAAGAATAAAGTTGCATACAAATACACGAGAAATTTTAAGTGTAGATTTTTTTATGCTTTCTTTTTCTTCTATTTAAAATGTTGATGTATAATACATCTGGATGCAGGGCTGTATTTAGAGTGAGTTCCATTAAAGGGACACTATAGTCACCAGAACAACTACAGCTTATTGAATTTGTCCTGGTGAGTAGAATCATTACCTTCAGGCTATTTGCTGAACACACTGTCTTTTCAGAGAAAATGCAGTGTTTACATTACAGCCCAGTGATAACTTCATTGGCCACTTAGATGGCTGATAGAGATTCTTTCTGTGTAATGGCTGCCTAAAATGCATCCAAACATCCAGTGTCTCCATCCTCTGCATGCAGACACTGAACTTTCCTCATAGAGATTCATTGATTCAATTAATCTCTATGAGGAGATGCTGATTGTCCAGTGCTGTGTTTGAATTGTGCAGGCTCTGCCCCTGATCTGCCTCTTTGTCAGTCTCAGCCAATCCTAATAGGAAGCATTGTGATTGGATCAGGCTACCACTTCTGCTGATGTCAGCAGGCTGTGGGCAGGTCTAAAGAAAACAGGGACAAGTAAGCAGCTGCAGACTTGAATACAAGTAAGATTTTACTATATTTAGGGAGGCATGGGGGGAAAGGGGGAGCTAGATGGTGGTTTTAACCCTATAGGGTCAGAAAGCCTTTAACTTATAAACTGGACATTGCAGACATAAAAACATCTGAAATATATATTCAAACCAGAAGATTGTATACATGGAGGAAGACAACAGACCCACTCTCCAGGCCAGGAGATGGAGGCAAATCCACTCTCAATGAAGCAAGCATCCAATTTCCCTGCATATTTTGTTTAAAACATGGGCAGGGATTTAGTAAAGGGGGTGGCTGGGTTTTGTAGAGCAGAGTCTGGGGTTTTGTAGAGGTAGGGGTTTAGTAGAGAGGGAGCTGGGGTTTAGTAGAAGGAGGCACTCTTATTTAGTAGGGGGTGCTGGGGTTTTGTAAAGGTGGGGGCTGGGGGTTTATAGATGGGGATGGAGTTTATTAGAGGAGGTAGCTGGTGTTTAGTAAGGAGGTCTGGAGTTTAGTAGAGGGGGAATGGGGTTTAGTAGAGGAAAACATTAACTTTGTCATTATCATTATTTTCATACTGTATTTGCAGCTCACATCAACTTAAACCTTGTTTATTTGGCCCGCATTAACATTAGAGTTTGACATGCTTGAAGTAGATAGTACAATGAAACCTCAACAATCTCAGGTGAGCTACAACCAGCTTGAGGAGATTGGTGAAGCACCATAGAAACATAGAAACATAGAATATGACGGCAGATAAGAACCATTCGGCCCATCTAGTCTGCCCAATTTTCTAATTACTTTCATTAGTCCCTAGCCTTATCTTATAGTTAGGATAGCCTTATGCCTATCCCACGCATGCTTAAACTCCTTTACTGTGTTAACCTCTACCACTTCAGCTGGAAGGCTATTCCATGCATCTCAGTAAAGTAATACTTCCTGATATTATTTTTAAACCTTTGTCCCTCTAATTTAAGACTATGTCCTCTTGTTGTGGTAGTTTTTCTTCTTTTAAATATAGTCTCCTCCTTTACTGTGTTGATTCCCTTTATATATTTAAATGTTTCTATCATATCCCCCCTGTCTCGTCTTTCCTCCAAGCTATACATGTTAAGATCCTTTAACCTTTCCTGGTAAGTTTTATCCCGCAATCCATGAACCAGTTTAGTAGCCCTTCTCTGAACCCTCTCTAAGGTATCAATATCCTTCTGAAGATACGGTCTCCAGTACTGTGTACAATACTCCAAGTGAGGTCTCACCAGTGTTCTGTACAATGGCATGAGCACTTCCCTCTTTCTACTGCTAATACCTCTCCCTATACAACCAAGCATTCTGCTAGTATTTCCTGCTGCTCTATTACATTGTCTGCCTACCTTTAAGTCATCAGAAATAATCACCCCTAAATCCCTTTCCTCATATGTTGAGGTTAGGACTCTATCAAATATTCTGTACTCTGCCCTTGGGTTTTTACGTCCAAGATGCATTATCTTGCACTTATCCACATTAAATGTCAGTTGCCACAATTCTGACCATTTTTCTAGTTTACCTAAATCATTTGTCATTTGGCTTATCCCTCCTGGAACATCAACCCTGTTACATATCTTAGTATCATCAGCAAAAAGACATACCTTACCATCAAGACCTTCTGCAATATCACTAATAAAAATATTAAAGAGAATGGGTCCAAGTACAGATCCCTGAGGTACCCCACTGGTGACAAGTCCAAGCTTCGAATATATTCCATTAACTACAACCCTCTGTTGCCTGTCACTCAGCCACTGCCTTACCCATTCAACAATATTTGAATCCAAACTTAAAGATTGCAGTTTATTGATAAGCCTTCTATGTGCAACAGTGTCAAAAGCCTTACTGAAATCTAGGTAAGCAATGTCTACTGCACCACCCTGATCTATAATTTTAGTTACCCAATCAAAAAAATCAATAAGATTAGTTTGGCATGATCTCCCTGAAGTAAACCCATGTTGTCTCTGATCTTGAAATCCATGTGTTTTTAGATGTTCATCAATCCTATCCTTTAACATGGTTTCCATCACTTTCCCCACTACTGAAGTAAGGCTTACTGGCCTATAGTTGCCCGACTCCTCCCTATTACCTTTCTTGTAAATGGGCACAACATTCGCTAACTTCCAATCTTCTGGGACTACTCCTGTTACCAATGATTGGTTAAATAAATCTGTTAATGGTTTTGCTAGTACACCACCAGAGGGGCAAGATGAGACCGAAGGTAGCAGCAACAATCTGGATGAATTACAGAGTTAGGCATTTTTGAGGTCAAGCTAGGTAAGCCAATCTCTATCCTGTAGAAGATCACAGGGGAGATGGATACCTTACAATTTGAAGTGGTGATAGACTACATAAGAATTTAGCTCTTGTAGATTTCTAACTGGCATGATTTTGACACCTTTTTTTGTGAACAAGAAAATGGCTGCTGTAGAAGCCTTCCACACCTGGAACGGATTGGATCATGCCCTTTGTCCAGAGGCCCTCAACCTTCTGGTTAATGAGACAGGCTTCACCTCATTGGACAAGATAAAGGATTCAAAGTAACCGGGGAATCTTTGTTGGGGAGATCCATGCACATCCTCAACCAAGGGATCCATGTCCTTCGTTCCCACCGTGGGTGGACTGGAAACCCTGGTTTCTTGGCTCATCTAGGTAGAACAATTGGGAAGGTGTAGCCTGGGGCCCCAAGGGCCAAAAGCAGTTGGTGGCACAGCCCCTCTTTCTTCGGGCCCTCCCAAAAACACTTGGATCTGAAGACTTTGGACCTTTTTAAGAGACTGCTTGTGTAGTCTTTGATGAACGCATCTCTGAAGTGCATGCTCTGCACTTCGGGGCATAGATCTTTGGAACTCGAGTCAGACAATTCCTTGTCAAGGCAAAGCAAGACAGATATCCGTCTCTCAGAGTGCCACATTAGTGTTTCCGAGCAAACAGAAATAGTGCTTCTGTTGACATGAGTCCACTCTCTCATGTCATGCACCCACTCCTGCATGGACTGAGGACCAAAATCATCATCCTCCTTGGAAAGGATATCATCTGCCAGGTAAAGAATATGTGCCAGTTGTCTTGTAGTATCAAGGAGCTTATCCTGAACCAATTTAAGGCTCCTTTACAGACCCTTGTGCAGGTCAAAATCATTTGGTCAAATTCCAGAGTCATGGTTAATTTATCGAGCAAGGCCGAACATAGACATTTGAAGCTCAGTCGATTGCGGTCCTCCTCCTCAAGAAGCTTCCAGAGTTATTAGTGCATAAATCAGAATAGATGGTCTAGCAGAGTCCAAAACACTGAGTGAGGATGCTGAATGCATCACAGATCAAACATTTTATTGCATATAGCATCGAGGACATCCTCAACATCACCAACTAAGGCCGGCCCCTGACTTGCACTACAATCCACTGAATGGGGCTCACCTATCATTGTTTGAAGCAGGACATCATGCTTGCCACAAATCCAATATGGAAAAGGAATAAGGAAATTCTTGTTTGTTCTCCTCTAAAGATGGACATGGTGGAGGCAGTTTGGGCTCTCGAACCATAGAGTGCTTGGTACGCATAGCAGGCTCTTTGCCTTTAGCCTTCCTAGGTGAGGAAGGTGAGGAGTAAGGGCAGATTGAGAGAGCACCCTGGAGATTCATTCATGTAAACAGCCACTGTTATGATTTTAATGTAGTAATTCAATAAAAAATATCTATTGAGATAAAAAAAAAAGTTTTTCTAAAACCTTAAAAATAAAATATATTAAATAATATATGATTTTAAAATATTATATCATAAAATCACTGCAGTTTAGGGGACGGAGCCAACCATGGTGCCACATGGAATCCCTCTGCGAGCTCTTCGTTCTCTCTCACTCCAATTCATATCTTTACCTCCTAAGCTCACTATCCCTCTCTGCGACTTCTCACTTTGAATACCCCTGTTCCTTCCAGCACACATCAGAAGCTCCACTGTAAGAGGTTCCACTCATCAAGGTTATCTCCACAAACCCAGCAAGTAGTAAGAGCTTGTTCTATTGTCTATGCTATGCCTAAGCTATTCTCTGTCTGACTTCTTACTTTTTACCCTACTCTTTACCTACTTGTTACATACAATTTCCCCTCTCCCCCCATCCACCCACCTTCAGATACCTCCTCAACTGGTATCCTCTCTTTTTTTCCCTCCAAAATAATTCATAGTTGAATGGATTTATTTATGCAGATGTTGTACTTATCTTTAATAATTTTATGTACTGCACCATTGTCGTGATTAAGCTGTCCACAAGGTCCACATCCTTGTTCTTAGGTAATGCCATATCATTATAAAAATCCTCGATTACAAGTTACTAACTCCTCAGGGGAGACAGAGGGGGAATACAATTGTTTATATATTTTAAAGTATAACAAAAATAATAATAATAACATTGAAAAATAAAAATGATTGAGCCCTCGTTGTTATATAAAAATACCTTCATGGCTACCCCCTGAGTTAAACTTAAATTCCCAATTGATAGTACTGATGCAGTCAATTCAAAGTCTTGAAAAGAGCCACAACAGCAACCACTCCTTAGACGTATATAAACAATTGATAGAAAATGCGTCATAGGTGAAATGCGTTGTGGATATTTAAATATTTTATTCTGCATTCCTAATAAAGGTATACCGTATATACTCGAGTATAAGCCGAGTTTTTCAGCACATTTTTTGTGCTGAAAAACCCCCACTCGGCTTATACTCGAGTCACTGTCTGTATTATGGCAATTTACATTAATTTACATTGCCATAATACAGACTGGGGGCTGGCAGAGCTGTAACTTACCTCTCCTGCAGCTCCTGTCAGCTCCCTCCTCCTCCGCGCCGGTCCGGTCAGTTTTTTAATAAAAATGCCCACCCCCCACCAAGGCTCTGCAACACAACACACACTGCATCACACACACACACACACACACACTGCACTCATACACACACACTGCACTCATACACACACTGCACACTCACACACACTGCATTTATGCACACACACTGCACTCATACACAAACACTGCACTCATACACACTGCATTCATACACACACTGCACACTCACACACACTGCATTTATGCACACACACTGCACTCATACACAAACACTGCACTCATACACACTGCATTCATACACAAACACTGCACTCATACACACTGCATTCATACACACTGCACTCATACACAAACACTGCACTCATACACACACTGCAGTCATACACACACTGCACTCATACACACACTGCACTCATACACAAACACTGCACTCATACACTCACGCTGCACTCATGCACACACTGCACACTCATGCACACACTGCATTCATACACATTCACTGCATTCATCATATACACACACTGTAAACAAAAAATTTTTAAAAATAATTTTTTTAGGATCTAATTTTATTTAGAAATTTACCAGAAGCTGCTGCATTTCCCACCCTAGTCTTATACTCGAGTCAGTACGTTTTCCCAGTTTTTTGGGGTAAAATTAGGGGCCTCGGCTTATATTCGGGTCGGCTTATACTCGAGTATATACGGTATTACTTTTAAACTCACTTTGATTGTGCCATTTTACTTTTTTACTCTATTTTATATTTTACTATTGCTGCTTGGTTTCCTGATTTTATTTCTTCCTGCTATTACTCCAAAGAAATCCTAGGTGGGGATTATACCACTCATGCCTGAGCCATTGAGCAGTCCGCCTGCTCAATCATATGTGAGTACATAATTTATTACTTATACTCCTTTGATATTATTTTAAGACCGGGAGCACTATCAATTGTCTCTCTTCTCTCCTACGGTCTACATACCGGTGTGGTACTTACCTCTCTACACATATCCTATAAGCGGGGATTATATCGCTGTACGCCATCCACACTAGAGCTGGTTCTATTGCCTGTGAGTAGGACTACTTTAGACCCTGCTGTTATACTACTGATCCATCTGTATTAGCTGCACTACGATGAGCTTTGGCGCATCCTTCATTTATTTTGTATTTTGCAAGCTGACCTAACTTGCTTTTAAATGTTGGTTTCTTATTCCTTTACTTCTCTCTGTATTTGTGTTTGTATACCGGCTCGACATGGTCTAATTGGCAAAATGTTTATAATAGTTTTACATATTTGTCCCTCCTGCAGAACAAGATTTGTGTTCATCCTTCCAAGATATGGTTAATTATTAGTATACTGGTATAGGTAATTTGTTTTTTGCATTGAATAAAAAGGGCCAGCAGTTTCTATTAGATTAATGTGACAAATTATTTACTTTAGCAATCTGTAATTTATAAAAATAAGTGAATAGAATAGAATCTGGATTTCTCTCAGTGGAACAAATGGCCAGGGCACCGTGGGGGCAGGGGTCCGGCAGGTTTCCACCCCTTTTCTCCAAGCACAACACACAGAGTAGGCACTACATTGGATGGGGCACTGCAACATATCACTACTTGGGACCCAACGAGAAGAAGCAACACACGCACCATAGATGTACACCACCTGAGAGACATCTCCATGTTTAGGACAGCCATACAAACAGGTGACACTGACCTGCAACTGAACAGCAGATCCTTGAATGTTCCTGACGTACCGATCTAGCATCTGAGTATCTCAGTCGAGATGAGGACGGTCGCCTATGATTTCCAAAGTTAGACCCCTGAAGTGTTAATCTTCTCTACAAGGTCCTTACATTCATCAGAACACAGACTTGTCTCTTCTGCAAACAGTGAACATGCCCCTGGCGTATCCCTGCCATGAACCTATATAACCCCTTACAGTAACACTCCCAGATACTGTTTGTTTCTTTAGCACCCCTATCCTTTATCCCCTAATGTAAGTAAAGCACACCCTGTTACAAAATAGTCTTTAAACCAAGCGAGTGCTCACTCAACAATGCTTTTTATGGCCTGCCCACACATATTATCTGCACTACTGGTACCTTGCCCCTACTACGCATAGCTGGGTTACAGATATGCCTGCCATGATGTTTTATTTATGCACTGAGAATATGCAAATAAAGGTTGTCAAGGGGGGTGGACTTAGGGAAAGATAGATAGGTGAGAGTAGCACTCTGGAGAGATTAGAGAGCATGAACCTGAATCAACGATTCATCCAGCTCTATTAACCTATTAAATATTTCAGTTTAGCATGGACGGCTCTCCACCAAGTCAAAACCTGGTGGCATTACTACTGTTTTGTATCAGCACACTACTCAGCATGGCATGTAGGCCACTCTCGTGTTTATCCTATGCCAATATGTGCGAACAGCACCAAGTCAGCAATTCAGCTTTCGTTTACGCTCAAAGTGCAGGGAACTAAGCTGCAAAGTACTCTATCCTATTGTTTTTCTGTCCTAGTGTTAATACCGATGCAGACCAACTCCAACTTACTGTAAGTGGCTCCTAAAGCATGTCCTACCTAACACTAGTTGCTAGCATATTAGCATATCTCTCGTTCTTGTTTAAAATTATTATAAAACTGTGCATTATTTCTATTTGTCAAGCCCTAATATGTCAAAAGTTTGTGACATCAAAAGTATGTATGTAACTATTTAAATGCATTAAACAATAGTGTCAAAAAAAGGAGTGAATAGAATAACATGCTGCAGGCTTTGTTGAAACATTAAGTTTTTTCATGCTTCAACTGTCTCATCCAAGGTCACCAGTTGGACCTGATGAGTTGCTTTTCCGTTATTTGTTGGTGTAGGATCAGTGGTGTATCCTGGTTTTGTGCTGCCCTAGACATTTGTCCTGGGCATTTTTTGCCGCCCCCTGAAAAATGCCGCCCAAGGCAAATGCCTTGTTTGCCTCGCGGCTAATACGTCCCTGTGTAGGATGCTTGTTATGTTGAATAATGTTTTTTTGGAATGTTGTAAGCTTATTTTTTAAAGTTGTGAATGTTCGCTTAATTCTTTGGACACTAGAGAAAGAAGCAATATACTGAACAAATGTATAGCTTAGAATCTTTGTTTGCAAATATATGTAAATGCATATTGTTAAACTCTGACTGTAAGGACAAAAGCACAAAATATGTCAACTATTTCTCAATACTTTATAAGCTGCTGTTTTATATTGACGTGCCGAAGACAGAGTTTCTTTAGTTATAAATATTTAATGCCTAGTAATATCAGAGCTAGTTTGTCCATAGCATAATGCGAAATTTATAAAACATGATGCTTTCTTAGCAACCAAGGCAAGTTGCATCTTCATTGCCCTTGAACGTGTAAAGAACCAAGTTTACTGTATATTAGATAAACCTGGTGATGTGGGTGTATTAGCACTATCTTTCAACCTGTATATTAAGAACAAATCTTATTTTGAGACATAATGTTCTTTCTGGTAGATTGAACATTTGTGTTATTGTTATTTTGTCATGCAGGGTCCTAAAAATTACAAGAAGAAAAACAAAAACACTTCTAGCGAATCCATTAATATTTAATTGCAGCTGTGAACCATACTGAAAGTTGCCAGAAGGATCTCTGGAATTAATAGTGGCTTACTTTGCAATCTTGTCTTGTTACTGCAATAAGTGGCAAAGGCAAACAGCTGCACATATCCGTCTTTCAGATTTTCCTTCTAACATAACATATACCATGTGCCTATGATTTGATAGCTTTTATTAATTCAGTAAAAATTTAGCAAATCGTGTTACCCAAAGAGTTTATACTAAACAGCATGATTTCATGACAGACAGATCACTTCATGCCCAGGAATGGTTTCTTCTAGTAGCCCGCTTGTAGCCAGATTACCAAGGACTGAAAGATGATATATAAGGGATGTGGAAAGTGAAGGCAGTAGAAGTCCCAGTTGTAAACTCAGGGCTGTAACTCCTAATTTTGAACAGTGGCTTTCGCAGATTCTAGGTGAGTGGTGTAGCATCTAAGACCTCTGATTAGAAGAGTGCAGTTCTAGGAACAGCCAAGATAATGCACAAATCCCTCTGTCCTCCGGTAGAGGACGTGAGAATGAGAAATACACAAATACCAACTGGTGGGGTAAAAAGCCATATTACGTATATATTGAGCAGAGTAAGTGATGAGAACCGCACCCAGTCCCAACGGCCAAGGGTGCTCCAGAGCAGGACCAGCAATCCCAGTACAATAATCCAAGAGGAAAAAACTCACAGGCACTCCAACTTCAAGCCGCAGGCAGATTTATTATGACAGAATGCAACGCAACGTTTCGACCAGAAAGGTCTTTTTCAGCTTGAAAAAGACCTTTCTGGTCGAAACGTTGCGTTGCATTCTGTCATAATAAATCTGCCTGCGGCTTGAAGTTGGAGTGCCTGTGAGTTTTTTCCTCTTGGAATATTACATATATATAACAATAAACTAAAAGTTATATATGAACTTAAAAGTCCTTGGAGTTTGTTTTGAACATAGATTATCTGCTTAACGTTGCACCAGGCAAGTTGGGATTGAAGTCCTTGAGTGCAAGATCTGTGGGTAATTATATATATCAGCCACAACATTAAATCCACTGACAGGGGAAGTTAATAATGCTGATTATATTGTTACAATGGCATTTGCCATGTGGTCGGATATATTAGGCAGCAGGTGAACAGTAAGTTCTTGAATTTTATGTGTTGAAAGCATGCAAAATGGGCAAGTGAAAAACCCTGAGTGACTTTGACAAGGGTGGGTCAGAGCATCTCCAAAATGGCAAGTCTTGTGGGTGTACTGGGTATTCAGTGGTTACTAAATTCCAAATGTGGTGCAAAAGGAAGGACAACTGGTGAACCTGTGTTAGGGACATGGGTGCCCATGTCTTATTGATGCAGGTGGGGAGCAAAGGCTAGCCCATCTGGCCCATGAAAAACATAATGCTAGCCAAGATAGGAACGTGTCACACAGTGCATCTCAGTTTGATGAGTATGGGACAGCATAGCTGCAGACCAGTCAGAGTCCCCATAATAACACTTGTTTACCACCAAAAGCACCTTCAAAGGGGAGGTGATTGTAAGAACTGGACCATGGAGCAGTGGAAGGAAGTGGCCTCATCTGATGACTCACATTTTATTTTTGATTAGGTGGATGACCAGGTGCTTGTGTGTCATTTTCTGGGGAAGAGATGGCAGCAGGATGCACTATGGGAAGAAGGCAGGCAGGTCTAGACAGTGTTCTGCTCTGGGCAATGTACTGCTGGGAAACCTTGGGTCCAGGCATTCATATGAATGTTAGTGTGACATGTACCACCTACCTAGACACTCGATGCATCAGAGCTTTTTTGGCAGCACAAGGGGGTCCTACATGATAATAGGCAGGAAGTTTTAATATGTTGGGGGGGGGTGTTATGGTGGGGAAAAATTGTGTAGGAATCCATGTTTAAACTGGAATGAGGCAAAAATATGATTCTTTGTTAAACTAATCTGCATATGCCCACCCAGAATCCTTTGCGGTAGTAACATCACTGCAAATTTATGATTTCTGTGGGAAAAGCAAGTCTTTTGGCTTGACTGGTGTGCAGATTTTTGGTTAACATTGTAATATAATATTTTTGCTATTGTAGTCTATTGTATCATTTCAGTAGGTAAGCTTTTAGTTTGAGTAAATTAGCCTAAAATTTGAAAACCAGCTTTAATTCAGTTCCCAACAATTCAGACTTGAGTAAATAACACTGACACACTGCAAAACAATCATTAGAAGACCTTTCAACTTATTTATCTACAAATATTTCCAAATACTTTAAGGGTGTTTTCTGCAGATAAACCACTTGAAATGTTTCTTTTCTACCAGGCTGGAATAATTTCTGATGCGGAGTCAAACAAATGTAATTAAAGGTCTATGTAGAGAGAAAAACAAAGAAAAGTTGTGATATATATTAATACACTTTACCAAAAAAACCTCTGGTGATAATAAATACTAAAAGATTATTATAGACTGTAAATAAAATATAACCTATTTAATATATCAAATATAATTGATAAAATAATTATACAAAAAATAGGATACCGTGTTTTTAGTTTAGATACAGCTATGTAGAAGATACATAGATTTCACTTCTTTATCTCATGTAGAAGGTAATATCTGATTACACAAAGTTTCTACCCTGTTAGATAATAAATAGACTTATTCCTTTTTTTGCAGTGTAGAAATAATGTTTTTTTAAGACTATGCCCTCTTGATAGAAACATAGAATGTGACGGCAGATAAGAACCATTCGGCCCATCTAGTCTGCCCAATTTTTTTAAATACTTCCATTAGTCCCTGGCCTTATCTTAGGATAGCCTTATGCCTATCCCATGCATGCTTAAACTCCTTTACTGTGTTAACCTCTACCACTTCAGCTGGAAGGCTATTCCATGCATCCACTACCCTCTCAGTAAAGTAATACTTCCGTATATTATTTTTAAACCTTTGTCCCTCTAATTTAAGACTAATGTAATATGCTTTTCACCTTTATCACACTGCCGCTATCCATGGAGAAAAGGAAGTGTCACATACATTTATATACTTGAAATAGATATTATGCCGTGTCTAATGAGTGTGTAATTAATTAGTTTCTGATAATATATATCATGTTAAACCTCTATATTACAGTCTAATTTTAAAAACAACTTTAGAACTGTTATTAGATCTATTTCTTCTCACCAATTACATCATTATTCGTGCCTAATCCTTATATAACTTTCAAGTTACTTACAGTTCTGCTCTCACTATTCGATGATTTTAAAGATATTAGATAGACACTGCTTCATAAAGAAGAACTTGGATCTATATTATTTGTTTAATACACTTCTGTTTATTGTAACACTACTCTTGAAACATCAGTGTTATACTACCATCAGGTTGTTTGTTACAGTCTTGTTCCAATATTGTTACTGTATTATTATTAGGTAATCATAGTCTACTCTCCACTTACTACAGCCTAGTTCTAAATTGCTACTCAATGTTATCACATTATTACAGTTCAAGTCTAATGTATTAGACTAATAGTATAAAATATTAGGTAACTGGCAACCTTTCAACTTAGAGGGACAGTCTAGACACTAACATAACTTTTACACATTTCATAAGCTGACCTATAAATTAGTAATAAAACATAACTTTTGCACATATTATAAGATGGCCTGTAAATTAGTTATTAGCCACACTCTGGCCTGGTAGTAAAAATCCATTTATTGTAACTTTATTGCAACTTTATCTGCTGTTGCAGCTTTTGAATTTTTTTCGACTTCAGGCTATTTGGGGCGACCATCTTTAAAATCACTTTGACTGGAAGCACAGCTTATCTAACAGAAACCGTACAAGTAATCAAGAGCTAGTGCACATTCATTAATTCTGAAGTATTTAAAACATCTTGAAAATACACACAAGAATGGAGTGTGCATAATTTTAGCAGATAAGCAGTACATCTGAGCAAAAAACACTAAATGTGACTGATCATCGAGAACAATAAAAAGTCAGGAGATACACTCACAAGTTATTAAAGAACCACTGTGAGCACCATAACAACTTACTCTCAATTAAATTGTTATTGTGTACTTCTCTGGACCTGACTTTAAAGCAGTAGACGTTTATATGGGTGTTAGTGATGGGCTGAAAGCATGAGATAACATCCACAGCCTATCACTGGTTTCCCATTAAAAAATGCATTAGAAAGGTATGTTCTTTCTAAAGCATGTATCTCAGTTGAAGAAGTCAGCAATAAGCTGAGAGTTTCTCCCATATGGCTACTCAAATGTATTTTTCCAACAATTTAAAGATATCCTGCTAGTCCATCTAAAAGATTTTTTTAATAATATAGTAAAGGAAAAAGAAATCCCAAAAGAAATGCTATATGCAAACATCATTCCAATACATAAACCAGAAAAATCAACAGAATATATAAAGAACTATCGTCCTATTTCGCTGTTAAATACAGACATCAAAATATAATCAAGCATTTTAGCAAACAGGTTGCAAACCATTTTACCGAACTTGATCCATAAAGATCATGCCGGTTTTATTAGAGACAGATACTCTACTAATAGCGTAAGGACAATAGTTGACATTATGGATGTTGTTCATGAGTTGGATGTCCCACTTCTGACTCTGTCATTGGATGAGGAAAAGGCCTTTGACAGGGTCAGGTGGGACTTCCTGAGGGAGGCTCTGAGAGCCTTTGGATTTGAGGGCTGGATTTTCAATGCCATTATGGCTCTGAATGTTGCCCCAATGGCTAGAACTATTGGGAGGGGAGTTATATCGGATTGGTTTAAAATCAATAATGGAACAAGACAAGGCTGTCCCCTCTCCCCTCTGCTGTATCTGATATATATTGAGCCTCTAGTTTGTAAAATTAGAGATAATCCAAAGATTAAAGGAGTTAGAATAGGCCAAGAAGAATACAAAACAATATTATATGCGGATGACATCTTGGTCACTATTTAAGACCCAGAAACATCAATTGAGGAATTATTAAAAGTTATATCAGAATTTGGCCAATATTCAAACTTTAACCTAAATACAGATAAAACCATGCTTTTAGCAAAAAACTTATCTAAAGATGTGCAAGCAAGGATTAAAGCAAAATATGACTTTGAATGGGTAAAAGTCATTCAATATTTGGGAATAAAAATTTCTAGGGATCCATATAAAATTGTAGAGAATAATATCTTGCCCTTAATGAAACAAATAAATAAACAACTAAAAGATTTAAGAAACGCAGAGATTTCATAGACAGGCAGGATAAACTTAATAAAATCCTATATAATCCCGAAATGGAGCTACATATTTCGTATGCTTCCTTTAAAAGTCCCAAAACCATGGCTTACAATGATCCAGTCTTCTTTAGATAAATATATCTGGTTTAAAAAAAACCTAGAGTTAATAGAAAGATATTACATTTAAATTCTAAAAATGGAGGAATGGGTTTGCCTAACATGTTAGAGTTGTATGAGACATGCGCACTGGCTAATATAGTTACAACTTTGAAAGAGAGTTCTATGGAGGAAGCTTGGGCAAAAATAGAAGCGATAAGAATGAATGTCCCAGATTTATTATCCATATTTTGGAAAATTAACAATGAGCATAATCTCTACACGGGTTTAATCATTAATAATTTAATGCTACATTGGAAAAACTGTAAAAAGAGACTTAAGATTGTAGACAAAATTATTAAAGATCTGCCATTAAATATCCTGACAGCTAATATTGAAGACTTAAGTGTTAAAACTTAGAAGGCTAATGGTATACATAGAATTGATCAGATTATGCAACAAAATCAGATTGTTCCTTTTGAACAAATTAGACAAACTGTTTCCCTTCCATATAAAGAAAATTTTACATACTTAAGGATAAAACATTTTATAAACAAACACAAAGTAGAAGAAACTTCAGAAGGTTTGCAATCTTTCTTAAATACACTAAATATTAAGAGTAATAATAAATTGGTATAAAGATGTGCAAACCTGTGTGATCTATTTAAAACCATTCCAGTCTTTCCAGCTCTTAATTCCTGGGAAAAGGACTTACAGATCAGTATCTCTAGAAAAGAGTGGATAATTGCAAATAATGCAGTAATTAAAACCATACATTGCTTAAATATCACCGAGAGCCATTACAAAATTATAAATAGATGGCATTATGTTCCTAATAAATTATCAAAAATGTATCCAGATACCCGATTTGGACTTCACCTGTAAATCAATGATACTTCATCTTGGTTGTCCTAACCTCCCATTGTCTAAAAAATAGCTAATTATACTTATATTAACAGAGACTAAAGCATCTCTTGCAAGATTCTGGAAACTCCCAGATATTCCACACTGGGAAATTATAAAATCTCAAGTTCAGAATCATTGTAGGAGAGATAGGGATCTTGAGGCAGGAAACAATTTTAGTCCACAAATAGAACAATGGGAAAATTGGGTTTCCAAGTTGGAGAATACTAGGGTTTAAATCTCCTTTAGGGACTAGACATGTACAAGGTGTTCTTGAGGGCTAAGTTCTTTGATCCAGTTAAGTGTTAGCGGAGTGGTTGGAAGACAGGAGAGGGTAAAAAAAGTATGTTTCATCTTACTTAATGTCTTCTGCCTTCATATTGATACAACCTATTTGATCCCTATTATATGTTACATACCAAATAAGGTATATTGCAACATTAAACTCAAGCAGTTGTGGATAGTCTCTTGATGTGTTCCTCCATATGTGTTTTTTCTTTATTTTTCTGGGTTTTTTCAGTTTTTTCTTCCTTGATTGGTTTATTGTCGAAAGAGAGGAAATCAGATGTAGATGGATTTAGTCCTATATATATTATTATACAGGATCTACATACAAACTACACGTAAATTTTTCGATGTAATATTTATACTTCTTGTGTTCATGTATTACTGTGTTTCTTTCAGTCTCTTTTATACATGTTTTAAGATTGTCTTTTGTCTAGTGTGAAAAAATTTTTTCTTTTCTTAAGAAAATAATAAAGATTATATAAATAAAAAAATTAAAAAAAGCTGAGAGTTTCTGTATTGAAGAAAGGACGAGAAGACTAGTCAACAGGGCCTGGAGGACAGAACTGTGACCAACATTTGTGGGCTAAACCATTCAAAAATTGTTTAACCCAATAAGTAATAAGATGAGACAGAGTCCAGAACCTTCACACACTATAACAAGTTCACTGAAATGTTCTCACTTTAACTTACACTGTACAGTGAGGGGAAAAAAGTATTTGATCCCCTGCTGATTTTGAACATTTGTCGACTGACAAAGAAATGATCAGTCTATAATTTTAATGGTAGGTGTATTTTAACAGTGAAAGACAGAATAACAAAAAAAATCCATAAAAAACGCATTTCAAAAAAGTTATACATTGATTTGCATGTCATTGAGTAAAATAATTATTTGATCCCCTATCAATCAGCAAGATTTCTGGCTCCCAGGTGTCTTTTTCACAGGTAATGAGCTGAGATTAGGAGCACTTTCTTTAATGGAGTGCTCCTAATCTCAGCTTTTTAGCTGTATAAAAGAAACCTGTCCACAGCAGCAATCAATCAATCAGATTCCAAACTCTTGACCATGGCCAAGACCAAAGAGCTGTCCAAGGATGTCAGGGACAAGATTGTATACCTATACAAAGCTGACATGGGCTACAAGACCATTGCCAAGCAGCTTGGTGAGAAGGTGACAACAGTTGGTACGATAATTGCAAATGGAAGAAACACAAAGTAACTGTCAGTCTCCCACTGTCTGCTGCTCCATGCAAGATCTCACCTCGTGGAGTTTCAATGATTATGAGAACAGTAAGGAATTAGCCCAGAACTACACGAGAGGATCTTATTAATGCTCTCAAGGCAGCTGGGACCATAGTAACCAAGAAAACAATTGGTAACACACTATGCCGTTACCGACTGAAATACTGCAGCGCCTGCAAGGTTCCCCTGCTCAAGAAAGCACATGTACAGACCCGTCTGAAGCTTGCCAATGATCCTCTGAATGATTCAGAGGAGAAGTGGGTGAAATTGTTGTGGTCAGATGATACCAAAATATAGCTCTCTGGCATCAACTGAACTCGCTGTGTTTGGAGGAGGAGGAATGCTGCCTATGACCCCAAGAAGACTATCCCCACTGTCAAACATGGAGGTGGAAACATTATGCTTTGGAGGTGTTTTTCTGCTAAGGGGACAGGACAACTGCACTGCACTGCATCAAAGGGACTATGGACGTGGCCTTGTACCTTTAAATCTTGGGTGAGAACCTCCTTCCCTCAGCCAGGGCATTGAAAATGGGTCGTGGATGGGTATTCCAGCATGACAATGACCCATAACATGCAGCCATGGCAACAAAGGAGTGGCTCAATAAGAAGCACATTAAGGTCCTGGAGTGGCCTAGCCAGTCTCCAGACTTTAATCCCAAAGAAAATCTGTGGAGGGAGCTGAAGGTTCAAGTTGCCAAACGTCAGCCTTGAAACCTTAATAATATGGAGAGGATCTGCAAAGAGGAGTGGGACAAAAGCCCTCACTACCCAACTACAAGAAATGTCTAACCTCTGTGATTTCCAACGAAGGTATTGCCATCAAGTACTAAGTTGAAGGGGTCAAATACTTATTTCATTCATTGACATGCACATCAGTTTACAACCTTTTTGACATGCATTTTTTCTTGATTTTTTTTTTTTTGTTATTCTGTCTCTCACTGTTAAAATACAACTACCATTAAAATTATAGACTAATAATTTATTTGTCAGTGGTCAAACGTTCAAAATCAGCAGGGGATCAAATACTTTTTTACTCACTGTATAGAAAGAGAGGGGGTGGGAAGATGTTGCATGCTCTTGAAGATCAATCATGCTGCTGGCATTCTATGATGAATTAACAAAAACAACTTTTTTTTACAATTAGAAGTCTATATATGAATTTTGTCCATGATTTTAAAGTAATGCATAACAAGGCTATAATAACTGAAATCGTTTTTTTCAAGAATCAAGATGAATTAAAAAGCAAAATGTTATGATAGATTAACATTAAAAAGTAAAAGTCCATTTCCTACTAATGAAAACTGAATAAACTGAAAACTGAATAAAATGATCCCCGTAGTGTAAAAGTTGGTTCATACATCTCTTGTGTACTATAGTTTTGGTTCCATCGTAAGCTAGAACTGAAATTAACCTAGGGTGGTCAAGTTATCTAAGGACATTGCGTTCTACAGTTATCTTTGCAAACCCATAAATGTGTAATGCTAAATTTTTTATAAATCATTCTCAATAGACTTATTCCTGCGGTTCTGTTAAGTGCATAACGTTTTAAATTGTGTTTTTAGTTTCATATTTTCTAAGTATGTGACATAATCTGTTAGTTGTGGAAATTATATATAAAACAAACCAAAATATTTTTTTGTCAGCTTATCTTTTTTGTATACCTTTCAGTGGAGCAAAATAGAAACATATAACAACATGCATTTATTGAAGATTATGTCTGTTGAAGCTTATAGAATGAAAATAACAGGTTTTTATACAATTGATTACCTACTGAGTTGGTTTAATAGCAGTGTTTAAGTGAGAAAAGGATTGTTCAAACACCCAATAGCTCTTAGAAAGACGTATTAAGTGGTTAAAGTGGCCCGGTCATCCTTTTGTTCTTTTTTTTTTTCATAATGATTATATTCCATCCCTTGTCTCGTGTGCCTTTAGTTACATTTATTATCTTGTTTCCTTTTGCCATGTCTTAATATCAGGGATTTTCTGATGGATTGTGGGTACAGCTGATTCCAAACTGAAATTGAACATTTTGTCTTCTTTCGTCAACTTGACTCCTATACATGAGAAAAAGTAGTCCCCCTACATTTCATTTTGTGTTTTATAAAAACATAAGCACTCAGGATAGATATAAAAGAGATTTAGTCACTGTGTTATATTGTCATAAAATACTGAGAGAGGATTCAGAGCCTAAACGGGATCACTTTATTGTATCAGTACTGCCAGGCCTTGGATTAACATAGGGGCTGATGAAGCTGCAGCTCCAGGCCCATGTCCATGGAATAGGCCCATTTAAAAAACACACTACTCTGAGGTTTGCCACCTGACCGGCATTTGAGTGTCTCAGTGTCCCCTATGTCTCCCAGTGTCCCCATGTCTCACAGTGTCCCCAAATGTCTCAGTATCCCCATGTCTCCCAGTGTCCCTATGTCTCCCAGCCAGTGTCCCTAGTGTCTCAGTGTCCCCATGTCTCCCAGTGTCCCTATGTCTCCCAGCCAGTGTCCCTAGTGTCCCAATGTCTCCCAGTGTCCCCAAATGTCTCAGTGTCCCCATGTCTATGTCCACAAGTGCTCCCATGTCTCCCAGTGTCCCCAAGTATCTCAGTGTCCCCATGTCTCCCAGCCAGTGTCCCTGGTGTCTCAGTGCCCCGATGTCTCCCAGTGTCCCCTACTCTCCCAGTGTCTGTGTTCCCATGTTCCTCAGTGCCCCTAGTGTCCCCAAATGTCTCAGTGTCCCCATGTCTCCCAGTGTCTCCATGTCTCCCAGTGTCCCAAAGTGTCTCAGTGCCACATGTCTCCCTGTGTCCCCAAGTGTACCAGTGTCCCCATGTCTCTCAGTGTCCCCATGTCTCACTGTGTCCCCATGTCTCTCAGTGTCCTCTAGATGACATGGGGACACTGGGAGAAATGGGGACATTGAGACACTGGGAGACTAGGAGACTAGCCGACATGGGGACACTGATACTGTGATACATAGGGAGACAGGGAGACATTGAGACATTGGGAGACAGGGAGACATTGGGAGCAATTCATCTATACAGCAGAATCAAACTGTATTGTTGGTGATTTTACAGAATTTTATGTCACTTCTTGTGATTTACATCATGTGATGTCACGCATACATAATTATTTATACAAATGATTAAGGCTGGTATTTTTTTCCACGAAAGGTGGCAACCCTAACTACTCTTCACATACTCTTGCTTAAAGGAACACTACAGGGTCAGGAACACAATCATGTATTTATGTCAAATTCACCATCTAGCCCTCTCTTGCCTCCCTAAATATAGTACAATCTTACTTGTATTCAAGTCTGCAGATGCTGGCTCTGCATCTCTATGAGGAAAGTTCAGTGTCTGCATGCAGAGGGTGGAGACACTGAATGGCAGTGCTAGCAGCCAAGGAGTGGCCAGTGGAGTTATTTTCTCTGAAAAGACAGTGTTTACTGCAAAAAGCCTGAAGGGAATGATTCTACTCCCCAGAACAACACTGTGGCATGTCCCCTTTCTTCTACACTCACTACATACATCTTTTCTCTGTCCCAGACTACAGGAGCATCTGCCTGCTAGTAAGATGGTAAGGAGACAAGTGGACATGTGAGTGCTAGGGGACAGTCCTTAGAAAGCGTGGCGTAAGCGCATCATTTGATGCATTTATGTCAAGCTCAGGGTGCTGCCTGCATAGTATGCCCTTAGTTGGACTGACTGCATGGGTGGCAGGCAGCCTGACATTCATTCAAGCCAGGCTGGCCTTTTAATTCTTTGGACAGACATGCCCCCTTTTTGGGCATGTTCGCCCCTTTTGGCAGTTCTAGTCACCTGATTCGCATCAGTGGCACACTCTTTTACCCCTGCCATTGACTTTCTGCTTCACTGGACACTGCTGTTAGAGGGTATGGATTTACTTGAAAGATGAAAGCATAAATTAGAGGGAGATTAGCATAGAGTATGTGTTTTCTTATAGCTGCATCCTTTGAGGTTCCCTCCAACACCATCTCCATCAGATACATGACGCTTAGGAGGTGTGATTGTTTTAGTGTTTTTGGTCGATAAGATTCTGTAATTAGGCTCATCATAATTGTCAGCAACAGGCCCACTGGGCTCTTAATCTGGTCCTGAGTACTGCACCCAACCCAGCTTGAGATGCATCTACTTGAAGGATATCACAAATTTTAAAATTGGTCCAGGATGTTTACTGATTGTTGCTTTTATTTTCTCAAATGTTTTCTGCAAAGTCGTATCCGAAGACCAGCATGCATTTTTCTGAAGTAGGGGTGCTGTTTGCAGCGTTAATCCCTGTGAGACCTTTGAGAGATAGTTGAAATTACCCAGTGCTGTTTCTAGCTCTTTTCTGGAGGTTGGTGCTTGCATTTTGGTAATGGCTTGTATTTTGTTGGGATCAGGTTTAAATTTTTCTTTACTGACGATGTGCCCAAAGTAGTTTACCTCCTCAACTCCAGTCTGAAATTTGTTTGGGTTTAGTTTTAAGTTTTTCTCACAACATCGCTCAAGAAGTGCAATTAGGTTTTGGTTGTGCTCGACACAGTCTTTGCCATAGACCAACAAATCATCAATTATAACTTCCACACCCTGCAGACCCAAAATGAGCTCATGCATTTTTTCTGGAATATTTCCTGAACAGATGCTACCCTAAAAGGAACTCTTATAAAACGCCATCGTTCGACAGGGGAGTTAAACGTGGTGAGGCGACTGCTAGTCTCATCTAGACGCAGTTACCAATACCAAGATTGTGCATCTAACACACTGAACACTGATGCTCCAACAAGTTTATGTGCTATATCCTATAGAGTAGGTAATCTGTAATGTTCTTGTATGATTACCTTGTTTAAGTCACGTGGGTCAATGCATATTATGACTAGGCATGTGCATGGGAAAATATTTTGGTTCGGTTCGGCATTCCAAAATTTGGCACTTCGAAACTTCGGAAATTTGGTAATTTCAGAACTTCGGGACCTTGGCAATTTGATACTTCGGCACTTCTCTTGCAGCTGCTTGGTAGATAACTCCATAGTTCCCACGGTATTTCCCAGTGGCTGCTCACTGTTTAAAAAAATAAATAAATAAAAGGGTTCCCCCCTCCCGAGCTCCCCCTGTGCTTTTAAACTAAAGGGGGGCCTATTGCCCGCCCCCGCCCCACTCCTGAGCGGTGGTTGGGGCCTAAATTAGAATAAGGGGGGACTTAAAACTTACAATTTGATGTTTTCTTTCTTCTAAAATGTTCTTTTTTCAGACCCAAAAAAGGCCAAATAAAAATCCATAATAACCAATGCACTTTAAAAAAAAAAAAACAAGCGAAAAAAAATTATCCATCTTCACCCGGTGAGGGCTCAATGCCTTGCCCAGCCCTGCAATTAGGCTCAGAGCACTCTGATTGGTGGGTTTAAGCCATCCAGAGTGCTCTGACAGGTAAATGAAGAGACTGACAGGTAAGTCTCTACTTTTACCTGTCACAGCACTCTGATTGGTTGGCTTGAAATCCACCAGAGTGCTCTGTGTCATTTTACACAGCGTGGGAAAGTTCTTTGGAATTTTCCCACGCTGTGTAATTTGACTCATAACACTCTGATTGGTGGATTTATATGAATGTGTGTTACTTGATTGTTGTAAGTGTTGCAAATGCTTACAGCTGAATCCTGGCTACGTTTGTATACTTTTTATTTAAAATTGTATACCATGTAACATTCTTATTCTTTCACTGGGTATATTAGTACTTAGGCAATACTGTGCTTCAGAACTTCGGCAACTTCGGCAATTTCGGAATTGCAGGACCTCGAAATTTGTCCGACTTCATATTCGGACCGAAACGAATTGCACATGTCTAATTATGACTGCTCCTGTGTTTTTCTTTTCTACAACCACCATGGAGCTGACCCATTCAGATGGTTCTGTAACTCTTTTGATCACTCCTAGCTCCACCATCCTTGAGAGTTCTTGATTTACCCTGTTTTGAAGAGCTAGAGGTATTTTCCTGGGAGCTTGTATAACAGGGCGTGACCCTTCTTTTATGCGAATTTTGAATTTCCAAGGAAGACATCCAAGTCCTCTGAATACATCACTGAAATCATGCTTAATGGTATTAGCTGTAAGTGTGTTGCCATTACTATTGACAGTCATTATAATTTTGATAAGTCCAATCTCCTGGTTTGTTTGCAGACCAAGCACTGCAGGGGCCTGAATTTCTACTACAAACAACTGCAAGCCACTTTCAGATCATTTATATGCACACATAGGCGTACGCAGCCTATTGCATTAGGGTGTGCACCCTAAAGCTCAAACACACGCCGCATGTATATGTATGTATATATATATATATATATATATATATATACACACACACACACATATATATATATACACACACACACACACACATACAATGCGCTGTGTGTGTGTGTGCTGTGTGAGGGTGGTGTGAGGGTGCTGTGTGTGTGAGGGTGCTGTTAGTGTGATGTGTGTGTGTTAGGGTGCTGGTAGTGTGCTATGTGGATGAGGGTGCTGTTTGTGTGCGTGTGTGTGAGGGTGCTGTGTGTGTGTGTTAGGGTGCTTTATGTGTGTGGGTGCTGTTTGTGTGCTGTGTGTGAGGGTGCTGTATGTGTGTAGGTGCTGTTTGTGTGCTGTATGTGTGTGGGTGCTGTGTGTGAGGGTGCTGTATGTGTGTAGGTGCTGTTTGTGTGCTGTATGTGTGTGGGTGCTGTGTGTATGAGGGTGCTGTATGTGTGTAGATGCTGTGTGTGTGTGTGGGTGCTGTTTGTGTGCTGTGTGTGTGTGTGTGCTGTGTGTGTGGGTGCTGTTTGTGTGCTGTTTGTGTGCTGCATGTCTGTGGGTGCTATTTGTGTGCTGTATGTGTGTAGGTGCCCTGTGTGTAGATGCTGTGTGTGTGGGTGCTGTTTGTGTGCTGTATGTGTGTGGATGCTGTGTGTGTGAGGGTGATGTATGTGTGTAGATGCTGTGTGTGTTGTTTGTGTGCTGTATGTGTGTGTGCTGTATGTTTGGGTGATTGTGTGTATGGTGTGGGGGCAGATTACTTAATATCCCCCCTCCCTTTTTACCTTATGTACCAGAGGTACTGCTCTATGGAAGCCACTTATGGTGAAACGCGTTTATGGTTATTAATTCTGTATTTTACTGTGTATTTTAGATCAATAAAAGTTTTTTGGCTACTTTATTGTACCAATCCTCTTTTTATTGCACTCTTTATGCACTTTAAACAACTTTTTTTTTACCTATTCCTGGCATTTTAACCTTTCCTGGTTACTTTTACTTCCACTGGCAATTTTAAAGTTCCAGTACTCCAAGAAATCCTAGGTGGGGATCATACCACCGGCGCCTATCCATAGAGCAGTACTTTTCTCTACTACTCTCTTAACCTATCACAATTGAGAGCACTATTGCTGCTTTTTATTCTTCTATATTGGAGCCTTGGATCACCAGACGGTGCTGACGGACGTATCGCCGCTACATATCCTATAAGCGGGGATTATACCGCTGTACGCTATCCACACCAGAGCTGGCCATAGCTCCCTCAAATGTGAGTTTTTTACCTCTTCTTATCTGCACATTGAACCACATCAAAATTGAGAGCACTATTGTTGCTTTCTGTCTTTCTTTTCCGAGTTCTGGACTACCAGACGGTGTTGACGGAGACCCCCTCCCTACATATCCCATAAGCGGGGATTATACCGCTGTACGCAATCCACACCAGAGCTGGCCATAGCTCTCTTGAATGTGAGTTCTTTACTTTTTGTTACCTATCACACCCTGAACTTTCATACTATACCATTAGTCGCCTCTACCTCTCTTGTATTTACATATACGGAGCGGTCTACACCAGACGCATCCACAGAGGAACTCTATCAAGTATCCTAGACCATCTATTGGCACCCTAGCAATACTTTACTGGACTATCTACCCTTATTTGGTGCAGCCCTTCCATATCTTTTTGTATATATGGGAGGTGCCTGTGTCATCATCTGAATTGTCCATTCCATCTATACTATATACTGGTCGTGGCTGTGGCTTCATAGAGCTTGTTCCTCTATTACACATTCTGGCAAAGTGTCCTTTTTTTCTGCATTTATTGCATGTTTGGCCTCTTGCTGACATCCATTTGTTCTATTTTGTGACTGTTATATTGCTTTTCAATTGCTCTGATCTGTTGTGGCTCTCCCAGTACCTGCAAGTCCTTTCTTGACATCTCGTATGATCTTGCAATTCTGACTGCTTTTTCAAAGGTTAAATGCTCTTCCTGCAGTAACTTTTCCTGAACATTTTTATACTGGCTGCCCATTGTATCCTGTCTTTTGTCAAATCTCTAGAGTCAGGAAAAGCACAGTCTTTAGCCAGTAGCTGCAATTGTGTGACCCATTCATCCACTGATTGACTGCCCCCTTGGTTCCTCTCATAGAACAGCTTTCTCTGCACTGTGGTATTTTTGCGTGGATTACAGTATGCATCAATCTTTGCAAACAGTACCTCTGTCTTTTTCTTGTCCTCTGCAATGTCCATTTGCACACCATGCTCTGCATACATCACAACCTGTTTGGCCCACACTGATAAGAAAGTATGCAGCCTTTTGTTGTTCAACAGTCCAATGTGTTGCATCAGGTCCTGCATAAACCAGCTCTATCAGCTCCCTCCATTTTGCCCAGTTCTCTGATACATTGCCAGATTCTAGATCCAGGGCAGGCGTGTTTTTAGTGCACCCCACTTATGGTACCATGTGTTATATTGTCATAAAATACTGAGATAGGATGCAGAGCTTAACCAGGATCACTTTATTGCGTGTATCTCTCCTTCACCACTGAACTATATCCGGTGACCTATTTCCAGTTCCGTGTTACATGACAAGATTTAAAGTGAACCAACACATTAACTATTTAAGGTAGAACAGTGCAGTTAAACAATTAACATTAGAGATGTCACAAACAAAATGACAAATCATTACAGGAACAAGTAGCTACATAGAAGTAGATTAAATAAAGTTTATTTTTTGGTGACAGGGCTACTTTAAAGATATTCCTGAAAAATCCCAATTGGAATAATAATGTATTTAAATATGACTGTAAAAATTTATTTGAGAATAAAAGAATGTGGTGGGTGATAAATAACTATTGAAATTTACATTTTCAAGAAATGTGACATGAACACTTTTTCTTCTGTTCACTTAATTTCATGTACATCTTCCAAAGTATAAAATTCAACTCAACGACATATTTACAACATGTATACAACATTTGCACCTACAATTGAGACAATTGAGGTTATTTACTAAAGGATGACTTGTGAATTGCAATTTCATATTTTTGAATAAGCTTTAATGATGATTTAATATTTTTAATACTCTTTTAAAATTATTTATCTTCTGGGCTGCCAATATCAAGTTGTGCATATGGTACCTGGATTTAACATTTCACACGACTCTTCAATAGTAATTCATGCCCAAATTGTTCTGTTTTTATTATGCTTTTATTAAATGTCATATAGAAAATAAATGTAATGAATTGAAAAAATGTTGTTCTGTTTATATTATGCTTTAAATAATTTTTTTAAATAAATTATGCACATTATTTTCTAGCCTCCTTTTTAGCCAATAAAATGCTAATGAGTTGCATTAACAACGAAATGATTGTCCATGACTGGTTACCTGTCTGCGCATCTATTCTTGAATTGTGATTCAAAGCTGTAGTATACAGCAGGCATATGCTCCAAGGAATCCATGTTTAGACAAAGAGGTGATTATATATTCAACTCATTTGCTTATGCCCACCGAGAATCCGGCAAATGTGAGATTTCTGTGGGAAAAGTAAGCTTTATGGTTTACCAATGTGTATATTTTTGTGTTTAACAGTGTATCGACTATCCACTGACTTCAGGTGGAATGGGTTTTCAACAAATTTTTCCCCACCATCTCTCTTTTGATGGATAGATGATTGATAGACAGAAACACAGACAATTTTATATTTATTTATTTTTCAGAAAAGCAGATACATATTGCACACATTTATTTTTGAGCTTGTGAAACATGTGTCACTACAATGAACAAGTAACTGGACTATGGTGTGTTACAACATGTGCACAAAACTGCTATGTAAATAATTTTAAAATCATGTCACATGTAAAAATAGTCAAAATTGGCTTTTTTGATAAATATTGATATTTGATAAAATTTTCACTAAAAACATTTATTTTTCCTTTTTAGATTTGTTTTGTAAAATAAATTATTCCTAACATGTACAAAATGGTAAGGCAATCTTTGAACTTTTATTTTTTGTTTTTTAACAGAGAAATACAGCCTAATGATGTAAAAACGTACCCTAGGACATGATGCAAGCTTGGCACGATCCATAATTTCTTTAAAAACAAGGATTAATTTTCCAAGCACACTTTTCTTTACCTTACCTCGGGACTGGATTAAGAAAAACAAAAAAAGGCAGGCAAGTAAATTAAGACATTAAAAAATAATTATTATATCAATACTAATTAAAAAGTTACTAAATATTAAATTAATTTAACAGTTTGTAGGAGATACATGTAACATTTTGAAGAAGATACTAGATACATGAGTGGATGGTTAATGTTAATTGCAGTTATAAAGGCTGATATTTTTAAGAATTAAGCAAAATAATTTTTGTAGGCATTTGGGAAAAGGATGGCAAATAAGCAAAATGACAACATTAAACAAAAGTTAAAAACAAATTTGATCTATAACTGAATTTTCAAAGTTTTCTTTAATTAGCAGACACAGTAGATCAATTTTATCTTTGCGATTTTACCATTTATATCAGTTAAATGGCACACAAAATCTCTGAGATAACATTTGCTGGAAATAAAATTAGCAATTATACATTTGCATTTGGTAATGCCATCTCATTATTTATTTTACAGATTTTTAAAATAACATCCAACTTTTTTAATTATACTCTCATCGTTCTTTTATTTAGTAAAATAAATAGGCATTCTATTTATTTATAGCTGAAATATAGTTTAATCCTGTAAACATCAGCAGACTGTAGAATCATCCTAATTAATTACTTGTTTTTAGTCACAAGAATTAGGATTGCAGCTTGGATACTTTAGTGTAAAAAAAAAAAAAAAAAATCTTTCACATATGTAGAAGCTGAAGTCCCGTTGGGTTGCCTTCCTTACTAAGTTGTCTTTATTTAATTTTTTTCATCTCAACAACCTGTTCCCTCGATCCTATTCCTTCATATCTCATCCGCACTGTCTCCCTCTCTAGCTTTTCCCCTCACTAAAATTTTCAATCTCTCCCTTTTCTCTGGCACATTTCCCTCACCCTTCAAACATGCAACCATAACCCCAATTCTGAAAAAGCCCAGCCTCGACCCCAACTCCCCATCCAACTACCATCCTATCTCGCTACTGCCATTTGCCTCCAAGAGTTGTGTACACCAGACTGACTGACTTTCTCGAAACCAACTCTCTGATTGACCCCCTTCAATCTGGATTCCGCGCTGGTCATTCTGTCGAAACGGCTGTGACCAAAGTATCCAATGATTTAATTGCGGCCATTACTCTATCCTAATTCTCCTTGATCTCTCTGCTGCCTTTGATACTGTTGATCATCAACAGCTTCTTCGCATTCTCCGTAATTTTGGTCTACGGGATACTGCTCTCTCCTGGTGCTCCTCCTACCTCTCCCAGTGCTCTTTCAGTGTTTCTTTCTCTGACTCTGCCTCCTCCCCCAACCACTCTCTGTCAGCATCCCCCAAGGTTCTGTCCTTGGTCCCCTATTGTTCTCTATCCACACTGCCTCCCTTGGTAAACTCATAGGCTCGTTTGGCTTCCACTATCATTTCTATGCTGATGACACGCAAATTCACCTATCCTCTCCTGATCTCTCTCCGCCCATCTTGACTTGTGTCTCTGACTGCCTCTCTTCGATTTCCAAATAGATGGCTGCTCACTTCCTTAAACTCAACCTGTCCAAAACAGAACTTCTGGTCTTCCCTCCCTTAAGTGTTACTACTCCTATGTCTGTCTCCCTCCAAGTCAACAGCACTACCATCACCTCTACCACGCAGGCTTGCCACCTGGGTGTTCTTTTTGACTCCAACCTTTCCTTCACCCCTCACTTCCAATAAATCGCCAAATCCTGACGCTTCCATCTCAAAAACATAGCGCGCATTTGCCCCTATCTAACCCCGGATGCGGCTAAGTTGCTGGTCCATGCTCTTGTTCTCTCTCGCCTGGTCTACTGCAATACTCTTCTCAGTGGTCTTACGTGTTCCCAGATTGCACCATTGCAATCTATAATGAATGCGGCGGCAAGGCTTATTTTCCTGTTCTTTCGCACCTCCCACGCCTCCCTGCTCTGTCAATCCCTGCATTGGCTCCCAGTTAGATATAGAGCTCAATTACAAATTTTGGTGCTTGCTTACAAGTCCCTACATAATGCTGCTCCAACCTACCTATCCTCCATAATACACAAGTATGTCCCATCAAGGCCCCTACGCTCTGCCAAAGACCTACGCATATCCTCTGTCCGTAATCCCACCTCAAACGCTCGCCTCCAAGACTTTTCCAGGGCTGCACCTCTTCTGTGGAACTCCCTTCCCTCCTCCATAAGAATTTCACCCAGTCTCCACTCATTCAAAAAAATCATTGAAAACTCACTTCTTCAAGAAAGCATATCAATTAAACTGTTAGCAGGTTTTTATCCTCCACCCTCCATGACTCCTCTCCTACAACTGTCAAATATTACTTACTTAACCCTCAGCGTCTATTTTTCTAACAACTTACTTCATACCCCTACTTTTACCCTTTGTGTCACTATACCCAACTCCCTCTAGAATGTAAGCTCATTGAGCAGGGCCCTCCAACTCTGTTCCTGTACGTCGAGTTGTCTGGTTACAATTAAATGTCTGTTAGTCCACCCTTTGTACAGCACTACTGAATCTGATGGCGCTATATAAATAATAAAATAATAATAATAATAATGCAACATAGAAAGAAACTGCATGAAAACCAAACAATACATTTTGGATGTCTGTAAGACCACCCCAAATAAACCCATGTGTTGTGGGATGAAGGGTAATTCTAATAATTTAAGGAATCAATTCTATATTTTCATTACCTATCTACATACAAAATCATGATTGTCACCGAGAAAGTATCACATAAGGTCTTCTCTTCCTGCATAAATAATATATTTTTAAGAAATGTATAGCTGCAGCATTATCTGCCTTCTTTGAATTCAGTCAAATGTAAAATTTTATGACAGCTTTTAATCGACTAAATTAAAGATGAGGAATTAAATTTTTTGCAACTTTGCTTGTCAATACAAAGTTGCGTAAGAATGACAAAAGACAGCAGTGTCTCTTGAAGCACTTTGTGTAGGATTCCTGTGCACAATCATTCAAATTGTATATAATTTCCTGCTCTTCTAAGGAATAGTCAATCCCACACAATCTAACAAATAGCTAGATCGATTCCTAATACTTTCTTTAAGTCTGTGAAATGTCTGTATCTGGAAAATACACAACATTCAAGAGTGTTATTCTATTCTTGTATATGAATGTTTAAATGTGGTTCACAAGTAGCATATAAGCTACTAACCCTTTCAACACTCAGACTGCACAAGAATGATTCACTTTCGTAAAACTGAAGAGAAGGTAAGATATAGAATCCTTCGATCTATGAGAAGATAAGAATGTCACAGACCCCACATTATAAGGGAATGAACCCCAGACCTGGAATGGTGAATATGCTAGTGACCATATATATCCTAGCAACTGAATAATTCCATTCATTGTATCATGTATCATCCATGTATCAGGATGTCAAAACACATTTTCTCAAATGTCCTGGCAGAGGTGCCTATAGGACCCAGTAACAACAGAGGTGTCTACAGGACTCAGGATACATTTCACCCAAACTGCACATGAATACCAGTGATATAACGCATCTATATATGCTATTTGTGGCACACACTATGATTTGGATTGTAGTGAGTGCCCAGTTTATAAATGGTTGTACCTACGGATCCCACCTGTTCCTAAGCAGGGACCATACTGTCATCAACACTCTAGGTTATCTTGTCACATATAATGCCAAAATCATGATTCCATGTTCCCTGGTAAGGCACAACATGTGTATATCATTAAGAACACCTCTGTGGATTCCAGGTTCAAGGATGGCACTGATTGTTAAGTAAGTGATGCTTATTTATACTGTCATCAACAAGTCACTAATGTTATCGTGTACATGGCAAAACAGTGGCACTCAGTTTATTCACAGAGCAAGCGATTCTGGTTTTACAAGGAGCGGGTTCCTAGCATCAAGGGCAAATTCTACAATTGCTGCCCATGCAATGAATCTACTTCAAAATATTTTGGGCAATACTAAGCCTTCATGGCATGTTCCTGTTGTGTAGTAGCTGTACTGTTGTGAGACTATATACTAATGGTGAAGATGTATGTAAGGGCTTATCTGAGTTGAGAAGCAGACACAAAGGACCTCACAACTCGTTGCTGGAACTGTCACCTTTTTGTAGAATATGTACGTCCGACAAAAATGGTCTTTAAGGATCGCAGACGTACCTAGTACGTCCGAGGTATTCCTTATCACTTGAAAAGAAGGTGGGATGTGGGTGGCGCTAGTGGATAAGTACTAAAAACAGGAAAACAAATATATAGTATAGAAAAATATAAAAATTAATAAGTAAAGTAAAAAAGAGAGTTCCAGAGGCAGAGTCCAGGATACCTTTAGAATACCCTATGTTAAAGCCAACGATATTTCCTTTCAAGGGGAAGCCGCTCTACGAGGTAAGGATGTTCTTAAAGTCTGTATGTGGAGATAAAAGAAACAACTGATGGTGCAGTATATTCAACAATCAGGTAGCAGCTAGTAAAAAGTCTGATATGATCCTACTCATGTTTTTAAGAGCTAAGGAACTAGCTCTAGTATGAAGTGCGTACAGTGGTATAATCCCCACTTGTAGGATACGTGAGATAGTGTAGATACTGTCTTGTCTAAAGGAGGGTCATATGAAATATAAAAGGAACAGCAATAGTGCTCTCTATTTAAAAATCAGGAGTACAGAAATAGAATATAAAGTGGTTACTCACATTTATATGAGCAGGCGGACTGCTCAATGTATAGGGCTTGAGTGGTATAATCCCCACCTAGGATTCTTTGGAGTAATGTCTCACATGAACAGGATAAAAACTCAGAAGCCAGGTAAAAAAAATATTAAAATAAAATAAAAAAGTAAAATGGCAACTCACAGAAAGAAAGTGGCCAAAATACAATACAGTTATTAAAATGTCCACAACGCATTTCACCAGCAGGCTTTATCAAGTGGAAATGCAGAGAACATAACCTGGCAAACATGGGTTTATAAAGGGAATGAAAAGAGTTTGTGTAATTAAAAAAATGGCACCAAAATGATGTCATAATTACATAATTAGTATATCTAAAACAAAGTTAGAAACTCGTATATACATATATATTGAGAAACAAAAGTGTATACATGATTAAAATAACTAGCAATATATATATTGAAGGAAAACAGGTCATGTGATCGGCAGCCATTTTCCGTTAAGGATCATGGGGACTGTAGTTTAGCCACCAGTATTGCCCTAGTGACGATACACCTTTCCTTGTAAGTTTTATCCTGCAATCCATGAACCACTTTAGTATCCCTTCTCTGAACTCTCACTAAAGTATCAATATCCTTCTGGAGATATGGTCTCCAGTACTGCGTACAATACTCCAAGTGAGGTCTCACTAGTGTTCTGTACAATGGCATGAGCACTTTGAGAGAAACCTTTCATTTTTCTCTCAATCGAAAGGTTTCTACAAATGTAACAAATGTATAGTATGCAGATCAACAGACCCACAACTCAAATCCCAAACCACCCACTACACTTTCAATAACACTAATATTACGTATCCCATTAAGGATTTTTTTAAGTTGCAACACAAAATTTTTTATATACCTCCTGGAGTGCCCATGCGGTCTCCAATATGTGGGTATGACCTCCAGATTCCTTAAAATCAGACTGGCCGAACATTGTCGTAACATTAGTAAAGGATACCTTAAACACTCTGTATCAAAACATTTCATCACACACAATAAAAATCCAAATTCCTAAAATGTATTGGTATTAAAAAATGCAAACCTCTATGGAGAAGTGGGGATTTTAAAAACTCTTGTATTAGACGGTCTAAATGTTGACTTTGATCTTTTTAATTTTCTTTAACAGTTTATAACTATGCATTGCTCACACTAATTGTATTAACAAATTGTCATATTAGAGACATATTTTATTCAACATCCTGTCATCTTATATATCCCAGGACCAATTGGTATATTTATTTCGCTTTGATTTTTAATTACATTTTTATTTATTTGTATTTTATTTTAAAATTATGTATTTTTTACATATATTTGTTATTTATGGTCGTGGCATCAAAAGCCGTAATGAGCATATTAGAAGTAGGTATGTAAGATCCCAATACGAGACCTGTAGTAATATGAAAAAGTCAGTTGTGATGTGCTGGAACCTACGATGCAGTGGGCTGGGCCTGTAATAAAAAGAGGACCCACCCTAGATAAAGATATGAGAAAAGGGAGTGGTGGGAGGGGCAAATTGCCAGGCTGAACGATAATGGGGAGCGGTCTGGCATCCTTAAGAAGGAAAATCAAGCCCCTGCCCTAACTACAGGCCCGGCCTTCCATTTATGGTTGTGGCATCAAAAGCCGTAATGAGCATATTAGAAGTATAGTAATATGAAAAAGTCGGTGTGGTATGCCGGATCCGACGATGTGGTGGGTCTGTAATAAAAAGAGGGCAAAAAGAATATATCATACAGAACTATACAGCCTACAAATCAAGCATTAAAGAAAGAAAGGATTGGAGGTAGCAGTGCTCAAAGATAATGAAACAGGGGAATATCAGTAATGGTGGTAAAATAATAAATAATATGTCACTTTTAATTTTTTGAATTTAAAATCCCCAAAAACTTAGGGCTACATATATATCTTTCTTTATAAACTCACACACAAAAACTAAATAAAGATAAATAAAATAAATTAGATAATGTAAATTGTAATGTCCAGAAATCGTCCTGTACTAGGACCTGACAAAATTGCCAATAGTTTAATAATAGAAGGTAAAATTGGAGTACAATTGTTTAAAGTATCCCTGTATATAGCCTGAGTGGACGATGGTAAGCCACCACGATAAGGGCCATAGTATGATAGTCAAGTAATTGACCACATAAAACTCAAAACATTGTTAAATGCTCGTTATTGTGAGCAAGGTAATGCTTTTAGCGAAGAACAGTGTCTAAGAGTTAATTAGACTAGAAGAACGATCTGCTGGGTTAGTGACAGGCTCAGAATGCTGGAGTATACCAGGTGTCAATAACCCTATGAATGGATAGCATAAATTGTTTGGTTATTAACTGCCGGTATCCTCCATAGGTTATATTATAATCACATAGAACAATTGGCCGAAACCCTCGCTCACAGAGCTGAGTGTCTCAAATAAAAATTTTGGCTAGGTAGCCCGAATCAATGATAGTTTAATACCAGCGTGGTGGATGAACTACCAAATGATTAATAAAGCTATTTGCCGTAGTGTTTATTTGCTGTATAAATGGTATTGTCTCATGAAAGCAGTCTGTTGCGAAAATACAAAAGAGTAACTAAATGACAATATTACCCAATGCAGATAGCAAGTCAAAGTTAGTTTGTATCAAAAGAATAATAACAAGTTCTCTTGTTGAGATCAGCAGTAACTCATTGTTGAGAATGTACGTTTTATTAATTTATTTATTATTTTACCACCATTACTGATATTCCCCTGTTTCGTTATCTTTGAGTACTGCTTCCTCCAATCCTTACTTCTCTTTACTAGTTAACTCAACATAGGGGTTTCCCCCCATACGGAGGTACTAGTCAATATAAGGCTCCAATTTTCTCTCCCCTTTTTTTCTCTCTTTTCTATTATCTAAGTACAAATCAAGCATATTACATTACATATACATGTTACGGAAGTCTTGGCGTATTTAAGAACAGGTTGATGTATATATCTGGAGTAAGTAGAGGCCTCCATTGTCTCAAAGTCCCATTAAAATGTACTGAATATTCCTGGAGGTATGGTTGTCAGCACTGATGTGGAAGGAGTGACCTACTTAATTACCTGAATTAAGACCTTATCTGACCATGCAGTAAAACCCTGGGATAAAGTCTGAATTTACTTCTTGTGTAGAGTATTGTTGTGTAAGGCTAGTAGGAGCAGATCAGGGGAACCTTGAACAGAGGTTAGGTTGTTATCCAGCATTATTACTGACAGAATTCTAAAATATCATTAGTAGTACATATTTAAGTAAAAGGTTGCAAAAGAAGTAAAATTAACCAGTGTACTCGAGAAGATTGATTACAACATAAAAATGTAGCCATAATCGGTTAAACTGTAGACCCTCAGCAGGAAGCCTGTAATAGAGAACAAGGTAAGTTAACAGTAACAAAGTTGTCAATTCCTGGGATATGGTCAGATATCGATAAAGTAGGAATTAGTAGCTGACCAAGTCGGTATACTCACAAAGTGCATATGACAAGATGTGTTCGATACGTGAGAAGTGCCACAGGTGAGCCAAAATACTTAAACGACCCTAGAGTTATGACATAGGAACATATTACCAACATTACAGTGAGTTATAGTTAAAAAAAAAAAAAATGTCCACCCTCCCGAACCCATCCGTTTTTCACATTGAAATTTGCCAGATTGATTATGTTGCCTTTGATAGCGTATGGTAACACAGGAATAAAAATTACCGCCATGATGGCATACCATTTGCAAAAGAAGACAACCCAAGGTATTGCAAATGGGGTATGTTCAAGTATCACTATAGGGTTAGAAACACAAACATGTATTCATGTCCCTATAGTGTTAAAACCACCATACAGCCCCCCTGGGCCCCTCATGCCTCCATAAATATAGCAAAATCTTACGGTATTCAAGCCAGAAGCTGTAGATCTGCATGCGGTGTGCCTAAAAAAAACAAGCAGCCTGCTGACATCATCAGAAGTGGTGGCCTGATCCAATCACAATGCTTTCCCATAGGATCAGCTGAGACCGACAAGGAGGCAGATCAGGGGCAGAGCCAGCATGATTCAAACACAGCCCTGGCCAATCTGCATCTCCTAATAGAGATGAATTGAATCAATGAATCTCTATGAGGAAAGTTCAGTGTCTGCATGCAGAGGGAGGAGATACTGAATGTTTGGATGCATTTTAGGCAGCCATGACCCAGGAAGGATCTCTGACAGCCATCTAAGTAGTGGCCAGTGAAGTTATCACTAGGCTGTAATGTAAACACTGCATTTTCTCTGAAAAGACAGTGTTTACAGCAAAAAGCCTGAAGGTAATGATTCTACTCACCAGAACAAATTCAATAAGATGTTCTGGTGACTATAGTGTCCCTTTCAGTCTTTTTAGTAGCCATTACGTCACAAACACTGGCCAAAGTTAGTTTTCATAATAGTTTTTTTGCATTTTTAACACACAATTATAAATGCTAACTTTGGCCAGTGTTTGTGATTAAGTGGCTCTAAAAAAGATTGGACATACCCTGGGTTGTCTACTTTGAAAAAATATGTACATGTGAGATGTGATTCAGAGATTTATGACAGATAACTGTTACAATGTCACTATGGATACATATTACATGATGAAAATAATGGTATCTTTAGAAAGACCATTTAACCCCTTAAGGACACAACTTCTGGAATACAAGGGAATCATGATGGAATATTTCCATCATGTGTCCTTAAGGGGTTAATGACGAGAAAAGAAATTATAAAATATGTGTCGGTACAGTAAATGAGTAATAAGAAAATTACAGCTAAACACAAACACAGCAGAAATGTAAAAACAGCCCTGGTACTTAACGGTAAGAAAATTTAAAAATGGTCTGGTCACTAAGGGGTTAAACATTTAGTAAATCACATCACATTCCAATTCAGTACAGCCACAGCCAGTGCACACATAGGAATAAGAAATAGTAACATTATTTCATACCTCCTTTTTCTGTACAAGGGAGGTATAGTTTCACTTAAATTGTAGCTTTAACCAAAGAAACAGTGCTTTAAAAAAAACAAAAAAAACACCAATGTCTTTGGTTAGAGTAACCCTTACTACCTTGCCTCCAACACAAAAAAAAAAAAAAAAAACTTTAAAAAAATTAAAACTTAAATCCATTTAAGCAACTTGACCAAGATCTCTCCTCAGCCTGAACCTCCTCTGCTGACATCAGGCTGAGGAGAGTACATAGTCTGCAGGAAGGGGGTGGCTGTGCGGCCATTGAATGCCTGTTGCCAGAATGCTGTGTGTGATGATGACAAGCGTCCAATATATGGAACGGAAATTAGCCAGTTGTTCTTTTTCTGTGCTGGCTAATGATGTCCTGTGGCCCTGCTGTAGTAGAGTTACACCTTCTGCAGTAAATGGGTCAAACTTTGTATATGAAGTTTTTCAGAGCAATACCCTGCACATACAGCCTCCACCCTACACTAAACTAATTAACTAATGGAGTAACCTTTTAAAGATTTGAATTTGTGTATAGGGGGAGTATGAATGCAGGACTTGTGTCGTTACTAATATCCTCCCTGCGGTTTAACATTTTGGAACCTATGATGGAAAAAGTATAGTTTAATGAAATATTATAAGTTACACAAACCAACAACACATGGAGAGGCGCAAGTGTATTAAATAGCTAGGTGCAAACCATATTAACACTCGCTCAAATGTTTCAAATATCCAAATATCTATATAATATAGAATGCACACTATAACAATTTCAAAAAACTAGCTTTATTATGTTCAAAAAGTACCAAAGTAACAACATACAAAAAAATAAACACAATGACAGAAGCATGGGCAAATACAATAATGTAATGGTAAAATACCAAAAAGATTCTTACAAGCCACAAGACAGAAACACGAGTAACCAAACCCCCTAACGTTTCGGCACCAACTGGATGCCTTTATCAAGGGTATATTATAAGCTACATAAACATTATTTTCTATGAAAAACATTTTTTTTTTTCTGTTTCTCATAAAAAATGTTCTTTCCCAGACGGGGACTGGGATTGGACCCATTGATAGACACATTGTTTGTCATTTGTGTTTGACAGTAGTTCATTCCCCTACAGTGCTTTCTATAACTAATATACTGAACACTGAACATATACAAAAATAGATAGATGATTTAACAGTTGGTACAAGAGCTTTTTGGTTTGTGTGCCCATTTAACAATTTGCTTTAGCATTTTTTTTTTTGGGGGGGGGGTCATGATCATTTCTGCATTTACGTAATCTAACCTTTAATTTTACTTATTTTATTTTATAGTGTATTCATGTATCCTAGCTACTCTGAGACCAGGTACCAGGAATCAGACTGTGTCTAATGTATGGCTAATAATGCTGGAATTTCGCTATAGGCTAAGTAAGTAGTAAACATTGATTTAATTTCCTTTAGATTCTTGGAAAAAGAAAATAAACAATTTGCTTTTCTGTGGAATTATCTATTTAACAATTATATTATAGCTTCTAAATAAAGATTACAAAACAAGCTCACTAAAGTGATCCTATTTACAAAAACAGGTTAGTTTTATGTTTTTATTTAACTAGCCAGCATCATACATGGAAAATTGATTTAACGTTGCTTTATTACGGCTAATTGTACCTTATAATAAGGAAGTAAGCAAAGTGAATTGTTTTAATGGTTTTAACATCTATTAGAACTTAGTATTGTGGTCCCTTATTTGTCTGTCTGTCATTATTTGTTTCTTGCTATTTAAATTGGCATGGTTTCTAACTCTACTTACATCGGACACAGAAAGGATCTCTAGTGGCCGTCTGAGTGACTGCCACTAGAGGTGTCCCTAGACCAGGGATAGGCAACCTTTGGCACGCCAGATGTTGTGGCCTACATCCCCCATAATGCTTTTACACACATAATGCTGGCAAAGCATCAATGGAGGTGTGGTCCAAAACATCTTCAGTGCCGAAGGTTGCCTATGCCTGCCCTAGACACTACGCAGTGTTTACATTAAAAAGCCTGCATGGACAGGCCATGGACACCATAACCACTAAATTAAGCTGTAGTTGTTCTGGTGACTATAGTGTCCCTTTAAATATGTACAATATTCTTACAGTTCATTATTTTTTATGTTTAGCAGACTTCTAGTCACATCCATACTCCCATCAAAGCCAGCCTGAGTCATATTTGAAAATGTTTTAGGAAACAGTAAATAATAATTTTCATGTTACTTTATCTAATTAAAAGACCTGTGTGTGGCCCTTGACCCATATGTCAATGTCATTTGTACTACCCTGTCTAGGATGTAAAGCTATGGAGGCAGCACGTGAACTGCAGTGTCACAATGTATCAATTAATCCTTCAATTATGGAATAAATGCTCTACCTGTCATTTCATAGTGGAGGTTAATGCATTTTTAAAGTTTATTTTATCATAATGTTCATGAGGCTTCAAACCAGGCGTGTAAGACTTCCTGAGTTTCAAGGTCAATGACAATTTTAATGCCAAATGAGATAAGCACAGAGTGCAAATAGTATATTTCTGCATCAACAGGCATTGATACGTCCAGCTTTTAATTCAAATAAAATGTTATAATTCAGTAACTACTAACATGTGAGAAAGTACTTATTGTACATAATAGAGGTGGAGTTTTGTCCAGAATCTTTTAGAATAAGCATTTTATACAACATTCCACTAAAATTCACACAGACTACTCTGTAAAGGTAGGTTCATTTTAGCAGTGGACTGAATATTCTGTTGTAAATAAACTACGAGACCCTCAGGCTACACACCAGCAACACTGATGAGATAAAAGTAAATTGGCAAATAGTAGATAGCAGTTTCTGTGACAGGAAACTGAATTAACTGAAAGCTCAAATTAGAGATTGCCAAGGAAAATCCCAATTTGAGGAATTTCTACTGCACCAATAGAACTTTTAGCTCACAGCTACTGTCTGTTCAGTCTTCACCTTAATTTCACAGAAGACATCAACCACATTGAGCAGAGAAAAAAAATGAGCATCACCTTTTTATAGGTATAAACAGTCAGCAGATACCATACAATTTAAAAATAGTAATTTACCCAGTGGATGTACAAAATTAAGCTATGTGCTCAAGCTCCGACTACTCCTGGGTAGCAGCAATGCCTATAGTCAGCATCTATACATACAATAAAACAAAAAAAATAAACTTGTGGTTTTTTTCATGGATGTAATAGATTCCAAAATTACTAGATTACATATGAGATAATATTGAAGATAAATGTAATCATACCAGTACATTGGTATTGGTTCTCCGCTGGGTAGAGATGATTGGACAGTGATTGCTCAGCTAGTGCCAGTCCTAAAACCATTCAGGGATGCCACTGAAAATGTAAGCTTGAACACTGCCAAACTGGGACTGTTTTCACCCATCTAGAGAGCAAGATGGGTGTCTTCCTTGAACACCAAGAGGTTGTTTAAGGTGACCCTCTACCTCCTGATATAGTAACTCAGGAGGTCAGGAGGCTGAAGGATCAGCTTAAAGTTCACCTACGTGAGCGAACTAATAATTCTCCCAAATGCATGTTAGCTTGCCTGTGTGATCCAAGGATTGAGGGAAAGCTAGCACTCAGATCCAATAGCCTAACAACTTGGAGGGAGAAACTAATTCAGAGTGTGTGTGACAGGCAGCAAAAGAGGGGAATGCTGACAGAGGGAGTAGTTCAGCAGGAGGTTGAGATGTCTGCTACTTCCACTACTTCTACACAATTGAGTGGAGCAGCTGCATTTTGGGAAGAGTTGCTTGAGGATATAGTTGGAGTCACCGAGAGTGCTAGCAGCAGAAAGTGGTCAGAGCTTACCTCTCTGAACCTTTTTTGCCCCTCGTAGCTATTAGGATGAGAAGAAGAGTGTGCGGCCTGCACTCTCATTGGTTGCGCAGGAGCTGCTATCATGTCCGCCAATCACTGTCCCAAGTGAGCGTGTGTTTTCGGTAACCGGTAATATACTGAATCCACAGCGCTCACAAATGTCACCTCATCTCATGGAGCAGATTGCCTTTCTTAAGTTCAATCTGCCCAAATTGGGGTATCCTGCTCTTCACTTTGACTGTAATTGGGCTTAGGGATTCTAATTATTCTTTCAGGTGATATGCTGGATATCAAGTATTAATGTTGGAGAGAAATGAAAACAGTTATTTTATTTTCTCTCTCTATTCTCCCCCCCCCCCCAAAAAAAAAGTAAAACTAATGTTCCCTTCCCCTTCTCCCCTAATGCCAAAAAATCTCCCTTCAGGTGGTACCGGTTTCTCCCCTCTGGCTGTGTCTAACAACGGTGTGGAAACGCCTGCTATTTCTGCCAGCGCAATCAACTAATGCTAGGGCATTGTGTTTGAGCTCTGGAGGTCCGCTCCCCACGCCAAGGACCGAAGGAGTTTGGATGCTATGCCCTGGGGGTGAAACAGGGGAGTGGGTCGCCAATTGCGCACTCACTCCTCTTTACCATTTTATTTCTATTTTGCTGTTGGTGGCAGCAAAGCATCTCTTTTTCTTTTTTATATATATTTTTTTCTCAATCCTCATTATTCTTCCATTCTCTCCCTCCCCCCAATACCTTAAAATCTCCCTTAAAATGGTACTGGTGTTTCCCCTATGGCTGTGTCTGACACCGGTGTGGCAACACCTGCTACCTAGCCGCGCAGAAGGAAGTAGGAAGAAGGGAGTGAGAGTGGGACCTCTGACTCCCATCAATCTGAGCCACCACTGGACCCCAGGGAAAGTCACCCTCCTGCACCTAAACGCTAGGAAACAGGAGGGTGACTTAAACATTTTGTGTGTGTGTGAATGTGTGGCTTGTGTATATGTTTTTGTATGTGTGGCCTGTATATGTGTGTGTCGGTCTGTGTGTGTGTCTGTCTGTCTGTCTGTCTGTCTGTATGTATTTGTGCCTGTCTGTTTGTATGTATGTGTCTGTCTCTACGTATGTATGTGTGTCTGTCGGGGGTGAGGGGTGGGTCCTCGGATCAGTTTCGCACCGGGGCCCCATGGATTGTGTGTACGCCACTGCTCCCCACGCCAATGTCCGAAGGAGTTTGGATGCTCTGCCCTTGGGATGAAACAGGTGAGTGAGTCGGCAATTGCCCACTCACTCCTCTCTATCATTTGTGGTTACATTTCTATTTACTATTTAGTTGCTAATCTCACTTTTTCCTTTTTCTTTCTTTTTCAATTTTTCTTATGATTCAAATAAAAAACATGCACACACATAAACAACAGCACACTAAAATTATTTTACTCATAAAAGTTAGTATAACAAACCACATCCATTCCAGACCAATATTCCATTAACACTACCTCAATTACTCAACTACTAAGGCCTGTAGTGTGAGATCAGCTACTCACACCCCTTCCCCCCAAAAAAATTGCCAACCAAATTTCTGGGACTTTCTCTGCAATAAATACCTGCTAAGGTTAAGTCTACCATACAGCCACTAGAGGCTATCAGAAATCTATATCTATCAAATTTCTATACCTATGTCACTTCCACATCTCCAGAAGTGACGCAAGATCAGCTGCACGCATGCGTGCTAGAAGGCCTTGGGGTATAGAATTCTGGCGGAGGCACTGCACGCAGCACATCCATCAGATATAGCAATCTGATATACAAATCTGACAGGTGAACTGCACATGTGCACGGTACATCTATCATATTTCTATACCACAGCTTTCACTGATGGGCAGTGATACACTGGGGATGGGGGAGTGCCGTGCACATGCGCAGTACACCAGTCAGATTTGTATATCAAATTTATATCTGAAGAATGTGCTGTGCGCATGCACAGTACACCCGTCAGATTTGTATATCAGATTTATATCTGATGGATGTGCCACGCGCATGCACAGTGCACCCGTCAGATTTTTATATTCTAACCCTTCAGATCAAAAGTCCAGCTATGCAAAAGACATGTTATGACATGTTAAAATACTTTGTTCATGGGATTTCCCTGTATTGTTCAGGAACCGAACAAACCCACGAACTGCGGACCACATCTGTGCTTCCCCATTAACCCTGCATCTCCCTTATTTAACACCACATAAGCTGTGGTATATAAATCCAAAACATGTACTGCGCACACGCGGAGTACACCTGTCAGATTTGGATGTCAGATTGCTATATCTGCGCAGTACATCCATCATATTTCTATATCTGAAGGATGTGCTGCGTGCATGTGCAGCACATCCATCAGATATTGCAATCTGATATACAAATCTGAAAGATGTACTGCGCATGCGTGCAGCACATACTTCAGATATAGAAATATGATGGGTGTTCTGTGCATGCGCGCAGCACGTCCATCAGATATAGCAATCTGATATACAAATCTGACACCCATTAGATTTCTATATCTGAATGATGTGCTGCACGCATGCACAATACATCCGTCGGATTTGTATATCAGATTTCTATTTCTGATGGATGTGCCGCGCGCATGTGCAGTACACCCGTCAGATTTATATATCAGATTGCTATATCTGATAGATGTGCTGCGCGCATGAGCAGTACACCCATCAGATTTCTAAAGCTGAAGGATGTGCAGAGCGCATGCGCAGTACACCCGTCAGATTACTATATCTCATGAATGTGCCGCACGCATGCGCAGTACGCCCGTCAGATTTGTATATCAGATTGCCAAGCACATGTGTAATACACCTGTCAGATTTATATATCTGATGGATGTGCCGTGCGCATGTGCAGTACACCCGTCAGATTTATATATCTGATGGATGTGCCCCACGCATGTGTGGTACACCCTTCAAGTTAATGGCCCAGCTGATCGAGCGTCATCATGTGCGCCGCCTCCACCATAATTCTATCAGAATTCTATAGCCTGAGGCCTGCTAGCGCGCATGTGCGCAGCTGATCTTGCGTCACTTCCGGTGACGTGGGAGCACCGGAAGTGACGTAGATATAGAAATCTGATAGATATAGATTTCTGATAAAACAGCGGCGTTTTGCAACATTATATTCCTATGGGAAAGCATTGGATTGGCTGAAATTGTCAATTTTGAAGATCGCAGCCCAGGAGGCAGAGTGTGGGCGAAACCAGCTGTGATGGACCCGCACAGCGCTGTTATAAGGATAAGTAATTACAATTACATTGCTGACAGTGAAAAATCACAAAATCACAAAACTGTGATTTTACAGTTATAGTGACAGGAGTATGTTTGTATTTCTGTTACAATAGTGTTCCTCTAAAGCTGAACATGGTGGTTTTTTTCCCTCTATGTGCTTAAGTGACCCAACCTTCACTTTTAAAAGACTTTAATAGCATAGCTGCCAATGGTGTGGGTGGGTAGCAAAAGCACATTGAGGAAAAAAATAAGTTTTAAAGAACATGGAATAAAGAAAATGATTTTTTAGGAATATAAGTGCACTTACCGTTTCGTCAGGCTACTTATAGAGAGAGAATGCTGCTTCCCAGGTGACTGTCAGGAACGGGTGCTGCAGAATCTTTCAGCACACACTTCTGCTAAATAGTATGTTAGAATCACTTTGAATACCTGCATGTGCCACACGTCCATATTTTTTGCTCTACTTTCACTGAGATCTCAAGGAGCATCAGCAGTATGCCATTCGTAAGTAGCGGAGGAAACATAGCATAAAAAGGCAAGGATATGTCATGATGTGCACTTCCTGTTAGTCCGGCCGAGTACAGGAAACAGATGCTCCCAGTGCCCGCGGACTATACTGGGCTCGGCCACGCTACAGGGAGATAGGGGGGGCAGGGGAGAAAGAGAAATTGGGAGGAGGGGGGGAGGAGATTGAGAAATTGGGAGGAGGAGGGGGGGGAGATTGACATTCATCACATATACACAATGCAGTACACAAGCAATGCAACCGTTACACACAATGCATCCCTTACACACATTCAATGCATCCCGTACATACACAGAAACACAACTTGCAGCCCTTACACATACAAACACAGATTCACACAATGCATTCCTTACACACATATCAGGACATCCCCTACACACTCCACCCCTTGTGAACAAACTCATTGGTGGAACATGAAGGTGGACCCTGGGACCCAGACCTTGAGCTGTGTAAAGGGCCCCCCAAAAATTGAGCTGCTTCCCGTTCTCCCAGAACATTGATTTTTGTGACCACAGTTACAAACCACCTCCAGAGAGCCTGTTCTACACCAGACCAGTGGAGCCAGACTGCAGCTAGAGCCCATCATCATCCTCATCTGGTTGTAAGTAGTCAATCTAGTATATTATTCGTGGCACTAAGCTCTAATTTACCTCACATTAAAGAAACACTATAGTCCCCACAACCACTTCAGCTTAATGTAGTGGTTCTGGTGTCTATAGCCTGTCCCTGCAGGCCTTTTAATGTAAACACGGCGGCACTGCAGCACTGGCATTAGTTAACATGGCAAATCATATGGGTGGGGCATTGTGATGTCACATGGGGAGGGGCAGTAAACTTTACTTTTGCCAAGGGCGGCAAAAATCCTTGCACCGGTCCTGGCTGGAGGGGGCTGTGTGAGCTGTGGCCGCACAGTGCCCCATGGTAGTTAGGGTGCCGTGCGGCCAGTACAGCTCACACAAGCAAACAGCTGATAAACTGGGCGCACGGAGGAAATGTGAATGTGTGACTGTCTGCCTGTGACTGTGTGTGACTGTCTGCCTGTAACTTAGTGTGTGACTGTCTGTCTGTAATTGAATGTGACTGTCTGCCTGTAAATGTGTGTGTGGGGCTGCAGGGATTTTGTAGAAGGGGGCGGGGGTTTTGTATTGGGACAGGAGTGTTTATAAGGGGGATAAGCAGGGGATTTGTGGAAGGGGGTTGTGGGGGTTTTTTAGACGGGGCAGTACAGAATTTGTAGAAGGGGCAGGACAGAGGTTTTGTAGGAGGGGCGGGGCAGGACAAGGATTTTGCAGGAGGGGCTGACAGCGGTTTTGCAAAGTTTACAAATTGTAAGAAAAAAAGAAAGAAAACCTTTAACATTTTTTACAGGTTTTTTTTTTTTGGGTGGGGGGGGTGCTAAGCACAGGATCCGCCCCGGGTGCCAAATGCTCTAGGTACGCCCCTGTGTGGGGGGGACCTACTGTCCTCCCCCTGCCCCCCACGTGGGGTCCCTAAATATCAATAAGGGGGGACCTATTGTCCTCCCCCTGCCCCCACCCCTAAGTGTCGGGTGGGGGCCCTAAATTACTATAAGGGGGGGACCTACTGTCCTCCCCCCAGCTCCCACCCCTGAGCGGTGGGTGGGGGCCATTAATAAAAATTGGGGGGGACCTAATGTCCTCCCCCCTGGCCCCCACCCCTGAGCTGTGGGTGGGGGCCAGAGGGGAGGACAATAGGTCCCCCCCCCTTAATGATATTTAGGGCCCCCACCCAGCGTTCAGGGGTGGGGGCCAGGGAGGAAAACAATAGGTCCCCTCTTATTGAAATTTAGGGCCCCCACCCGCCGCTCAGGGGTGGGGGCCGGGGGGGAAGGACAATAGGTCTCCCCCTTATTGGTATTTAGGGCCCCCAACCACCGCTCAGGGGTGGGGGCCGGGGGGGGCAGTAGGTCCCCCCTTTAGTTTAAAATCCCCCACTCGTGTGTCGCGGGTGGGGGCTCAGGAGGGGGAATGTTTTTTTTTTGTTTTTGTTTTTTTAACAGTGAGCAGCCACAGGTTTAATGGACATAATTTAATAATACTAAGTAACCAGCTTATATAGAGGCCAATCACAACCATGCCATTATTATGCATGGCTGTGATGGCTTCTAAGAGCACACGAGTCAAATGCTTGTTGATTGGCTGCCCTGCAGCCTTTCAAAACGCGCCATTAAATCGCCGAACATGGATCCGGGGTTCAAAAAAAATCGTAATGTTCGGTACGAACCCGAACTTTACAGTTCGGGTTAGCTCAACTCTAGTAATAATATTACTTACATTATTATTACTTTCATGAGTCCATTTGAAAGTACATTATTGTTTGATTTAATTAACAATAATTTTCTTTCAATAAGCTTTGAGTAAAAAAAAAAAAAAACACACTGTACCCTACTCTTCCTTGTCAGAGATATCTACTTATTTATGGATCTATACGGCATATAAATTGGACTGATGAGCAATGACCAAGTCTTTGCTATGCTTAAGGTGTTATTTTTTCCCCTGCTTTATTCTATGTGATTTATTTTACTACTGTTTTTAATATAATGAAAATAACATGTGGTATTAAAGCCGACTGGTTAGTTACTCCTATTATTGAGGTTTGTATTGTACATGTATCTATAAAGCATATATCTATAAGCAATCCCTGATTGTATGAATTTGGTATAAAGAAAAACAAAAGACTGCAGTACTAAAAATATGACCAGTGCAATGTAAAAACAATATCCTGTCTGGTATAGCATCAATCTTTCTTACCACTATGTATGTATATTTGTACTTGGAAACATTGCTGAAAATCTGGCCATGAAAAATTTTAATTCCCAGATGTGGTGGGCCCAAGTAGGAGTCTGTATTAGGAAAACAGGATTCAGATCCATAGACTATGACAAAACACAAGACACAAAGAAAGAGTGTATGTAGGTGGCACTGAGAGAACTGTCCAAAGCTACACGAGGTGGCAAACTTCAGCAAAATGCAGAACCTCTGAGAGAGCGCTCGATATATTAAAAGGGGCACTCAACACCACCAACACTAAACATTATTGTAGTGGGTATGGTGCGCACAATCTTCGAAGGACAGTGCATATGGTTTCTGTCAAACTGCTGCTGCAATAATTCAGAAATGTAATTTTATATTATCCATACAAATCCTTTCTATCATTGCCCTTCAAACCTGAATGGGTTTGTATAGATAATACAGAAGAGAATCAGCCACATTATCCTGGTACCAGCAGTCTGGGCTTTGGGTTTCCATGACTCAAAAAAATTTTGACAAAAACTGAACAAAAAAAAAAAAACAACCTCTTTGCAACTAGAATACATTGTATTTGTATGGTTTTTAGAGCATCTCATGTATTCATTTACCGTCATAATAAAAGGGTGTAACCTGGGACAAAGTTTACCTACTTCACCCTCAAGCAGTGAATTGGTTTAATACGAATTTGGCCGACTTAATAGACAAGGAAAAAAAACATAGAGATCTGTTCGCTAAACATTGAAAAATTAAAGAAGGGTTTGCAGAACAATGCCGTAACTATAAGAAACACGTCTGCATCTCAGCTGTACTTTCCATGGCACATCTGTTAGAGTATTAGTTATTATTTATATAGCGCCAACAAATTTCGCAGTGCTTTACAGTGGGTGGATGAACAAACATGTAGTAGTAACCAGACAAAATGGACAGAAAAGGGAACAGAGGGGTTCAGGGAACTGCTCAATGAGTTTATATGCTAATGATCAAAGAATATTTGAATATCAAAATACTTAAATCTCCCAATAAGCATGCAAGAATATTAAAAGAAATACCATACCTATAGACATATTGAATATTATTTTTGCCTTAAAATATTTGCTTATTCTAAAGTAATTTTAAACTATTTCCATGTGTAACTATAAATATTAATGTAGCTGGAATTGAAAACACTGGATCAGCCTGTGTTTAAGTACAGCAGAAAACATTAAATGCAAGCTAAAATATTAATTCCCTTGACTTCATCGACACCTTGTGGTTATTTTCTTGTACTGCATATAAAATGGAATATAAAATGTAGGCCCACATACAATAAGGAATTTTCATTATTTAGGTACAAGAAAGTCTAAGTGCGTTGAGTCATATAAGGGTCTGAAAATAGAAGCAAGAAGGAGTACTGAAAAGTAAAGGTAACGGACAAAAAAAGAAATACCTATTCATTAAATTAAAAAAGCACATTTTTTCTTTGCTTATTATTCCATTATCTACATAATGGGTTTATGGCATCATATGCGCAGGGGTCATATTTTCCACTAGCCATGAGCCAGTGAAAATGTAACATTGGCAAGTAGAAATTCACCTCTAGTGAGTGTGCCATGAGCCCTTCAGATTTGTAGTGACAAACAACTTTTAAGATCTGGATAGTACCATAGGACTTGAAAATGTAAGTCTTCATTATTTTTTTTACATGACATCTATGGCAATGCTCAGTTTGTGAGTATCACTTTGTACGTCAATGCATTAGTGTGGGACAATAATTGGGTGAATAAAAGGGTGTATGCAAAGCAGAAACTTGTCTATGTGTAATGAAGCAAAATATAAACTCTACTGCATGGAGTGATTGAACGATAATTTTACGTCATGCCTTCTATAATCATGAACAGGGAACATTCTTTTCCTTTCTTTAGTACATCTCTTTTGCCTCTTTAGCTTCTATCTGGGCCAGTGTTTCTCTTTTTTCCCGGTCTCATTTTTCTAATATCTTTCTATCCCTGTCTCTGGAGCTTGTCTCTGTTGCTCACTCTCCAACAGCTTTGTAACTCCCAGTCTCTTTCCAACTTTTCCAGTTTATCTTCCATCACTTTATTACAGTCTTATCAGCCTAACTCTACCTTACTCGCTTTCTAACAATTTTCCATTTCACCACATTCCACTCTGCTGCCACTAATCCTTTAATTTATTATCTTCAAGCTAGTTTACTGGCTCACTCTTTGGTCAGCTTCTCCACTCCACCTATGCAACACCTCAGTCTGACCTTATGGCTTTAATGTTAATTTCTTCACATGACATTCAGATCTTATTCTCTTCATCCTCCCCCACATATGGCCCATCTTTCTCCTGGCCCCTCTTCACATTTCCTACGAATAACTTCAACTAAAACTGTATCATCTGACCTTCCTCCCCAGTTATCATCCTCTGTTTTCACCATCCCTACCCACCCCTCCCCCCCTCTTGCAACCTAGGTGTCATCTTTGGTTCCTCTACACTTTGACTAACATATCCTGTGCTACATCTGCCTGCTACTGTTTCACATTTTTAAAATTGCAGGAATGCAGCAAAAAAAAACAAAAAAAAACACAACACTAGGTGGCGCTCTTTTTCACAAAATAAGAATACATACAAAGGGATTTTACCTAATTGTTATCGAAAATGAATAAGATTCATACTAATTGTCCTTAAGCCTAACAATTACAAAAGAACCACGATAAAAAAACACAATTGCCAATTTAAAGGGGTACTGTTACTACCCAGGTTTATTTTCTTTTCATATTATGTTAACTTAACACTATATTTAACCAATATGTATCTGTGAAGTGTGAAAAATGAAAAAAGATATATACGTTCACAACTCTTTATCCAGCAAATGAGTGCCTCCATCTTATCTCGCTGTCAATCATTATTAAAAGGTCTGTCAGTAAAGAGAGAGCACACAAAGACGAGGAGGAATAAACAATGTTTCTATCTCTCCCCTTCATTTGCAAAGTTCACCCTGGCTTTGCCTTGTCTGTACTGGCTACAGTGATCAATTGGCAGGGTATACATTTTAATGTCATCTGATTTTTTTTTGTTTTTTTACTTAAATGTTACTAAAACATTTTTTTAAAACTTTTACCTTTTTAAAGCTTATTTTAAAACTTTTTTAATGTTAACCCCTAGTTAGCCTTACACCAAATTCCACAATTCCCCACTAACTTCCACCCATCCCAGCTAAATATATAATTTTTAAATATGTAAATGAATTAAAAAAATAAATTTAACCCCTGAGGGTTAAAAAAAAAAATTAACCCTCAGGGGTTAAATTTATTTTAATAATTAATTTAAATATTTAAAAATTATATATTTAGTTAGCTGGGATGGGTGGAAGTTAGTGGGGAATTGGGGAATTAGCTGGAGTGGGTGGGTGGTTTGGGAAAGGGGGGAATTTACTGTTAGTGCTGATTACTGCTAGTTAGGGGTTAACGGTAAAAGAAAAGTTTAGAAAAAAAATGTAAGTGTAAAAAAATTTAAGAAAGTGTAAACCATTTAATAAGTAAAAAAAAAGTTTAAAACGTGTTTTACAAAGTAAAAAAAAGTAAAAAAAAAAAAAAGTACATTAACAAATGCTCATTAGCACTACACAAGCTAGCGGAAAAATGATCCCACGCTAAGGTTCAAAATAGGCCTTTTGAATTGCCCTGGGATGTCTTCTTCAAGAAATTGTATAGCTAGCGGAAAAATGATCCCACGCTAAGGTTCAAAATAGGCCTTTTGAATTGCCCTGGGATGTCTTCTTCAAGAAATTGTATGCCTTTAAGGGGTAATTGGATTATATAGCCTTGTAAAATACTCTTAAATGGGACATGGACACAGCGTAAAAATTCAAAGTTTGAAAAAAAAAAACTGGAATGGCTGTGTCCCAAATGTGCCCCTTCAATGTCCACATATACCTGGCAAAGGTACATACGGGGGTATTGCTGTACTCAGCCGACATAGCTGAGCAACATATGAAGTAGTATACAGGGAGTGCAGAATTATTAGGCAAGTTGTATTTTTGAGGATTAATTTTATTATTGAACAACAACCATGTTCTCAATGAACCCAAAAAACTCATTAATATCAAAGCTGAATATTTTGGAAGTAGTTTTTAGTTTGTTTTTAGTTTTAGCTATGTTAGGGGGATATCTGTGTGTGCAGGTGACTATTACTGTGCATAATTATTAGGCAACTTAACAAAAAACAAATATATACCCATTTCAATTATTTATTATTACCAGTGAAACCAATATAACATCTCAACATTCACAAATATACATTTCTGACATTCAAAAACAAAACAAATCAGTGACCAATATAGCTACCTTTCTTTGCAAGGACACTCAAAAGCCTGCCATCCATGGATTCTGTCAGTGTTTTGATCTGTTCACCATCAACATTGCGTGCAGCAGCAACCACAGCCTCCCAGACACTGTTCAGAGGGGTGTACTGTTTTCCCTCCTTGTAAATCTCACATTTGATGATGGACCACAGGTTCTCAATGGGGTTCAGATCAGGTGAACAAGGAGGCCATGTCATTAGATTTTCTTCTTTATACCCTTTCTTGCCAGCCACGCTGTGGAGTACTTGGACGCGTGTGATGGAGCATTGTCCTGCATGAAAATCATGTTTTTCTTGAAGGATGCAGACTTCTTCCTGTACCACTGCTTGAACAAGGTGTCTTCCAGGAACTGGCAGTAGGACTGGGAGTTGAGCTTGACTCCATCCTCAACCCGAAAAAGCCCCACAAGCTCATCTTTGATGATACCAGCCCAAACCAGTACTCCACCTCCACCTTGCTGGCGCCTGAGTCGGACTGGAGCTCTCTGCCCTTTACCAATCCAGCCACGGGCCCATCCATCTGGCCCATCAAGACTCACTCTCATTTCATCAGTCCATAAAACCTTAGAAAAATCAGTCTTGAGATATTTCTTGGCCCAGTCTTGACGTTTCAGCTTGTGTGTCTTGTTCAGTGGTGGTCGTCTTTCAGCCTTTCTTACCTTGGCCATGTCTCTGAGTATTGCACACCTTGTGCTTTTGGGCACTCCAGTGATGTTGCAGCTCTGAAATATGGCCAAACTGGTGGCAAGTGGCATCGTGGCAGCTGCACGCTTGACTTTTCTCAGTTCATGGGCAGTTATTTTGCGCCTTGGTTTTTCCACACGCTTCTTGCGACCCTGTTGACTATTTTGAATGAAACGCTTGATTGTTCGATGATCACGCTTCAGAAGCTTTGCAATTTTAAGAGTGCTGCATCCCTCTGCAAGATATCTCACTATTTTTGACTTTTCTGAGCCTGTCAAGTCCTTCTTTTGACCCATTTTGCCAAAGGAAAGGAAGTTGCCTAATAATTATGCACACCTGATATAGGGTGTTGATGTCATTAGACCACACCCCTTCTCATTACAGAGATGCACATCACCTAATATGCTTAATTGGTAGTAGGCTTTCGAGCCTATACAGCTTGGAGTAAGACAACATGCATAAAGAGGATGATGTGGTCAAAATACTCATTTGCCTAATAATTCTGCACTCCCTGTACAGTCGTAGTACACATAAGGTTTGCAAAATATCTCGCTTTGTGAGTCAAAAAGGCAGAAAAAATGCTTATTACCACTACAATTGGTACAAGCTAGCGGAAAAATGATCCCACACTAAGGTTCAAAATAGGCCTTTTGAAATACCCTGGGATGTCTTCTTTAAGAAATGGTATGGCTTTATGGGGTATTTGTATTATATAACCTGGTAAAATACTCTAAAATGGGACATGGACACAGCGTAAAAATTCAAAGTTTGAAAAGAATTGGAATGGCTGTGTCCCATATTTGCCCCTCCGATGTCCACATATACCAGGCAAAGGTACATACGGGGGTATTGCTGTACTCAGCCGACATAGCTGAGCAACATATGAAGTATTATACAGTCGTAGCACACATACAATTTGCAAAATATACTGTGCAAACTCTCTTTGTGTGTCAAAAAGGCAAAAAAACGCTTATTACCACTTCACTTGGTACAAGCTAGCAGAAAAATGATCCCACGTTAACGTTCAAAATATGCCTTTTGAAATACCCTGGGATGTGTTCTTTAAGAAATGGTATGCCTTTATGGTGTAGTTGTAATATGTAGCCTGCTCAAGTGCTCCAAAGTGGGACACGGACGCATCAAAACCCTGCATGAAAATTCACACTTAAAAACCTTAACTTGTCACGTCTCTTTTACAGCAGTGTAACTTCACAAAATAGTGTCTAGGTCATACATTGGGCATATTGTTTTACTCAGAAGACTTAGCTGAGCATAATTTGGAGGGTTTGAACTTAGTGACACATATGAAATGTACAAAATGCCCAGCAAAAATGTAATCCGTATGTAACAAATGCCCAAAATTAATTTTTACAACATACTTTGGCATATATTGGTGAAAAAATGGGGACATGTTAAGGCACAATATGCACCATATGAGATACCCTGGAGTGTCTACTTTTACAAATGGTAGGCCTTTGTGGGGTTTTTTTGAACAGTCAAACTGCTATAATACTCCAAATTGAAGCATAGGCCCATTAAATCCGCCTCTCACAATTCTACTGTAAATGTTGAAACGGACAGGTCTCCTATATGGCACTGTAGTTTCACAAAATAGTGCCAAAGACATACAATGGCAGTACTCAGCAGAAGTAACTGAACACAAAATAAAACTTTGTACTGGAATAGCACACACCAACATTACAAAATACACATGAGATGTTCTTTGTTATAAGTTTGTGTGCCAAAAACCCCCAAAAAATAAATTTTACTCCATTATTTAGCAGAGATTTGCAGTGAAATGGCTACGTAGAAAGTGTCAAAACAACCTTAGGACAATAGCCTGTGATGTCTACTTTATATAAATATATACTTTTGTGTGCCAATTTTGTTTTCTTTTATGGCTACTAAGCTTACAAGACAAACATACCAAATTCTAAAATCGCTCCACATTAAAAGTTTATTTTACTCCTTGTGCTTTGTGAACTGTAACTACCAAAAAAAAACTTAAAATCCCAGACACATTATATATTCTGTAAATTAGAACTAAATGAATTTATTTTTTATTACTTTATTTAACCAGCACTAATTAGGCACACATTATTATTGCAAAAACTGTACAAAAAAATAAAAATTTTTGCTTTTTTTTTGCATTTTTCTTTTTTTATATAATAAATATATATATATATATATATATATATATATATATGTGTGTGTGTGTGTGTGTGTGTGTGTTACATCAAATTAAAGCCATTTCTGTCCTTTAAAAAACAGTATATAGTATGTGTGCAAATTGCAGTTGAACGCATACAGCAAGAAAATGAAAAAATTGCTTGTGTCATTAAGCATAAGACAAGCTTCTGAAGCTTTGTCCTTAAGGGGTTAATATATATAAGTTTAATAATACACACTATAAAATGCAAAGCAACAAAACAATAATAATCAATTTGCTATATTATACAGGATTTCAAATCAACAAGTCAATTCATTTATTTGACAGGCCTAAGAGTCAACATTATACCTCTTTTCCTCTACAAGCTTATCAGTAGAGGGCAATAAAACATATACAAGCTTCCCAGCTGAACTCAGCATAAGGAATAAACAATATGACACCCCTTGCATTAATGATACAATTATTGGTTTATTAATTAGTTGAATATCAACCAACCCTGCCAAGTATATACCACCAGTTTAACTACCATAACCTGGAATATATAAAGTTTCTAATAGCCTTAGTATGTATATATATTAAACTTATATAAGCTTAAAGAAGGAATAAAAAATGTTCCAACTTCAGAAGTTATATCTGACTCAGAGTGCAGGTAGAATGAGATATAACTGCTCTATCAATACGATGGGATCAGTTCACAATACACACACATAGGGCATTTAATAGTCCAGTTCATTTAAAATAAAGTAAAGAAAAACCTTAATACGTTACCAAAATAGTATGGTGAAATGATTCAGTTTGGGATTCTCCTCTCTGGGTGCTCTGGTCTGTAACTCAGTCTATTGCCCTTAGTCAGTCAATCTCCTGATTTCTTAGCCATTTGGGTCTCCTATGATCTTCAAAGATGATCTCCAAATCTTAAATGTCTCTTTTCTTAATTTAATCCCTATTTAACCATTATTTCCCCCTTCTTTGTAAATGGGCGGTACCTTGGGCTTAAATCTGGCTTTTGATTCAATATGGGCTTATCGTTATATTTAATTATTAATGTGGCCCTTAGGGACTTTCATCAGTAAATGGCACTATTTCCCTAGGTATGAAGACCTTAATTAGATCATTGATGACCTGGTTAAATAAATTAATTGACCCTTAATTCAACTATACTGGGGATATTTACAATTACTTTAAATATCTGTATTTGGTTATGTATATTCTTTAACATTATCCAATATATCTATCATTTATTCATCTAACCTGTACAAATAACCGATAAATACATTCATCTATACAAAATCAAATGATATTAGTGTGTGTGTGTGTATATATATACATACACACACATATAAAATTCCCTTTCCCCTATTTCAGTCAAGGGTGGAGTTTAAACATTACTGTAGCAATCACATGTTTTAGGGTACATTTGTAGATCATGCATGGTTCCAGTATACTTAATAAAGTTCTATTCATTATAATATGGAAGCAAGCTTTCTGTGACACCTCAGACTTTGGGTCTTGTGGGCTGGCAAACAGTCAGGTTTGTAATGTTTATAGGCAAACAACTCATTGTTCATTTGGTCCTTTGAAGCTATGTGGATTTTAGGTCCATTTTAGTAATGCCTCATTGTTCACTGTAATCCTTATACACGTATATCTCAGGGTGCAATAGAGATAAGAATTTCTGCTGTTTACTTCTCATGGTCGTTAAACAAAAGGTTAGTTTGACCTTTGATTAGTAAAGCTGAAACAATGTTGTGTAATGTCCATGCAAGTCTACCATCATCAATTTTGTTTTCTGAATATTAAAATTCATATTGTTCCAAATAGCACAACACCCAATATGGTAAATACTGTTGTTCATGTTAGTAGCAATTGTAAGCATTGCTTATTGGTAACTAGGCCACATTACTGTTGTACTGTCTATTGAAATATCAATACCTAACGTGCATTTGAATTGAACTGAATTATTATATATTGGACATTTGCCACCATCTCATGGTTATAAATACAGGGAGTGCAGAATTATTAGGCAAATGAGTATTTTGACCACATCATCCTCTTTATGCATGTTGTCTTACTCCAAGCTGTATAGGCTCGAAAGCCTACTACCAATTAAGCATATTAGGTGATGTGCATCTCTGTAATGAGAAGGGGTGTGGTCTAATGACATCAACACCCTATATCAGGTGTGCATAATTATTAGGCAACTTCCTTTCCTTTGGCAAAATGGGTCAAAAGAAGGACTTGACAGGCTCAGAAAAGTCAAAAATAGTGAGATATCTTGCAGAGGGATGCAGCACTCTTAAAATTGCAAAGCTTCTGAAGCGTGATCATCGAACAATCAAGCGTTTCATTCAAAATAGTCAACAGGGTCGCAAGAAGCGTGTGGAAAAACCAAGGCGCAAAATAACTGCCCATGAACTGAGAAAAGTCAAGCGTGCAGCTGCCCCGATGCCACTTGCCACCAGTTTGGCCATATTTCAGAGCTGCAACATCACTATTAATGAGTTTTTGGGGTTCATTGAGAACATGGTTGTTGTTCAATAATAAAATTAATCCTCAAAAATACAACTTGCCTAATAATTCTGCACTCCCTGTATGTTTTAGTATGTGTTGACACAAAACACAGCAAAATCAGGACAGAAGGAGTTGAAGTTCCAGAAGGCCAAATAGAAGATGTAAAGAACAGCTACAAATACCTAGGGGTACCACAAATGCATGGCAACCATGAGGAAGAAGCAAGGAGGATAGCAACATCCAAGTACCTCCAAAGAGTCAGACAGGTCCTGAAGTCCCAGCTCAATGGCAAAAACCAAGCCATCAACACATATGCCCTACCAGTTATCAGGCACCAAGCTGGAATAATAACCTGGCCAAGAGAAGAACTGGTCACCATGGATGTCAAGACCAGGAAACTACTTACTGTGAATGGAGGATTCCAACTGAAATCCAGCACCCAGAGACTGTATACCTGCCAGAAGGAAGAAGGTCGGGGCCTGATGAGCATCCACAAGTACATCATGAAGATGGTTCCCAAAGATGAACTGCTAAGGGAATGCCTGAGACTTACACAGATCGAGGATGCAGAAAAAGAGGAAGTTCCTTGGCAAGACAACCCTCTCCATGGGTTGTACTACTGGCAGATATTGGATGTGGCTCACATGACAAAATCCTACCAGTGGTTGGAAAAGGCAGGACTTAAAGACAGCACTGAGGCAACTAATCCTAGCAGCACATGAACAGGCACTCAGAATTATTAGGCAAATGAGTATTTTGACCACATCATCCTCTTTATGCATGTTGTCTTACTCCAAGCTGTATAGGCTCGAAAGCCTACTACCAATTAAGCATATTAGGTGATGTGCATCTCTGTAATGAGAAGGGGTGTGGTCTAATGACATCAACACCCTATATCAGGTGTGCATAATTATTAGGCAACTTCCTTTCCTTTGGCAAAATGGGTTAAAAGAAGGATGCTTCCTGGCTGATGTTTTGGTCACTTTTGAATGCTGGCGGTGCTTTGGCTGCCCACTTCCTTAAACTAAACTTGACCAAAACTGAAATTCTGGTCTCCCTCAAGTGTTGTTACTCCTATATCTGTCTCCCTCAAAGTCAATGGTGCTACCATCAGCTCCACCATGCAGGCTCGCTGCCTAGGTGTTCTCTTCACTGTGATCTGGATGTCTGTAGTGGTCCTTTAAGTGTATGTGTATCTGCATGCATCACAGTGAGAAGACAATGAACGTCCATAGGAAAGCATTGAGTAATGCTTTCCTATGGGCGATTTGAATGCGTGTGCGGCTCTTGCCACGCATGCGCATTCGCAGCTGAAATGCAGATCGGGGAAAAGAGATCCCCAGCGCCAAGGGAGTCCAGCGCTGGAGAAAGGTAAGTGCTTAAGACACACACACACTCTCATGAACAGACGCATGCACACTAGCTAACAGACACACATATTTACTGACAGTCACACACTCAGTGACAGACAGACATACACACTCACTGACTGACACACTCACTCACTCACTCACAAAACACACACTCACTAACAGATGCAAACAAACTAACACACTCAGTAACAAACACACACAGTAACACACTCACTGACACACTCTAACACTAGCACACACGCTCTAACACTAACACACACACTAACACTAACACACAGTCACACACACTCACACGTTTTTTTTTAAATTTAATCCCCCCAGCCTCCCTACCTATGGGAGAGCTGAGGGGATTCCCTGTGGACCCAGTGGTGTCACCTGGCGGGCACGTGTCACCTGTGTCACCTGACGTCATCTTCCGGCTCCGGTATCAGTGCGGTTCACGAGGGAGCTGAAGAGGGAGCACACAGGGGAGAGTGGTCCCTCGCGCGCCTGCCAGCCTGCCGGGTGATACCAGGGCCAGCCTCGGGGGGCCCTGAGGTGGCCGGCTGGCCACAGTGGCATACATACCAGGTCGCAGGGTGGCCGGGCCACCTAGTGGGCCGGGCCCAGTCACAGCTGCTACCCCTGCGACCCCGGTATGTACGCCACTGTATTGCAGTATGCAATGCTAACTTTATTGGACTAACATAATGTTTCAAATACAAGCTTTCGAGAGTTTTCCTCTCTTCTTCAGGTCAGAAGCATACTGCAATATATATATATATATATATATATATATATATATATGTATATATATATATATATATATATATATATATGGTATTTTGGCGCCTAGTCTACTGTATTAATACAGCTAATCCAATCTACAGTATCTATATATATATATGAATAGGAATAGTGATATGATACACTTCAATGAATATACATTTGTGCAAATATATAGATGCATATTCAGGGCTGGATTAATATAGAGGCTGATGGAGCTTCAGCTCCAGGCCCAGGCCCATGGAATAGGCCCATTTAAAAAAAAAAAAAAAATAGTTTTTGGGTTTTTATTTTGTTTTGTTTTTTACACACTACTCTTAGGTTTGCTACCTGACTGGTATTTTACTGGCACAGCCGGTATTTGAGGCTGCCTGGTCGTGCCGTTATTGCAGTAATACCGGCAATACAAATGCAGGTATTTTTATCAGTATAAACGGAGATTACTCTGCAATACGAGCACCGGCCAGTAGGGGTCACTGAGTATGGAGAGAGGCAGGGATAGGAAGTTACAGCATACTACTACTCTCTACTAGTCACTGATCCGTGGGGGAGCAGCTACACAGCACAGGTAAGTGCAGGATGGAGGGAAAGGCAGGCTCGCTGCCTAGGTGTTCTCTTTGACTCCGACCTCTCCTTCAAGCCTCATGTTCAATCTATCACCATATCTTGTCATTTCCATCTCAAAAACATTGCGCGCATCCGCCCCTACTTAACGCCAGATGCGACTAAGGTGTTGGTCCATTCCACTGTCCTTTCTCGCCTTGACTACTGTAATCTGCTTGTTACAGTTACAGTTCAAACTAAAATAGCAATCTTTATAACATTTAGATAATTCTAAACGGCTAATTATCTTTTTTCCACATCACTGAACCCACCCCTCCTTTAGAGACAATTAGTAGACATATCACTCCTCACTCAACTTAGCATTAATAAAGGATTTCCCATATATAAGCATTGGATATTGTCTCCTTTTTTTATATATTCCTGTCATATGTCATATGTGATGTACACAGAATGTTATGAGGTGTCACTTTGGGATTCCTTAATTTAAATTGTATGCTCGTATTATTAAGGGCGATCCAACACCCCTTGGATCCTTTTATTTGGAACATTTTTGTTTCTTTTCCTTTACCTGGGGAAAGGGGCCAAAGGTCTGCTCTTCCGCTATCGCCGGCTGCCGTTGGGGAGAGGGACCCGTTTTCTCCTCTCCCTGTAAGTTAAGCTGCCACTGGGGAGTAGGACCGACTGTCCCTACTCCGGTAGATGCGGCTGTGGTTGGGGATCTGGGCTGGCTCTGCCACATCCCCTTAGGGCCGGTGGAGAGAACTCGGTCTCATCTCCACCTGCCGATTGGGGGTCTTTCCAGGACCAGTTTATGAGGTCCCCTACTTCTAGAGCAGTAAAGCAGGGGGAACCTTAGCCAGGTGTAGGGTTGTAGGTCTGGGTTTGCCCCCCTGCTCTCCCTGCAGGGTATATTGGGGCGTAATTGAGCTGAGCAGGTGTTGGTAATCCTGCTCCAGCTCCTACTCCATTGTCACCAGAGATGTCAGTTCTTGTCTCACCTCATTAGCTTTAGCCCAATCATGTATTCCTGTAGTCATAGTTGTCCCAGAATCAGGACTCTCTAGCGCTTCCGAACTCTAGTTCTGCAAAGGCCTCCCACAACAGGCCAGGGCCCTTCTAATCCTAAAAAGAAACACAGCACTGGTTAGGAATGGAACAAATCCATCCGCCAGGTTGTGATGGTTGAGATATACAATGGGGCCTAACCCCTAGAAGTACAAAGAGAATAGGACTAATGGGTTGCAGATTATAAACAATCTGCCTCCCAAAAAGACCTTGTATCCTTATATGAAAAAAGCTACTCTGCAATTATAAATATAAAAGTGGAGCACAGAGAGCAAAAAAACAAAAAAACTCTTTATTAATCCCTCTTGGGGGAGAAACACACAGATGCTAAACAAACAAGTAATAAAATTAGGATCTAATTAGATAGAACCGACTAGTCCAAAAATAATAGTAATAGTAATATGGTCAAAAGAAATGCTATAAGTATGTGTGTGGCAAAATTGCCATAAATAGTAGCAAATTGACCAAAAAGGGGGGAGATACACTAAATGTAGCAAACTGAAGATCTTTAAATGCAAAAGTAAATGAACTCTATAATTGGAACAAAGAGTATATCAGGTACACAAAAGAATATATATGTGCAAAAGATATACCAGAATATGTTTGCAACATTGCAGGAAAAAAGCCTGCAGTCTAAATAGCCAGCAATATAAATGTTAAACAAACTGCCTAAACAGCTGTAGGAGATTGGGGGAAGGAGTCCCTAATATCTTGCTGGTAATAGACAAGTATCTAATCCCACCATGTGTGTGGCAGAATTGCCATAAATAGTAGCAAATAACTATAACCAAAAGGGGGGAGATACATTAAATGTAGCAAACTGAAGATCGCTAAATACAAAAGTAAATAAACTCTATAATTAGAACAAAGAGTATATCAAATGCACAAAAAATATGTGCACAAAGATCTACCAAAATAAATTTGCAACATTGCAGGAAAAAAGGCTGCAGTCTAAGTAGCCAGCAATATAAGTGTAAAGCAAACTGCCTAAACAGCTGTAGGAGATTTGGGGGAAGGAGTCCCTAATATCATGCTGGTAATAGACTAGTATCTAATCCCACCATAAATAAATAAATGATAGGACAGTCTGAAAACAAAATAGAATCCTAAATTAAAATCATCATCCGCTTTAGTGCAGTGCTCCTTCTAATCCTCACCCTTGGGCCTGTCATGCTCAGCCATCTGGGGGCATGCCGAACCATGTACCACCATAGCGCCTGGTATTCGTCGTCTCACCAGAGCTCCTTCCATACCAGGCTCTCGAGCTCCGTCACCCACTCATCCAGGGCCTGCTCTCCCAGGAGAGACATTCCCAGGGCCACTCACATCTGCAACTGCTGCTTTTCACTGGGAAGACTCTCTCCTCGCAGACGCTGTACACTGGGCTGTATCTTTCCGGGCTGCATCCCTCCAGTCCGGGTCATTCTCCTCCTCATATGCGAATGCTGCCCGGGGACTAGATGGTTCCATACTGCTGTAGACAGAGGGGCTCTACAAATACTAGCATTGCCCTCAATTATAAATCCAACGATACCGGTGTCTCCAGGATGCTTCTATACTCACTAGGAAGCCATCCCACCGCTGTCACCAGATGTGGCGGACCCTCTGGCACCCCGACTGGATGCCTCCACCAATCGATGCTTCCTAGTGCTCACCGAGTACTCCAAGCACTCCACCAGACATCATAACCAACGTAAAGCCCACAGCCAGAGTTAGAGCTTGGTTGGTGTTTCGCTGTCCTCCACCCAGCCTTGGCCCAAGACAGGGATCCAGCTTCCAGTGGGTAGACCTCTCCTACTCCAGTATAGTATATATAGAATATAGAATAGTATAGAGTATAGTGAATATAGCAATATAGCTGTTCCCTCCAAACATGAGATGAGACTCTATGTTAAGGGTGAAGAGGAAATGTATAATGGCATCCACAACTGGCCTTATATGCAAGTCCCCCACGCAAGGAGTTTTCTATAACATATTCCAGGGGCATTAATTACACACTGTAATTACATTGCTTTCAGGTCCAGAATACTCTCACATAAAACAGGATAATTCCTCCCCTGTGTCTGAGAGATAATTGAGTCAGGAACTGTACCAAACTCAATTATCTCCAGGCCCAAAAAACATATATTTACAATAACCCGAAAGTACCCCCAAAACACATGGAAACCCAACAAAAGTCACATCCCCTGATAGCCCTGAACTGTGGGACTAAGATATCCAAAAATCACCCAGATTGGTTCAGGGGTTCGGGGTTTCCATGGAAGTCATAATTTTGACCGCCAGTGCAAATGGTCCTATGCCCAAAACAGTTCCAGGAAATTAGGGCTACCGGTCAGTCTCTCTTTCTGGAGTACAAAAGTACATAAATCACATATGTTTTTAAAGGGCCCATAGTCTTTTTGGCTGGAGGCTAGCAAGCAGGCCCCTCCAAGAACACGTGGCAGAGACATTTCTGCCAAACTACAATGAAATGAAATGACCAAAATATTCTTAGCTAGAGGATACCATCCCCAAACACTGGAGAAAGCTAAACAAAACGCAATTGAAAGTTGGACCCTGTAAAATGAAGAAAATAGATCCAATACTGTAAGAAATAAATGAGAAGATGCATTTACCACGTACATTTCATATGGGAGCCACTCAGATTCGGAGATCAACTGAGACATATTGGGGTATATTTAGCTCTGATAAACATCTTCCCAAAGGGTGGAGGACAGCGAGACCCCAATCAAGCAGTAACGCTGGCTGCGGGGTTTATGGTGGTTATGGTGTCTGGTGGAGTGCTTTGAGTACTCATGTCTCCCAGTGTCTGTGTCCCCATGTCTCCCAATGTCGCCATGTCTCCCAGTGTCCCCATGTCTGTATCCACAAGTGCCTTCATGTCTCTCAGTGCCCCCACTAGTATCCTAGTAACATGGGACACAGTGAGACATGGGGACACTGGGAGAAATGGGGACACAGACACTGGGAGACTAGGGGACTGGCCTTCCAATTCTTTGGACACACATACCCCCTTTTTGGGCATGTTCGCCCATTTTGGCACTTCTGGTTACGTGATTCGCATCAGTGGCCCACTGTTTACCCTGCCCATTGACTTCCTGCTTCACTGGACACTACTGTTAGGGGGTATGGATTTACTTTAAAGATGAAAGCATAAATTAGATAAAGAAATTAGCATAGAGTATGTGTTTTCTTATAGCTGCATCCTTTGAGTTTCCCTCCAACACCAACTCATGTTTCAGTGTTTGCAGATGACACAAAACTTTGTAAAATAATACAGTGTAAGCAAGATATTACTTTGCTGCAGAGGGATTTAGATAGACTGAGGGACTGGGCACTCAAATGGGAGATGAAATTTAATGTTGAAAAATGCAAAGTGATGCACTTCGTCTTAAAGAATACACAAGCAACGTATACCCTTAATGGAAGCGAATTAGGAATAACAAAACACGAAAAGGACTTGGGAATTGTTATAGACAAACTATGCAACAATGTGCAATGTCAATCAGCAGTGGCTAAGGCCAGTAAGGTATTGTCATGCATGAAAAAGGGCATTCATTCTTGGGACGAGAATATCATTTTGCCTCTTTATAAATCACTGGTAAGACCCCATATTGAATATGCTGTGCAATTTTGGGCACCTGTTCTAAAGAAGGATATTATGGCACTAGAAAAAGTGCAGAGGCGGGCTACAAAATTAATAAAAGAAATGGAACATATCAGCTATGAAGAAAGGTTAACAAATTTAAACCTATTTAGTTTAGAAAAACGTCGCCTGAGAGGGGATATGATAACATTATACAAATATATTCGGGGCCAATACAAACCATTGTGTGGAAATCTATTCACAAATCGGACTTTACATAAGACACAAGGCCATGCGTTTAGACTGGAAGAAAGAAGATTTCGTCTAAGGCAAAGGAAAGGATTTTTTACTGTAAGAACAATCAGGATGTGTAATTCTCTGCCTGAAGAAGTGGTTTTATCAGAGTCCATACAGATGTTCAAATGGCTACTAGATGCATACTTGCAAAAACAGAATTTTCAAGGATATAATCTTTCAATGTAGGGTAATAACTGCTTGATCCAAGGATAAATCTGACTGCCATTCTGGGGTCAAGAAGGAATTTTTTTCCTAGCTTGTTGCAAAATTGTGCTTCAAACTGGGTTTTTTGCCTTCTTTTGGATCAACAGCAAAAAACAAATGTGAGGTAGGCTGAACTTGATGGACGCAAGTCTCTTTTCAGCTATGTTACTATTTAACTCCATCAGATACATGACGCTTGAGAGGTATGACTGTTTTAGTGTTTTTGGTCGATAAGATTCTGTAATTCGGCCCCATCATAATTGTCAGCACCAGGCCCACTGGGCTCTTAATCTGGCCTTGGGGGTAACCCAAAGTAATATATAAATATAGAGGGAAAACCTAGGAGACCACTCTCATGGAGAGTGACCACTAGATTAAAATCCCAGTCCAATCTAGAAAAAGGCCTTAAAAGAAAATAACAAAAACTTAATTAATAATACTGAAAATACTGAGGTAAACCATAGAGTATAACCTGGTAGACCAAAGGCACCAGTTAGGAGAGGTGCCAGATGCCTAGATAATAGCACTATATCAGGTCAGAAAAGTATATGGGATTAGCAAAATAGGATAAATTAGCAATAATGAATGATAGCCTGATCCTACCTAATTCCCGTTGTCAGCACTGGCGGATCCAGAGCCTTATCTCGGGAGGGGCACTCAGATTATTTAAAGAAACAATCCAGGCACAATAACCACTACAGATCTCTGTAGTGATGATGGTGCCCAGAGTGCCGTGGTGCCCTCCCAGAGTAAATAGTCAAACCGTTTAAGAACAGTTTGACAATTTACCTGGGGTCTGCCAGGATAGGGGCTGTAGTATGGGGATAGGGCCTCTAGGTAGATAGGTAGGGGTGTGTGTGTGTGTGTGTGAGACAGTGTGTGTAGGAGGGGCAGTGTGTGTTTGTGTGAGTGGTGTAGTATGTGCATTGGAGTGCAGTGTATATATGGGATGCAGTGGGAACACTGTGTGTATGGGGCCAGTGTGTTTATGGTGTAGTGGGGGCAGTATGTGTATAGGAGTGCAGTGTGTGTATGGGCGTTTAGTGGGGGAATGTGTGTATGAGGGGCGCAGTGTATGTATGGGGGTACAGTGGGGGCAGTGTGTGTATGGGGGAGAAGTGTGTGTATGGGGATGCATTTTGGGCAGTGTGTGTATGGCGGGGCAGTGTGTGTGTAGTTGGGGGAGGGGGCTGATTAAAACAAATGTGTTTTATTTAAAAAAAAAAAAAAAAAAATGTATATCCCCCCTCCCTTATTACCTTACCCAGGGAGGGGAGGCAATAAAGCATATTTTGTTTAATTTTTTAAAAAATAAAACACTTATTTGTTTTCATCAGCTCTTGAAATAGTTCTTATAAAAAGTATCCCCCCTCCTTTCTTACCTTTGCCCAGGGAGGGGGGATATCAATTCTGTGAAGCCCTAGTGGTCCTCGTGGACAATCCCTGGCGGTACTAGTGGGGAGTGAACTCTAGCCTGCACCTCCTGGGCTAGAGTTCACTCTCGCAAGAACAGAGCATTGCCGTGGTAACCACGGCAACGCTCCGTGATCGCGGGAGAAGACTCGGCGGAGCTGCAGGTAAGAGCTCTCGGGTCTCCTCTCCCTCCTCCTTCTCTGCCGGCCACCCAGCAATGTGCCTGCGGACCAGTGAGGGAGATCTTTGATCTCCCCTCTGATCCATGAAGGCACTTAGCAGTGCAGGAGAGAGCATTGGATCTCGGGGGGGGAGAATTGCCCCGTTGCCCCCCCCGGATCCACCAGTGGTTGTCGGCTAATGGAAGTAAAACCTAACCCTGGCTAAAAATAGCCTAGTATAGAGAGACAAAAGTCCAATAGTAGGTAGAAAGGACAGCAAACAATCTCTAAACGCAGGGAACAGGAACAGCTACAGAGTTGTAAAAGGAAAAAGGGGTATGACAAGGATAGCAGTAAATAAGTAACTACTATATTGACAAAATCAATAATATAGGTAGAGTCTGTCAGAAAAGTAAATCAAGTAAGATCCTCTCTGAATACTGAAGAGACAAAAATGGGGCATCCCTATTGATAAACGCTATAACTCCTGGAAATACCTTCGAGGGTGTTCCATATAAATGCTGAATCTGAAGTGACAATCCTGTAATGCTACCTCAGTATCAAAAATAGAAACAAAAATAAAAGAGTAACCATCATGTGTCAGTGTATACTGCTGAAGTGCTCCAAAAGGGAGATAATAATGAAAAGCCCAACGCGCTTTTCAGAGGGAAACCACGCCATCCTCAGGGGCAAACGTTTGCCCCTGAGGACAGCGTGGTTTCACGCTGAAACGCGTGAAACCATATTTGTTGATCCTTCAGATTTACATGAGCCACCCCCCTATAGTGAACACTTTTGTTCCTCTGCTGCCCGTTTATATCTGGACTTGAATAACTTGCCCCCACCTTCTCCCATGGTAGTTCAATTACTGGACATACAGCATTCACTGGATACGTCACCTAAATCCCCTGTAATGGCTCTTTCTAGTCCCCATGGTACCCTGACTCAGTCAGTCCCTAGAACTAACCAACCTGTATTTAGTGTCTTACATAGCATGGATTGTCCTCTGCCAGCAGAGGCTTTCTTTACATTCCCCAAAGCTCCTGCTGGCAATCAATATGATCTTAGGGATAGGCCTGGTACTAAAATCTTGCCCCTCAGAGCCCAACCTGGCCTCCCTGTGTTGGAAATTGATAGGCATGTGGTTAATTCTCCTCAGATATTTGTATATATCCCCTTTACCACCACTGACTTGCTGAACTGGAAAACCCACAATCCCTCCTATGCTGAAAAGCCACAAGCCATGACTGATTTGTTTCAATCTATTATACATACGTACAACCCTATATGGTTAGATTGCCAGCAGCTGTTAATGACTTTATTCAATACTGGGGAAAGGTCCTGCATTACCCAAGAGGCTCTGATGTCCCTTAGAGTGACCCCAGAGCTGGAAGGGGTTCACAACCCTGATGACTGGGAAAACACCCATTTCCCGAATGCAAATCCCAATTGCAAATCCTAACAAAGCTGAAGATTTGGCAAAACTGCGTACCTACCAACATGCTGTTCTGACAGTTATGAAAGTGGGGCAGTAAAAAAGGTCTCAGAAGAGTTCCAGCGCTCAAATGAATCCCCCAGTACATATCTTGAAAGGTTGCAGGAGTCGTACTGTCTGTACACCCCATTTGATCCTACTGCTCCTGAGAATTCTCACATGGTGAATTTGCCTTTGTTAGTCAATCCCAGAGTGATATTAGACGAAAATTGCAAAAGCAGGAAGGTTTTGTTGGAATGTCTCTTACACAACTGCTGGAGATTGCCAATAAGGTGTTCATGAATAGGGAAGCAGCCACGAGGCAAGAGAAGACAAAAGAAATGAAAGTGAAAGCGAATCTGGTGTCTGCAGCCATTGTGGGCACATCCTCTTACTCTAGAGGTAGGGGGTGGGGTGCCCCAGTGCAAAGAGGCACTAGCCGCACCTCATTGGGCAGCGACCAGTGTGCATATTGTAAGGAGGAGGGCCACTGGAAGAATGAATGCCCGAACCGTAGAAGAAGGGATGACAGGCAAACGAATGAACAGAGAGGAGGGTATAACCATTGAAGATCAACAGGGGAAGATCAACAGGCAGAGGATATGCTGCAACTGGTGGAGGATATGTCTCCGCTGATAGAATGCATTGCCAGACTAACCAGGATGACAGGGGCTTCACGGGATTGTCTCATACTGTGTTTTCTGAAGCCAGCCTGGTTCCATACCTCTGGGTCATCAGGAGCCGCTGGTTGAACTCTTAATTGAGGGAAAGAAAAAAGTTTCTTTATGATTGACACTGGGTCCCAACATTCTATTGTGACAAAACCAATTGCCCCAGCATCTGGAAGGACAGACACCATTGTAGGGGCTACTGGTAAACCAGCTACTAGACCATTGTTACATGAAAGAACATGCAATCTGGGAGGCCATGTTATCCAAAACCAGTTCTTGTATATGCCTGACTGTCCTATTCAACTCTTAGGGAGAGATGTCCTCTCAAAACTCCAAGCTCAGATCACCTTCCTCCTTAATGATAACGCAGCTCTTGATCTCCCACATAGTCCTAGAATCATGTCTGTCTCTGCCCTAAAAGAAGAAGAATGGAGACTATTTGTTGTAAAATATGCATGGAAAAACCTCAACTGCCTACAGGAATCCTAGACATCCCTGGTATATGGGCTTAACCTAGCCTGCCTGGCCTTGCCTTGAATCAGCCTCCTGTTAAAATTGAATTGAGGCCCGGAGTATCTCCTGTCAGTTTGAAGCAGTACCATATTCCACAGGTGGCGGTGAGGGGAATTCAAAGGTTTCTAGAAAAATTAATTCACTATGGTATCCTGAAATTCTGCCAATCCCCCTTCTGCTGCCCATACATAAACCTGGTACCAATGAGTACAGGCCTGTTCAGGATCTGTTAATAAGGTGGTGGTCACCATCCACTCTGTTGTTCCAAACCCGTACAATTTGCTTGCCTTAGTCCCTGGCAGGGCCTCTCATTATACTGTTCTGTTGGACTAGGCTTCCCCAAGGTTTCAAAAACTCTCCCACTCTGTTTGGAGAAGCACTTGGTCAAGATTTACGTAATTTTACATCTGAACCAGGTCACTGTTTCCTCCTGTAATACCTGGAAGATCTCCTCATTGCTGCTACTTCCCGAGATAAGTGCCTACAAGCTACTAACCAACTACTGCGAATCCTGTGGGAGGCAGGATACAAGGTGTCTAAAAGAAAAGCCCAAATATGCTGCACAGCAGTCAAATACTTAGGATTTCATATCTTGGAAGAAGGCCGTAGTCTGGGCCCAGAACATAAAGAAACAGTGTGTTGTATCCCTATACCTACCAGTTGTCGAAAAGTGTGTGAATTCCTGGGTGCTGCTGGATTTTTTTGCATGTGGATGCCTAATTTTGCTATTATTGCTAAGCCTCTCTGTTAGGCCACAAAGGGTTCTGAGCATGAACCGTTCTTATGGGGACAAGAACAATTGACAGCTTTCAGAAGTCTGAAGAATGCCTTGGTTCAAGCCCCAGCACTAGGACTCCCTGATCACCTAAGGGTGTTTTACTTGTATGTTCAGGAGAAGTTGCCCCTTAACCTGTCCACATATGTACATCTTTACTTTCCTTGGGCCTCTATTTGGGTAAAAGAGTAGAACACTACTACACTAGGACTTGTATGTAGGGGGCCTTATACTCCTACAGCTGTAAAAGTTGATGAGGTCACCCCGTAGATCCACCATTCCAGAATCAAGTCTGCTTCTGCTCGCTGGGAAGTATTGCCTTACGACCCTGATAACCCTCTGAAACTCCATTTTAAGAAAATAAAGATACCTGTTAGAGAGAATATCAACAAGAAGGTGTCACAAAAATCTAATGGAGATTTGGGGGGGGAAGGAAACTGACTGACTAAGACAGATTTTTAAATCAAAAACAATACAGACAGTACAAATGCACTGCTGTAACAGATCTGGCAGGGAAGGGGTTAAAATGGATTTTTTTATTCACTTTAGATACTGTATAAAGCTCTGGAACACTTCTACTGCAACAAACTATCACGATCTCTATCTTTCTTGCCTCACAAAACGCTACAGAGGAGAGAGGGGCAGAGATCATTGTCAAAGTGAGTGTTTGTAACACCCACTTTGACAGCAGCCAATTGTGAGCGATCACACTTGGCTGTTACTATCTGCCTGGGATGTCTGGCAGATAGTTACAGCGTTACACCAGCGGGAGTGATCTTTGATTGCTTCCCGCAGCCCGTTTTTCGCTACGACGGTTCAGGACTGTCAGCGGTCCAAACGCACGTCCTGAAGGGGTTAATATTTCCTGTAAAGGGGTAGGGGGTGTGATCCTTGCCTGCAGTTAGCACGGTCCTTTTGGGTACAAACATGCACAGTCTTTAAAAGTAACTTAAGTACAGGCACTTTATTGTTGAGCTTCACCACAGAGACAGCAGCAAATGAAAAAACAATAATGTAACAAAATCCCTATAAACAAAAACCTAGCTCGTCTGAGCACTCACTAACTTCAGATTCCCTATCTCTCAGGGGTTAACCTATAACAAAACAATATTGGTTTCACCAACCTAGCGTCTTTTTTTTCAGTTCGCTGCACTCCAGTGTTTAGTCAGCCTGCTGCTTCCAGCCCTTCAAGAGAGAAACAAACATTCTCTCCTACCTGCCTAACAGGGAGGGGTTTATTCCCACTGCTGCAGCTGATTACCTGCAGCTGAGCAGTGGGTTGGAGACAGTCCAAAGCCTGGTCTGGATCTAGTCTCCCAAGAAAAACAATAAACAGTGGAGTGGAGCACTGGCTCACCCTGCTCTCCAAATGCTCCACCCCAGGGGCCCATAACTAAATATGCATTTAAGTTATATACATACACACACTCCCCCTGGGGTTAAAGATCATATGCCTCTCTGAACAATGCAGATGAAATATAAACTCCCTCACAGACCACCCCATTCACCTTATCACAGGGGTGTGTGAGATTTTCTTACTGAGAAAGCAGAGGGTCTAGGATAATTCTTGTGACAGATCCATCTGTCTAAATCCCCTTTTGCTGGTTCGTCTGTTTTGTCTACAATCATGGAATTACCTGCCCGTATGCCCCTGTTCGTTTATTGCAAAATATACCGAATAAAACTACCGAACGGACGGCCACCCAGAAGAGAAGTGTGCTGCTGGTTAACCTATTGGCCTCAATTAGAATGTTCTGGTTAACTGCAGACACCTCTTCATTCTAACTGTATGCAGGGTGGTCGTATGCCGACCACGAGGCAGTGGCCATTTTAAACATGCAACTGAACAGCGGTGTTCGACAAAGAACTTATGGAACTAAAAACTGACACTTTTTCTACCAAACACCGCTGAAGCTGCCAACCGCCCTTCTTATCCATGGGCATGCGAACGCCGGTCCGTTCGGGAGGTTTATTACACAAATGGACTTAACCCAGATAGTCATCCCATGGAGTCAATCGTATACCGAAAGACCTTTACTCCATGGCGATTGAACTGTGTGCATTGGGTCTGAGCGCTATTCGCTCAGACCCAGGCTATCTGGGGATACTTTACATGAACTAGAAGCATTCGGTAGTTTCACAGTTAATGATTTTTATGTGTTTTTATTATGTTATATAAAATGGCGATTTGCCTCTATCCCTGGAGATAATTAGATTTCTTCCCAATTATCTCCAGGATAGAGAGGAGGGATTTACCTGTACAAAGGGGAGTGTTTATGCCTGAGCCACTGTGATTGGCCACTGTACTTCAATTGTCCCAGTCTCCCATCTGGTCCCTAGGGGAGTGTCCACCAGGTGGGAGACCTGCATAAATACCGGGCAGGTATCCCTCATTAAAGCAGATTCCTGTTTTACCCTCAAGAAGGAGCTTGGTCAAGGAGTTCGGCTGATTCTTTGTTCGGGAGTTTGAAGTATTCCCTTACACTCCGTTCAGGAGTTTGGCGGTCCACACAGCAGAGCTGGTGTCTCAAAGGGGGAAGATCACCTAAACGGTGGTTTCACTCATTTAAGCTGAGAGTGTCTTAACAACTGGTGGCAAGCGACGGGATGATCCTCATCGCCCAAAGAGACAACCACACATACAGGATTAATGGAAATACTTTATGAAAGGCTGAAAAGGGCTACCCTTAAAGACCTGCTGGAACAAAGAGGCCGACAAGGAAGAGGGAGTTTATTGCCATCCTGACCGAAATGGATGGAATACCAGGGGCAGAAAGAACCAATGGGCCCAGCGCAGCTGACAGAACCCCCGAAGAGGCAAGCTTTGACCGGGCAGTTAGAATCAGGCTGGCCCATTATGGTCCCAACCCGACTATACAGGGAGTGCAGAATTATTAGGCAAGTTGTATTTTTGAGGATTAATTTTATTATTGAACAACAACCATGTTCTCAATGAACCCAAAAAACTCATTAATATCAAAGCTGAATATTTTTGGAAGTAGTTTTAGTTTGTTTTTAGTTTTAGCTATGTTAGGGGGATATCTGTGTGTGCAGGTGACTATTACTGTGCATAATTATTAGGCAACTTAACAAAAAACAAATATAAACCCATTTCAATTATTTATTATTACCAGTGAAACCAATATAACATCTCAACATTCACAAATATACATTTCTGACATTCAAAAACAAAACAAAAACAAATCAGTGACCAATATAGCCACCTTTCTTTGCAAGGACACTCAAAAGCCTGCCATCCATGGATTCTGTCAGTGTTTTGATCTGTTCACCATCAACATTGCGTGCAGCAGCAACCACAGCCTCCCAGACACTGTTCAGAGAGGTGTACTGTTTTCCCTCCTTGTAAATCTCACATTTGATGATGGACCACAGGTTCTCAATGGGGTTCAGATCAGGTGAACAAGGAGGCCATGTCATTAGATTTTCTTCTTTTATACCCTTTCTTGCCAGCCACGCTGTGGAGTACTTGGACGCGTGTGATGGAGCATTGTCCTGCATGAAAATCATGTTTTCTTGAAGGATGCAGACTTCTTCCTGTACCACTGCTTGAAGAAGGTGTCTTCCAGGAACTGGCAGTAGGACTGGGAGTTGAGCTTGACTCCATCCTCAACCCGAAAAGGCCCCACAAGCTCATCTTTGATGATACCAGCCCAAACCAGTACTCCACCTCCACCTTGCTGGCGTCTGAGTCGGACTGGAGCTCTCTGCCCTTTACCAATCCAGCCACGGGCCCATCCATCTGGCCCATCAAGACTCACTCTCATTTCATCAGTCCATAAAACCTTAGAAAAATCAGTCTTGAGATATTTCTTGGCCCAGTCTTGACGTTTCAGCTTGTGTGTCTTGTTCAGTGGTGGTCGTCTTTCAGCCTTTCTTACCTTGGCCATGTCTCTGAGTATTGCACACCTTGTGCTTTTGGGCACTCCAGTGATGTTGCAGCTCTGAAATATGGCCAAACTGGTGGCAAGTGGCATCGTGGCAGCTGCACGCTTGACTTTTCTCAGTTCATGGGCAGTTATTTTGCGCCTTGGTTTTTCCACACGCTTCTTGCGACCCTGTTGACTATTTTGAATGAAACGCTTGATTGTTCGATGATCACGCTTCAGAAGCTTTGCAATTTTAAGAGTGCTGCATCCCTCTGCAAGATATCTCACTATTTTTGACTTTTCTGAGCCTGTCAAGTCCTTCTTTTGACCCATTTTGCCAAAGGAAAGGTAGTTGCCTAATAATTATGCACACCTGATATAGGGTGTTGATGTCATTAGACCACACCCCTTCTCATTACAGAGATGCACATCACCTAATATGCTTAATTGGTAGTAGGCTTTTGAGCCTATACAGCTTGGAGTAAGACAACATGCATAAAGAGGATGATGTGGTCAAAATACTCATTTGCCTAATAATTCTGCACTCCCTGTAGAGATCATCGACCGGGTCATAACAGCTGTGGAGGCCAACCTACTACGCCAAAGCGTCGCTGCAGCAGTTCAAGTCCCAGCAACCCCGGTGGAAAAGAGAAAGGTGCAGATTGCAGCAATTAAACCCTTCATTGAGACGGAAGGAGAGATTGATGGGTACCTTGCTGATTTTGAGAGGCAATGTGCCTTACACAAGGTACACTCCGACGACTATATTGTCTGGAAAGCTATCCGGCTGGGCCAGTGAGGCTTTTAGGGCCATTCCTGACGAAGAGATCGGGGATTATAATGCAGTAAAAGGCGCTCTGCTCTCCAGGTATGCCGTCACCCCAGAGGCATACCGGAGGCGGTTCAGAGACACTGCCAAACTAGCCGGGGATTCTTATGTTGAAAAATTATCCCCAGGAGTCAGGGAGTGGGTCCAAGACCGTAAGCCCTGCATGAAGCAGCCCACCTGGCAGATGAGTATACAGATGCCTGCAAACTAGACAATGTTACCACTAAGACTCCTGCCAGAGTGGAGTACCAACCAGCAGCCCCCCCAGCAGCTACCGGCTACCAAAACCCAACATACCGCCCGCCAGCACCCCCTCCAGTTAACAATTATCCTCAGCCACCCCAGTTCAACTCACGGGACTACTCCCAGCCCATCCAGTGTTTCAGATGCAAGCAGCTAGGTCACAAAAGGCCGGAGTGTCCGCTGAATACAGCTAACTAAGCACAGTCCTGGAGGAGACCCGTCAGTGGAAACCAGCGCAACCCTCAGCCTGCTGCCCACTGCGTAGAGGAGGAGGAATGTTGGGGCATCCTGCACAAGGCAGACCCCGTCCAAGCCGCTCACCAGGACAATTGACAGCAACACCGGCAACTAGTTACCACCATGACCTTGCTACAAACGCATTTGGTGTCTGAAAGGGGATGGGTCCCGCTGAAGTCAACGCTGTAACAACCCGTGCCCAGACCAGTGCCACCAAGACTGGCCCACCTGCTGCTGAGACCCAGGTAAGACTATCTACCCCGACTTGTACCCTAGATCAGGCCCCCTTAGGCTGGGATACCCCAGAGATGTATGGGAGGGAAACCTGAGAGGATACGACCCTTGAGAAATATAGGGCTAGGGCAGATGCTGGAGAAGAGGGAGTAGATGGGGAGCGTTATGAGTGGGTGGGGAATAGGCTGTATCGGATCCCTAAACCTTCCCAGAAAAAGAATACCCCTCCGCAGAATCGGCAGCTGGTGGTGCCTGCGAAATACAGTCAAGAGATTCTGTGGATAGGGCATGATGTACCATTAGCCGGACATCTAGGGTCCCGCCGCACAGCTCAGGTTCACCCAAAATTTCTTCTGGTCCGAGATGTGCGGGTATATTGTAGTACTTGTGACACCTGTCATCGGGTAGGTAAGCGGGGGGATCACCCAAAAGCTAGGCTTATATAGATGCCTATCATTGGGGAACCCTTTTCCCGTATAGCTGTTGACATTGTGGGTCCACTGGCCAGGGCTAGTCCATCAGGTAAGAAGTATATTCTCACCATGGTGGACTACGCCACGTGTTATCCAGAGGCAGTAGTGCTGTCTAATATAGAGGCAGAGACAGTAGCTGATGCCCTGGTTAAAATTTTTACTAGGGTAGGGTTCCCTAAGGAGATTCTCTCCGACCAGGGAACTCAGTTTACCGCTGTGCTCACCCAGCAGCTGTGGAAGGTGTGCGGCATTAAATCGCTGCTTAGCTCACCTTTTCACCCACAGACTAACCGTCTCTGCGAGCGCTTTAATGGCACCCTCAAGCTGATGTTGAGGACCTTTACTGACACCTGCAGAGACTGGGAGCGATTCCTGCCTCATCTACTATTTGCATACAGAGAGGTGCCCCAGGAATCTACTAGGTTCTCTCCATTTAAATTACCTATGGGAGAAGGGTCCGCAGACCCCTGGATCTCATTAGAGGACACTGGGAGGGAGAGACAGAGAAGGAAGGAACCCCCATAGTACCATATGTCCTGGAACTCCAGGACCGCATGGAGAAACTGTCCCTGATGGTAAGGGAGAATCTCCAGGCGTCCCAGGGGAGACAGAAGAGGTTGTACGATCGGGGTGCCCGGCAGCGGGTCTTCCAGGTTGGGCAGAAAGTATTGGTGCTTAAGCCTGTGAAGACAAACAAGATGCAAGCATCTTGGCAGGGCCCGTATAAAGTACTAGCTCAGGTTTGTGATACTACCTACCTTATAGCCAGCTTTGCAGATGAGAGGATTCAGCGATCCTTTCATGTGAAAATGCTGAAGGAGTATCAGGAGAGACCAGAGGATGTCGCTGCAGTGTGTGCCCCTGCTGCAGACGACCCAGAGAATCTACCCCTGCCCGATTTATTAGAGAAGGACCCCCAGGCTGACCTCACTAGTCTTGTACAGCTAGGGGCTCGGTTAAGCCCACAGAAAAGGTACAGGCAAGGCAGCTGCTGTGGGAGAAGCAGGCAACATTCTCCCAAGAGCCCGGCTACACTATCCTAGCTGTACATAAGGTACAGACCCCTGGACAGACCCCTGTGCGACAGCCACCCTACCGTATCCCTGAAGCAGTCCGAGAAGGAATGCGGAAGGAGATACAGGAGATGACCCAGCTTCTGGTCATCGAACACTCCGATAGCCTCGCCTGTAGTTCTGGTACATAAGAAAGATGGGACCACCCGGTTCTGTGTGGACTACAGGCGACTCAATGAGCGGACCACCACTGACGCTTACCCGAAGCCCCGGGTAGACGAATTGTTAGATCGTATTGCCAGAGGACAATATCTGACCACCATAAAACTGTGTAAGGGCTACTGGCAGATTCCCCTGGCCGAGGATGCTATCCCCAATTCGGCATTTGTCACCCCGTTTGGCCTGTACCAATTTAAGGTCATGCCATTCGGGATAAAAAATGCCCCGGCTACCTTTCAGTGTATGGTGGATAGACTCCTTGATGGCTTCCAGGAATTTGCTTGTGCATACCTGGATGACATTGCGATCTACAGTGGGTCCTGGGAGGAACACCTTGTCCATGTAGGAGTAGTGCTGGATAAGATTCGGGCTGCTGGCCTGACGCTGAAGCCAGAGAAGTGCCATCTAGGTATGGCTGAAGTACAGTACCTGGGTCAAAGAGTGGGGTGTGGGAGTCAGAGGCCAGAGCCAGCCAAGGTAGAGGCAGTGGCTAACTGGCCCACACCTATCACTAAGACCCAAGTGCTAGCCTTCTTGGGGATGGCAGGGTACTACCGACATTTTGCCCCTGACTACAGCACGATCGCCAAGCCCCTGACTGACCTGACTAAGAAGAATTTACCTAAGCAGGTCCTGTGGTCTCCAGCTTGTGAAGCCGCGTTTCAGGCCCTGAAGCAGGCTCTTGTGAATGCCACCGTCCTGGCTGCCCCAGTTCCTAACAAACGCTTTCTTGTTCATACAGATGCCTCCATGTATGGACTGGGGGCTGTGCTGAGCCAGGTCGAGGAGGACGGAGGAGAGCACCCTGTCACATATCTCAGCAGAAGGTTACTACATCGGGAAGTCAGCTATGCGGCAGTGGAGAAGGAATGTTTAGCCCAGGTCTGGGCACTGAAGAAGTTGAGCCCCTATTTATACGGACAGGAATTCTCCCTTATAACGGACCACAATCCCCTCGTCTGGCTTAACCAGGTCTCAGGAGATAATGGTCGACTGCTGCGGTGGAGTTTAGCCTTACAACCGTATAACTTCAGCGTCAGCTACCGACCCGGTAAGCTGAGCGGGAATGCTGATGGATTGTCCCGGCAAACTGACATCCCTACCACCTCCTAGTCTGGTCATCCACAAGATGACCCGCCAAAGGGTCAAGCCGGGTCTGCCGTTGTGTCCCACAAGGAGGGAGCCGTGTGACAGATCCATCTGTCTAAATCCCCTTTTGCTGGTTCGTCTGTTTTGTCTACATTCGAGGAATTACCTGCCCGTATGCGCCTGTTCGTTTATTGCAAAATATACCGAATAAAACTACCGAACGGACGGCCACCCAGAAGAGAAGTGTGCTGCTGCCTATTGCCATCAAATAGAACGTTGTAGTGAACCGCAGACACCTCTTCATTCTAACCGTATGCAGGGTGGTCGTCGTTCGGCCATTTTAAACACGCGAATGAACAGCGGTGTTCGACGAAGAACTTATGGAACTAAAAACGGACACTTTTTCTACCGACCGCCCTTCTTATCCACGGGCATGAGAACGCCGGTCCGTTCGGGAGGTTTATTACACGAATGAACGTAACCCAGATAGTCATCCCATGGAGTCAATCGTATACCGAAAGAGCAATGTGAAAGACTTTGACTCCATGGCGATTGAACTGTGTGGTGTCACAGGCTATCTGGGGATGCGTTACATGAACTAGAAGCATTCGGTAGTTTCACAGTTAATGATTTTTATGTGTTTTTATTATGTTATATAAAATGGCGATTTGCCTCTATCCCTGGAGATAATTGGATTTTTTCTCAATTATCTAAAGGGTAGAGTGGAGGGATTTACCTGTACAAAGGGGAGTGTTTATGCCTGAGCCACTGTGATTGGCCACTGTACTTCAATTGTCCCAGTGGGAGACCTGCATAAATACCGGGCAGGTAGCCCTCATTAAAGCAGAATCCTGTTTTACCCTCAAGACGGAGCTTGGTCTCGTGTTTGGGAGGATTAATACTTGGAAGTGTTATTTCGCCTATTTTAGCGGAGTAGGAGTTCGGCTGATTCTTTGTTCGGGAGTGTGAAGTATTCCCTTACACTCCGTTCAGGAGTTTGGCGGTCCACACAGCAGAGCCGGTGTCTTGAAGGGGGAAGATCACCTAAATGGCGGTTTCACTCATTTAAGCTGAGAGTGTCTTAACAATTCTCTACCACTAGATCCCTGTAAAGTTTCTTCTCTTCTTGATTTAAACAGTCCGACTCCTTTGCAGAGAAAAAAAATTCATCTTTCTCAAACTCAGATGTTCCTAAATAAACACATTATTTACATATCAGTGTCCTCCAACATAACACACAGCATATTTTCTCTCTCCCTCTACCCTCTCTTTGGGTTATACACTATAGTCACCAGAACAACTTTAGCTTAATGAAGCAGTTTTGGTGTATAGAACATACCCCTGCAGCCTCACTGCTTAATCCTCTGCCATTTAGGAGTTAAATCCCTTTGTTTATGAACCCTAGTCACACCTCCCTGCATGAGACTTGCACAGCCTTCCAAAAACACTTCCTGCAAAGAGAGCCCTATTTAGGTTTCTTAATTGCAAGTTCTGTTTAATTAAGATTTTCTTATCCCTTGCTATGTTAATAGCTTGCTAGACCCTGCAAGAGCCTCCTGTATGTGATTAAAGTTCAATTTAGAGATTGAGATACAATTATTTAAGGTAAATTACATCTGTTTGAAAGTGAAACCAGTTTTTTTTTTCATGCAGGCTCTGTCAATCATAGCCAGGGGAGGTGTGGCTAGGGCTGCATACACAGAAACAAAGTGATTTAACTCCTAAATGACAGTGAATTGAGCAGTGAAATCACAGGGGAATGATCTATACACTAAAACTGCTTTATTTAGCTAAAGTAATTTAGGTGACTATAGTGTTCCTTTAATATAATTTTCTGACTAGTAGCAGCATTGCATTAAAGGACCAGACCACTTCAGCTTAATGAAGTGGCTGTGACTTTCACAGTGAGAGCACGCCAGCGTCCATAGGAAAGCATTATGAATGCTTTCCTATGTGACCGGCTGAATGCGCCCGCAGCTCTTGCTGTGCGTGCGCATTCAGCCGACGGGGAGGAGAGAAGGAGGATCAGAGGAGGAGAGCTCTCCGCCCAGCACTGGAAAAAGGTAAGTTTAAACCCCTTTTCCCCTTCCAGAGCCGGGCGGGAGGGGGTCCCTGAGGGTGGGGGCACCCTCAGGGCACTATAGTGCCAGGAAAACGAGTATGTTTTCCTGGCACTACAGTGGTCCTTTAATGATCCAGTATCCTCTCTGCTACGCATCCCCTCCCCACGTGAAAGGGTTAAACATTCTCCTTTGCTGCAATGCCCCTCAAAGACACTTATTGAGTCAGCAAATATATCCTGCTACAGTGTTCCTAGCTAAAGCCATTTCTGATCAGTTTGTCATTAGGTAAGCTTTGTAGATAAGATAAGAACACAGTAAAAAGAACGAACCCCCTTGTTATGATATAGAAAATGTAAACCCCCTCATTATGATAAAATAATCTTGCTCTGCAATATTATTGCACAAAATAAAAATTTCTCTTTGCAAGCATATATTAACCATTGGTTTGTTCTAATAATTTGGTATGTTTTGAAGTTCCATCTTGTTTAGTGTAACATAAAAGTGTGGTTCCCTCCAGGTATAGTGAACACAGAAAATATCCCAACACCATGTTACTGTAATTATCTGATGAGTGTTAACATTGCATTAATGATCCAGTATCTTCCATGCTGCCCCCACTCTCCTCCTCTCTCCCATGTTAATGTACTAATGATTAATGGAAGTGAGTAAAAAGAGCTTTGCCCTCATCCAACATGGCGCCGGGTGGTTCACGCTCCGTGATGTCATTTCCTTTCCCAAATGAAGCTTTCCTTCCATAGGCTGCTTACCAGGCCCCGCCCCCTTCTCACTGTATTCGGCATTGCCATCAGTGACGTCATTGAGCTGCGCCGTGCTGAGCCGGTGGGAGCAGAGTGTGAGGCTCGGGGTTCATGGTGTTTATTGGGATTATTCCTGGTTCCAGATCAGGAGGTTAGTATTGTCCTCAGTGACCTCCCTGGAGCATCATGTGACCTGGTAATACAGCCATTCAGTTATTACTGAGCAGCATGGAGGATACTGGATCAGTAATACAATGCTGCCAATAATCAGACTAGTACATTAACATGGGAGAGGGGGGGGCAGCATGGAGAGAGAGAGAGGGGGCAACATGGAGAGAGAGAGAGAAGAAGAGGGGGCAACATGGAGAGAGAGAGAAGAAGAGGGGGGCAACATGGAGAGGAGAGAGAGAAGAAGAAGAGGGCAACATGAGAGAGAGAGAGAAGAAGAAGAGGGGGCAACATGGAGAGAGAGAGAGAAGAAGAAGAGGGGCAACATGGAGAGAGAGAGAGAAGAAGAAGAGGGGGCAACATGAGAGAGAGAGAAGAAGAAGAGGGGGGCAACATGGAGAGAGAGAGAAGAAGAAGAGGGGGGCAACAGAGAGAGAAGAAGAAGAGGGGCAACATGGAGAGAGAGAGAAGAAGAAGAGGAGGCAACATGGAGAGAGAAGAAGAAGAGGGGCAACATGGAGAGAGAGAGAAGAAGAAGAGGGGCAACATGGAGAGAGAGAGAGAAGAAGAAGAGGGGGCAACATGAGGAGGGGCAACGGAGAGAGAAGAAGAGGGGCAACATGGAGAGAGAGAGAAGAAGAAGAAGAGGGGCAACATGGAGAGAGAGAGAAGAAGAAGAAGAGGGGCAACATGGAGAGAGAGAGAGAGAAGAAGAAGAGGGGGCAACATGGAGAGAGAGAGAAGAGGGGGCAACATGAAGAAGAGCACATGGAGAGAGAGAGAGAAGAAGAAGAGGGGCAACATGGAGAGAGAGAAGAAGAGGGGCAACATGGAGAGAGAGAGAAGAAGAAGAGGGGCAACATGGAGAGAGAGAGAAGAAGAAGAGGGGCAACATGAGAGAGAGAGAGAGAAGAAGAAAGGAGGCAACATGAGAGAGAGAAGAAGAAGAGGGCAACATGAGAGAGAGAGAGAGAAGAAAGAAGAGGGGGCAACATGGAGAGAGAGAGAGGGGAAAGCAACATGGAGAGAGAAGAAGAGGGGGGCAACATGGAGAGAGAAGAAGAGGGGCAACATGGAGAGAGAGAGGAAGAAGAGGGGCACAGGAGAGAGAGAGAGAAGAAGAAGAGGGGGCAACATAGAGAGAAGAAGAAGAGGGGCAACATGGGAGAGAGAGAAGAAGAGGGGCAACATGAGAGAGAGAAGAAGAAGAGGGGCAACACAGAGAGAGAGAGAAGAAGAGGGGCAACATGGAGAGAGAGAAGAAGAGAGGGGCAACATGGAGAGAGAGAGAAGAAGAAGAGGGGGCAACATGAGAGAGAGAGAAGAAGAAGAGGGGGCAACATGAGAGAGAGAAGAAGAGGGGCAACATGGAGAGAGAGAAGAAGAAGAGGGGGAGAGAGAGAGAAGAAGAAGAGGGGCAACATGGAGAGAGAGAAGAAGAAGAGGGGGCATCATGGAGAGAGAGAGAAGAAGAAGAAGAGGGGGCAACATGGAGAGAGAGAGAAGAAGAAGAAGAGGGGGCAACATGGAGAGACAGAGAGAGAAGAAGAGGGGGGGGGGGCAACATGGAAAGAGAAGGGGAGTGTGCCGCATGGAAGATACTGGATCCTTAATGCAATGTTAACACTAATTAGATAATTACAGTAACATGGTGTTGGGATATTTCCTACGTTCACTATATCTGGAGGGACCCACCCTTTTATACTACTCTAAACCAGATGGAAGTTCTAAGCATACCAAATTATTAGAACAAACCAATGGTTAATAAATGCTTGCAAAAAGAAGTTTCTTTTTTGTGTGCAATTGTATTGCAGAACAAGATTATTTTATCATAATGAGGGGGGGTCACATTTTCTACATCATAAGGAGGGGGTTACTTTTTACTGTGTTCTTATCTTATCTACAAAGCTTACCTAATGCTAAACTGATCAGAAATGGCTTTAGCTGGGAACACTGTAGCAGGATATATTTGCTGACTCAAGAAGTGTCCTTGAGGGGCATTGCAGCAAAGGAGAATGTTTAACCCTTTCACATGGGGAGAAAAGTAAAGTGGCAGCATGGAGGTGGTGGGGGGGAGGGTGTGCACAGCAGAGAGGATACTGGATCATTAATACAATGCTGCTACTAATCAGACGATTATATTAAGGAAGGAAGTATAACCTATAGGGTAGAGGGAGAGAGAGAAAATATGCTGTGTGTTATATTGGAGGACACTGATTTGTAACAATGTAAATAATGTGTTATTTAGGAACAATCTGAGTTTGAGAAAGAGGACATTTACTTCTCTGCGAAGGAGTCGGACTGTTTAAATCAAGAAGAGAAGAAACTTAACAGGGATCTAGTGGTAGAGAATTACCAGACCCTCGGCTCTCTGGGTAAGAAAATCTCACACATCCCCTTTACAGGAAATATTTCTCATCAGAGGACATATTTATATCTGGGACCAGGGCCGGACTGGGAATAAAAAGCAGCCCTGGAAGTTTTTTATACCAGCACTAATATTAATTACGCCACCTGTGACAGATATACAGATGGGAAAAGCCAAAACAATGAAAATTATTTACCCCACAAGAAGGAGAACTTAACGCCGTTACGGCGTTCTATGCCGTTGCGGCTTTAAAGCCGTTGCGGCGACATAGAACGCCGTAACGGCTTAAGCCCATGGGAGGTCCTGCGTACTTATATATATCTCGTCATACATAGTGTATTTTAATACTAATATTAGTATATATATTAATATTAAAATACACTTAGAATGACGTTACATATATATTATATATATATATATATATATATATATATATGTATAATTACAATAATAAATAAAATAAAGAAATAAAATATTGAAACAAAATTTAATATAAATTATATATTCATATGCAATTTCATTCTAACTGTATTTTGTTATTAATATATATATATTGGTAACAAAATACACTTAGAATGACATTCTATATATATATATATATCTATCTATACAAATAACCGCATATATATATATATATATATAGAGAGAGAGAGAGAGAGAGAGAGAGAGAGAGAGAGAGAGAGAGAGAGATATAATACATATAATTACATAAAAGATTACATTAGTATACACGTAGAATTTAAATACCTATAAATGCATATATATTAAAATTCTACGTGTATATTTAAGTAATCTTTGAACATAATTATGTGATTTGATTAATTAAAAGTTTATTGACATGCCTGACAACACAGGGAGAAAGTGCAGAGAATTTAATTCGCAAGCACTATATTTGACCCTGTAACTCTCCAAGACACCATAAAACCTGTACATAGGGGGCATTGTTTTACTCGGGAGACTTTGCTGAACTCAAATATTAATGTTTAAAACTGGTAAATTGTATTACAACGATGATATTTTAAGTAAAAGTGAAGTTGTTTGCATTTTTTACAAACGAACGGCACTTTTATTGACTACATTATTGTTGTAATATGTTTTACTGTTTTAAAACACTAATATTTGTGTTTAGTGAAGTCTCCCGAGAATAACAGTACCCCCCATGTACAGGTTTTATGGTGTTTTGGAAAGTTAGAGAGTCAAATATAAGGCTTGCATTTCGTTTTTTTGACATTGAAATTTGCCAGATTGGTTATGTTGCCTTTGAGAGCGGATGGTAGCACAGGAATGAGAATTACCCCCATGATGGCATACCATTTGCAAAAGTAGACAACCCAAGGTATTGCAAGTGGGGTATGTCCAGTCTTTCTTAGTAGCCACTTAGTCACAAACACTGGCCAAATATTAGTTTTTTGCTTTTTTCACACAAAAACAAATATGAACGCTAACTTTGGCCAGTGTTTGTGACTGGCTACTAAAAAAGATTAAATATACCCCACTTTCAATACCTTGGGTTGTCTACTTTTTCATATGGTATGCCATTATGGGGGTAATTCTCATTCCTGGGCTACCACACTGTCTCAAAGGTAACATTACTAATCAGGCAAATTTCAATTTGAAAATGGAACGTTCTATATTTGACCCTGTAACTTTCCAAAACACCATAAAACCTGTTAATGGGGAGTACTGTTGTACTCGTGAGACATCGCTGATTACAAATATGTGCATTTTTTTTGCAGTAAAACCTAACAGTATTATGACATTAACAGCTAAAATGTCAGACGGAAATACAAATTTAAAATAAAATCTTATTTTCTCAATTTTGTTTTTAAATTTTAGTCATAATAAATTATGTTCCATATATGAATAGTTAATGATAAATTAAAGCCCTGTTTCTCCTGAACAAAATGATATATAATAAGTGTGGGGGCACTTAATGTGACAGCGGTGAATTACGGTTGGACAGACATATAGCGCAAATTCCAGCTTTTGTTTACGTTTTGTTTTGATCAGAACGTGCACTATTGACTCCATCCTGAAGGGGTTAAAAATAAACAAAAGAGCTGCTTTATTCTAATCAGATGTGCAACATCTTACATCAACGTTTCATCCCCATAACCTTGAATAGTCCAGTAATGGGAGTGAAACATTGACTGAATGCTGCTGCATGTCTGATTTAAATAAATGTTATTTTGTTTAGTCCTCAATCCTATGAGTGCACTCTGCGTTGGATATAGTTTTACACCAGGACACGAAAGACTCTGAAAAAGGCAGTGTTATCCACTAAACTAATAATTTAATAATTCCACAAATTAGGCTACAATTGTCAAGCTGTTACTATAGCTAAGTTGGGTTTTTCAAATCCGGTATTGTGGTCTAAATTACACAATTTAGATTTTCACTTCATATAATTAAAAGTTTAATGAATAACCCATTGATGAATGTGAAACCCTTGTTACATTTTATATACGTGTATCAGAAAGTAGGGTGTAGGTGCTCACTAAAATAACTAGATCTAAGGCAGCAGTGAACCAGCAGGATTTCCCAATACCTGCTAATAGTGACCAAAAGTGCAATAACAGAGTGGTAAACCGCGCCAGAAAGGTATTCAAAGTGAGTAAAATGTAGTTATGGAATATACATACATACATACAGGTTTTCCAATGTTATGGCGATGTGTATATAGCCCTCGGGAGAAATAAAATACAAAACAGTGAGTGCAATATGTCATATAAATATTAACATAGATATACTGTAAAAAAGCCAATTAAAAGACTAACTCACACTCTGCAGAGTTTCTGAGAGCTCTGCCGTATATTATTATTACCATTTATATAGCGCCAACAGATTCCGTAGTGCTTTACAATATTATGGGAGGGGATTTAACTATAAATAGGACAATTACAAAAAACTTACAGGAACGATAGGTTGGAGAGGACCCTGGTCAAACGAGCTTACATTCTATAGGGACATTTAGTAGCAGAGGGTGGAGGGGGTTGACAGGGGACTTACTGCAGCCGTGATATTTACTTTCATCCCGATCTAGCCACCCTGCTGTATGATTTTATTACCATCTAGATAGGTAGCCAAGCCATCTAGACAGTTCAGCTACCGGTTTGTTTAATGAGGGGAAGATTTTTGTGCTGCTAAGGTGGCACAGTATGATGGGAGTTGGGAGATATACTATTGGGTCTATCTATACTTCTCTTTAGCTTTACCATATCTGTATCCCTGTGCTAAAGGAAAAAGAAAGAGAAATAATGTATGTACAGAGTACACAAAACTAGTGTTAAGAGTCTCCAATGTGCACTCCTGAGATGCTGGACATGAATGAACGTGATGTCGGTAATTTAGCAGAGAGTTAGGTGCCGACACCAATAATGTGTCAGTATGTGTCCAGAGCCCCCGACGTGCACGTTTCGCCAGTGAACCTCATCAGTTGACTAGGGGTCCCCAAGTCACTCCCACCCACCCAAAAAAAAAGGAATAAACCCCTACCTACCCAAGAGCACTAAATACTACCTGTAAAAAATAAATAAAACTTACCATTTGATGTCTTCTTTTTTCAATGGAGAAACTGTTCTCATTGTGTTAGCACGCAAATCGGTAGTTTCGCCGGCGTTCTGTCTTAAATCACAGGACGTTTGGGAAACGTGAAAGGAGACATCGCAGGATCACGGAGGAAAGGTAAGAATTGTGGAAAAATTGCTCTGACCACACTTTGCTCCTCCGCTGGTCAAAGCTCCATAAGACAAAGTAGTCCCTACTTTGTCTTATGTTTTAAAGAAAACTAGTGTCGACAGGAAAAAACAAAGAACAGATCCTGACAGAGGACTCGATTGGGGAAAGGTAAGTTCGGCATGACGGTGCCACTTTAACCATATCGCAATACATGAGAGTGATCTCAACAATTGAATACTACAATTAAATTAAATGACCAAAATATTCATAGCTAGCGGACACCGTCCCCAAACATTGGTGAAAGCTAAACAAAAAGCCGTTGAAAGTTGGACCCGGCAGAATGAAGAAAATAGATCCAATACTGTAAGATAAAAATATGACGATGCAGCTACCACGTACATTTCATACGGGAGCCACACATTTGGAGATCAATTGAGAAAATATATATATATATATATATATATATGTATGTAGTAGCTGTATTTGTCCAGTGATGCAGATGTAAGAAAACAGATACAATAATGTATCTTGTAATAACTTTCTTTTTATTGGACCAACAGAATTTTTTTAATGACAAGCTTTCTGGGAACCTCCCTTTCTCAAGTCTAAAGCATTTCTGAGCAAAGACAACACATAGAATTCAAAGGTGAGTTGTGATACAGGGGTTAAAGCAACATGAGTGCAGATAAGACACAAGTTTGATAGAAAATAGACACCATTCTCACAGAGGGTTGTAAATATCTTGTGTGAAGATTCAAGAGTAAGGGGGGAGAGAGAGGTGAAAAAACACAGAGAACACAGCAGCACACAACAATAAAACCTACAGGATTAAAGAATCATACTCCTGCACTTCCAGCAATGTAGTATACATGATTCAACGCACCAAATGCCACGTATGATGCTACATTGGAGAAACCACCCAGCAATTGAATGGCAGAATATAGAGGGGGGACTGTGCAGTGGTTTTTGTAGATGGGGGGGACTGGGCAGTGGTTTTTGTAGATGGGGGGTGGGGAGGAACTAGTTAGGGGATTTTGTAGAGGGATTGGGGCAGGATTTTTGTGGAGGGGGGGGCAGAGGATTTGTAGAAGGGGGACTGGGCACGGGTTTTTGTAGAAGGGGGAGGGAAAGAATTGTTTTTTTTGTTTTTTTTTTATTGCCTTTACTGTTGTAGTTGGGATTTTAAAGAAAAATTTGAAAACATTAAAAAGTTTTTTGCAAACAATAGTGGGTATTTTTTAAATTTGAATTGTGGAAGGGGTGTGCCAAAAGCTCGAGGTACGCCTCTGAGCCCATTAATTCTGTCCTCCTCCTGCACAGCTTCCTCACCACCCGGCAGTGAGCTGTCCGCCGGGATATGACATCATCCCGGCATCACTGCTTGGCACGCGAGGGACCTATGCATGAAGAGCACAGAGGTCCCAGGCTACAGCCCAGCAGCAGCCATTGGCCACGAGGAAGAGGATCCACTCCAGCCATCCCAGAGCAAGTTAGCGAGGCTGGATAGACCTCTTTAGTATTAAATGTGTGTGCATCTGTTTTTTGTGTATGTTTTGTCAGGGATTGGCTGTGTGTGTGTTTATATCTGTGATTGTGTGTGGGTCTTTTATTATGTGTGTGTGTATGTATGTGATTGTGGGGGTCTGTGATTGATTGTTTGTGTATGTATGTATCTATCTATCTGTGGTTATGTGTGCATATGTATACACATGTGTATGTGTTCAGTAGATAGCTCCCTAATTTGCCTTAAATGTGCCAATCCCACACAAGGATAACAAATAAGGGAGTTACCTACTAAACAATTGAAATATCAAAATTAAGAAAAGGTCTTTTAAAGGTATATTACTTATATACATTATCTATAATCTATATTATATATTTGATGTGTGGCCCAAGACAATTCCTCTGCGCTCAATGTGACCCAGCGAAATCAAAAGGCTGGACACCATGCCTTAGATCAGTGTTTCCCAATTGGGGTTCTGCCAAAAGTTGAAAAAATAAAATGGGCGCGGGCGGCAAGGGAGTAGTGAGTAGTAATCCCACTACTCAGCAGTGATGCTGGAGCCGGAATATGACATCGCTCTGGCATCACTATGAGGCGCGAAAGGGAGCAGAGCAGGGAGATCACTGCTCCATCGCCGCCCGCACACCAGCCGCTCTGCAGCTTTACTGGATCCCAAGGACCGAGGGCCAGCAGCCCCACTGGACCACAGGGACTACATGCCAGCACTTCGAAAGGTGTGTATCTCTGTGTCATATATACACTGACACAGAGATACACACACTGTTACATGTTAACACAGATATTCACACCTTGACACACTGGCACATACACACACTTTGAAACACAGATACACAGATACATACACACTGTTTGTAAAGTGTGTATTTGTGTGCCACTATCTGCCAGTGTGTGTGTATTTGTGTGTCAAATTCATTTACACTGGCACATACAAACACAGATACACATACCTTTTTAAATATTTTATTTTTATAACAATCTCTACAATGCTAATGTAATGCTGAGAGGCATATGAGAAAAAAATATAGATTTTTCCTCTTCTACAAGATGGTAATCATTCCTGAAGTGTAGTGGAAAATGTATTTATACTTACCGTAATTTTCTTTTCCTGGCTATTATTCATGGCAGCATATACAACATGGGTTAGCTCCGCAACTTAGAGCCGATAGGACAGGAAAAACACCAAAGTTTTAAAAGGAGGCTCCATCCCTAAGGTCCTCAGTCAGTTTACAAGCTCTACAGTAGATAAATAGAGACATTAATGGGTGGGTAGTATATGCTGCCAGGAAAATAAAATTTCGGTGAGTATGAACAAATTTTCCACTTTCCTGGCTAATCATGGCAGCATATACAACATGGGAATACCCAAGCTAACATAGGGAGGGAGAGAAACATAAATAATTGCCAATCAAATAATCAGAACAATTCAACCAGCTAGAAGAATGAACCGAGTTAAGTACTTGACGTCCAAATTGTGCATCATTGACCGTTTCAACGAACAGTATGAAATGCCGGACTAATGTGTCTAAAGAGGTTCAAATGCTAGCTTTACAAAAAGTGTCAGCAGAAACCATTGCCATGGAAATCCACAATGTTGCAACAGCATTGGTGGAGAGTGCCCTGATACCCTCCCGCACAGGTAAAGAATGGCATCAATAATCTTTCCTTTTAGGCCGGACCTCAGAGGCCAAATACAAGACAATCATATCCTGTTGAAGATTAGTGAATAGGGTCCATAGGATCAAGCCTGGAGTTCACACATTCACCTTGCTGAGGTACTAGCCACCAGCACTTTGTGTTACAACCATGCAAGCTCCTGCCAGAGGTTCAAATGAGGGTTTAGTCAGAGCCTGTGACATCAGTGGTATTGGCTTTAACACCCTCAGTGGAGGCTTGAGTTTAATTGCTGCTTACATGAAGCAAAGCACCAGGGGTATCCTGACTTTGAGCATTCTGGTCGTAAAACCCAGAAAATACTTCTGGACCTGGTAGTTCCAAGAAATGGCCATCAGATCTATGTAGGGTATCAGACAAATCTGCGTCAACCCCAAGGATACGTCGGGGCATGGTTGCCATTCCACCTTGTCCACAGTTATTCAGTTCAGGTAATCAGCCATTGTATTCAGAGCCCCTGGTTGTTCTTCTGTGCCCTGATTATCATGGACTGTAATTCTATCAATCCGTAGCTGTGAGACCCATCTAGATAGATATAGGATACAGATACTTGAAATTGAGCAAATTTGGACCCAATTGTTCTTCAGTAACCCTCTGAAGTGAAGAAGAGCCCTGAAATTGACTTGTAATTCCATACAATTGAATGGAAATAATGTGCAACATGATCCAAACACTGTGCAACCAATCTTTGAAAACTCGAATCAGAGCTTATCATTGACCAATGAGGGTCTGTTCACTGGAAACACACAGAGATATATTCTCTCTTTCAGCTACCAGGTAAGGTGTAACTCCACTGATGGGGACATAGTCAGTGGCTGTCTCCAATAATCTTTCTCTTGTTAAACCAAGATAGGTAGAATCATAGAGAGATACAGAGATACCATTGGGCCCATCACACAAGTCTGATGGTGGAAGCCAGGAGTTCTAGTAGTTGCATCTACTTTCTTGCTGGTACCAAGCAAAATTAAAGAAACTGGGAGAGAAACCTCCACAATCTGTGCAACTGTTCCTGAGATAGGAAAAAGGCAGAGCATAGCATCTTCCACCCAGAAATGTTAACCACTGAACTGGCGTGAAACTGCTTTTCTTGATATACATCAAGCAGACAAACTTCAGGAGTTTCTGAAAGAACTATCTTCCTCTGTAGGTCTGAGGCTACCAAAAGTAGATCATCCAGATAATGGAACCAGGTGGTGTTCTGGACTCTCAATATCACTATAAGCACATAGAAGGTTCTTTGGGCTGCAGTGAGGCCAAATGGTAGGACACTAAATTGGAAGTTCTCTTCAGAGATAATTCTGAAGATCTAGGTCGATTGGAATGATAGTAAGCATCCTTGACATATATATATAGAGATAAGGAAATTATCCTTCCACATTGCTTGAGATTTGGATCTGATTGACTCCATCTTGAAGACTGACATTCAGCCTTTTGTTGGCCCTTCTTAGATCCAGTGTAGGCTTCCATGTGCATTTTCTTTTAGCAGCAAAAGCGAGGCGAATATTGTCCCTGGAACTGAAACTTAGGTGGTGTAGTTCAGAGGTTCGAAATACCTTCCTCCACAGGATAAGGCCTGGCCTCTTTTTATACCCCTAAAGCCTCTGGAATACCTTGGAACATTGTTTGTAAGCCATGGCCGCATGTCATGTGGCTGCACAGTGATAGGTCATGCTGAAAGGGCTACCTTCTGGAGGCAGTCAGTGCATAACAGTTTTCCTTCCACTGTTTTCTCCTCATAACCAGAATCTGATGTAGATTCAGACATCAGATAAATAATAAATAACTAGAAAACAACTATTACCTGTGGCAAAGCACTAAAGTAAAAAAGTGCACTGATAAATTATATTAAGAAACCATTGAAACAGATTAAAAACTGGGTGTAGACAGCACCTATTCCTGTCTGGACACCCTCAAACACTTACCAAATAAGTTTGGGATGTTTACTGTAATTCTCCCTTCATTTTAGGTACTTTCTGGCAATTTCCCTTATCCAAGATGGCTGCCACAACTTGTATTCCCACAATGCAAGTCATCTGTAGTAGACCTTTTAAGGCACAAACTGCACACACGTGGGCCCTTTCTGAGTGTGTTTGCTGTTTAGAGACCAGGGAGAGAGCTCTGTCTGAAGCATACATGGCTCCTGAACACCCAGGGAACCAGGAAAATCACTGGGACTGAGGGGAAGCAAAAGACAATGTAAAGGTGCCTGCAAGGTAGTAAAAAGGCCTCATAGTGTAAAAGGCCTCATAGCCTTAAGGCACAGCTGCAAAATGCATCACGGTTTAAATGCTCTGCAGTCTTGAAAGCACTGCAGATTCAAATGCACCGCAGTCTGAAAGCACAGCAGTTTCAAATGCACTGCAGATGTAAAAGCACCACAGTTTCAAATGCACTGCAGTTTTACATGCAAGTTTTAAATGCACAACAGTTTAAATGCTTCCCCGTATAAAAGCACAACTGCATAATGTACCAAAATGTAAAGATATTATAGCATAAGGTAATAATGCACTAGTTTAAAGACATCAAAGCTTAAATGCATCACAGTCTACATTCCTCATAGATTAAATGCATCACAGCATAAAAGACAACTGCATAATGTACCACAGTATAAAGGCACCCTAAAATAAATAAAAAAAGTAATGAAGAAAAAACATACATGTCCGTAAGTAAAGGGAGCAAATTGCTCACTTCCTAAGGGCGTAGGACAGGGAAAAGACTGAGGACCTTAGGAATGGAGCCTCCTTTTAAAGCCTTGGTGTTTTTCCTGACCTGTCGGCTGTAAGTTGCGGAGCTAACCCATGTTGTATATGCTGCCATGATTAGCCAGGAAAATGTAGTTAAGAGAGGCTTTATAGACTTAAGTTCATTTCGTAAAGCAAATGAAAGTAAAAGTGTGCCGTGACATGACTGAGTGCCTTTATGAATAGGTAGATAAATTGAACATATAGCAATAAAGGAAAGTTGGAAAGATATTCTACTGATGCATAGTGATACATTAATTTATAGTTGTGACTGTATACAAGGGGTGTGGATCTTCTTCATATCAAATTTACTTATATGGTTACGAATGGGAAGTTTCTATTTAACAACATCTATTCCTAGCCAGAAAGGTTAGAAGCAGCCCTAGTCACACCTTCCTGTGTGTAACTTGCACAGCCTTCCTAAACACTTCCTCTAAAGAGTCATCTAAATCATCTAATATTTACACTTCCTTTATTGCAAATTCTGTTTTATTTCAAATCGCTTTTCTCCTTCTCTGTTAATGACTTACAACATCCTGCATCAGCCTTCTGTGTGTGATGAAAATACAAGCTATAGAGCAGAGATACTTTTAAAGTAAGTTACTATATGATTGAAAATTAAACTATTTTTTTCATACAGGCTGTCAGTCACAGCAAGGGTAAGTGTGTCTAGGGCTGGAGGGACAGAAACAAAAGTGATGTAACTACTAAATGGCAGCGAATTGAGCAGTGAGGCTTTAGAAGCATGATCCATATACAAAAACGTCTTCAAGTTGTTTTGGTGACTATAGTATTCCTTTAAAAGCGACACCTTTTCTTTAACTCTCAGTACATTTCTTTCAGGTGTTTCCACCAGCAGAATTTATCCCAAAGAACATGACAAAAACAGAAATGAACAAAGCAAGATAATGAAGAAATTTTTTAAGGATCAAGTATTCAAACTCTCTGAATCCTATGTGTCTACAAATGAGCTAGTAAACAAAAAATTCACATGTTCTAACTGTGAGAAATGTTTTACCCATCACTCAGCTCTTGTTAGGCTTCAAAGATTTCATACAGCGGATATGCTGTTCTCATGTTTTGTAAGTGGGAAATGCTTATTTAACCAAAACAGATCTTATTATACATCACAGAACTCGCACAAAAGAGAAACTGTTTTCCTGTTCTCTATGTGGGAAATGTTTTGGAACTAAATCAGAACTTATGGCACATCAAAGAACTCACACAGGAGAGAAGCCGTTCTCCTGTTCTGAATGTGGGAAATGTTTTGGAACTAAATCAGAACTTAAGGCACATCAGAGAACTCACACAGGAGAGAAGCCGTTCTCCTGTTCTGAATGTGGGAAATGTTTTGGAACTAAATCAGAACTTAAGGCACATCAGAGAACTCACACAGGAGAGAAGCCGTTCTCCTGTTCTGAATGTGGGAAATGTTTTGGAACTAAATCAGAACTTAAGGCACATCAGAGAACTCACACAGGAGAGAAGCCGTTCTCCTGTTCTGAATGTGGGAAATGTTTTGGAGCTAAATCAGACCTTCTTAGACATAAGAGAACTCACACAGGAGAGAAGCCGTTTTCCTGTTCTGAATGTGGGAAATGTTTTGGAACTAGATCAGACCTTATTCCACATTTGAGAACTCACACAGGAGAGAAGCCGTTCTCCTGTTCTGAATGTGGGAAAGGCTTTGTAACTAAATCAGACCTAATTTCACATTTGAGAACTCACACAGGAGAGAAGCCGTTCTCATGTTCTGAATGTGGGAAATGTTTTGCTTTTAAATCAAACCTTGTTAGACATAAGAGAACTCACACAGGAGAGAAGCCGTTCTCCTGTGCTGAATGTGGGAAAGGATTTGGAACTAAATCAGACCTTACTTCACATCAAAGAACTCACACAGGAGAGAAGCTGTTCTCCTGTGCTGAATGTGAGAAATGTTTTAGAACTAAATCAGACCTTATTTCACATCAGAGAACTCACACAGGAGAGAAGCCGTTCTCCTGTTCTGAATGTGGGAAATGTTTTGGAACTAAATCAGGCCTTATTTCACATTTGAGAACTCACACAGGAGAGAAGCCATTCTCATGTTCTGAATGTGGGAAATGTTTTGTCAATAATTCAAAGCTTATTATTCATCAGATAATTCACTCAGAAGTGAAGCCATTCTCGTGTACTGAATGTAGAAAAGGTTTTGGAACTAAACCAGAACTTATGGCACATCAGAGAACACACACAGGAGAGAAGCCATTCTCCTGTTCTGAATGTGGGAAATGTTTTGGGGCTAAATCAGACCTCCTTTCACATCAGAGAACTCACACAGGAGAGAAGCCGTTCTCCTGTTCTGAATGTGGGAAATGTTTTGGAACTAAATCAGGCCTTATTTCACATTTGAGAACTCACACAGGAGAGAAGCCGTTCTCATGTTCTGAATGTGGGAAATGTTTTAGCCAGCATTCAAACCTTGTTCTACATCAGAGAACTCACACAGGAGAGAAGCCATTCTCCTGTTCTGAATGTGGGAAATGTTTTGTCAGTAATTCAAAGCTTATTATTCATCAGAGAACTCACACAGGAGAAAAGCCGTTCTCCTGTTCTGAATGTGGGAAATGTTTTGGAACGAAATCAGACCTTGTTAGACATAAGAGAACCCACACAGGAGAGAAGCCGTTCTCCTGTTACTGAACGTGGGAAATGTTTTCAAACTAAATCAGACCTTGTTTCACATCAGAGAGCTCACACAGGAGAGAAGCCGTCTCATGTTCTGAATGTGGAAAATGTTTTGTCAGTAATTCAAAGCTTGTTAGAGATCAGAGAACTCACACAAAATAGGAATTTTCTGATCTTAAGTTGTAGAATGTTTTAGTTACATACTGATTTTAAAAAGAAGTCGATTTAAAAAAAAAAAAACTTGAAGTGCACAGTTAGTCAATCAAGATTACAATGACAGTTTTGCAAATATAGGCTTGTCAATAAAAGAGACAGAAGTAGTAGAAAATGCACTATTAACCCATGGCAAATATAAACAAGAGTAGAGGCCCAGTGTAGGCACATATGACTATATAGCAAAATATAATAAGGCATTGACATATATATACCGCAGTTTGAAAGCACTGCAGATTTATATATATATAACATAAAATTAAAACAAACTGCAGAATTGCTCTTTTAAATAAGGAGAGTACCTATAATAGTCCCTGCTGATCACCCTATGCCAATCCAAGAGACTTGCGGTATGTGTCGGTTTCCCGCTGTATCTATTTATATTTTGACCCTTTAATATATATATTTTGGTCACTGTGGCTTTCTGAACCCATCTGAGGCTTTTTTTTATAGAATAGTCACTAATTGAATGTTTTTATTTTTTTATGGTTCTTGATTTTTAACATGTTAATGAATATGCCCCTAGTCTAACAAGCTAAGTTCTGTTCATTGTAGACTATACATTCGTATCCTTTTTCTTTGTATGGCAGTGACCATCTGTATTTTATTTACCCTCCCCACCAGGCTCCAAGAATGTGTGATTCTACCTCCCCCCACATATCCAGTAGGCTGCAAGAATGTGTGTTTTTAATTACCCCCCATATCCTGTATTCCCCTTTAAGATCTGTGTGTTAGTACCCAATTGAATGATCCAATAAGGGGCATGTATAATCCTCATTTCATATACTGATGTGTGTTACAATTAAATTTGTAGTCCTTTTGAATCAGCAATGTGTGTGTGTTCAATTGGGCTGCCCAATACTGCAGAGGTACAGATGAAACCAGAGATTGATAAATTAACCCCTTCCCAACCGTTGATGTACCTTATACGTCCTAGGGAAATTAGAGCTCTTGAAGCGATCATGATCGCTTCCAGCAGCTGTAAGGGTATTGCTGCAATACCCCCTCACTGCCGTGGGCCACTGGAGAAGACTGGATGGTCACTTCCCCCCGGAGAGATCACTTCCAGTTTGCCCGGCAGTGAGACAGAGCATCGGAAGCCATCAGGCAAATTTTTTAATTAATCCCTCTCCATGTACTTACCGAACGCCGCTGTTGCCCCGCCGGCAATCGGTCTTCTTAGGAGGGACTGTCTGGGCTAAGCCCTGAGAGTCCCTCCTCTGCAATTTAGGACCCCCAGGGGCCATGTGATCTCTCCAAAAAGAGCGGTCACATGGCTGCCATAGGTGTACACAGTGCTGCCAGCAGGGGGACTGTCTGAACAGACAGGCAGTCTCCCTGCTGGTGAAAAAAGTTGAATAAAGTTAAATTAAAAAAATATATCTGTGTGTGTGTGTATATATATATATATATATATATATTGTATATAACGTCATACTAAGTGTATTTTGTATTAATATACACTGCTCAAAAAAATAAAGGGAACACTTAAACAATACAATGTAACATCAAGTCAATCACACTTCTGTGAAATCAAACTGTCCACTTAGGAAGCAACACTGAGTGACAATCAATTTCACATACTGTTGTGCAAATGGGATAGACAGCAGGTGGAAATTATAGGCAATTAGCAAGACACCCCCAATAAAGGAGTGGTTCTGTAGGTGGTGACCACAGACCACTTCTCAGTTCCTATGCTTCCTGGCTGATGTTTTGGTCACTTTTGAATGCTGGCGGTGCTTTCACTCTAGTGGTAGCATTAGATGGAGTCTACAACCCACACAAGTGGCTCAAGTAGTGCAGCTCATCCAGGATGGCACATCAATGCAAGCTGTGGCAAGAAGGTTTGCTGTGTCTGTCAGCGCAGTGTCCAGAGCATGGAGGCGCTACAAGGAGACAGGCCAGTACATCAGGAGACGTGTAGGAGGGCAATAACCCAGCAGCAGGACCGCTACCTCCGCCTTTGTGCAAGGTGGAACAGGAGGAGCACTGCCAGAGCCTTGCAAAATGACTTTCAGCAGGCCACAAATGTGCATGTGTCTGCTCAAATGATCAGAAACAGACTCCATGAGGGCCCGACGTCCACAGGTGGGGGTTGTGCTTACAGCCCAACACCGTGCAGGACGTTTGGCATTTGCCAGAGAACACCAAGATTGGCAAATTTGCCACTGGCGCACTGTGCTCTTCACAGATGAAAGCAGATTCACACTGAGCACATGTGACAGAGTCTGGAGACACAGTGGAGAACCTTCTGCTGCCTGCAACATCCTCCAGCATGACCGGTTTGGCAGTGGGTCAGTAATGGTGTGGGGTGGCATTTCTTATGGGGGCCACACAGCCCTCCATGTGCTCGCCAGAGGTAGCCTGACTGCCATTAGGTACCGAGATGAGCTCCTCAGACCCCTTGTGCGGTTGGCCCTGGGGTCTTCCTAATGCAAGACAATGCTAGACCTCATGTGGCTGGAGTGTGTCAGCAGTTCCTGTAAGACGAAGGCATTGATTCTATGGACTGGCCTGCCCGTTCCCCAGACCTTAATCCAATTGAGCACATCTGGGGCATCATGTCTCGCTCCATCCACCAACGTCACATTGCACCACAGACTGTCCAGGGTTGTCAGATGCTTTAGTCCAGGTCTAGGTGGAGATCCCTCAGGAGAAAATCCGCTACCTCATCATGAGCTTGCACAGGCGTTGTAGGGAGGTCATACCGGCACGTGGAGGCCACACATTACTGAGCCTAATTTTAACTTGTTTTAAGGACATTACATCAAAGTTGGATCAGCCCTGTAATGCTAAACTATTGGAACGCAACTGCAGAAAACTTTTAATTACATCAATTTATAGTTTTATCCTTTTTTGTTATTGAATTGCAGGAGAGGATACTGTAGCTTTAAACCCTCTAGCAGGTTGTTAGTTGCAGGAAAAAGCCACTGAAGTTTTGCACAAAGCTAAGCAGTCCCAATTAAGGATAGTGCAGAGAATGCATGCAGAGTTAGGTTGAATTAAATGTAGTTGAATTAGCTTCAGGCTAGTTTAACAATGAGGCAGGTTCTTATTTGTAACTGAGAGCAATTGGATTGAAGGAAGAAGTACTTAGCTAAAGAAGCAGTTTCTTATTTGCAACTGAGAGCAGTTTGATTGAAGGAAATAGTATTTAGCCTTAGAAGCAGTTTCTTATTTGTAACTGAGAGTAATTTGATTGAAGGAATCAGTACTTGAGAGGCAGTTTCTGGTAACTGGAGAGATGAAATTAATCAGTTCCTTGGGGGAAGGAATAGAAGTCCGTTTAACAATCTGAGGTCGAGGAGTGGAGAAGGAGGGTAGTCGTTTCCAGAGCGATTTCGGTACACGGGTAGTTCAATTGAAATAGAGTAGCCGGTAAGAGTTTCACAGACACCTGTTCAATAATCCAGCGCTTTGAATCTGGCGCGGTCTTCCTATGTAGCTTGTGAAGACTGTGTCAGAGAAGGAGCGGGGCAAAGTGCCGTCAACCCGGAAGTGAGTTAAGTCGGCGAAACCCGGCAAGTATAACCTGACAAGCCCGTAGTGGTAGTGTGTTTTTCCACTTTAATTTTGAGTGTGACTCCAAATCCAGACCTCCATGGGTTGAAAAATTTGATTTCCATTTTTAAATTTTTGTGTGATTTTGTTGTCAGCACATTCAACTATGTAAAGAACTAGGATGTGTTATTTTTGTGTTTCCTTTATTTTTTTGAGCAGTGTATATTGCCTGCTTAGCAATAGATACAGTTGGATATTTGCCCTGTAGTAATATGGAGGACTATGTGTAGAATGCGCAAAAGGAAATAATTAGGGAGCATATGACGAATATGCGCTGGAAAACCGGAAGTGACGTCAGATGCCGGAACAGCCGAACTTCTGCCCACGTGAATGGCTGTCTTACAAGCGGCAAATTCAAAAGGCATCAAGTTGGACATCTTTTCATGCACCAAGGAAAACTCGTGGAAACACGTCTTCATGTGAGAAGGACTGTTTGTCACCATCAAGGGACTTATTTTACACAGTTTCTTTTACTTTGTTTTAATACTTTGTTTCAATACATTTTTACTTTTTATCACTATTGCTGCACCTCCTGATCCACATGTGACAAGCATAATCACTCAAGGCCTCCAGTTCTGCCTGTTGTGTGACTTTATACATCATATTTATTTATTGGCTATTACAGTATACACTATGTGTTGTTTTATTTTTCTGTTTTTTTTTTTTTTTAGAGTATGCATTTGGGACATCAACTGCATATACGTACAAATGTATTCTGAAAAAGTATTTTAGTTTTTTCTTCATGGGAGAGGGTGTGTATACTTAGTGTGTGTGTTTCTATCTAAGTATCTCATTGTCTATTTACCTAAGGTGTAGGGGAACACCCTTCACATCCACAATCGTGTCAGCACTGTGAATGCGCCGTTCATTTACATAGTTCTTATTATTTAGCAAGTCATACATGCCTGGTTTGAAGCCTCAGGAACATTTTGATAAAATAAACTTTAAAAGCCCATTAACCTCCACTATAAAATTACAGGTAAAGCATTTATTCCATAATTGAAGGATTAATTGTGACACTGCAGTTCATGTGTTGCCTCTATAGCTTTACCTCTTTGACAGGTTAGTACAAATGATGTTGACATATGGGTCAAGGACCACACACAGGTCTTTTAATTAGATAAAAGCAACATGAAAATTATTATTTACTGCTTCCTAAAACCTTTTCAAATGTGACTCAGGCTGGCTTTGATAGGAGTATGGATGTGACTAGAAGTCTGGTAAACATAAAAGATTAAGAACTGTAAGAATATTGTACACATTTAAAGGGACACTATAATCACCAGAACAACTACAGCTTCATTTATTAGTTATGGTGTCTATAGCCTGTCCTTGAATGCTTTTTAATGTAAACACTGCCTTTTTCAGAAGTGCCTAAGGACACCTCTAGTGGCCGTCACTCAGACGGCCACTAGAGTTGCTTCCTGTGTCAGATGTACGTAGAGTTGAAACCATGTCAATTTAAATAACAATATTATCTTTAGCAACAAGAAACGAATTATGACAGACAGACAAATAATGGACTACAACACTAAGTGCTAATAGATGTTAAGTCCATTAAAACAATTCAGTTTGCTTACTTCCTTATTATAAGGTATAATTAGCCATAATAAAGCACCGTTAAATCAATTTTCCATGTATGATGCTGGCTAGTTAAATAAAAACATAAAACTAACCTGTTTTTGTAAATAGGATCACTTTAGTGAGCTTGTTTTGTAATCTTTATTTAGAAGCTATAATTGTTATATAGATAATTCCACAGAAAAGCAAATTGTTTATTTCCTTTTTCCAAGAATCCATGTAAAGGAAATTAAATAAATGTTTACTACTAAGCCTATAGCGTAATACCAGCAGTATTAGCCATACATTAAACAAAGTCTGATTCCAGGTACCTGGTCTCAGAGTAGCTAGGATATGTGAATACACTATAAAATAAAATGATTAAAATTAAAGGTTAGATGACGTAAATGCACAAATGACCATGACCTCTTCAAAAAGAATTCTAAAGTAAATTGGCAAATGGACACAGAAACCAAAAACCTGTTGTACCAACTGTTAGGTCATCTATTTATTTTTTTATATAAAGCTGGACAGAGGTGGCAAGTGGTGTCCCTCAGGCTTCTGTTCTGGGACCCCTTCTATTTAACATGTTTATACATGAACTTGAAAAAAGCATTGAAAGTCATGTTTCAGTGTTTGCAGATGACACAAAACTCTATAAAGTAATACAATATGAGCAATATATTATTTTGCTGCAGAGGGATTTAAATAGACTGGGGGACTGGGTACTCAAATGACAGATTAAATTTAATGTAGAAAAATGCAAAGTTATGCACTTTGGTGTAAAGAATGCACAAGCAATTTATACCCTTAATGGAAGCGAATTAGGGATAACAACACACGAGAAGGACTTGGGAATTGTTATAGACAACAAACTATGCAACAATGTGCAATGTCAATCAGCAGTGGCTAATGCCATTAAGGTATTGTCATGCATGAAAAAGGGCATTAATTCTCGGGATAACAATATAATTTTGCCCTATTTATAAATCGCTGGTAAGACCACATCTTGACTATGCTGTGCAATTTTGGGCACCTGCTCTAAAGAAGAATATTATGGCACTAGAAAGAGTGCAGAGGCGGGCTACAAAATTAATAAAAGGAATGGAACATTTTAGCTATGAAGAAAGGTTAACAAATTTAAACCTCTTTAACCCCCTCAGGACGGAGTCAATAGTACACGTTCTGATCAAAACAAAACGTAAACAAAAACTGGAATTTGCGCCAAATGTCTGTTCACCCGTAATTCACCTCTTTCATATTAAATGCACCCACACTTATTATATATCATTTTGTTCAGGAGAAACAGGGCTTTCATTTCATATCAAATATTTATATATGAAACATAATTTATGATGAATAAAATTTAAAAAACTGTGAAAAATTTAAAAGTGTTTTACAAATATGTAGTTCCGCCTCACATTTTAGCTGTAAATGTCATAATACTGTTAGGTATTACTGCAAATAAATGCCCATATTTGTCATCAGCGATGTCTCACAAGTACAACAGTACCCCCATTAACAGGTTTTATGGTGTTTTGGAACGTTACAGGGTCAAATATAGAACGTTCCATTTTCAAATTGAAATTTGCCAGATTAGTAATGTTATCTTTGAGACGGTGTGGTAGCCCAGGAATGAGAATTACCCCCATAATGGCATACCATTTGAAAAAGTAGACAACCCAAGGTATTGAACGTGGGGTATGTTTAGTCTTTTTTAGCAGCCACTTAGTCACAAACACTGGCCAAAGTTAGCGTTCATATTTGTTTTTGTGTGAAAAAAGCAAAAAACAAATATTTGGCCAGTGTTTGTGACTAAGTGGCTACTAAAAATGACTGGACATACCCCATTTGCAATACCTTGGGTTGTCTACTTTTGCAAATGGTATGCCATCATGGGGGTAATTCTTATTCCTGGGCTACCATACGCTCTCAAAGGCAACATAACCAATCTGGCAAATTTCAATGTCAAAAAAATGAAATGCAAGCCTTATATGTGACTCTCTAACTTTCCAAAACACCATAAAACCTGTACATGGGGGGTATTGTTATTCTCGGGAGACTTCACTAAACACAAATATTAGTGTTTTAAAACAGTAAAACATATTACAACAATAATATAGTCCATAAAAGTGCAGTTTGTTTGTAAAAAATGCAAAAAACTCACTTTTACTTAAAATATCATCGTTGTAATACAATTTACCAGTTTGAAACACTAATATTTGAGTTCAGCGAAGTCACCCGAGTAAAACAGTACCCCCCTATGTACAGGTTTTATGGTGTCTTGGAGAGTTACAGGGTCAAATATAGTGCTTGCGAATTAAATTCTCTGCACTTTCTCCCTGTGTTGTCAGGCATGTCAATCAAATTTTAATTACTCAAATCACATAATTATGTTAAAAGATTACTTAAATATACACGTAGAATTTTAATATATATGCATTTATAGGTATTTAAATTCTACGTGTATACTAATATAATCTTTTATGTAATTATATGTATTTATCTATATATATATATATATATAAATATATTTGCAGTTATTTGTATTTTATATATCGATAGATATATATAGAATGTCATTCTAAGTGTATTTTGTTACCAATATACACATATTAATAACAAAATACAGTTAGAATGAAATTACATATGAAAATATATTTTATATTAAATTTTGTTTCAATATTTTATTTATTTTATTTATTTATTAATGCAATAATACGTATATATATAATATATGTGTATATATCTATTATATATATATATAATATATATACATATATATATGTAACGTCATGCTAAGTGTATTTTAATACTAATATATATACTAATATTAATATTAAAATACATTACATATGACGTTACATATATATATATATAATATGTATATATAATATATATTATATATACATAAATACTTTTAATTTATTTTTTATTTAATTTAATTTATTTAAAAAAAAAATATTTATTACTTCCCACCAGCAGGGGGACTGTCTGACATTTCAGACAGTCCCTCTGCTGGCAAAGCCACAGCCAGCTATAGGGGGCCATGTGATCGCTCTTTGAGAACGATCACATGGCCCCTGGGGGCCTCATTCGCCGGGGGAGGGCTGCCTCCACAACAGAATATTCTACTATCTAATTTTTCAATGTACGGTAATAGCTTCTTGATCCAAGGATAAATCTGACTGCCATTCTGGGGTCAAGAGGGAATTTGTTTCCTAGTTTGTTGCAAAATTGGAAGTGCTTCAAACCGTTTTTTTCTTGCCTTGTTTTGGATCAACAGCAAAAAACAAATCTCGGGAAGGCTGAACTTGATGTACACATGTCTCTTTTTAGCCTATTTAACTATATGTTCAATGTCCACTATATTAATTATAGAAAGGGCTGTAGGGGAATGAACTACTGTCAAACACAAATGACAAACAATGTGTCTATCACTGGGTCCAATCCTGTTACTGATCTTGGGAAGGACATTTTATTATGAGAAACCCCCCAAAAAAACAAAATCACTTGCTCTGTGAATAAACTGAGTTTTACTTTTTTGCTATGTACATGATAACATTAGTAAAATGTGGATTACAGAATAAATAAGCATCAACTACTTAACAATCAGTGCCATAATTGAACCTGGAATCCACAGAGGTGTTCCTGATGATATACATGTTGTGCCTTACCAGGGAACATGGAAGTGATTTACATAATCTTGATATGGGCATTTTATGTGGCCAGATAACCTAGATGTTGAGAATATTGTAGTTCCTGCTTAGGAACAGGTGGGATCCGTAGATGCAACCATATACAAATTGGGCGCTCACTTCAATCCAAATCATAGCAGGTGCCACAAATTGCATAGTAAGAGTACTTATATCACTGCAATTCATGTGGACTTTGGGTGAATTGTGTAGACAACTCTTTTGTTAATAGGTCCTGTAGGCACCTCTGCCAGGACCTCTGAGAAACTGTACTGTGGCATCCTCATACATGGATGATGCCTGATACAACAAATTACATTATTCAGGTGTTTTAGATCAAACCAAGTGTTTGCTCGAGTATCTGCCCCCTCCAGATTGCTTCAAATAGAATGCTTGCACGCTGAAGTAAATCACACTGACAGTTCAGATAAATGAAACACTTCAGAATGTTTAATCAGGCGGGCGGCAGGCCCCTTATAAAGCAGAAAATCCATCATAAGCAAAATGCAAGATAACAGAGAGAATACATCTTTAATTGGTCAAGTGTTAAGTGTCTAATGCACTTCCTCCAAAGTGTGATGTCACCATCACGTCGGGATTTTACTCCGGATGGAGACACCATCTTGTTACACAAGGTGTTCAGTCGATGAGAGGGGGTGCTCTAGCAGCCATTTTGAGTAAATACTGAATACAGATATACAAAGTAAATAGACATTTTACCTAAATTAATTTCTATCCACAACAGTACCCCTTAAAATAACTATTTACTAAAAGCCATATCTGTTGGGGATAAAATCAGCCCGGGCCCTTTGTGGATGATGGATATTTGCCAACTCATACAGAGCTCTGGAAATTGGAAATGAATAGCAGAGACATGTTCAATAACCAATTCAAATTGTATTCATACGTCAGTTATATTTATACCCCATTTTCATAGCAGGATGGGAGGGGGAAAAATGAGCATATGGGCATGACAATGACATTGTTTTTCACATGTTATAAACAGCTGTTTTTAGTTATAATTCGATGTTACATAATGTATGCATATTGGATAAAACCCAGATGATTACAAATACCAAAATCTTGGACAATTAACAAGGTCATTCCAGAATCCTTATCATGTCATGTCATGTCATGTAGATATCCAAAATCATGTTCCAATAACATTTCCCGTAAATAGATAAGTTTTATTTCCGAGAATTGGAGATACAATTCCAAATCTATTCTTGGTTCAAATTAACCCTTATATGAACAGCTAGGCTATTGAGCAAAATGGATGTTCGCATCTACAATTCCCCTCTTAGATCATATCATGATCTACCTTACGGAATATCCATGTGAGTCCTGCGGCAGAGAAACCAAAGGAGGTATATTCAGACGTGCTAATCACGTCTGCGGGACTTTCATTATTTCTTCACCTCGATTTCCCCCATTTGCTCTGTGCCGTAGGTGTTCCCTTTAAGAGGAGATCGAGCTGTCGATTTTCAGCTTCTGTAATCATCTGTTGTGCACATCTTTTAAGTGTACAAGTTAAAAATTTCAAACAGCTGACATCTTAACCAATTTTAAACATACTGCACATCATGTTATCTGTAACTTGAGCCTTGGATCAAAACAGGCAAAGTGTATTATTCCCAACAACGGAAATATTATTATTATAAATCACAATGTAAACACATATAATAAAAAATGGGAATAAAATCTATTTCCCCTCTTTGGACCAGGGTCTTGGATTACCAGTCCACCCAGTGAACTTGGGCCAGGTCAAAAAACCCAGTGGCAAAAACTCATAATTGAGGAAAAAAGCACATCTGGGGAAACTCTAAGTGAGGGCCATGACTGTGTAGACATGTCATCCCCTCACGTTAACAGCATTAGTGACGTATAAAACCTGCACTTGTAAGTAAATAGCTCGGGTATCGGGATTGGGAAACACTTCTTGATTAGTTTGAAAAGGCCCACTTACATATTAAATCATAAGATCATTTCTAATCAGTTTGCAATTCTAGCAATAATCCCAATCATGACCTTGCGTCCTATGCCTCCTAATCAAATCCCTATTTCGATGGTCCAGTCATATCCACACTTAATACATGGGAATCCATCCTTGGTACACTCAACATACATCAATGACACACATAGTACATCCATGCCTGAGTAAGCTAACACTTCCTCTCTCTCCGGCTAACTCTACAAAAATAAAAATAACAAAATAGTTCAATAGTCCAGCATAGTCCAGAAAAATAGAATAAGTCTTTCAAGGAGTCTAAAGAATCTTAAGACACCATAAACTTTGTTCCATAATCTTAGACACCATAACATAGCTAAGGGTAGCAATATGGCTGACAACAAGACAATGTCAGCTTCCACATAGTTCTTAATTCTTCTGTTTGCTGGATGTTCACCACAATACTCTGTGCAACACCCCAATTGTTGAAAGGGTAATACAGAAATAGCGGCATTAGACAGCACTCATCTTCAGGACTTTCCAAGTTAGTTTATGTCCTCATAAGTAAGCATCTCAGTTTCTTCGGCCAGCATGGATTTTGACCAAACAGATTTAATTGCAAAAAAAGGTAAGTAGGCAGGTAGGTCAGCCAGAGAGATTGGTGTGTAGTCCCAAATATCAGGCGGCACAAATACTCCAGTACGGTCTCTATAATCATACAAACACAAGGATCAGTACGACATCAATAAATTAATTATCTATGCTAAACTCAAATAGGATACTAAATTTAAACTCTTAACTAGTGTAACATGTACTTCTCTCAGTTTTGTTTATGTCCTTTATGTTTATGTTTTTGTATGGATGAGAGAAGCACTCATTCTATATAAATACTTGTTGAGTACTAAAACACTAACATATACATATTGGTATAATTCCCAATAAAATGCTGTTCTTAAATTTAAACCTTGATTTGATAATCCCAATTAATTACTTTAATAAAATTGTAATGCTGAAGTCTGTCAGAGATTTTGTGGACCCTGATAACATCTTTGGAAACTGAAACCTTTTATAGATCCCGATGTCCAAAAAGCCACCAGTTCTGTATGTGTGTGATCATGTTTTAATACATGTTGGAACCTCCATACAGTTATCCCACTTAAACAATATTTTTTTCAGAACAACTAGAGACACAAAATGAATTACTATTGTTCTAAAGTGCTTTGTTTTTATACAGGTTTCAGAAGAATTGTCTTGCTGTGTTGCAAGTGGCCTCTGACAAGGAAGGGACAGCAAACTGTAGACATATGTTATATTAAGTTGCCCTCACTTGTCAGGTCTTGGAAACCCACTTTTTTTATTGCAGATGCCTCTATTATACCACTTTACAAATTTACTAAGCATACTTATTATTATCCTATTTTATTTTAGTTATTTCACATTGCGCAGCCTATGCAAACAATGTCTAGGTCCCCATTACAAATGCAATGTGTGGGGGATGGGAGAAGCAGGTAAAGAAGGACTTTAAAGATCCTCTTACCTGTCATCTCCGTTCCGTCCAATTGCACCCAAAAACTTCTGACACCAGTTTGTTGGGGATAAAATCAGCCCGGGCCCTTTGTGGATGATGGATATTTGCCAACTCATACAGAGCTCTGGAAATTGGAAATGAATAACAGAGACATGTTCAATAACCAATTCAAATTGTATTCATACGTCAGTTATATTTATACCCCATTTTCATAGCAGGATGGGAGGGGGAAAAATGAGCATATGGGCGTGACAATGACATTGTTTTTCACAAGTTATAAACAGCTGTTTTTAGTTATAATTCGATGTTACATAATGTATGCATATTGGATAAAACCCAGATGATTACAAATACCAAAATCTTGGACAATTAACAAGGTCATTCCAGAATCCTTATCATGTCATGTCATGTCATGTAGATATCCAAAATCATGTTCCAATAACATTTCCTGTAAATAGATAAGTTTTGTTTCCGAGAATTGGAGATACAATTCCAAATCTATTCTTGGTTCAAATTAACCCTTATATGAACAGCTAGGCTATTGAGCAAAATGGATGTTCGCATCTACAATATCTAACAGCAATATCTATCCCTATAAGCTGAGCGCCGGGTGGGGACCCTAAATTAGAATAAGGGGGGGACCTATTGCCCCCCCAGGCCCCACACCTGAGCGGCAGGTGGGGGCCCTAAATTAGAATAGACGGGGACATAATGCCCTCCTCCCTGGACTCCACCCCTGAGCAGTGGGTGGGGGCCCTAAATACTAATTAGGTGGGGACCTAATGTCCTACCCCATGACCCCCACCCCTGAGTGGCGGGTTGGGGCCCTAAATACTAATTAGGGGGGGATCTAATGTCCTCTCCCCTGACCCTCATCCCTGAGCGGTGGGTGGGGGCTCTAAATTAGAATGAGGGAGGGGACCTAATGTCCTCCCCCATGGCCCCAATCCCTGAGTGGTGAGTGGTGGCCCTAAATATTAATTAGGGGGGATCTAATGTCCTCCCCCCTGGCCCCCACCCCTGAGCAGCGGGTGGGGGCCCTCAATAAAAAAATTAAACCCCCTCGTCAAACCCCTAGTCACCCCCTAAAAAATTAACACCTACCTACCCCCCTCACCCTAAAAATAACGCGGGGAGACCATTTAACTAAGTACCTGTAAAAAAATAATATAAAACTTACCATTTGATGTTTTCTTCTAAAAAAGGCCAAATAAAAAGCCATAATAACCGACGCACTTTAAAAAAAAAAAAAAATGAGTGCAAAAATGTTTTACCCATCTTCACCCATGGAGGGCTCTGCGCAGACTTAATTACTTAATCCACCAATCAGAGAGTTATGAGTCAAATTACACAGCGTGGGAAAATTCCAAAGAATTTTCCCACGCTGTGTAAATTGACACAGATCACTCTGATTGGTGAATTTCAAGCCAACCAATCAGAGTGCTGTGACAGATAAATGTAGAGACCTACCTGTCAGTCTCTTTATTTACCTGTCAGAGCATTCTGATTGGATGGCTTGAACCCACCAATCAGAGTGCTCTGAGCCTAATTGCAGGGCGGGGGGGGGCCTTTTTTGGGGCTGAAATAATAAGATTTTAGAAGAAAGAAAACATCAAATGGTAAGTTTTATTTTATCTTTTTTAACAGGTACTTAGTTAATGCCCCCCCCTCATTATTTTTAGGGTGAGGGGGTAGGTAGGGGTTAGTTTTTTTGGGGGGAGGGGGGTGACTAGGGGTCCCCTAGTCACCTGGGGCTGGGGGGTTACATTTTTATTTAGGGCGGGTGGGGGCCAGGGGGGAGGACATTAGGTCCCCCCCTAATTGGTATTTAGGGCCCCTACCCACCGCTCAGGGTTGGGGCCAAGGGGGAGGACATTAGGTTCCCCCTCATTCTAATTTAGGGCTCCCACCCACTGCTCATGGGTGGGGGACAGGGAGAGGACATTAGACCCCCCATTAGTATTTAGGTCCCCCACCCACAGCTTAGGGGGAGTACATTAGGTCACCCCCTCATTCTAATTTAGGGCCCCCACCCACTGCTCAGGGGTGGGGGCCAGCCCCCCCAATTAGTATTTAGGGCCCCCACCCACCGCTCATGAACCTCTAGTCACCTGGGGCTGGGGGGTTAAATTTTTATTTAGGGCCCCCACCCACCGCTCAGGGGTGGGGGCCAGGGGGAGGACATTAGATCCCCCCCTTATTCTGATTTAGGGCCCCACCCGCCGCTCAGGGGTAGGGACCGGGGGGAGGACAATATTATTCTAATTTAGGGCCCCCACCCACTGTTTAATAGACATGCCCCTACTCGCGGTATAGCGAGTAGGGGCATAATTTACTTATACTAAGTAATCTTTACTTAGCATTAGTAAATTTGGCTGAAAGACCAATTTAGGTCTTTCAGCCTTTTAGTAGATAGCTCCCTAATACTGTGGGAATTAGGGACTTTTTCATTCCTGTCATTCTATTGACAGGCTAAGTAACTTACATTTTATATGAATGTATGATACTTGATTGTTGTAAGTGTTGCAAATGCTTACAGCTGAATCCTCGCTATGTTTGTATACATTTTATTTAAACTTGTATACAGTGTAACATTCTTCTTCCAATGGGTAAGTATATTAGTACTTAGGCAATACTGTGCTTCGGCACTTCAACAATTCGGTAATTTCGGAACTTCTGAATTGCCCGAAATTCGTCCAAATTTATATTCGGACCGAAATGAATTGTACATGTCTACCATCCACAAACAGGGTGAGGTCAGGTTCCTGTAAGGCAGCTTCATGTACAGTTGGGAGGTGTGTTTCCATTTTCATCTGTTCAAAACAATCATGAGGTGCATTAGGATCTTGGTCTGTGGGAGGAGCTTCAGTGCATATTTCTGTATGGAATCGGGGATAGTCAGTTGCCCTGCAATTCAGGGTTCGCTTGGTGACACCCTCTTCAGAAAGCTGAGTCTGGTCTGCAGTGCTCCATGATTTGGCCAGCGGGCCAAGTTCTTTCCAGGACGTCTGTGGGAACTTGGAGAGAGAGATGTGAGGATCAGCTAAGTCCCAGTGGTGGTATAGGTGATTTACCTCCAGAATTAGTTGGACTAAGGCTAGACAATTGCCTTTAGGATCACAGAACAGACCTCCACGAACTAGAATAGGTCTTCTTCATAGTGGGGTTCGGGTCCTGGAGTATTTCTGTACCACAAGGTGCAATGAGGAAAAGGGAAAGGCTATCATGTGGGACAGAGGGCTTGTGCATATTCAGAAGAAGCATGGAGTCTAGGTCTGTATCGAGGCTGTATCCTTAGTGGGAATTCCCCCCGGGAAGTGGCAGAAAAGTGGCGGTTTAAGGGAGTAGCACCTCTGCAGGGACACGTTGTCTGGTAGCAGGAGAGAGCACTGTAAGCAGAGATGGCGGGCAGCTGAGAGATGTTTAGGCTGCACTTGGCTGATGATTGCAGCAATATCATGGGTTGCAAGAATGGTGAGGTGATGACCGAGTACCAAATCAGTTGTGAAGGCCTTGGCTGCAAAAACTGCTCAAGACAGGAGGGGCTTCTTCTTGCCACAGGATCCAGTTGACAGGAGTAGTAGCTAATGGGGCGTTGGTGGGAGCCATGGGACTGTGTAAGGACTCCAGATGCATGACCCTGTCTTTCTGACATGAACAACTTAAAGTGTTTCTTGTAATCTGGGAGGCCTAGAGCTGGGGCAGTAGAAATAGCATGTTGCAGGGCAAAGAAGCTGGATAATGCCTCAGGGGACAGGGAAAATGGTTCAGTCTTTAGGGCATCGTACAAAGGTTGCATGAAGATGGAGGCCTCTGGTATCCAGGCTCTGCAGTAGGAGATTAAGCCCAGGAAGGCATCAAGGTGCTTGTGTGCTTTAGGAGAATAAATAGCAGAGATTCCACTCACCCAGTCCTGGGTGAGATGGCAGGTGCCATGTGAGAGACTGTGACCCAGGAAGACCACGGAGGGCCGGCACCATTGTAGTTTCTTCTTGGAGGCCTTACATCCTTGTTCAGCAAGGTAGCGGAGCAGATCTTCAGAAGCACGCTCAGCAGTGGCGAGATCATCAGCACAGAGTAAGAGGTCATCCACATATTTGAGCAGGACCACATCAGTGTGGTATTTTTGCCATGAGTCCAGAATTGAAGCCATTGCTTTCGCAAATTGACTGGGAGAGTTTTGTGCTCCTTGAGGCATGACAGTCCATGTGTATTGCTGACATTCATGGGTGAAGGCAAACAGATATTGACATGAGGGATCCAGAAGTACACTGAAGAAATCATTAGCCAAATCCACCACTGTGAAGATCTTGGCGGTAGATGGGACTCCTGACAGGAGGTTGTGAGGGTTAGGCACGATAGGGGTTTCCAGAATAGTAGCTTCATTGACAGCTCTGAGATCTTGAACCATTCTGTATTTCTCAGGCTCACCCTTTTCAGTTTTCTTCTTCACAGGGAACAGGGGAGTGGTTCAGGGAGACACAAACTTGACCAAGGCACCATTAGACAATAGGCTTTCTACCTGCTGGGAAATAGCAAGGGCTTGGGCAGGCTGGCTCCTGGGATTAACTTTACCAGAACTGGGGGAACTTGGAGGCGTCCAATGTCTTCTGGGCCTGTGGACCATAGTTTGGAAGGTATCCTGGCAAAGGCATTGGGGGAACCATCTAGGACCCTTGCATTCCTATCAGGAGTCTCCATGTGGAGCAGGAGGGGTATGGAGCAGAGGGCTGAAGTATCAGCAGTAGACAGGGGGGAGGACAACTGAACCTGGCCATCTGGGGTGAAGGATGTAACGCATCGCCTGGCACCCCGACTGGGTACCTCCGTTGAAGGATGCTCCTAGCGCTTCCTGAGGACTCCAAGCACTGCAGCAGACACCAAAACCACCGAACCGTAGGAGCATGTGAATGCTCTCAAGCATATGAATGTTGTATACAGCCGAATAGGAAAAACCATGCGAATAGGTTTACACTCCTAGCAGTCAAACTGGAACAGCATACAATAAATCCTCCCCCAATAATGAGACGACACTTCACTTTGAGGGTTAAGCAGGAACTCCCTGTACTGTCACATACAGTCTCTTTTATTCCCAATCCACAAACATAGTACAGCCCACAGGGCGTTACAAAACAACCAATCAATCCATACAATACACCCAGACACTCCCACACAAACTCCTCCCCTCTGCCTGTGATATGATTACTGAACACAATGGGTAATCTCATTATCACCGGCAGAGGAATACAGTTTTTACACAATATTTATAACTTCTAAAATATACATGTCACAAACATAAAACATAAATTTTCATAATCAATCCATTCAGGGGAACAACATATTAAAAAATGGCACGAATCAGACCAGGGGTTCAAAAGTTAAGGGAAAGTCCTTTGTGACTAAATGAAGCATGGCTTCCCGGCCCAAACCAGTTTCAGAGTCTTCTATCCTGGAGATAATTGAGAGTAATTCAATTATCTCCCAGGACAGACACAAGACTCCATTAAGCACATGGTTGCAAAAAGACACAAAACACTTTAAAATACATAAAGTCACCTTTTACACATAAGACATAGACATTTCACATATCCCCAGATAGCTGGGATCTGAGCGCACAAAACTACCGAATAGCACTCAGATCCTATTCACACAGTTCAATTGCCATGGAGCCGAAGTCTTTAACTACACGAATGGGCTACATGGCATAGCTATCTGGGTTAACACATTCACATAAAGTCTGGTCCATAGTCCAAAGGCAAGAGGCGGGCAAGCAGCCCCCTCCAAGGACACGTGGCGAGGCCGGTTTCGCCACAAAGGAGATAGAGACTTGTAAGCAGGAAAAGACATCTGCTCCCAGTAGGTTAATTGGGCAGGTAGAGGAAACCACAAAGCGGGCCAGGAGATCAGGGTAAGCGCCAACTTGCATCAATGTTAGACAGGAAAGAGGAGTCAGGCAGGTCTTGTTCTCTAAGAAGGTGGCTGGGTGGCTTTCTACAGGTAGGACGACTGTGGCTAGGGACCCACCCATGACAGGGGTAGGTGACACAGGTTTGCCAGTTACCTAGCGTAGGAGATCTATGTGTGCTTGCTCAGGGCCAATTTAGGGGCGGCTGGCTGGTGCAGGGTTACTGACTGGGGGGAGGGGGGTAGATGGCAACAGGGTAGCTGGGAGTGGGATAAGTAGCTGTGGGGTAACCAGAAGCTGAGAACTGGGGGTAATTGGCATATTTCCTTGGTTACTCAAACTTTTATTGGCGACTGCAATAAGTAGTGTGGTTAGCCTAACCGATATTGCTTCCAGTGCTGGAGCTGCCAAACTGTGGAGCAATGGAAGGTTGGTCTAGTTGTACATAGCATGGTAGTGATTAACTCAGAGGGTTAACCTATGTAACCTGCGTGAGGGTGAGCGGGGTTATACGCAGGCATGTTTAGTTATAGGTGATTATAAAGGTACGTTCTCATGACTAATAAACAGCAAGAATGAGGTAGAAATATAGAAAAGCAGATCAGCAGGGAAAAACAGATCAAGAAATGCGTAATGAATGAGAACCGTGCTCAGCTGCAGTAAAGAGAGTCCTCGTAGCTGCAAATCTTCACCCGATGCCGCTGATGTGCTGGAGCAGAAAGTCAATTTTTTGTTCCGATAAGGAAGGTCCCTGCACCCTTTTGTTGGTCTTTGGCAAGTGCTGGGCCTTGTGCTTGCGAGGTTTGTTCAATTGTGGTGTCTCCGGACTTGGCTGTGGTGTGGAGCTGTTGTTGGCTGGGTGCATGGTAGGTGGCTGTAGCTCCACGATCAGGGTGTTCATCAATATCTCCAGCCGGTCTGGGATCCCAGTGCTGGATCGTATCTGTGTCTTAGTGTACGCTGGTCATGTTGACAGTGGTGAGCGCTTTCTGCTCCGGGAGCACCCCTGGATCAGCTGAGTGTCGCGTGTGTAAGAGCTGTGAGTGGTCCAGGTTGGATCACTGAGGGTTTTCGCCGTCAGCCAGTGCCTCCGTGGGGTGTTCGCTGTCCGAGGCTGAGATAGATGTGTGGGCGCACCCAGCCGCGTGGGCAGAGTTCCAGGTAAGTGTCGGCTGGTAGAAGGACTGCGTTTTCTCAGACTTAGGTACAGGCTCTTGGTATATCGCGAACATAAGAACCTCCAGCTTGTCCCAGAGAGTTTGGAAGGTCTTTTCCAGCCGGTGCTCGACTTCTGGCTGCTCACTGTGAGTGCCGGAGGGGCACACTGCTTCCGCCATCTTGGGCACAGTGCCGTCGCTTGGTGCAGGCCCCCGTGTCGCAATGGCATTCTTGCCGGGTTGTACCGGAGTTTCCCGCGAGTGGACCGGGATAACCCCCACCGGCCCATGGGGGGGGGGGACGAGGGTCCGGTCTCCACTTGTCAACCGTAATTGTCAGCGGGGGAGCGGCCGTCTCCCTTACACTGACCACACGTGTACGCCTCATGGGCATTATGGTTGTGCCCTGGTTGTCACCTTCCGTCTGGTGGCCTTTTTGGGCTGGTTAGGTCCCGTTTTGACCTCCAAAATCCACTTGATTATTGAGATAGGAGCTATACAAGTTTGTGTCCTCTGCTCTCAATGGTCAGGCCCCGCCCCTTGGTGCCAGTTTTTTATATGAAACGTAGTTTGGCTCAGGCTAAATTTATTTACATGACATAGAAGGTTGCAGAGTGTATTGCAATCAATGGTATTTTGGGTGAGCCAAGATGGTTTTCATATAGGAAAAACTTGGTTACTTATTCAGAAATCCCCATTGATATGCATTGAGTTGATGGTGCCACTTTGGTGCCAGTTTTTTTTTTATATGAAACGTGGTTTGACTCCGGCTAAATGTTGTTGGATGACATAGAGGGGTCCCCAGCTAATTGAAATCAATGGCATTTTGGGTGAGCCAAGATGGTTTTCACATAGAAAAACCTTGGTTACTTATTTAGAAATCCCCATTGAAATGCATTGAGTTGATGGTGCCACTTTGAAACAAAATGTGGTTTGGCTCAGGCTAAATGTTGTTGGATGACATAGAGGGTACCCCAGTGTATTTAAATAAATGGCATCTTGGGTGAGCCGAGGTATTGTCCAAGACCCCCCTCACTGCCTGGCTTCAAAGTGATCGCTCCCCCCAGAGCAATCACTTTCAGTTTGCCCCACATGGTGCCCAGCATATTGGGCAGTGTTTGGCAGTGACACATAACAGGATCTGTTAATTCATGCCTAAAGTACGTGTGTGACAAATAAACAAAAAAAGATTACTACCCAAAAGTTTGACAAAGGCTGGTGGTAGAATTCAGTGCATGTAAAGTGTTAAAATACCACCATTTAAAATACCCTGGGTTGTCTACTTTTCAAAAATACATGGTTAGATGGGGGTAAAATACTTTGGCTCAAATGGGACATGGGCGCAGGTTGATTACATGTCAAAATTCCAAGTTGGGAAACTGATAAGCGCACCTGCCAAACGTGGCCTTTTAGCCCCCAAAACACCTATACATGGGGGGTATCCCTGTACTCGAGAGATGTTGTTGAACACATATTGGGGTGTTGTTTGGCAGTGACACATAACAGGATCTGTTAATTCATTCCTAAAGTACAATGTGTGTGAAAAAAACAAATAAAAAATAAAATTACCTATGTAAAGTTTGGCAAAGGTTTGTGGTAAAATGGCTGCATAGAAAGTATCAAAATATTCGTAGATGAATACCCTGGGTTATCTAGTTTAAGAAAAATATATACATGTGGGGTGTTTTTTGGAGATTTATGACAACAGTGTTACAATGTCACAATTGATACATTTGAAAAATGTACATTTTGAAACAGCAATTTCCTACTTGTACTTATAGCCCTATAACTTGCAAATAAAAGCAAAAAAAACAAAAACATTTGGTGTTTTAAAACTCAGGACAACATTTTGAATCTATTTAGCAGTTTTTGTCATTCGATTTTGTAGATCAGTAAAAGATTCTTTAAGTAAAAAAAGTCAAAAAAAGTGTATTTTTTAATTTTTCACCATATTTTATTATTTTTTAATTAAATTATATGACATGATAAAAACAATAGTATGTAAAGAAAGCCCTTTTTGTCCTGAAAAAAAACCAAGATATAATTTGTATCGGAACCGTAAATGAGAGAGTTGAAAATTACAGCTAAACACAAACACCACAAAAGTGTTAAAATAGCTCTGGTCCTTAACGTACAAACATCGCAAAGACAGTCCGGTCCTGAAGGGGTTAAGTGGCAAATGTGTTATTTATTTATTTTTGAGGTGGAAGGTACAATGTACAACTTTACAGAAAAAAAGAGCCAGTTTGAATGAGCCAACTTAACTTATGTAGCTAATAACACTGATTAGTCTTTTTATTGTTTTCATAATTTATTATATCCGAAATGTGTACAAATATGACTTGCATATGAATACTGTATTATTCAAGTAATATTTATATTGCACAGTTCATAATATTTCCATACATATTGAATGATTTAAAAAGCTGAATAACAAGCTGTCCTCCCCATAGTGTGTGGCGGCTAGTTGTAATGAGAGTGTGTGTTGGCTGGGTGTAATGTGTGAGGATGTAGTGTGTCTGCCTGCTGCCCCCCCTCCTTTATTTTTCTAGCCTTTTTAGTGCATTTCCAAGATCCCTGGTGGTCCAGCCTGTGTGGGGGGAGGGGGAGTAGTCCTATTCCTTGGGGAGTCTATCAGGGATCCTGGTGGTCCAGGTGGTCCAATTCCTTGGGGGTCTACAGACTCTCACTCCCAGCACTCGGTCCTTCCTATAGCAGCACTGCTGTTTGCCATCTCTAGTGAAATCAATGCACTAACACATTGCCTATTGTCCATACTGCTCCTAGTGAGCACAAGGGAACTTTGCCCTCATCCAACATGGCGCCGGGTGGTTCACGCTCCGTGATGTCATTTCCTTTCCCAGATGTAGCTTTCGTTCCATAGGCTGCTTACCAGGCTCCGCCCCATTCTCACTGTATTCGGCATTGCCATCAGTGACGTCATTTAGCTGCGCCGTGCTGAGCCGGTGGGAGCAGAGTGTGAGGCTCGGGGTTCATGGTGTTTATTGGGATTATTCCTGGTTCCAGATCAGGAGGTTAGTATTGTCCTCAGTGACCCCCCTGGAGCATCATGTGACCTGGTAATACAGCCATTCAGTTATTACTGAGCAGCATGGAGGATACTGGATCATTAATACAATGCTGCCATTAATCAGACTAATACATTAACATGGGAGAGTAAAGGCATGGAGAGAGAGGGGGGCATGGAGAGAGAGAGAGTAAGTAAAGGAGAGAGAGGGGGGACAGTACGGAGAGAGAGGAGCAGCATGGAGAGAGAGAGAGGGACAGCATGGAGAGAGAGAGAGAGGGACAGCATGGAGAGAGACAGAGGGACAGCATGGAGAGAGAGAGAGAGGGACAGCATGGAGAGAGAGGGGGGGCATGGGAGAGAGGGGGGACAGCATGAGAGAGAGAGGAGGGGCAGCATAGAGAGAGGGAGGAGGCAGCATGGAGAGAGGGAGGGGGACAGCATGGAGAGAGAGGGCATAGAGAGAGAGAGGGGGCAGCATAGAGAGAGGAGGGGCAGCATAGAGAGAGGGAGGGGCAGCATGGAGAGAGAGGAGGGGCAGCATGGAGAGAGAGAGGGGGACAGCATGGAGAGAGAGAGAGAGGGACAGCATGGAGAGAGAGAGACAGCATGGAGAGAGAGAGGGGGGACAGCATGGAGAGAGAGAGAGGGGACATCGTGGAGAGAGAGGGACAGCATGGAGAGAGAGAGAGGGGACATCATGAAGAGAGAGAGGGGACATCATGAAGAGAGAGAGGGGACAGCATGGAGAGAGGGGGGCAGCATGGAGAGAGAGGGGGGCAGCATGGAGAGAGAGAGAGAAGGTATGGGAGAGAGAGAGGGCAGCATGGAGAGAGAGAGAGGGGCAGCATGGAGAGAGAGAGAGAGAGAGGGGGCAACATGGAGAGAGAAGGGGGCATGGAGAGAGAGAGAAGAGAGAGAGGGGCAGCATGGAGAGAGAGAGAGAGAGAGAGAGAGCAGCATGGAGAGAGAGAGGGGGCAGCATGGAGAGAGAGGGCAGCATGGAGAGAGAGTGGGCAACATGGAGAGAGGAGGGACAGCATGGAGAGAGAGAGAGAGGGGGCAGCATGGAGAGAGAGAGAGTGGGCAGCATGGAGAGAGGGAGAGGGGACAGCATGGAGAGAGAAGGAGAGGGGGGCAGCATGGAGAGAGAGAGAAGGAGAGAGGGCAGCATGGAGAGAGAAGGGACATTTTCTGTGTTCACTATACCTGGAGGGACCCACCCTTTTATGTTACACTAAACAAGATGGAACTTCAAAACATACCAAATTATTAGAACAAACCAATGGTTAATAAATGCTTGCGAAGAGAAGTTTCTACATTTATAATTTTGTGCGATAATATTGCAGAACAAGATTATTTTATCATAATGAGGGGGTTTACATTTTCTATATCATAACGAGGGGGTTCGTTCTTTTTACTGTGTTCTTATCTTATCTACAAAGCTTACCTAATGATAAACTGATCAGAAATGGCTTTAGCTAGGAACACTGTAGCAGGATATATTTGCTGACTCAATAAGTGTCTTTGAGGGGCATTGCAGCAAAGGAGAATGTTTAACCCTTTCACATGGGGAGAGAAGTAAAGGGACAGTATGGAGGGGAGGAGATGGTGCAGCAGAGAGGATACTGGATCATTAATGCAACGCTGCTACTAATCAGACAATTATATTAAGTAAGAAAGTATAACCCAAAGATAGGGTAGAGCGACAGAGAATATATGCTGTGTGTTATATTGGAGGACACTGATTTGTAATAATGTGAATAATGTGTTATTTAGGAACAATCTGAGTTTGAGAAAGAGGACATTTACTTTTCTGCATAGGAGTGGGACTGTTTAAATCAAGAAGATCTAGTGGTGGAGAATTACCAGACCATCGGCTCTCTGGGTAAGGAAATCTCACACATCCCCTTTACAGGAAATATTTCTCATCAGAGGACACATATATCTGGGACCAGGGCCGGACTGGGAATAAAAAGCAGCCCTGGAAATTTTTTATACCAGCACTAATATTAATTATGCCACTTGTGACAGATATACGGATGGGAAAAGCCAAAAGAATGAAAATGATTTACCCCAAAAGAAGGAGAACTTAAAAATAAAAAAAAGAGCTGCTTTATTCTAATCAGATGTGCAACATCTTACATCACCGTTTCATCCCCATAACCTTGAATAGTCCAGTAATGGGAGTGAAACATTGACTGCATGTCTGATTTATATAAATGCTGTTTTGTTTAGTCCTCAATCCTATGAGTGCACTCTGCGTTGGATATAGTTTTACTCCAGGACACCAAAGACTCGGAGAAAGGCAGTGTTATCCACTAAACTAATAATTTAATAATTCCAAAAATTAGGCTACAATTGTCAAGCTGTCACTATAGCTAAGTTAGATTTTTCAAATCTGCTATTGTGGTCTAAATTACACAATTTAGATTTTTACTTCCTAAAATGAAAAAGTTAAGTGAATAACCCTTTGACAAATGTAAAACCCTTGTTACATTTTATATACGTGTGTAATTTCCCAATGTGTATTGTGTATCATACTTATGTTTTGTATATCTGTAAATATATATATAATTTATATGAAACCAGAGGGCTGCATTTTTTACAATACACAATATCCAGCGCACTCACTTATCTACTAAACAGCAACTTCAATATTGACAGATTTTGTTGTTTGTTGTTTTTTTTTTTTTTTTTTTTTAAACACCTAATCTAGGCAAAAATAATGGGGGTTTGTTACATTATATGATCATACATTGCATAAGCCTGCCACAACGTCAATGTACCCTATCTTTGGTAGGTACTACTCTAACTGCCTAATGTCTGCTCTTATGAGATTAACCCACTTACTTGGCTAGACTAGCAACAATACTGAGATACAGTTCTTAGATGTAACTGATAAAGACCAAGACAAACTAGGATATACACTACATCGGAAAAAGACTGACAGGAATATGTTGTTGATGGTTTCCAGCTATCATCTACAAAAATTAAGACTCCTTAACCATATCGCAATACAAGATATACCTACCACGTACATTTCATATGGCAACCACACAGATTCGGAGATCAATTGAGAAATATTGGGGTGTATTAAAGGGACACTATAGTCACCCAGACCACTTCAGCTCAATGAAGTGGTCTGGGTGCCAGTTCCCTCGGGTTTTAACCCTTCAGATACAAACATAGCAGTTTCAGAGAAAAAGTGGGAGGAGAGGTCACCAGAACCGAGGGAGCCCAGTGCTGGATTAAGGTAAGCTGTTAAAGGGGTTTTAACCCCTTCAGCGCCACAGGAGGGGGCCCCCTCAGGCACTATAGTGTCAGAAAACCGCTTTGTTTTCCTGACACTATGGTGATCCTTTAAGCTCTGATAAACATCTTCCCCAGACATTTCAAGACCCACGATTAGTTCTAAAAGGAATAGAAATTTGAACGACATGCTGGTTCGCAGTGATCCAATCCATGGCTATAAGAAATCCACAGGACATCGGATAAAAGGATGCTTCAAATGTAGCTAGTGTGTAACATGTAGCCACATGATTAGTGGAACTTCCTTTGCACATACTCACAGTGGCAAAATGATACCAATTTCACATTATATTACATGCAAAACAGATCATGTCATTTATTTAATTACCTGTCCCTTTCATATGTTGGTAAGTCCGATTTGACAGTACGTGATCATGTCAGAGGACATAGGTCAGGAATTACCACTGTTTACAGGTATCAAATAACGGAGAAACCCGTGGCCAAACATGTATCTGCTTAACACAGGCTACCTACTTTACGCTTCATGGCCATAGACCATGTCCCCCCACTTCCACGTGGAGGTGACAGATCCAGACTGCTCTTTCAAAGGGAATCATTCTGGGTTCATTATCTGGACACAGCTGCACCCAAAGGACTAAACCAGGGCTGTCCAACCTGTGGACCCCCAGATGTTGCTGAACTACAACTCCCATGATTCCCTGGCTATCTTTTTAATTGAAAGAATCATGGGAGTTGTAGTTCAGCAACATCTGGGGGCCGCAGGTTGGACAGCCCTGGACTAAACGAATATGTCATAAACTGTTTCGTTAACTATAAGTAATTTATAGTATGCCACATGCCGTGCCCGAGCGGCACGGTCTCGCCGACACAACAAGCTGACCTGCTCGTCGGGGAGCCGCTCCTCTGCTTTCTCTGGACGTCGTGCCCAAATCAAAGATGGTGCGGACCATGTGGTTACCTCCATCTTAAGCTCCGCCCCTCAAATTAATAGAAACGCATGCGCACGTTCTGGGGTCAGAGGTCACCCTCTGACCAATCAGAACCCAGAGAGGGATATTTAAATCCCTAATTCACTCTAGTTCCTTGCCCTGTCGTGGTTTCCTGTCCCTGAGATTGCGTTTATCTTTGTGAATCTGACGTCCTGGTATCCTGATCTTGGCTTTTCCCTGGTTATTCCGAATTCTGGTTCCCCTGACTTGGTTTGTTTAAACGGTATTTGAGTATTTCTGACTTCCTTGACCTCGGCTTTCCCTTTGACCATTCTCTATCTCTAGCGTATTAGTCCGGCCATTCTAAGGTGCGGTTTAGGCTCTGTCCTTTTATTTTCCTTTTCTTTTGTATGTATATGTTTACATAGTTTCTGCGTGTTGGACCACTCTAGCAGCCGTGACAATAGCACTCCAAGGACTTATTAAAATTTTACTTTTATTTACCTTACAGATAAATTTGCCAACGTTTCAGCTTGATTCCCTCAAGCTTTCATCAGGACATTATGTGCACACAAACTTCCCCAACATATAAAGCATTAAAATCATATTTACTTACCCCCACCTGTGCTGCATCTGGCTCCTAGGCGCCCAGACCGGGACTGCCACGGGTTACCCGACGTGAGTCTGCAACCATGTGACGTTGCGCTCAATGACGTGGCCTGGGGTCGTTGCCATAGAAAGCTGTCAAACCTAGATTGAAATAAACTGTAAATAACACAAAATGTAAAAACATGAGAGCAGTAATCTAATTACATCATGGCAGGTGGACTAAATGTAAACGGTGGATTCAATTTAACACCACTAGAATACATACAATGTCAATGATTTATGAATATTAAATGAAATCTTACTTTGACCACAATATATAAAAAAATAGGAGGAGGAAAATCTAAAGCTGTACCCAAATAAATGAAAAGAGAGATCAAACCATAACATAATCATTCTGAAGATACACTGATCCAGTTCCCCACATTAGACCACCAGAGGGTATACAATAGTGTTCAGACTCCTATTACTTCTATTCATCTGATCTAAATGTATAAGAAATCATAATCTTACATGAACGTTTAAAACAGTGACCAAACTAATGGACTCATGCTATTACAGGTCATGAGCTTAAATTAAAAAAAAAAGAGAAAGATAGTAACCAAACTGGCCAAATAAAAACTTGTAAAGAATAAAATAAAAAACCAGAGCGAAAAAAAAACAAAACCTGATGCTAAAAAATTAATCCATCTTCACCCGGCGAGGGCACGGTGCAGACTGAGCTCAGCAGGGAGAAAGGCTTATAAAGCCTTCCCACACCCTGAAATTTGACTCTGATTGGTTGACTTGGAATTTATCCAATCAGATTGCTGGTCATTTTACACAGCGTGGGAAAGTTCTTTGGAATTTTCCCACGCTGTGTAAAATGACACAGAGCACTCTGATTGGTTGGATTTCAAGTCAACCAGTCAGAGTGTTCTGAGTCAAATTGCAGGGCGTGGGAAGGCTTTATAAGCCTTTCTCCATCCTGCGGAGCTCAGTCTGCGCCATGCCCTTGCCGGATGAAGATGGATTAATTTTTTAGCGTAGGATTTTTTCTTTTTCTTCAGATTTTTATTTTTATTTTTTTGCGTTTTGGTGTTTTATGTTGTTTTTTACAAGTTCGACTGGTATTTATGGTTTTTAGTTGGCATTTTTTGAGGCTGAAAAATTAAGATTTTAGAAAAAATACATTAAATGGTAATTATTTATTGATTTATTTTTTTATTTATTTTTTTTTACAGGCACTTAATTCATTTATTCTCCCCTCACTATTTTTAGGGTTAGGGGGGTATGTAGGTGTTTAACAATTTTTGTTTTGGTTTGCGGGGGGGGCCTGACTAGTGGCTCGGGGACTTGCCCCTCAATAGCTTTCCCCCCATACTCATTTAGGGCCCCCACCCACCGCTCAGGGGTGGAGTCCGGGGGTGGGGAGGACAATAAGTTCCACCCCTTCATTGCTATTTAGGGCCCCCAGCTGCCCCTCAGGGGTTGTGGAGGTAGCTCCCTCCTTGTAATAAACTGAACGAACAGGAATAAACCCCCCTGCTCACTGTTTAGTAGACATGACCCTACTTGCAGCATAGCAAGTAGGGGCATTTGGGAGATTTCAATCTATTACGGGGGTCATATTGACCCTCATAGAGTCATTGGGGACTTAGGAAGTTTCACTCTCCCTTCCACTTCTATTTTTACATTTTACAAGGAGGGAGCTGCGAGGTAGCTCTCCTTGAAAACTGAACGAACAAACGCACACTGATATTCAGTGTTTATTTGTTCGTCTGCCATTTCTATTCAATCTTCTTTCTGAGAAAGAATTAATATATGAAATTCCCGTTCGCGTGCCCAAGTTTTTAACTGGGCATGTGCAGGAATCTCACAGCGCTATCTAGTGTAGGCAGATGACGTGTCCCACAGGGACTTCATCTACCCACACAAAGATGGCGGCGCTCTGAACCTAGGTCAGGGCAGAAAAATAAAGTTTAAAAATAGGTAATATGGGGTGTTTTGGGCATTTGGGTTTTACTAGGGGGTCAATTAAATGTCGTGAAGGCAGGAGGCGGGGTTAAAAAAAGAAACGGGATTCGCCCATTATAATGCCGCTTTAAACTAATTATCTACCAGACAGTAGAGGTACAGAAACAAAGTTACCGATGTTCCGTGGTTAGCATGTCCGACTTGGAGTTCCAGACACTCGATGACCAAGTACCGCTGCCTGCTTTCGGGAGACAAGATGGCCGTTTTCCAGCGCACATGTTATTCGGTTATACGAACGGCGGCTCTTAACTTTGTGATTACTTTGAAGTTAAATGAGCCAGGGGAGTGGTCAATGTCCGGTAGAACAAACTACCGAATGCAGGGAAAATAACTGGGGCAAGGGAAATTACAGGGTTGTCACAGTATTTATATAGCTTTTATAGAAGCAATTATTTTACCCATTATGTATGGTTAGTTGTGGGCTTTTTTCTAGATTTTGAAACTTAAAAAAAAAAAAAAAATGCAGTTCTTGGCAGCCTGCTACAGCATGTAAATGCTCTTATTGCCTAGTCTGTATATTTATATATTCTTTTGATTCAAAGAAAAACAACATTGCTATTTTGATACCTATCGATCAAAATTTTAGCGCAAGTGCGTTTGGTTGGTTTTTTTTGTTTGTTTTTTTTAGAAAGGGTTTTTCAATAAAATATGTACTTAAATGTATCTAATTTTTTTTTTCCATTTTGTGTGTGAGGGGTGCAATGTATGTGTGTGTTTGTGTGGGGGAGGGGTGTAGTGGTATGTAGGTGAGTGAAAATCGATTTTAATGTCTCCTCCTCCTCTTCTTACCTTTCACCAGGGAGGGGGGGGCATAATGCTGCAAGCCCTGGTGGTCCAGTGATGGCATGTTCACTTTAGCCTGCAGCTCCTCCAGCTGCAGGCTGGCTCTCCTGTCCTCTGACGAGCAAAGCACTGTATCGGAGTGTTGCCATGGTAACTTGCGGCAACACTCCGACCAGCAGGCTCACGGGAGGAACAAGGCCCTTCCCTCCCTCTGCTGGAACTAAATGCCAGCAGCCTGGTGAGGGAGATCTTTGATCTCCCCACCTGCCTGAGAGGGCTTACAGCAGGGCTGACTCTGCATTGAGGCCCAGCAGGGATTTTCTGCAGAACTCACACCGTCCACATGAAAGCCTGAATAGCCCACTAGTGGGCTGTAGGGACCAGGTTGACGACCCCTGTTCTAGAGTAATCCACTGAGATTACGTGTCTGATCTGATTACAGTCAGTACCGTACAGTATCATTGCTCTAATGTCCTTACTGCTACCACTGCAGGTATAGTGGTATAGTACCACTGCCTTAATGAAGCTCTCCTTTTAAAACTGTGGACTTTAATCACTCTGCCATTGCAATAGACTAAAGTATGTACCTGAGTAAACAAGGTCATTATTGTAACCACTGTTCAGCGACCTTGGCTGGAAATCCCAGACTCCAAATAGTATGCTGTTATAATTCCTGATTTTTAATTAACAGCAAGTGTAACTGACAATATGGAAATTATCCCCCTTGCCTCCTCTTGCCTCCCTAATTATAGTAAAGACTTACTTATTTGTTTGCACCTGCTGCCTCTGCCCCTGTTTGTCTCTGTCCTGTCTGCGGACATCATCAGAAGTGGTGTTCTGACATTTAAAAATATCAAATTTCATTCTAAAAACTTGTAATATTTGCATATGCCCATAACACCCACTCCATTAAAGCCAGAGTTTACATGACTGCCTAATAGCACCTTTAGTGGCCGTCACTCATACAGTTCCTTCTGTGTCTCCACGCTCTACATGGAGGTGCTGAATGCTCCTCTTAAAGATGCATTGGTTCAATGCATCTCTATGAGGAGATGCTGATAGGTGCAGCACAGCACTTTGATGCTCATGCACAATGGCCTCCCAATGCTTTCATATGGGAAAGCATTGGATTGGCTGAGATAATCAAATTTGATTATCTCAGCCAAGGAGGCAGGGCCCCCCGCAAGGAGCCCCATGCGGCACTGGATAAGAAGGTGAGTAAACTGACCTTTTACTTTGCTGACAGTGGGGCTGGGGAGATAACATCCACATTCAGATGTATAGTGTCAGGAATACATGAGTTTTATTCCTGACACTAGTGTTCCTTTTCAGGGGTTAAACACATTGTTTGTTTAACCCCTACATTACATTAAGCACTTTATAAGTTAAAAAAACCCATTTATTCTTTCATCCTTTATAGAGCTATTTGGGAAGTGAAACCTTTAGACAATTTTTTTACACTGTGTTTGAAATATTTGTAAAGAATGCAAACAACAAAATACAATTTTCATTACAATCAGGACATTTGACCGTTTTTATCTGGTTTTGTCACATCTGCTGTTTGCAAGTACTTGCAACGACCCCAGTGGCATTCCTGGTAGTTCAGATTAAAAAAAATAATAATAACAGAATGTAAAAAAATGCTTACCTTTATGCCTACATACAGATAAATCACATTTAAAAAAATTTAAGGAATTTTAAATATTTTTTTTATAACAATCTCTACAATGCTAATGTAATGCTGAGAGTCATATGAGAGAAACTATTGATTTCTCCCATTCTACAAGATGGTAATCATTCCGGAAGTATAATGTATAATGTAGTTAAGAACATCTATTCCTAGCCAGAAAGGTTAGAAGCAGCCCTAGTCACACCTTCCTGTGTGTGACTTGCACAGCCTTCCTAAACACTTCCTGTAAAGAGTCATCTAATATTTACACTTCCTTTATTGCAAATTCTGTTTTATTTCAAATAGCTTTTCTCCTGCTCTGTTAATGACTTGGAACACCCTGCATAAGCCTTCTGTGTGTGATGAAAATGCAATCTATAGATACTTTTAAAGTAAGGTACTGTCTGATTGAAAATGAAACCTTTTTTTTCATGCATACTGTGTCAGTCAGAGCGAGGGTGAGTGTGTCTAGGGCTGGATGGACGGAAACACAAGTGATTTAATTGCTTAACGGCAGAGAATTGAGCATTGAGGCTTCAGAAGCATGATCTATATACAAAAATGTCTTCAAGTTGTTTTGGTGACTTTAGTATTTCCTGAAAGTGACACATTTTCTTTAACTCTCAGTACATTTCTTTCAGGTGTTTCCGCCAGTAGAATTTATCCCAAAGAACATGACAAAACTAAGAATGCACAAAGCAAGATTATGAAGCAATCTTCCAAGGATCAAGTATTCAAACTCTCTGAATCCTATATGTCTACAAATGAGCTAGTAAACAAAAAAATTCACATGTTCTAAATGTGAGAAATGTTTTACCCATCACTCAGCTCTTGTTAGGCTTCACACAGCGGAGATGCCGTTCTCATGTTTTGTATGTAGCAAATGTTTTTTTTAACTAAATCAGAACTTATTATACATCACAGAACTCACACAAAAGAGAAGCCGTTCTCCTGTTCTGAATGTGGGAAATGTTTTAGCCAGTATTCAAACCTTGTTTTTCATCACAGAACTGACACAGGAGAGAAGCCGTTCTCATGTTCTGAATGTGGGAAATGTTTTGGAACTAAATCAAACCTTATGGCACATCGGAAAACTCTCACAGGAGAGAAGCTGTTCTCCTGTTCTGAATGTGGGAAATGTTTTAGCCAGCATTCATACTTTGTTAGACATAAGAGAACTCACACAGGAGAGAAGCCATTCTCCTGTTCTGAATGTGGGAAATGTTTTAGCCAGCATTCATACTTTGTTAGACATAAGAGAACTCACACAGGACAGAAGCCATTCCCATGTTCTGAATGTGGGAAATGTTTTAGCCAGCATTCATACTTTGTTAAACATAAGAGAACTCACACAGGAGAGAAGCCATTCTCCTGTTCTGAATGTGGGAAATGTTTTGGAACTAAATCAGAACGTAAGGCACATCAGAGAACTCACACAGGAGAGAAGCCGTTCTCCTGTTCTGAATGTGGGAAATGTTTTGGAACTAAATCAGAACGTAAGGCACATCAGAGAACTCACACAGGAGAGAAGCCGTTCTCCTGTTCTGAATGTGGGAAATGTTTTAGCCTGCATTCATACCTTGTTGTACATCTGAGAACTCACACAGGAGAGAAGCCTTTCTCATGTTCTGAATGTGGGAAATGTTTTGCAGCTAAATCAAACCTTTCTTCACATCTGAAAACTCACACAGGAGAGAAGCCGTTCTCCTGTTCTGAATGTGGGAAATGTTTTGGAACTAAATCAGAACTTATGGCACATCAGAGAACTCACACAGGAGAGAAGCCGTTCCCATGTTCTGAATGTGGGAAATGTTTTCGGCAGCATTCACACCTTGTTGGCCATAAGAGAACTCACACAAAATAGGAATTTTCTGATGTTCTGAAGTTGTAAAATGTTATGGTTACATACTGATTTTAAAAAGTCAATTTTTTTTTTAAACATTTATTTTTGAAATGTATAGTTAGTCAAACAAGATTACAATGACAGTTTTGCAAATATAGGCTTGTCAATAAACGAAACAGAAGTAGTAGAAAACGTCAAAAGAAGTGCTGAACTTTTTTGTTTGTGTAGACATAACAAAGACACGAGTATACAATGATATAGGTATGTTACTAGCAAAGATATTGCAGTAGAGTAAATTATGCTAGGCTAGTATGCTAGACTACTGTAGATCCACAGTCCCTAAAGTAAAGGTCAGGTTCAGCGGCTCGCTCAACCCATGGCAAATAGAAACAAGAGTAGGGGCCCAGTGTAGGCACAAAGGAATAAGAAGCAAACTATAATAAGGTGTTGAAATATATAATCTCAAATTAAATTCCAACAAACTGCAGAATTGCTCTTTTAAATAAGGCAAGTCCCCAGAATAGTCCCTGCTGATCACCCTATGCCTATCTGAGAGGCTTGCGGTATGTCGGTTTTCCACTATGTGAAAAAAGTTAAATATAAGGGATATTGGGCGCTCCAACCAAATAATAAAAGAGCAGCCTAAAAACATTCCAACTGTATTGTCACCAAGTGCACTAATATAAAATCAGAAATACCACAGAAAAAAGTGTCAAAGTGCACACTGTAAAAACTCTTTACCTTTAAATGTGATGGGTCTTTTTCTTGCTAGAACGCTAAATCATATAAATACAAAACAGAGGAACCACAGTGTAACCTGTATACATAAATATAACAGTGATACAATAAAAATAACTATTTACTAAAAATGGCTATTATCATTTATCCAGCCAACCGCGAGGGTGGTCAATTATTTCCTGTAGCAAGTGGAGTTGTTTGAGGCTTTATTTAAGGGGCACCCTCGAAGGCACAAGTTGATAGGGACTTAGTTTATGGGAACATCCATAGTCCCACATATTTTCTATATATATCCTCTCCATACTCTAACTTATTCTAGCCTCTGATTTCATATTAGATTGCCTGTTCAGTTTTCCACTTTCCCCATGCATCAACAAAACCACACAGCAGCACTATAACTATTTTGACTTGAATATATATTTGATGTTTTCAAGTCATTCACCCTGTTAATTCCTTTGCAATACATGTGAGAGACTTCGCTATTGCATTTCACAAATGCACAGCTTAGTTTACTAAACCACATCCACAGCTTGATAGATTGATATAAATAACACATTATTTATGTATCTATGAACTGATACACTGTACAAATAAACTTTGCAGTCAGTCTGTTGTGGAAGTTATTAGAGGGCAAAACATATCTAGCTCTCTGTAACATTTGCCACTTCTGTGAGGAAATACAATGGCCGTGTTGTTGATTTACCTGTCACAACACAACTTAGCCGATTTTTATTAACCCTCTCCATGTGAGAAATCCTGATTAACATCTAAACACCTTGACTAAGCTGGCATTACACAGATTAGGCACAAATATACTATCATTATACTTTAAGCACGGCAACATTGCTAATTAAACTTATTCCTATGGAGTTAGTATCGTGAATATAAGACACACAATCAATGAAGGGTTTATATTTAGCTCAGACGCTGTACTTACAGATTATACCTATCCCTATTATCAAATTTGTTCTCATTGATACAGCCACAGAAAGATATTTCCCTTCTTACACAGCCGAGTTTAAGATTTCATGAATATTGTTGAAAATGGCCAGCATGAACCGGTTAAACTTTTTATGACTCATAGTATCTTGCAGGAATAATGAGGCAAACTGCACCCATAAAGCCCTGGTTTGCAAGATACAGGTGCCACTTTCATTGTACATACCTGGGTTACATATTGCAATTGACACCTAACCACTTATTTGCCGATTGTTTAAAGAGATATCCAACTATTTAGTTGCCTATTTTTTATATAAACAATAAATGATAAACTCATCGGTAACTAAAAGATAGCAAGAGGTGATATAAAATTAATAAATAATTACTTGAAACTATGAATGGGCTGCTTCGCAACACCAAAGCGAGCGGTAAATCAAACATATGTGTATGTGAGTGCGCCAAAGAACTCAAATATATTCCAGCAGAAACAAGATCCAAACAATCTATATAATAAAGAACATGAAAAATGATCAATCCTTAGCATCTATTAATGTCTGAGAGTAAAACCATTTAAAACAGCTATTGTATCAGAAATATCATGAAAACGAATATATAGATTGCCCTCTGAATACCAACAACCTAAAGTATGGAAATATGTAACAAAAGGTAACAATGTCCGATTCAGTGAAACAAAACCCCGGCTATGGTGGCACTGCTAAAGGTGTGCTGGGAAAGGACTTGCAAGCCTGAAAAAGCTCTGGGAGGATCCCAGGATTATTATCCTGTTTGCCGCGCCAGAAGCCGGGTAGAGGAGCACGCGGGTCCACACCCACCCGATGTTGGGTGAACTTGATCAATTTCCGGCAAGTAGTTAGTTGAGATGCCGTAATCCATGTTACAATCAATGAAAGCTGGAATTTTAAGTAAAACAATAAGTTCAATCTACGCGTTTAGTCTTACTTAAAGACTTTATCAAGACTGCAATCCTCCAAGGATTTGATTGGTATATATACACCAGTACTCAGATCTAATTAAAAATAAACTCATGACGTAACTTTTCGGCAAACTGGCCGCTCTTAAAGTGACAGTAAATAGTCAAACAAAGGGATTTTACACTGATTATTGGTAATATTAGGCAGAGAAAACATCAGAGAAATTAATATATTTCTATAACCCTGCATCAAATTCAATCAGTATCCTGAGATAATGCTTAAAACATCCAATAAATATAAAATCTTTCTTCATACAATTTAAACACATAAAAACAAGGTTCAGAAACTTAGCAATTCACGGACAACGTACGCTGTGTTAAATCCGTCATAAATCAGTGACAATAATAAAACGCTAATCATCCAAGACTAGCCCTAAGGTACTATAAAGACAAAGCCAACATTAAGTCTCTACTTTCATATAGACATCAAAACAGTATAGTTCTTATTATCCGGTAGGGAGACCCTGTATAACAGAGATGAATCTGTATAGAATGAACACCAAATAACGTTATCAAAGGTCTAACAAGTACTTCACCTTAGTATATGTCTGGAGAGGGAGAGATTCTCAGGTAAAAGAGGGGAGGGAAAGAATGGACATCTTCATTTAGTCCATATGGATTAAGACTGTTGAGCCTGCAAATGCAGTTTGTTTCAGCTGTAATAAGGGCTCATTTCCTATTTATAGTAGAATTCTTTTATGAGATAAGTTGTATCCACATCACTGAGATATGTTTGGGGTTGCTATAATGTACTGCCTGAAAATGTCTAGCCACCGGTGATTTTTTTTATCGTTATGTAGAATTGCAAGTCTATGTTCCCTAAACCTCATTTTCAGTGTTCTACTTGTCTGTCCTACATAGAGTAAGCCACAAGAGCAGGTGAGTATATAAACAACAAAAGATGAATTGCAGGTAATCCTTGAATGAATTGAATATTTCCGATCACTAGACGGGGATCAAATCTTGTCTCGTTATTTTCAGTTTAGTTTGTTGTGAAGTTGACCCACATAGGAGAAATCCATTAGGTACTTGTTAATAGTATCTACCTTTTTTTTCGATAAAAATGGAACACTCACACTTTACAGAACCCTTAAAGAGTGGCTCTGAACTGTAAAGGCATGTCATCCACAATTAGGATAGTTGTGGTGTATCACTGCAACTTTGAATTTTCCAAGTAAAATTCGAACCAGGAACCAAATAGACGATATAAAAGTTGTTTATTCGAAATAGTAGTTAAAACATAAAAAAAATTGCACAATGCGTTTCGACCTTAAAAGAGGTCTTCCTCAGGTGAAATCTACCTAACAACTGTCATAACAGGCTTTATATACCCTAAAATTACTTAAACATAACGTATAACAGATGTAGTAATTAAAACACATGATAAAACTTCCTAATATGGTCCGGACCCGATGTAGTCCGCCTCCCCCTATGTGGCGGCTCATCCGGTTTCGGCCAAACAAAGAAGAGAAATCGACACAACTAAAATGTCTGTCCGTCGTGTCATGATGCGGCAAACTCCAATTGATAGTTTCAGGCGTCCGTCTTGTACATGGGCAGTCTTTATATCGGTTCCGACGGCACTCGTTTAATTCCAATTCTCCATAGGTTTATAGAGCATGCGTATTTCAGAGGAGATGTCTCATCCGATAGGCTAGCTTCCAGCCTTATTAACGTGTCCATTTGTCGATATGTGTTCAAGCTAAATAGCTAGCAAAAGTTCATAATGGTCTCACATGAACGTTCATAGTGCCCATAGAAGTGAGGAACGCCATATTGGATTTGGCAAAAGTGGAAAAAATAGTGAATAGCAGTATATAACATAATAACAATTAAAAAGTATTTAAAATATATATTCAAATACAAAATAAGCACATATAAAAATATAAACATGTTCACATATAGAATCTTATATAGACATATATGCATATGTACATAACATTTATACACATATATACATAAACATACATGTACTCATATATATAAAAGGACACGTAACAAAACTGTAAATAACCTCTAAAAAAAAAATCCCAATAAAAATTATAAAATGGTACTTATTTCAAAATCAATATTAAGACCTTTTGGGATTAAAGTAAAAAAAATCAACTTTATTTCTTGTCTGCTAAGCTTCTGTGCAATGTCACCACCTTTCCAGTGTATTTTAACCTTTTCTATATCATGAACCTCCAGAAACACAATGGCTTCGTCAATCATAGTATGTCTAAAAATGTTATGGAGAAACATGGATCGGACCCAAGGTTTCTGGAGTTTCATGCTATAGAAATTGTTAACATACACTGGAGAGCTTGATGAAGCTTGGTTGCTTCATCTAAGTGCCGCTTCTAAGTGTGTGGTTGGAGATATTCTGGAGAGTTTTACAGAAGCTTCAACTGTCTACAATTTTGCTAAGAGTTTTCTTTTTTACTGGTACAGGGAAGATTCATCTGTAAGAAAAGGTTACTGATTGCACAAGGTTTGATTTCCTGTTGGTAATTTTTAAGGCATTTGATTAGATTACTTAGGTACTTGCAATTGATTGCTGGTTAATTAGCTATTGTTTGCAAATAATCATAGGCCTACCCAGGTGTTAAACATTCCTAGTGGGTGGTGATTTTAGGAGTTATATAAGGGTTGTTGTCATTAGCTTGGCTGCTTCATCTAAGTGTGGCTTCTAAGTATGTGGTTGGAGATATTCTGGAGAGTGATGCTTCTAAGTGTGTGGTTGGAGATATTCTGGAGATAAACTGAAGGTAATCTGAGGTATTCAGGAGGACAAAAAAAAATGTAAGATTTGTTTAATTTAAATTATTCACCTCATTGAAATAGCAGACTTAGTTCAGTGGTATAGTTGTTTTGCATTTGTTTCACGTTCCACTTTTTGGAGATTTGGATGCTGTCTAATCTGTAGACAGTTCTCTATATTGCGGCAGACGATTGTATTTTTGAAGTCTGAGATTTGTAAATTATCTGGTAAACAAACTCTGTCTGGAACTGCTGCAAAGCCACTGCCGCAGAGACGTCCTAGGAATGGCAGATGGATTACTGTAGGATCTGTTAGACTTAGAGTTGTGGATAAAAGGCATATTGCAGAGTCTGTTACTCTACATAATTCATTTTCTCCACTTTCAGAGTGTAATGGTGTTATGGAGACAGGCTCAGGTACTGAGGATAGTGGTGTTATGGAGACAGGCTCAGGCACTGAGGATAGTGGTGTTGTGGAGACAGGCTCAGGCACTGAGGGTAGTGGTGTTGTGGAGACAGGCTTGGAGACTGTGGTGAGGCCTAATAGAAAGCAGTTGTTGTTGGGGGATGGACAATGGTGGTCTTGTGAGATGTCTTCCCGGAGCTACAGCTCACAGAGACAGACGTATTTGTAATATTGTTAAGCGAGCAAAGCAGGAAGGGGAATTGAATGTACTTGTCCATCTAGGGACAAATGACTTGGCTTGCAATGAGGTTTCAAAGGTTAAGGAAGTTTTTAGTGTTTTTGCCAATGATATACAGCAGGTTGCTTCCATACTGTCATTCTCTGAAGTTCTGCCTGTGCATAACACTCAGAATGACAGGCGGATGCGTATTATGGACTTTAACTTGTGGCTTGGTGAATGGTGTCAGGAGCAAGGAATTGGCTTTATTTTTCATGGTAGCTCTGTTTGGAATGGAAATAAACTGTACAAAACAGATGGTTTGCATCTTTCTCAAAAGGGAACAAATGTTCTCAGTGAGCAGTTCTGAGGTTTTGCTATGATGTATTTAAATTAGGAGGGGGGAGGGGCAAAAGGGTGATGAAACATCAATCCAATTGCCCTCCAAAACAAGGACAGAAGGTACCTTTAGCCAGTGTGTTAAAAATGATAAGCTTAGAGTCAGGTCTACAAATGCTCGCAGTTTAGGGAATAAGATCCATGAACTTGTGGCAATAATGGCAACTGATAATGTAGATTTAGTCGCTGTTACTGAGACATTGTATAATGAGAAGAATGACTGGGACATAGCAATACCAGGGTACTCTTTTTATATAGAAAAAACAGGGGAGGCAAGAAAAGGGGAGGGGTGGCCCTGTATGTGAAGGATAGCATAAAATCTAGCCTAATAATAGTCCGTTTGGGTTTACGTTAGAATTTGGTAATCACACAGTAAGTCGTGTAGGTGTGATTTATAGATCCCCAGGACAAATAGAGTTAGATAATATAATAGTTGAGGAAATAGCTAAAGTGACAATGAAGGGGTGAAGTTATCATCATGGGTGATTTTAATCTTCCTGATGTGAATTGGAATACAAAACTAGCTGCTTGTGCCAGGAGAACACATATTCTAAACTCCCTACTGGGATTGTCTCTAAAACAAGTCGTTGAGGAGCCAACTCGTAAGGAGGCCATACTAGATTTAGTGTTAACGAATGGAGATTTGGTATCAGATATTACTGTAGGTGAAAGTTTAGGATCCAGTGATCATCAGTCAGTGTGGTTTAATATAAGAACAGTGACTGAGTCACACCACACAAAAACAAAAGTTTTAGACTTAAAAAAAAATTGACTTTTCTAAAATTAGAATATGTGTAAAAAAAACAGAGTGAGGAAGACAGAATGCTCTATAAGATTAGGCAGAAAGAGGCTAAGCAAGTTATAAGAGCTTCCAAATCACACACAGAAGAGAAAATAGCACAGTCAGTAAAAAAGGGGACAATACATTTTTTAGATACATAAATGAGAAAAGCAAAGTAAAACAAGGATTAGTTACATTAAAAACAAAAGAAGGAAGGTATGTAGAAGAGGATAAAGGTCTAGCTGGTTGCCTCAATTAATATTTTTGTTCAGTATTTACAGATGAAAAATAAGGAAAGGGACCTCAGGTAGTAAAAAGGACAATTGAGTCATTTATTACATGTGAGTTTAAAGAGGAAGAGGTTTTATTTCAACTCTCAAAAGTAAAGACAAATAAGTCAGTGGGACCTGATGAAATACACCCAAAGTTATTAAAAGAGCTAGTGGTGTACTAGCAAAACCATTAACAGATTTATTTAACCAGTCATTAACAGGAGTAGTCCCAGAAGATTGGAAGTTAGCGAAGGTTGTGCCCATTCACAAGAAAAGTACTAGGGAGGAGTCGGCAAACTATAGGCCAGTAAGCCTTACTTCAGTAGTGGGGAAAGTAATGGAAAGCATGTTAAAGGATAGGATTGTTGAACATCTAAAAACACATGGATTTCAAGATCAGAGACAACATGGATTTACTTCAGGGAGATCATGCCTGTAACGGATCGACGGGCCCCCCCGACTGGGTACCTCTGTTGACGGATGCTCATAGCGCTTCCTGAGGGTTTCCAGTACTCCAGCAGACACCATAACCACCATAGACTCTTTCAGAGAGCAAACAGGAACAAGCTCTTACAAGAGTTTAGCAGTGAGTATGACTAGCATAGCAATCCCTTGTAACAGATTCCACCAATATGAGACGGCACTCCAAATTGAGGGTGAAGTTGAACTCAGGTTTTTAATGACACACACACTGCTTTTATGCAATTCTCCTGTGCAAGGGAGACGCCCATAGACAATTATGAATTACCAAATCACACACTGGTTACATCCCACACATCTCCTCCCCTTAGCCTGAGAGGTAACACAATTAGCCGTACAGTTTAAAACATACTTTTTACCCAACTTTCATAACTCTACACCTATACATCCAATATTAATAAAAGTCACATATTATTAATCAGCATATTTCAAATACAAACATACCCAAAAATCATTCAAATCAGTTCAGCCGTTCGGGAGATAGATATGTCACCTTTGACCGACCGCAAGCACATTTTCATGCCCAAAACTGTTCCAGAGAATCAGGCTGTGCAGCCGGTCTATTTCCCATGTTAGAGTCAGTTCACACAGACGAACGACAACCATTCGAATTGTCGAACTGTCTATTGCATTAGTTCCAGGGAAGGTAAAACTTCAGCGGTGTTCATGCCGTTCTGTAGCCGATTGTAGTTCCATGAGTTTGACGGCACACACCGCTGACTGCATTCGAATGAATCAAAATGGCCGCCGCCACCATGTGTTTTCGGTTTTCTAATGGCAGGCACTTCGGCTGCATCCAAAACTGCAGGTCCTTTCCCAAAGTACTTAAAGGGCCAGAAATAGCACAATAAAAATCCATTATGCCCAAATACAGTTCTTAAAGGGCCATACACAGTCCAATACAAGTTCATAAGCCCCAAATCAGTTCCTTAAAGGTCAATACATCCCAGGGGCATGTAAGAATATGAAATAGTTAACTTGTTCATATGTATTTTATGCATTTATAAGGTTTATAAATATTATTGCTGAAAGGATATGAAATAGTTAAACTCAATGTACGACATAATATGCTGACTGTGACAGACTAAGGTATTTCTTCTATAGGATGTAAGACAATGCTAAATTTCAGGATGTCTTGCCCATTCCGATTTCAGGATACTTTTCTCCAGACGTATGCAAAAGCTTATCTTTCCATTGTCAGAATAACATGTAATATAAGGAAGTAATAAATCTTATAGTCTGTACTGTATTTGCATATACCATGGCTAATGTAAGCAAACTATGTATAAAAGCCAGCTCTGGAATACACTCATTTGAGAGTCTTGTCAAGTATGCTGTTGTCCGTGTCTTATTGCTGACAATGATTCTCCATCAACTTGATTATGGTGACCGAGGGATCGAGAACCGAGGGGATTAGAGTCCATTACAGCATTAACCCTTTCAGCTTGGTGTCAGAAGTGGGATAGATGGATGGATCAGTAAAAACATTGCGGTGAGTAGCCTTTTTGTGTCTTATTTGACGCTGATTGTCTATGACCCCCCTTTGGTTCAGTAAGTCTGTATCCAGTAGATAGGAAAGGTGTAAGGACTCTAGTTATATTGAGACCATGAGAGGTCTCCGGTTTATATTGAGACTAAAGAGGTCTCCGGTTTATTAGACATTTGGTCTAAATATATAGGGTTTTGGTAACCCAGGTTAGTATCTAAGATAGATACAGGGTATCTCAGGTAGATACAGGTTTTTGAGTCCATATGACGTCTCTGGTTTATTAAGTCTATAGGTGTTCTGAGCAGCACGGTTTATAGATCTATAAGTATACCCCAAACTTCTCTTTCTCCCGGTCACCTTTTGTTTGTCTTAAGTGTTCTTTGTGGGTGATTGTTTGTCTATATTGGGGACACACTTTGGTAAGTTAGTAGTGTCCCCACTTTGAGTCAGCAGTATGGGAAATGTGAGTTCAGGTCCTGAGTGACCATATATGTATGTATATATGTATGTATGTATATATGTGTGTGTATATGTATATGTATGTATATATAAGATAGCAGTACTGTTAAACAAATGGAGGTTTTAAAAATACATAGGGATTAAGGAGAGAATGCAGGTAACTTGTTTTTCTTTGGTTTTTACCATATATTGGGGCTGATGTGTACTGTAGTCCTTGCTGCTGCCCAGTAGTGATGGGAGTGAGCGCAGGACTTATCTTTCTGCAAGATAGCAGTACTGTATATTAGAAAAGAAATGACTCACAGGTTGTACCTGATAGACCTACTTAAATCTTTTTTCTTTATTCTTTCTTGTCGCATAGAAGTATAAGTTTATTACTCTGTTTTATTGTAAGTTATTTCACATGGGATCTATGTGCCTGGTATGATTGTTGCTTTAAAAATACCATAAGCCCACTACACTTATTATGAGAGTGGGATAGTGTAAATGTGTTGCATTGTTTGCATGATGAGCTCAGTATTTTTTATAACTGAGACAAAAAGTCACTTCATTAGTATTTTAAAGTTAATTCCCCATATGGGATTAATTGTATAGAAACACCAATCAGCACATCTTCCCTGCCCTGTATGTTTGTTGCAAAGGATCCATACTGTAAATATAATTTTATGTTTGAAAATAACAGAGCAACATTTACATTTTCAGCGGTCCAACACATGCTTTATTTTGCACTGTAAACTAACCTTTTTATTGCGACAGGTTCCTTTTAAATGATCCAGTGTAATAACTACTGCTTGTGTCTTCTATGTCTCACATTATGTGTTATTTTTAAATTGTGGTATATAGCCTGAATCAGACATCATGGACAAAAGGTTTTTACCTGTGTTACTAAGGGCTCTTGGAGACTGACCGGTCTAAAGGTTTGCCATGCCTTAGAACATGGTATAGTATAAATTTTTTAAGTCTCTGAGAGTTCTGAAAGATTCAGGTGAAACCATGTCTGTTTAATCTGGTCCAGATGTTTGTTCAATTTCTATAAGATTTAAATTGATGCAGTATCACCTCAGATTAGTTAATGGAAGTTTTATACAAATAGTTGAGTTATGAGCGCGCTATATAAATGGATCCTTTCTTTATATATAATACTATAGTAGATTAAAGTAATGAAGTTAATTAAGAAAATGTATACATAAGAATCCCTAAAATAAATCTAAACTAAAATTGGTATACCTTCCAATAATATGTTCTGAATACAGCTGTTAACTGTTTATTCTGCGTAAATGGTGATTGTGATAATGTGTGAAGTGTGCAGTTTAACTTGAAAGTGGTTTAATTTATATGTTGCTGTATTGTTTTAAATTATATGTGAATCAGTTTGTCACAGTCTAGTGATACTGATAAGAATGACAGACAAATAACCTAGCAAATAACTGTTTTATTAGCTGTTGAATACTAGCGTTATGGCCAGGTGTTAGTTTAAGATTGCTTTTATATTGTGTCTATCCGTTTTTCCTAGGAGGGAGACAGAGTGTGTAGTTGTGTGCCCATAAATGTGATTTCTGTATTGGCATATCTGCTGGGTACCCATTATGTGTTTCTACAAAGATATTGCTTTGTGAGATGACGTGTAATATTACATTGGATGCTGAGTATGAGTTATATGGTTTGAAATGAATTGGTGATTATGAGCTTAGTACTTCAGTAAGATGTGCTAAAATTTGGAACAAGGTGGAAGCTGAAATGTTGGGATTATGGAAGAATAAGCAGTCTATATTCACTGCTTTGGCATATAAGCAGGATGCAAAGGAAGAGATTGGTAATATGATTTTTGTAAAGAAATTTTACAAGTGTTGGAAGGATGAGGCAGGTTTGATGTCTGGAGATGATATAGATCTCTTTAAAATACAGTCATGCCTTGGTAATATGTTGCCATAGTATTCATTGCTTGTGAAACAATTGATTTCAGACTGGGCCAATTTGGATAGCTCAGATTTTCTTACCAAGGTTATAGAAAAGGAAAATGCAGGTTGTTTTGACTTAAGAAAAGATTTAGGAAAGTAAGGTTGCTTATTATGCTCAGGGATTGCAACATTGTCCACCTACACAGGCTGAGAGCGTGGATGGGATGGAGCACATAAAGCCCGTGGAAGGGGTGGTCAAAGAGGGGCAAGGGGATGGAGACAGGGAAATCAGGGTTATAGGGGTAACCAAGGAGGAATAGACAGGAACACTTGTTTCAACTGTGGCCAATATGGCCACTGGAGGAATGAGTGTCCACACCCCAGGAAACCCCAGGAAACCCCACACACCCCAACAACCCCACCTTTCTCAAAATATGCCCTGTAGGCAAGAACAACACCAGACCCACTCCCAACACCACTGGCCAGCATATCGCTTAGTTCAGGACTTTAGAGCCCTGAATAGTTTAATTGTGCCCATTTCACCCATTGTCCCCGATGTGACATCCCTCATTACAGCCATTCCACATGATGCCACTTGCTTCACTGTCATTGATTTAAGTAATGCATTTTTTTCTATACCTATTGATCAAGAGACACAGCTACTTATGGTTTTTACTTTTGAAGGCTGTCAGTTTACCTGGACACGCTTACCCAAGGCTATGTGGATTCCCCAGCTGTTTATTCGCTGGTACTCCAACATACTCTAAAAAAAAAACATGGACCACCGGTCATGGTTCCGTCCTTTTTGCAAAATGTTGATGATTTGTTGTTATGTAGCCCTAGCCAGTGGTGTATCCTGGTTTTGTGCTGCCCTAGGCAGGACAAAACTCAGGCACCCCCCCCGCGCCACCCCCACCCGCGCAACCGCCACCCAACCTTCCCCCCTGCTCCGCCTTCTAAATACACACACACATTCACTGACAGATACGCATTCACTAACTAACAGAAACACACACTCACTAACAGACACACACTCACACACTCACTAACAGACACACACACTCACAGGCAAACACACACACTAACAGACATCCACACTAACAGACACACACACACTAACACTAACATACATACACTAACATTAACATACACACTAACACTAACAGACACACACTCACACACTCACTAACAGACACACATACTCACAGGCAAACACACACACTAACAGACATCCACACTAACAGACACACACACACTAACACTAACATACATACACTAACATTAACATACACACTAACACTAACAGACACACACACTAACACTAACAGACACACACTAACATACATACATGTAACGGATCACCTGGCACCCCGACTGGGTACCTCCGTTGAAAGATGCTCCTAGCGCTTCCAGAGGACTCCAAGCACTCCACCAGACACCATAAGCACCGCAGGCTGCAGCTATCTCCCTTCAGAACGAAGCAGGAACAAGCTCTTACAAGAGCTCAGTGATTATAGCAAGGGAATATGCCTAGCATAGCAATCCCTTGTAGCAGATTCCCCCAATAAGAGACAGGACTCAAGTTGAGGGTAAAAATAGAACTCCCTGGCTGCTAGCTTGCAGCCCTTTTTATTAGGTGCTCCCATGAAGGGGAGGGACACACACAGTAACGTACATTAACCAATCACACAATAGTTACATCCCACACATAGCCCTCCCCTCTACCTGTAAACTAATTATCTGTACACACAGGAAAATACAATTATCATAGGTAGGGAAAATACAGTTTTTACACAACATTCATAACTCCCAAAATATACATCACATTCGCATAAAAATACATATTCACAATCAATCCATTCAGGGGAACAACATATTAAAAAATGGCATGAATCAGACCAGGGGTTCAAAAGTTAGTAAAAGTATCTTTTGTTTCCCCTGGCTCAAACAGTAAAAGTAAAACATCCCCACAATGCATCCTGGCTTCCTCCCTTCTGCCCTGGAGATAATTGGAGAAGCAATCTAATTATCTCCAAAGACAGAGCCAAACTCCATTACCCACATGGCAGACAAAAAGACAGTAAAAGACATAAAATTACATACTGACACATTTAGTACATAAAACACACATTTCTACATATCCCCAGATAGCTTGGATCTGACTGCACATTATTAGATGAATGGCACTCAGATCACATGAATAAGCCTTTCTGCAGGGAAAATAAACAGTTTAACCTGCAGGGCCATAGTCCAAAGGCAAGAGGCGGGCAAGCAGCCCCCTCCAAGGACACGTGGCGAGGTCGGTTTTGCCACAATACACTAACATTAACATACACACTAACAGACACACACACACACTAACACTAACAGACACACACACACTAACACTAACAGACACACACTAACATACACACACACACTAACACACACACACTAACACACACACTAACAGACATACACACACTCACTAGTGTGTTTTTTTATTTTTTTTATTTATTTAACCCCCCCCAGCCTCCTTACCTTTGGTAATGCTGGGGGGGTTCTTCCTCTCCCTGGGGTCCAGTGGCTGCAGGGCGGGCGGCCGGCGAGGGAGCTCTTCCCCTGAGCGCTCTGCTCAACTCCCTCGTGCGCCGCCAGCAGAGTGAGGCTGGGAGCCGGAATATGACGTCATCAACCCGGCTCCCGGCCTCACTCTGCTGGCGGCGCGCGAGGGAGCTGAGCAGAGCGCTCAGGGGAAGAGCTCCCTCGGCGGCCGCCCGCCCAGCGCTGCAGCCACTGCCGCCCAGCGCCCAGAATGTCTGTTAGCCGCGAGGCTAACAAGACATTTGCCTTGGGCATTTGGGGGGCGGCGTTTTTTGCCACCCCCTGAAAAATGCCGCCCAAGGCAAATGCCTTGTTTGCCTTGCGGCTAATACGCCCCTGGCCCTAGCTATGAGGCAAGCACTGTGGATACTGTCAGCAGCTGTGGGTCACAAGGTTGTTAAACACAAAATGCAATTGTGTAAATCAAAGGTTGAATACTTAGGTTTTGTTCTGGCTTTAGGCACCAGACAATTGAGTCCAAAACGTATTGAGGTCATTCAGAGGATTCCTACACCCACTACTCGGAAGGAGTTGCTCACCTTCCTCGGCATGATTAATTACTGCCACCAATGGATCCCTGAATGCTCCCATTATGACTCAATCCTAAGGGAGGCTGTACGTTCTGACAGCCCTGAAAATGTCTGCTGGTCACCAGACATGCTAGCTGCATATATTGCCCTTAATGTTGTTATTGTGCAAGCCCAGGCTTTAGGACTACCTGTGTATTGTAAACCATTTCATTTGTATGCTTGGGACAATTGTAAAACCATGGCCGCAGTCTGTGCACAAGAGCAAGGAGGCGGTATGCGTCCCATAGCATTCTTTTCCAAAGTAGTTCGAGCTCCGGTACAGGGTATGCCGGCATGTCTCAGAGCATTGATAGCATGTGCAATGGCTGTTGAAACTGCTACTACTATCACACTAGGGCATCCTAGTCACCAGGTCACTCAGCTGATGACAAATCTCACCACACAACACATGACAGCCCAGCGCTTCAGTGGTTATGAGATTTTTTTTTTTTTAAATACCCACAATCTGTTTTTTGGATTAAACAAGGTTTAGAGAAAGATCAAAATGATCTGTTCTCTAAAGAGGGGAGAATAGCCATACTTGAAGAATAGGCATACTTGAAGCAAGCTGCTTTATTTTCATCAGTCAGGCACATAGCAAGCACCATTCAATTCTTCATGAATTCATTTTATATTAGGAATCTCAGGCAGCATGTACAGTCTTTTGTAAGATCGTGTGAACGCTGCTCTTTTTACACACTTACAGATTGATTTTATTCATGTATCCAAAATTGGTAAGAAACTGCAATACTTACTGGTCATAGTTGATCAGTTTAGTAGATGGCATGAGGCCTTTGTGACATCTAGGGAAGATGCTAGTGAAGATTATTGTTACTGAAATTATTCCCAGGTATGGCTGCCCTCTGCAGATTGGCTCTGATAATGGCCCGGTTTTTGCCAGTGGGGTTGCCCAGGAACTTGCTAAATTCTTGCAAGTTACCTGGCAGTTTCATATACCCTATCATCCACAGAATACAGGGGTAGTTGAAAGGATGAATAGGACTGTTGTGGAAATAAGGTCTACACATATTTCCTAGTTAAGAGAAAATGTCTATTTACTCATTTCACAATATGTTATAGAGTTAAGCACACATGTTTAATCAAAATGGCTGCTAGAAGCTTCTAGCCCCTCCACCCTCTTCCCCCCTCCCTCCCTTCATAACACCAACTAACTACCTCGTGCAACAAGATGGCGCCGGGAAACCGTGGGAGACCCTCATGGCCCCGGTGACATCACCTATAGTAGGCAGAGCATTAGAGCAACCACTTAACACCTAACCAATTATTGATGTATTATTCCATGTTATCTCTGACAATGCTTATGATGTAATTTTGCTTTAAAAGGGACCTGCCGTCCCCTCTGAATAAACATTCCTCAAGTTATTCAACAACCTGGAACCTGTGTCTGGTGTGAATTACTTCAGGGAGCGTGCACGCATTGTTTCATTGATTTGGCCAGGGGCAGATACACAAAGAAATAATCAATACTTTGATTGATTTTTCCCATTTCAATTGGCGCCCAACGTGGGGCACACCGGAGGGCCGGTTCGGAGGGCCGGAACCAACGGACCGGAGCAGACCTCCGGAAAGTGGGACAAGCGGAGCCTGATCGCCTCCATAATACAGCCGTTGCCTGTGTTATTCTCCTGTTTTGTGTCGGTCTGTCTCCGAGTCCACTTCCAGCTTCCAGAAGGCTACTAGAGACAGGTAATTAACTCATCCGGTGTGCCTTTTTTTTTAAGGTGAACCTGTCGATTGTCTATCTGCCTCCTGTATTCATTTGTGTGTGTGTGTGTTTCTCATACCTTTGATGAGTTAGCTTGACTGCCTAGCGGGCAGGGGACGCATTACAGCCGGTGGGGCTGGGATTTTAAGTTTGCTTGACTGCCTAGTGGGAGGGGACGCATTACAGCCGGTGGGGCTGGGATTTTACAGCCGGTGGGGCTGGGACTTTACAGCCGGTGGGGCTGGGATTTTACAGCCGGTGGGGCTGGGATTTTAAGTTAGCTTGACTGCCTAGCGGGCAGGGGACGCATTACAGCCGGTGGGACTGGGATTTTACAGCCGGTGGGGCTGGGATTTTGTTTGATTATTACTGTGCTCCCATTAGTACCTGTGTTATACTGGGACCAGCCTGGTGGGTGAAGGCTGAGGATTGCTATACTTCAATTATTTGGCACCGGTGGCTTTAACATGTACATGGCCATTTTACTTTCTGTCATTCTGTGGTTTTTGTTTAATTGTTGTTACAGCGTGGGTACCCTTGGTGTGTGTGTGTGTATTGTGTGGTTAGTTCTGGATTCCGGAGTTTATGCTCATTTATATGTTTGTGATTTTTGCAAATGTCTTCTCATTAGCGCAGCCACGTTCATCTTCTCTTTTGTGCTTTATCTCTCCTGTGCCTGTAGCCCAGAGCTGTGTTAGTCACCCACGCTCATTCGCTCCCGTCCGTGACCACCACCCCGGGTGGGCGGATCTCCGTGACTAGTCTACGTTTGGGGAAGACGCACGGGGCTCAAGTTCTCGTGGCAGTCGAGCACTGTAGACACTCTTTTTCCCTTGTTCCTCATACCTTCTCTATCCATCTGTCTTTAACGAGTGGCACGCTTTGATTAGTCAAGATGGGGCAGGAGCATGCTAGACCTGTTAAGGGTTTGTTGGCTTGTGACATTGTGAAAGAAAGGGCAGGGGAAGATGCAATGATGAAACTTAAAAAGATTGCTAAGGTGTGTGGCTTCCAGATGTTGCCCAGTGGGAGATTGCAGCCGGAGTTTTGGAGAAAGCTACTCATAGACAAGGAAGGTTTATTGTTGGATAACGGACTCACAAAGGTTGCAGAGGCTTGGTATCGTGTAGCTAGAGGTTTGAAACGGGAAGGATGGGTCGAGGAAGAGTTGGAGTTTGAAGGGCAGATCGTGCATGTTTACCATAGGAGTGTTCACAATGATGATGTTGTTTCTATTGTTCCACGGCCACCACCCTATGATGGCGCCCAGAGCGCGACAGTAAATTCCCGCCCTGCTTCTCCCGTCACAGCACAGACCCCACCCCCCGGGGGTGTGCCTTCAGCCCCCACCACCCTATGTCCCGTACTTGGTGTAGATGGAGCCTACTATTTCCCAGTACCACATCACTCGTTCCCACCCACTCCCATGCACCAACCCTCCTGTGGCCAAACCCCCTCTTTCAACCATCATCCTGTCATGTCCATCGGAGCTCCCCCACCTCCATGCCCTCCGTTACCTCTCCCAGTGCCTGTCCTTACTCCGAGTTCTGCCCCGACTACTCCCGCCTCGACTATCGAAGTTCCATCGTCCTCCTCCACTCAGTCCCTCTCCACCCTGAGTACCCCGTCCCTAGCAATCCCTGCTCCCTCACCCTCTCCGTCCGCCCTACGTCCTACGCCCCCCGCTCCCACCCACTCAACCGACCCCGTCTCCCCGGACCCCTGTCCCCCAGTTGACTCTCCTTCTCCGGTACCCTTAGGAAACCCTGTGACCCCTACCCCTGCACTCCCATTGTCCCCCACTCCTTCTCATCCCCTCTCCTCCTCCTCCTTTTCCAAGGATCCCCCGTCCCTACTCTCCGCTCTCCTGAATCTTGTCCAGCCCGTTAATCCCGGTTCCCTTGCCTCCGCCCCCTTACCCACAGATACCCCTCCCATCCTCAAGGACTCTCCTACTACCCCTCCTCCAGTGTTACCTTCTCCTGAAGCCCCAGCCCCCTCTACCTCGTTGCCTCCCACTCCTGCGGCCGATTTGCCGTCCCTAATCTCTGCCCTCACCGCCCTGACCCAACCCATTGCCACCACCCCTCCAACCCCTCCTCCAGTGTTACCTCCTCCTGAAGTCCCAGCCCCCTCTACCTCGTTGCCTCCCACGCCCGCGGCCGATTTGCCGTCCCTAATCTCTGCCCTCACCGCCCTAACCCAACCCCCTGTTGTTATCCCTCCAGCCCCTTTTCCCGTGTTATCTCCTCCCGACATTCCTGCCCCCCCGACCTTGTCACAGCCCCTTGATCCCGTCCCTCTGACCCTTTCCCCCGTGACCCCTGACGCACCCATGACCAGTGACTTGCCTAGCTCGATATCCGCCCTCTTCACTGCTGTTACCTCCCTGGTTACTTCCGCGATCCCCGTGCCGCCTCCTATTGACGTACCTCCTCCTCCTCCTCCCCCTCCCCCCGAGCCTCCGACCCCACCCTTGTCCCATACCGATATCTCCGAGTCCTCCGATCCAATCTCTGCCCTTGCACATGTCCTAAACACCCACCTTTCACGCCCAACCCAACCGGCCCCCGTGACAGCCCCTTCCACAGCTTTGGTCCCTCGTGTCCCTTCCGCCAGTCCTAGTTACCCAATCATGGTGGTTGGATCCGAGGTGTCTGGGACATCTGACCAGCCCTATGCGATGGGTGCCTCCCCCCAGGCCTCGGGTTTCCACCCAACTACCTCACCTATCACCGCCCTCCCTGTTGCCCCCGCTACAGCTACCCCTGAGACTACTCTTCACCGTGGCCCAGTGGTGCCCGAAGAGGTCGTTGTGGTTGACCAGAGTTCACCCCACCTAGGGGTGAATAGGTTCCCCCCCCAGCACCCTATCCCTCAGGGATATACCCAGATCAACCATGGTGCGGATGGTGCACCGCCTATGTATGTTACCTTCAACCCTTCCCAAGCTGCTACCCTCGTGACCTCACTCCCTGATCCTGAAAAACACCCCATGCCCTTTTTCCGCAGGATGGCTCAGATCCGTAAAACATACTCCGCTGCTTGGCTGGACCTTATTAGTCTATGTGAAATAAAGGCTGGAGATGCATACTGGCCAATCATGGAACGGAGCTTTAATGACGCTCCACTTACTTCTGATACTGACTTTCATTCTGGTGAAATTTTTTGTGAACAGCTTCGTGCCTGGGCACAGGATAAACTAGCAGATCAGGCTACTTGCATTAATGACTGTGACGAGACCAATCTCGCCACATTGCATTGGAGAAGCCTGGTTGCTCGCCTGCTGCCTTTGGACTATGGCCCCCTTTTAAAAGACTTTATTTTTGCCTGCAGAAAAGCTGTATTCGTGCTTTTCTGCCTGGGGTTCAGTAGATTTGTTTGAATGTGTTATACCCCAGATAGGAATCCCATGGAGCCCATTCGTATGAAACTGACTGTAAAGACTTTGGCTCCATGGCGATTAAACTGTATTTGTGTGGTCCGAGCGCCATTCACTTAACCCCTTAAGGACACATGACGGAAATATTCCGTCATGATTCCATGTTATTCCAGATGTTGTGTCCTTAAGGGGTTAATAATGTGCGCTCAGACCTGAGCTATCTGGGGATATGTGAAATGTCTGTGTGTTATGTGTAAAATGTAACTTTATGTATTTTAAAGTGTTTTACTGTCTTTGTGTCTTTTTGCAACCATGTGCTTAATGGAGTCTTGTGTCCATCCTGGGAGATAATTACTTATCTCCAGGATAGAAGACTCTGAAACTGGTTTGGGCCAGAAAGCCATGCTTCATTTAGTCACAAAGGACTTTTTACTAACTTTTGAACCCCTTGTCTGATTTGTGCCATTTTTGAATATGTTGTTCCCCTGAATGGATTGATTGTGACTATGTAATTTTATGTGAATGTGATGTATGGTTTTGGAGTTATGAAAGTTGGGTAGAAAGTATGTTTAACTGTATGTATAATTGAGTTTCCTCTCAGGATAAGGGGAGGGAATATGTGGGATGTAACTGTGATGTGATTGGTTGTTTTATACCTCCCTGTGGGCGGTCCTGTATTTGCAAGACTGTAATAAAAACCAGGCTGGGTGTGCCAGCACCTAAGACCACTGCTTGACCCTCAACACGGAGCCTTGTCTCGTTCTTGGGGGGATTCACTGTATGCTGTTAGAGACTGATTGCCAGGAGTGCAAGCTGTTTGTCTGCTTTTCCTGTTCGTCTGCTAGCAGCTATTCGTGAGGTTCCAGTTCGGGATTTGGTGTTCTGCAGTAGCTGTGCCTGTATCTCTGGAAAGGGGGCCGATCACCTAAACGGTTTTTACCCCTTGTATGCAAAACGGTCCGTTACAATTGGTGGCAAGCGGCGGGATCGTTCCCACAGACTACAGGACAGCTACAGGCAACACCATTCCGTGGATTTACAATTTGAGGGCAACGCATGTCTGAGTACAGCGACCCTGACAGCAACAGCATGGAACCAGCAGTGTCATACGAGGAGGAGGACCTGGATGGCCAGGATGCATTAAGGAAAGGCATCTGGTACCAGGCCCTGGATAATGTACAGTACCAGCGGGGTGAGAGTCTCCCCAGTGAAGAGCAGCGGTTGCAGAAGCTAGTGGCCCTGCGGATGCCCTTCCTGGGAGAGCAGCCCCTAGATGAATGGGTGAAGGAATTGGAGCACCGGGTATGGCAGGAGATTTGGCTGGAAGATGCATACCAGGCGCTTTGGTGGTATGGGGCATAGTACCTGCCCTGGACAGCCGAGCATGACAAGCCAGAGGGAGAGGAGTTTGATGGTCCTGGCTTGTTATGGGAGGCTTTTTCAGAGCCTGAATTTGGGAGCCCTACACAAGCCCGGTTCAGTGATCTCTTGGAGTGGAGGGAGAGCAGGTATGACTGGGACGACACTCACGATATTGAGCAAGACCTGGCTCACCTAGCAACCCTGGAGTGGGAACTGGAGCAGGACTACCGAGATCTCTTCCACTCCATTGAGAAGATTCAGCAGGACAGCAAGGTGACAGAGCCAGAGCCAGAGCCAGACCCATTCAGAGGGGACGAGATGGTACAGTTTTACTGGGAAGAACCCCAGGTGGCCGGTAGAGATGGGACCGAGGTCTCTCCACCGGTCCTGCAGGGAATTGGGAGCCCAGTCTCCATTCTCCAGCGGCAGTGTAAAGTGCAGGGAGAGGAGAGCAGTATCCTCCCTCCCCAGCGGCAGGCTGAGTTACAGGGGGCAGAGGTAGTTGTTCCTGCCCCCCAGCAGCCAAGTGATATGCCGGGAAGGCAGTGTAAAGTGCAGGGAGAGGAGAGCAGCGTCCTCCCTCCCCAGCTGCAGGCTGAGTTACAGGGGGCAGAGGTAGTTGTTCCTGCCCCCCAGCAGCAGAGTGATATGCCGGGAAGGCAGTGTAAAGTGCAGGGAGAGGAGAGCAGTATCCTCCCTCCCCAGTGGCAGGCTGAGTTACAGGGGGCAGAGGTAGTTGTTCCTGCCCCCCAGCAGCCAAGTGATATGCCGGGAAGACAGTGTGAAGTCCAGGGAGAGGAGAGCAGTGTCCTCCCTCCCCAGCGGCAGCGTGATTTTTTTGGGAATTGGGAGCCCAGTCTCCATTCCCCAGCGGCAGTATGATGTTTTGGGAATTGGGAGCCCAGTCTCCATTCCCCAGCGGCAGCACAGATTATTGGGAATTGGGAGCCCTGTCTCCATTCCCCAGCGGCAGAGTGTCCTACCGGGAATAGAGAGCCCAGTCTCCTTTCCCCAGCAGCAGGACTCTGTATTGGGAGCAGAGACAGTCGGTATCCCTTCCCCGCAGCTGGAAGTATGTATGAGAGAGGAGCATGTTACCCCCTCTCCCCAGCGGCAGCTTAATGTACCAGGGGGAGACAGTAAGCCCCACAACTGTGCAGATGGGACCGTAGTCTCTACACTGCCAGCACAGGGGGTAGGGACGGTCGGTTCTGCCCCCCAGCGACAGGGCTGTTTAGCCAAAGGGGAGACATTCGGTCTCCCCCTCCAGCAGCAGAGATGGGTAACCAAAGGGGAGACAGTCGGCCTCCAGCAGCAGAGCTGTGTGTCTAAAGGGGAGACAGTCGGTCTCCAGCAGCAGAGCGGTGTAGTTAAAGGGGAGACAGTCGGTCTCCCCCTCCAACAACCAGGCTTCAACCAGGCTACCCTCCCAGTAGCGCTGGCAAGGGCAGAGTGCCGCTGGTCTCTGCCCACGCAGCAACCCACCCAGTCAGCATACCCGTACCCAGCACAGCCGTGGTGAGGCACCTGGACATGGACAAGCTTCTCCTTTACCCAGGTGTAGTAACCATTTATTGTGGGTGGGCTGTGCTGTTGATTATGTTTTGTGGGTGGGCTGCTGGACTAACAAGGGCACTGACCGGCAGGAGGTCAGATACCCTGCTAGTCTGTTTGGAAAAGGGGAGAGATGTGACGAGACCAATCTCGCCACATTGCATTGGAGAAGCCTGGTTGCTCGCCTGCTGCCTTTGGACTATGGCCCCCTTTTAAAAGACTTTATTTTTGCCTGCTGAAAAGCTGTATTCGTGCTTTTCTGCCTGGGGTTCAGTAGATTTGTTTGAATGTGTTATACCCCAGATAGAATCCCATGGAGCCCATTCGTATGAAACTGACTGTAAAGACTTTGGCTCCATGGCGATTAAACTGTATTTGTGTGGTCCGAGCGCCATTCACTTAATAATGTGCGCTCAGACCTGAGCTATCTGGGGATATGTTAAATGTATAGTTTTAATGTAAGGTGTCTTACCTGATGTATTTTAAAGTGTTTTACTGTCTTTGTGTCCCCATGTGCTCAATGGAGTCTGCCTCTATCCCTGGATAATTGGATTACTTTCCCCATTGTCCAGGATAGAGGGCTCTGTAAAACCTGTTTGAGCCAGATAGCCATGTGCCAGCCAGGGCTCAAAAGATACTTTTACTAACTTTTGAACCCCTGGTCTGATTCATGCCATTTTTAAATATGTTGTTCCCCTGAATGGATTGATTGTGAATATGTAATTTTATGTGAATGTGATGTATGGTTTTAGAGTTATGAAAGTTGGGTAGAAAGTATGTTTTAACTGTATGTATAATTGAGTTTCCTCTCAGGATAAGGGGAGGGAATATGTGGGATGTAACTGTGATGTGATTGGTTGTTTTATACCTCCCTGTGGGCGGTCCTGTATTTGCAAGACTGTAATAAAAACCAGGCTGGGTGTGCCAGCACCTCAGACCACTGCTTGACCCTCAACACGGAGCCTTGTCTCGTTCTTGGGGGGATTCACTGTATGCTGTTAGAGACTGATTGCCAGGAGTGTAAGCTGTTCGTCTGCTTTTCCTGTTCGTCTGCTAGCAGCTATTTGGGAGGTTCCAGTTCGGGAGTTGGAGTGCTATTTTGTATCCAGTTCGTGAGTTTTGGTGTTCTGCAGTAGCTGTGCCTGTATCTCTGGAAAGGGGGCCGATCGCCTAAAGGGTTTTTACCCCTTGTGTGCAAAACGGTCCGTTACAATGACATACTACAGGACAAACTTGAGACAGTTGAAAAGTATCACTCTAGGTTGACTCAGACTTTTTCAGACTTAGGGTTCAGTACTTACAACAAAGCACACACCCAGATGCTGTCTGCAGCTTTTGTGGCAGGGCTTAGGGAACACATTCATAAGGGGTTAATTTTAGCTCGGCCTGAGTATAGAATTATTCCACTGGACACTCTTTTATTGGTAGCCAAGGGCTTAGAATCTGTTTTGCTACCCACACAGCGTAGAACTAGTCCTCTGATGTATGCTGCCTCCGCCCCAATTGCAGGTCCAAACCAGGGACCACAGGTGCTCCCCCAACAGTACACCCAGTCCCCCCAGACACTGCCTGCACCAATTCCATTCTCCCGTGACCGGACTGTCACGACAATCCGGACCTGCTTTAATTGTAATCAGCCGGGTCACTTTAGAAGAGATTGCCCACACCCTAGAGTGTATCGCCAGCAGACCCTCCGGTACCAAAATCCCCATGTCACCAGCTACAACTTCCCCTCCACTGGTTATCTCCCTGCCCTACCCCATCCGCAGTTGCCTCAGCTTCCCCCTCCACCTCCTCCTCCTCCGCCTCCTGAATACTCCCAAGCCCGGCTCCCTGCAACAGAAGCCCGTGCATACACTTCGCCCTCCGCTGAAGGGTATGATACCGATGACTTCCAAGACAACCAGCCTCATCCCCGCCATGCCCTCCGTCCGTCCCGTCCCCCCATGCACACTGCTACCCCTCCTTCCACTTCCCGCCGGTACCAGGGACCAGATCAGGCCCACCTAGATTTATTGCAATAGGTAACAGGCAAGCCTGTGTCAGCAACCCCTGCCATGGCAGTGTCTGCGGGGGATGGGGGAGGACCTTTAGCTACTGTAGTTCTCCCCGTGGAGGGTCACCCAACCACCTTTCTAGTTGACACAGGTGCAGCCCGTAGTGTCCTTAGGGAACAAGACCTGCCCGACCCTTCCTTCCTATCTGACACCGATGTCTCCTGTGTTGGGGTGGATGGTACACCACGCAGTAACCCCCTTACCAAGCTCTTACATGTAGGTTCACACATCCTGTCCCGTTTTGTTGTTTCCTCTACTTGCCCCATTAACCTCCTAGGTGCCGATGTCCTCTCTCGGCTCCAGGCTTCCATTACCTTTACTGCAGATGGACAGGTTGAGTTGACAACCCCCTTATCACAAAAAGATACCTCTGTACTATGCTCACTCCCCATCTTGTTGAACCTAACTGACAATACAGGAAATGCACGGGTCACACACACCCCCAGTGCTCTGGATCGTATCCCCCAAGAACTTTGGTCCACTGGCCCAGATGATATTGGACGCCTACATGTACCCCCCGTCCTGGTCCAGCTCCTGACTGGAGCACTTCCTCCTCGAAGACCTCAGTATCCTCTGAAGCCTGCACAAGCTGAAGCCATCACCAAACAAGTTGAATCTCTGCTTGCCAAAGGTGCCCTCACCAAGTGCACATCTCCATGCAACACCCCACTTTTCCCTGTTAAAAAGCGCACTGTTAAGGGCCAACCCGACCAGTACCGCATGGTACAGGACCTCCGTGCTGTTAATGAAGTTACCATAAAGGACACTGCCATTGTTCCAAACCCCCATACCCTTTTGTCCCAAGTGCCACCAAATTCAACAATTTTTACTGTAGTGGATCTAGCTAATGCCTTTTTCAGTGTCCCCCTTGATCCTTCCTGCCGTTTTCTCTTCGCCTTCACACATGAAGGACAACAATATTCCTGGACTGTAATGCCTCAAGGAGCTCAGAACTCTCCCACACAGTTTGCTCATGCCATGTCTCTAGTTTTGGATCCCTGGCAGAAATCTCATCTGGATGTTGTTCTACTTCAATATGTTGATGACCTCCTTCTCTGTGCTCCTAATTTGCTTATTGCAGAGCGTGACTCAGAAGATCTCCTATGTTTCCTCGCTGCTGCAGGGTGCAAGGCCTCAAAATCAAAGCTACAATGGTGCCGGCCCTCTGTGGTCTTCTTGGGACATTGCCTTTCCCATGGCACCAAACACCTAACCTCACAACGGGTGCAAGCTATCCTGCAACTCCCATTACCTGCAACGCACCACTCTCATGCTTTCTTGGGTCTCATCACATACTGCAGGTCCTGGATACCTGAAGCATCCAAACTCATGCAGCCACTCTATGATGCCCTCAGGAGTGAGCCCTTTCACCTCACTGAAGAAACTATTGACTGTTTCCATACTCTGAAAAGAGCTATTGCTTCTGCACCTGCTTTGGGCCTACCCCACTACCAACTCTCTTTCAATTTGTTTGTCTCTGAGAAATCAGGACATGCTTCCGGAGTCCTTACTCAGAAACATGGGTCCAGACAACGGCCTATTGGCTATTTTTCCTGCATGCTTGACCCTGTTGCAAGGGGCAGCCCCTCTTGTCTCCGTGCTGTGTTTGCCGCCAGTGCTCTCCTGGATAAGACTAATGACTTTGTTCTTGGCCATCATCTCACAGTGTTGGCCCCTCATGACATTACTGCTATCCTGCAACAAGTTCAACCCAAACACCTTTCCTCCCAACGCCACCTCCGCCTTCAAACCTCCTTGCTTTTACCTGACAATGTGAAACTCCAGAGATGCCTTACCCTGAATCCAGCCACTCTTCTGCCACTTCCCAAGGGGGGAATTGTGTACCACTGGTATAGCCTGGATGTCAACCCAAAAGTTCTAGCAGATCTACAACTACCTGCACTTGCACCTCCACATGATGAACAATCAGTGACCCTACTTCACTGTACCTTGTGGTTTAAGGATGAACCAGGCCCTGATATGAACTATGAGGAAGAAGTATTCCAACTCAAAGAAATTCAAATTACCCTGACTGACTTGTTTTGGGACCTCACAGGTACAATGCTCATCTTAGTCCACCTCCCAGAGAGTGTGACACATCTCTACCACCATTGGGAAACATCTATCCCACACATATCTTTCACCAGACCTCCCAACATCTCGTGGAAAGACCTAGGCCCGATGGCCAAAACCTGGAGTCAAATGACCCCAGAACAACTGACTTCTGCGGGGGTCAATAAAAGGACTATTAATTACTGTACAGCTGGGTACCCCAGGTACCACACAGAAGCCTGTGAGGATCCACTCACCACAAACTGTGACCTCGATATCCCTCATGATTGTTTTGAACAAATGAAAATGGAAACTACACACCTACCAACTGTCTATGAAGCTGCATTACTCAATCCGGACCAAACACTATTTGTGGATGGGTCAAGATTTGCTGATGAACAGGGACAATATCACACTGGGTATGCAGTCACCACAGAATGCCAAGTATTACAAGCAGCTGCCCTACAACCAACTAAGTCTGCTCAAGAAGCTGAATTGACAGCCCTAACTGCGGCCTGCAAATTGTCTGAAGGTTTACGTGTCAACATTTACACGGATTCAAGATATGCCCTGGGAGTAGCACATGACTTTGGCTTAATTTGGAAGACCAGAGGATTTCTTACGGCCACTGGTACCCCAGTAAAACATGGGGCAGCCATTGCAGAGCTGATGGATGCATTGGAACTTCCAGCAGAGGTGGCAGTACTGAAAGTAAAAGCCCATGGAAGACTAGACACAGAAGAAGCACGTGGTAACCACCTAGCTGATCAAGCAGCTAAGGAAGCAGCACGGCAAAGATGGGAAGTGGACAGAAGAGTGGCCACAGATACATTACCTATCTACACTATGCAAACATTGCCTACAGATCTTAGGCTTCTGAAGGAACAACAAGCTGCTGCCACTCCCCAGGAGAAACAAGGTTGGAAGAATAAAGGAGCTGTACTCCGTGATGATGTTTACACCATCAATCTCAAGTTCTGCTTACCCAGATGTATGTACCCAGCGGTGGTACAATGGGCCCATGGGCCCGCTCACCTGTCAAAACTTCTGATGAACTCACTGATTGACAAATATTTTGAAGCACCAGGCATCACCACCTTAACACAGAATTACTGTAAGTCCTGTACTATATGTGCTAAATGCAATCCTGGAAAGATTATAAAGACCGCACCTAACCACCTAGCCAAGCCACAATATCCCTTTCAGAGGATCCAGATTGATCACATTCAGATGCCAAAGAGTGGACGTTATGAATATGCATTGGTCATAGTGGACATGTTTTCAGGATGGCCAGAGGCCTTCCCCGTGACTAACCTCACCGCAAGGACTACAGCCAAGTATCTTTTGACGGAAATTGTTTGTCGCTATGGAGTCCCAGAAGTGATTGAAAGTGACCAGGGGACCTCCTTTACTGCCTCGCTAACACGGGAAGTCTGGTCAGCACTGGGGGTGACCCTTGCATTCCACACACCATATCACCCACAGAGTAGTGGTAAGGTAGAGCGCATGAATGGCACTTTGAAAGCCAGAATGCTTAAGATGTCACAAGAAACTAACATGCCTTGGCCCGAGAGTCTCCCACTGGCATTGTTTAGTGTAAGGTACACACCTAGGGGAAAATATAGCCTATCACCTTATGAGATTTTGTTTGGTACAGCACCCAGGTTAGGTTGTTACTTTCCTCAGCAGCTTCAGATTCAGTCAGATGCTATGGTAGACTATGTGACCGCTCTCTCCCATGCCCTGACCAAAATACATGCCCAAGTGTTTTCTTCTATTCCAGATCCTGAGTCAAATACAGGTACACACAAGCTGCTTCCTGGTGACTGGGTTATGGTCAAGAAGTTTCTCAGGAAACACACCCTAGAACCGAGATTTGATGGTCCTTATCAAGTGCTCCTGATCACAGCAACGTCAGTTAAACTAGCTGGGAAAAGTTCCTGGATACACGCTTCACATTGCAAAAAAGTGCCTGCCCCAGAAGAGGCTGTTCCTGCTGAAATATGAATTTATTATGTGTCTTGTGTTTTCTTATGTTTTTGCACTTTGCTTGGGCCCAACAAGTGGCCATAACCAAAGATAATCACGTATACACTTTCTGGTACAATTCTTCTAACACTGATGTAGCCACGTACACCTTTGATTACTGTGACATAGTTACTTGTACATTTCCACAAACACAATATGCAACCATATACAAAGACATACCTAATAAAAAGGATCCATACATTTGTGTGACCAGAGGAGCTTGGGGACACCATTGTAGTTCATGGAAAGCTGCCGGATGGAATACAGGTAGGCCATGGTGCTACCGACCTCAGGTTGCACTAGACAGACTTGACAAGGACGGGAAGCCCCTACTTTCCAGAATGACCCTGAGTAAACCCACAGGGTCAACCCCCATTAAACTTACCCTGAACATAGAACACCCTAGCCCAAGGGACGCGGGGGAATATGTGATGGGGATGTACTGGAAGGGGGGTGGCTCACATAATGCATTAGGGACATTTTACCTACAAGACATGCTCACCTCCTCAGACTGGGTAGGGACCACTCACATGATAATTAACCCATTAAAACCACATATTAAGACTCTACATGACATGGTAGCTATAGCCAACCCCACCTTTGAAGACACTATGGCAGTAGAGACTGGGTTCTCAGATACTAATTTGTGGCTAGAATGGATGAGGTACAATGCTAACTCACACAACAAAACTAATTGTTATGTATGTGGAGGGGCTAGGCCCCATCTGGGCACAGTTCCTCTGAGAAGACTATAGTTGACGTGACTCCTACTTTCCTACATCAGGACGTTACAGACCTCGAAGATGACACACCACACAGGGCCGCCATCAGGGGGTGACAACCGTGACAGTTGTCACGGGCCCGGCGGCCCTGGGGGGCCCGGATTGCTCTGGCAGTCCTGGGCCCCACTTTCCCTCTCTGCACACATAGATAGCGAATATCGCTATCTATGTGTGCAGCCGCGGGCCCCGGATCCCTGTTACCGTCCGCAGAGGGGGCCCAGGCAACACACAGCTTCTCTTCCTGTCTTCTCTCTTCTAATAACTCTCGCGAGACCCGGTTACCATGGTAACGCTCCGCGGGTCTCGCGAGAGTTATGAGAAGAGGAGAAGCTGTGTGCTGCCTGGGCCCCCTCTGCGGACGGTAACAGGGAGCCGGGGGGGCCCACCCACCGACCATCCCACCCACCGACCATCCCACCCACCGACCACCACAGATGGAAGCTCCCCACTCCCTGGATACAGGTAAGCAGGGAGGGGGGAGAAACATTTAATTAAATTAATTAAAAATTTATGTTAAAATGCCCCTTCCTCCCCCTCCACCCCCAGATTGCACATTTACACAACACACACTGCATACACTAACACAACACACACACTGCATACACTAACACAACACACACACTGCATACACTAACACAACACACACACTGCATACACTAACACAAAACACACACTGCATACACTAACACAACACACACACTGCATACACTAACACAAAACACACACTGCATACACTAACACAAAACACACACTGCATACACTAACACAACACACACACTGCATACACTAACACAACACACACTGTATACACTAACACAACACACACACACTACACTAACACAACACACACTGCATACACTAACACAACACACACACTACATACACTAACACAACACACAC
>OW240915.1:298785016-298797094 GCA_933207985.1 Pelobates cultripes | reverse complement strand
ATATTGATACATACCCAGTTTGGAAGGGTCTGTATAATTATAGCAAGTGTAGTTGTTAGTTAATTTAGTTTATTTCTTCTGATAAGTTACAGTGCCAGGGATAGTGGAAAGGTCTTTGCAAGCAGCTCCACGTGTATAGCAGAGAGATTGCTAGGAAATGTAGTTTATAGATGAGTGATGTCCTTCAATTTACCCTCTTTGCGACAAAATATAAAAGACAGGTCTTGTGATGTGAGGATTTAGCTTGGAAGAAGATTTGCTTTCAAATATAAATATTGATATTTAAAGATCTCTTAAAGGGACACTCCAATCATGCACTGGACACAAACACATCTTAAACACCTCATTGCCCAAAATAAAAAAGTACTACTAATAAAATTGCTATTTAGACTTCTAGGGGAGGGGCTGATGGGTGTGGAGACGGAGAGTTCCACATTAAGCTGTTCTGAAATGGCTCTTGAACAACTACCTGAGACCCTCACCAGTACTCCTGGGGCAAGATTAGAGCGAAGGCTGCAGCCAGCCACCACAGCAGCCGCATTTGCCTCATTTGAAGGGATGAAGAACCCCAGATGTCACAGACTTCAAATGAGGTCTCAAACTTCACTTCTATGCTTCCAAGTAGCTGTTCATGCACTACAAGCATTGACGCCACAACCTCCTACATTCCAACCACCCAGGACAGCTGCAAACAGTAGTCTTTATTGCCACATGCCTGCACAAAGCACAAGGCACTCATGCTACTTAAATAAAAAACCCGCATTGAGTAATTCTGATAATCAACACACCAAAAGGTCCTGCCTGGAACGAGGAAAATCAAAAGTGCCTTACTATGTATATATCTTTGTTGAAGAAGGAAAAAAAAGAAAAGATTACTTTCTACTATCTCCTCCTGGTTTTAATTATGACCTCATACATGGTCTAGCAAACCATCTAGGCGCTGACTTCTAATTATACCCATATTGCTCCAGCGCCATTAGCTATTAAGGTCTGCAAATTTGACCAGCTGTGATCTTCACAGTCAGCAAATCTTCACACTTAATTTTTCTAATGGACTTTTATTACAACAAACTAGGGATAAAGTCCTTTGGCCCAACTAGGACCAAGAACGGTACATACTTTATTTCTATTTTTATTATTTTCATTTAACAACCTACCGCATTTATTACCTATATTTGGTCCTGCTGAGGGTAGGAATGAATCAATAAGTGCATATTCACCTTCATGTGACGCCTAGAGCCCAGGGGATAGCTGATTGTGCTCAATAACCAACATATGTCTTTCATTTTTAATACTAACAGTCTACACCTACGAGTCTACATCGGATCATCAAGTCTCTTAAGGAATTGTCAATCTAAAACTCCCACTTCTCTTTCCACAATGGAGAAATGTCTTCAATCTGGAAAAGCTAAAGCATACAAAACACTCAAAGTCTCTCTCAAAAAACCCAGAGGCCCAACTAGAAAAGCTTCCACAGCACCACCCAGTCCAGCTATGTCAGAAACTCTTTTTACACCAGATCCATCCAATCACAATACATCCTCACTGGCAGACAATATCACTTATTACTTATCCTTATGGCCGAAACTGGAAGTGAAATTTGACATCATCCAACACACTATTGAGGACATGGTTAGCAAAGTAGCAGCCAACACCTCCAGGCTTGATAGCCTTTAAAATGGGCAGTGTGGCTTGGATGATTCGTCCACTTAAATACAGACTCAAATCCAACAACAATTCAACCTAATATCACAACTCCAATCAAAGGTAGAGGATATCAAAAATAGGAGCAGACGGTAAATCTATCAATAAAGTCCATAAAGTCCCAAACTTTCTTAATTGAAGTCATGGATACCAGAGGCATTACATCTCCCCTATGACTCAGACAAACCACTAATGATTGAAATAGTACGCAGCCTGGGTCCTGAGAGAACCTCAGACTAGACTTCCGAATGTCCGAATTGCCGAGGGGCCAGGGGGGAGGACCTTAGGCCCCCCCCCTATTAGTATTCAGGGCCCCCACCCGCCGCTCAGGGGTGGGGGCCAGGGAGGAGGACAATAGGTCCCCCCCATCATTTTACTTTAGGGCCCCCACCCGCCGCTCAGGGGTGGGGGCCAGGGGGGCGGGTGGGGGCTTGGGAGGGGGGCCACAGGCTGCTCACTGTTTACTAGACATGCCCCTACTTGCGGTATAGTGAGTAGGTGCAAAATTTACTAATACTAAGTAATTTTTACATAGTATTAGTAAATTTGGCTGAAAGACCAATTTAGGTCTTTCAGCCTTTTGGTAGATAACTCCCTAATACCGTGGGAATTAGGGAGTTATCTACTAAGCAGCTGCAATAGAAGTCCAGAAGTGCCGAAGTGGCGAAATTCATAAATGCAGAAGTTTCGAAATTCCGAAGTGTCGAAGTTCTGAAGTGCCGAAGTGCCGAAGTTGCCGAATTTCCGAAGTGTTGAAGTGCCGAAGTTCCAAAGTGTTGAAGTGCCAAATTGCCGAAGTCCCGAATTGCGAAAATCCCGAATTTTCGGAATGCCGAACCGAACCATAAATTTTCCCCATGCACATGCCTACCTCAGACCTGGACCAAAATGAGATCAAGAATGATAACTGCCTTCTAAACCTCTGCAATAAAGAAAGAAACCATTCTACAAGCATATATAAGAACAAACATACAGAGGGAATTTGACTATTACTATTAAAAGTTATATTTTATTATTATTATTATTATTGCCATTTATATATGTGAGGTAGAGGTTACTCTGGGAGGCCATAGGCTTTCCTAAAGAGATTGTTTTTAAGGCACTTCTTAAACAATTGAAGACTAAGGGAGAGTCTGATGGCAGTTGGCAGGCTATTTCATAGGAAGGGAGCCGCCTGCAAGAAGTCTGCAAGCGTGAGTTGGCCGTACGGCTGCGAGCAGCAGACAGGAGAAGGTCATGGGCAGGTTGGAGAGACCGAGAAGGGGCATACCTATGGATCTGTGAAGAGTCATAAGAGGGGCTAGAATTGTTCATCGCTTTATATGTTTGGGTTAGCACTTTGAATTGACTCCTATAGGATATAGGAAGCCAATGTAAGGACTGACAGAGGGGTGAGCTGTGAGAGAACCGTCTAGAGAGGAAAATCAGTCTGGTGGCAGCATTCATTACAGACTGTAGCGGGGCAATACGGCTTTTGGGAAGACCAATTAGGATAGGGTTACAATAATCCATGCAGGAAATTACTAGAGCATGTATACGCTCCTTGGTAGCATCTTGCGTAAGAAAGGGGCAGATGCTGGCTATGTTTTTAAGATGCAATCTACAGGATTTGGCAACATACTGGATGAGAGGCTCAGAGGTGAGGCTAGAATCAAGTATGACGCCAAGACAGCGCGTTTGCAAGGATGGACTTATGTGGATACCACTAACTTGAAGGGAGAGCGAAAGAGGAGGATCAGTATTAGGAGGAGAAAGACAAGGAGCTCAGTTTTAGAGAGATTGAGTTTCAGAAAGCGGGAGGACACCCAGTCAGAGATGGAAGAAAGGAAAGCAGTGACACGTTGCAGGATGGCAAGGGAGAAGAGATATATCTGGGTGTCCTCAGCGTACAGGTGGTAGTGGAATCCAAATGAGGTAATATGTTTGCCAAGAGAGGCAGTGTAAAGAGAAAATAGAAGGGGACCAAGGACAGAACCTTGGGGGACTCCAACCGAGACAAGAAGAGGGAAGGAGGTATCATTAGAAAAGGAGACACTGAAAGAGCGTTGGGAGAGATAAGAGGAAAACCATGAGAGGACAGAGTCACAGAGACCAAGTGATCGAAGAGTTTGAAGAAGGAGAGCATGATCAACGGTGTCAGAAGCAGCAGAGAGGTCAAGAAGAATTAGTATGGAGTAGTGGCCTTTGGATTTAGCTGCGATTAGGTCGTTAGGAACCTTGATAAGAGCAGTCTCAGTAGAGTGAACAGGGTGGAAGCCAGATTGAAGAGGGTCAAGGAGAGAGTTGGAATTGAGGAAGTGATTCTTAGTATAGGTGTTTTGAGGACATATATTTTTCCTCTTTATGGTTCTCTCTCTTATTATTACATATTTTTTGTTTTGTTTTGTTTTTCCTTTTTTACATAATTACAATTCACTATTTAGGGGTATCCCCCATTTTTCAAGAGCTCCATTATACCTATGTAGGCTCATTCTTTCTGTTCTTTATGAGTATAGAAGAACAAACAAATTATTCTACCAAGAACATAAGGTCCTTATCTTTCTAAACTATTAATCACACAAGTGGTGTCTAAAAGGCCCAAATTCTCTACAATATTGAAAAACACTAGTGGAGAAGAAGATCAGATTCCAACTTCAATTTCCTACCAATTTAAAGTTTGCTCACGAAAATCAATCCTATCAATTTGATTCTCCTGCTGCAGCTCAGAAACTGATTTCCATCCTTGACTTCACCTGAAGTATCTGATACCCAGACTCCATGGATCATCATACCACGTGAACAGGGAGCTAACATGCTATTGCATCTAGTTCCCCCATTTTGTTATTTAGGCTACTTGCATTAGTAAGCATACATTTATTATCATGAGTCTCTATGATTTTGTATTCCTATTACATAACTCCTCTGTTCTGATCTTGCCTCCTCCCCCATCTCCACCACTCTTGTGCTGAGCTAAAACAAATTTCTGTCCTTTCTGTCCTATCTCCATTTCTGTGTCTCCCACCACCAGCTCTAGTTTAAAGTCACCTCGAATCGCCTGGCCATCCTGTCATCTAGCACAGCAGACTCCCGCAACTTTTCTTCTGTAGCGAGTGGCACAGGTAATATTTCTGAAAATGCTACGTTGGAGGTCCTTTTTTCTAAGTCTACTTTATAATTCCCTGCACTCAGCTGGAAGAGGATTTAGAAAAAGCTTATAAAATTATACAGGATGTAAAACAGAAGAGTTTTAAAGGTATTCAGACTGGAGAACATGTCATGATAAAACAAAGCCCAAGTTGTATGTCTACAAATAGTATACCTACTAGAAAGCTCCTGTGGCAACCAATGTATTATGGGAAGTTAAAAGAACGGATAGTGGAACAACAAAACAATACTAGAAAAGCTACAATTTATGGGGAAATTGTGTGGTGTTCTTGCCTCCACCAGTAGTCTACAACTGGAGTGGGCGGAGTAACTGTTATTATTTATTTCTATAGCACATTTAATTGCAATGTTGTTGTCCAAAGTGCTTCACAGTTACATTAAAACATACATTTATAAAACCATTAGCAGGTGTACAAAAGGCCCTGTCTATGACATCACTTGCTGCTCCAGCCTGGCACAGGTCAGAGTATTTTGGCGGTTGCCATCTTCAAACGGTCGTATTTTAAAATCTATACATCCTACAACGAAAGGAAATATTATATTGTGAGAATCACAAGACCCAGACCTACATTTTGATGCATAGTGTGTGTCTGAAATATTAAAAATGAAGGCACAGTCACAGTTTAGAAATTGCCCTTCAAGTTTGAGCTGGCTAGAGTGGAGTTTCAATGAATGTCAATGGACGGCGTGAGTTGCAAACAAATGGTCATATTGTGAAAACTATCAGGATTATGGCTTAGCCGTGGACATTTTTAGTGGCAGCAGGGATAGCTGAATGTTTTGAAATAAGATTTGTGTAGGTGGGCTTGATAATGAGGGAGTGGTGGCAGTTTAGAAATCATGTCCTGATTTTCCAGCTTTAGCCACCTCCCACTCTAGTTTTGAACATTTTGCCATTCATTCCTATAGGACCAATTTCGCCACAAGAACGACGATATTCCGTGAACCATTCGGCAAAATGTTCCACAAAGTAATAGCAATCCGATTGGGAACAATCCACACGTTTCGGTATATTACTGTCTATGTAGTGTAAAAACTGTGGCAGGAGTTAGGGTGGTAAATTTGGCTATAATAAGAATAATATATATGTGAGATAACATTAAGTGGCCTTGCTATGCAAGAACACTTAATTAGGAAATAAAATCTTCCTAGTATTGCTTACAAATCAATAGCTTCAATAAATGGAAACCTTGAGATTTTAGATATTGTGCCATAGAACAAGAAGAATTGGGTCCGTGGGGGATGGGGGGGGAATTGGGTCCGGGGGGGGGTGAGGGGGTGAGGGGATAATCAAATAAAATCAGCTTTTTAGCCACTTCAAGTTAAGCAGATATACTGAAAATATTACCAACCTCTATCCACAATTTTCAACTCCTACTTAAAAATAACCTACTTAAAATAAACTACTTTTAAAACATGAAAAATACTCTAAGTGAGCGAGTTCAGTGAGTTAGCAGTGGGCATCTTTGTTTTAGAACAAAAATAAGCAACTATTATTTTTTTAACACTGGCCTTGGCAGATTACATTATTGTTACTCTGGTAAATCAGGTAAAAAAAAGTGAAACAAAAAATGTCACCGTATGTTCTCTTATTTGTAATTCCATTACATTGTACAGTGCTGCACCGCATACAAACACTGAATAAATACTGAATAACTTGTGAAAAGCATTTTATTCCTGTGGAATGCAATAGCTCGTATCCAGTTTTAAAAAAAAAAAATCATCTTAAAATGTCTCTTTTTGAATGCTTATTGACTCATTGGGTAATTATCTACACTAGTCTGCCTCTATTTCTCCCCATATAAAACATGCCTCTGTATGTTTTACACTTCACCACTTATATCTACTTAGCCTGTTCTGTTATAGAGGGTGAGCAACACACTGAAAGAGCTAAACATAAATGGTTAAATACCATACCCAACAATCTGGGGGGGAGAATCGGAAAAGGGTGAGTGGGCCTGGCCACCCCCACCCTTCACGACCATGCAGAGAACACTTTTGAAATGCTGTCTGCATGCTCCTAGTGCCCGAGGCACAGAGTGTAAAATGTATTTTGGAATGGTGTTAATGCAGAATCTTCTTAATTTCTTCTTGTCTTCAGTTGATTGATATATATACGTCTTTTGTATATATAGTCTTGGGCCAAATGCTCGCCACAATAATATATGTCTATATTATTGAAAAGTAGTAATACGCAATCTGACTTACGGTTTCTTCAGGTTTATTCTTTGTTACTCATACATAATAAAACATAATAAATGATGTTACAGGATTATGGACATTCAACAGCAGATGGTAATTGGCATTGCTGGACTTCTTTTGGGAGAGTTACATCGTTGTACAGAGCCAAGAGCCAAGCCAAGAGAGAGAGTGACCTTGTGTCCCTCTGTTACTATAAAGTTGTGCTAATACTAACGTCAGCATTTAACTCTAGTCATATAAGGACAAACCCCCCACATGCACAATCCAGAGCTCTCGGACAAAGAAAGCCTTGTGACTTATACCATCTGTTACTTATGTCAATCCACACATCCATATATAATCAATAGAAACATAGAATATGCAATATTCTACACAGAGCCAGCCCACCTAATGATGAGCTTGCATTGTACTACACATGGTCACTTTTCTGGTGAGCCCAGATATGGAACATCAGGGAACTCAAGTGGGACAGGACACTGAAAGCGGGTCTGTCCTGACGAAAGCCTACCTCCCAACTTCGGCGTCTTGTGGAGCGAGATGCTGGTGGGAAGGGTAAGAGGGGGCGTGGGCCAGTGACATGATTCATGCTACTGGCTCTGCCCACAGGGCTGGACTCACCCAGAAAGGGGGTGGATCTGCCCGAAGAGATAACAGGAAATGCCCACAAAGGGCGGACCATGCAGGTAGCATGGGACCATTCAGGGAGCATGTTTCAGCAATCCATGCAGGATCCTAATGCCCTGAGCATAGCAGGAGTGTCTAATTATGTTCTTGTGCTATGCTAATTGGGCATAGTTCCCTGGAGTCCCCAAATTCGGGACAGCAGGGAACAAAGTTGGGACAGCAAGGCAGGGTCCAAAAATGGGAAACTGTCCCGCTGAAATTGGGACGGTTTGGAGGCTTGGAATAATTCTGACATTAACACTACAAATCCAGGCCTGTTCTCTAAATCATACCTGTGGGGGGGTGTAGATTGACTGCCAAGCAGGACAGACGTGGGTTTTAAGAGCTCCTGCATGTGGCATAAAAATCTGGGAATATTCCCAGGCCCCTCTTCTTTCTGACTGAAGTGAAGCAACCTACATGTGCAGGTGACCTCAGTGCTTTGGGGATACCTCTTAAGTGCTCCCTCGCCACTGGAGTGCCTGAATCAAAACTTTGAGGCCTACACAAGATAGAACAGAGGAGAGGCGGCCGCTCTTCTAGTTCTTTGGCTGAAGGTGTGGAACCTGTACCTAGCTTCCTCCTTTACCACCCCCCTTTGGAACAGTGGGGATTATCCCGGTCCCCACTGACCTGATTCTCAAGCTTATAGGCTGCGTATAGAATACGGTCACTGCACAGATTATGACTGCTGCTGGGTCCCTCAAGATGGCATCTGCGGTCTCTCCACATGCTCCTGAGCCACTACGACCCGTGACGGCACATCACAGCAAGTCAGACCACATATTAAAATGACTGGAAGAGATTTTTGCCATCTTCTGGGCAAAACTATAAGCCATGTGATTGAGAGACAGCTTGTAGTGGTTTTTCTTTTCATGTAATTTACACCAGTTTTGCAACATCTCCTATGTGCCAGTTACTCTGATTATGCTTAATCTATCTTGTTTTGTTTTTTACTGCACATAGTAACCTAATATATGCTATCTGGTGGTACATTCTATTGTTTCTAAGCTGCCCAGCGCATGTACTTAAACTGGTTCCTTTATTTGTGTTTATAATACCATGCACTGAATATCCTCTCTTGTTATAGTTCCTAAAAATGTGCAATGTTATCACTATGCCACTGTAATATGCCAGTGTAATACAATGCCTTTTAATTTGCTAGCTATAGCTGTTGTGGCTATGCAAGTCTGTTTTGTAACTCTATGTACAAGAAAAATAAACAATTGAAAAAAAAAATCATACCTGTTGCTGTTGGGAAGACAGCTGGACACAATATCCGTTGAGAAAAAAAATGAGATAAAAATGCGGAAAAAAAGCACACACAAATAGAGCAGCTCACTGACCGGTTACTGATGCAGATCACCTGTTTGCTGAATCTAGAACACCCTGTAACCAAATTAGATTTTGAGTTACATTAGTGGTTACTTTATCTGTAGACCTGCTAAATATGATGACTCATTAACTCCCCAAAGGCTATCATTAGCCCCAGATAACTATTAGAGCATGAGTCTAGGAATGGAATTATCTTTAAACAATTAGCTTTTACACCAAGATTTACCATAGACTCCCTGCTTTAGTTTGTCTGGCAGTGCTGCTAACCGAGTGAATCCATGCTCTGTATCTAGAATCAATTATAAAATCAGGTTCATTAGCATCTCAGGATCGGTGGGTGTCCTGCAGAATCCAGCAGTCTTGTGACAGATAAAGAGACAGGCTGGGAAGACAAAGTAAAGATTGCCCCATGCAGTGTGTCTAAGCAATGTCAAGTCCCGATCTTTGAGAATATATTGAATGATTGGCGTACTTTCCAGTCTATTTAAAATCTAAACTAAAGCTTTTGGAAGAAGTTAATATGTTGTGCACCAGGTTTGCCAAATCAGTTGTGTTTTCCAGAACAAATGTATTTTAAAGCCATTTTTACATTATGTTTACATATCCCTATATTTAACAAATATGTATTTGTAAGATGTGGTTGTCGCAATCTGAGTGCTGAGGGTAGGGCAAGTTCACACAGTAACGGAGGAACATACCATGCATGCACATACCTTTCAAGAGTTCAAATGGAAAAAGAGGAACACTTTAATTTTAGGGGTCTAGGTGTGACCATAGGCACGTCTGCTTTGAGAAATTCTAGGTGACTTACTAATTACAATTTATGCAACTAAAATGTAATTAAAAACAAAGTATCTTATTTACACAGACTGATTTCTAAACACATTTACTGTTGTTTAAAGATACATTACTACCGAGACTGCTCTACCTCTTCCAGGCCCTGCCCATCACGATCCCATCCTCTTTCTTCGCCAAGCTCCGGCAGGCACTAGGGGCTTTTGTTTGGGACGGGAGGAGACCCAGACTGAAATACACACTGCTGACTCAACCCAAACACAAAGGGGGTCTGGCTCTACCGGACTTCCGACTATACTACAAGGCATGCCACCTGCAACGTGTTGCGGAGTGGTCCAAGACAGGGGTCAACAAACTATGGAAACAGGCAGAGGAGGGGATAGCTAAGCTCCCAGCCGCCCTTATCCCGTGGCTCCCCGCGGGGACGGACGGAAGGGAAACGCATTACTCCCCGTATACGAAAGTAACTCTGAGGATATGGCGAGGCAATGCCGGTAGACACGCGCTTTCCGCACACCCGTCCCCATTGCTTCCCCTCACACATAATCCTGACTTCCCGCCGGGCACGGACCCTAGGGCACTGCAGGCCCTGGTGCAGGACCCAATGCCAAGGCTGCACCATGTGTGCTCCGGTCGGGGGCTGAGGACCTTGGCTGACTTATGCGGGGGTCACACACAACCATTCGCAACCCACTTCCACTACGCACAGCTGATGAGCTACATAAAGACCCTGCCCCGCGCAGGAGCCATTACTAGGGAACTCACCGCCTATGAACAGATATGCGCAGACCCTGACCCATTGCCACATGGCATCTCGCACCTCTACGCCCTCCTACAAACACTCACACCCATGGCCGCGCCACGCTTCATGGGGAAATGGGAAGAGGCCCTCAATCACACACTTAGTGGGGCTGACTGGGAAAAGATCTGTGAGGTCACCCACCATTGCTCCATTTTTAGCAAGAGTCAGGAGACAGCTTATAAAATACTCACGCAATGGTACTGTACCCCGGACACGACTCAATACACGCACGCTCACGGGTCAAGCCTATGCTGGCGGTGCGCAAAGACAACAGGTACACCCCTACACACTTGGTGGGCATGTGAACTCGTACAACCATTTTGGAGGAAAATTCATAAAATAGCTTCCCGCTTCACCGATAACCCACCACCATTAGACCCGGCAGCAATGCTGCTCCACCACACGACTATACCAATTTCTAAATACAAAAAGTCCCTTACAATTCGAATTCTAAACATGGCCAAGCAGACTATACCACAATACTGGAAGAAAACAGAGACTCCTTCCATACTTAAATGGTTTACGCACATGGAAGAGCTACGAGCGGTAGAAGAGCTCGCCATGTCAGATACTGAAAAACAACATCAGACATACTTAGACATCTGGACCCACTGGATATTGACCACGACGACACAAGACTTCCTGACACTGCTCCATACCTAATGACAGGGAGTTACACCGGCTGGACAGACACATGGACGACGGACAGACCCTCTTCCTCCTTCCCTACGCTTACCTTACCCCCCACTTACCCTCCCATATACTAAAATGGGGGATACCACCCCACTGTCAAAAGTCCACCAGACAGGGGCAACATACCCCCCAGTATGTATATCCCCCTCTGACATGGGACCTCTGCCCACTATATCACCACAGTCCATCAATGACTAAGGTCCTCATTAGATGTGACCTCTTGAGAACAGGTCATGACTGGACCACAATAGTCCCTCTCTCACATAAGGATAATACAACTATGTACACTTGAACACTAGAGGGGCAATAGCGGGGAGGGCAACAGACAGCATAGAAGTAGGCAAAGAGCCCAGTCCAAGGGGCTGACAAACTAGACGAAGATGGATGATCTGCCCCAAACAACAGGGGAACGTGGGATTAATGAGAATTCTCTGGGGGGGGGGTGGGGGACTCTGTCTAATTAAGCTTTACCGTTGACTTAAGGGACCTGTGAGTCCGACTTTGTTATTGGGCCTGCGTGCCCGCCTTGTTGCATGTTTTCCTTCCTGTTCTTTTTACTAATACGCTGAATACAACCTACAGACCTGCGTGTCTGCACAATAATTACCTATTATTCCCAACTACAGGAAATAAAAATTATATTTACAAAAAAAAAAAGATACATTACTAGAGTGGCAGAGCCAAGCAGCAGAGCTAAGCAGTCGCATGAGGACAGGGATTCTGAGCCTTTGGCCTGAAAC
>OW240915.1:298752921-298777369 GCA_933207985.1 Pelobates cultripes | reverse complement strand
CTGTTAATAAATTTGATTACTTAATTTTTGCCCTCTTCTCAGGCCTACCTCATCGTCGGTTTCGGCACACCACAACCGACTTGCTCCTTTTATTATCCTATGCTTAATTATGGTATTTCACACTGTACTATCTTAAGCACCTAACACAAGTATTAAGGCAATTTGCCTGCATTTGTGGGAGGTGCTGGTTTGCTACCCCTAGCCTATTTAAGGCACTCCCCTTGCCTGGCTCCTTACCGTTTGAGGTCAGCGTTGAATGACCCTCCCACCACACCACTTTTAACATTTATTTCCTTTCTATTCCTATCTTTTCCTGGGTGGGCCCTCTTCTTTCTCAGGCCTACCTCATCGTCGGTTTCGGCACACCACAACCGACTTGCTCCTTTTATCATCCTACGCTTATTCATGGTATTTCACACTGTACTATCTTAAGCACCTAACACAAATATATATATATATATATATATATATCATATTACAAACTACTAAATGCTCCCTATATACTATTAATTACTTCCTATAGTTAAAGAAACATTATGTGACATATTTGTTTAGTCCTTTGGGTGCAGCTGTGTCCAGATAATGTGTCCAGAATGCATCTCTTTAAGGGGGGAAGCTGTCTCTATCTGTCGCCTCCACGTGGAAGTGGGGGACATGGTCTATAGCCATGAAGCATAAAGTAGGTAATCTGTGTTAAGCAGATACATGTTTGGCCACGGGTTTCTCCGTTATCTGATACCTGTAAGCAGTGGTAATTCCTGACCTATGTCCTCTGACACGAACACGTACTGTCAAATCGGACTTACCAACATAGGAAAGTCCACTGGGGCAGGTAATTAAATAAATGACATGATCCGTTTTGCATGTAATATAATGTGAAATTTGTATCATTTTGCCACTGTGAGTATGTGCAAAGGAAGTTCCACTAATCATGTGGCTACATGTTAAACACTCGCTACATTTGAAGCATCCTTTTTTCCGTTGTCCTGTGTATTTCTTATAGCCATGGATTGGATCACTGCAAACCAGCATGTCGTTCAAATTTCTATTCCTTTTATAACTAATCGTGGGTCTTGAAATGTCTGGGGAAGACGTTTATCATAGCTTAATATACCCCAATATTTTTCAATTGATCTCCCAATCTGTGTGGTTCTCATATGAAATGTACGTGGTAGGTACATCTAATTTTTTCTTACAGTATTGGATCTATTTTCTTCATTTTACAGCTTTTGATTGCATTTTTTTTTAGCTTTCTCCAATGTTTGGGGATGGTATCCTCTAGCTAAGAATCCTTTGGTCATTTCATTTAATTGTAGTATTCTATTGCTCATATCACTGTTATAGCGCAATACTCTCATGTAGTGCGATATGGTTAAGGAGTCTTACTTTTTGTGGATGATAGCTGGAAACCATCAAGAACATATTCCTGTTAGTCTTTTTCCAATGTAGTGTATATCCTAGTTTGTCTTGGTCTTTATCAGTTACATCTAAGAATTGTATTTCAGTATTGTTGCTTCTCCAGCCAAATAAAAGGATTAATCTCATAAGAGCAATACCTACCAAAGATAGGGTACATTGATGTTGTGGCAGGCTTATGCAATGTATTATCATATAATGTAACAAACTCCCATTATTTTTGCCTAGATTAGGTGTTTTAAAAAAATAAATATAAGTTTAGTAGATAAGTGAGTGCGCTGGATTTTGTGTATTGTAAAAAATTGGCCCCCAGCAGCACCCCATTTATGCATGTTCAGGTGAGTGCAGCCCCCTGGTTTCATATATATATATATATATATATATATATTATTTACAGATATCAAAAACATAGTTTTATACAAAACATCAGTATGATACACAATACACATTTGGAAATTACACACGTATATAAAATGTAACAAGGGTTTCACATTCGTCAAAGGGTTATTCACTAAAACTTTTTCATTTTAGGTAGTAAAAAAATCGAAATTGTGTAATTTAGACCACAATAGTGGATTTGAAAAATCCAATTTAGCTATAGTGACAGCTTGAAAATTGTAGCCTAACTTGTGGAATTATTAATTTAGTGGATAACACTGCCTTTCTCCGAGTCTTTCGTGTCCTGGTGTAAAACTATATCCAATGCAGAGTGCACTCATAGGATTGAGGACCAAACAAAATAACATTTATTTAAATCAGACATGCAGCAGCATTCAGTCAATGTTTCACTCCCATTACTGGACTATTCAAGGTTATGGGGATGAAACGGTGATGTAAGATGTTGCACATCTGATTAAAATAAAGCAGCTCTTTTGTTTATTTTTAAGTTCTCCTTCTTGTGGGGTAAATAATTTTCATTCTTTTAGCTTTTCCCATCTGTATATCTGTCACAGGTGGCGTAATTAATATTAGTGCTGGTATAAAACATTTCCAGGGCTACTTTTTATTCCCAGTCCGGCCCTGGTCCCAGATATAAATATGTCCTCTGATGAGAAATATTTCCTGTAAAGGGGATGTGTGAGATTTTCTTACCCAGAGAGCCGAGGGTCTGCAATGCTCCACCACCAGATCCCTGTTAAAGTTTCTTTTCTCTTCTTGATTTAAAAATAGTCCACTCCTTCAAGAGAGAAGTAAAATGTCCTCTTTCTCAAACTCTGTAGATTGTTCCTAAATAAAACACATTAGTTACATTGTTAAAAATCAGTGTCCTCCCACTCTCATAAATACACAGCATATTTTCTCTCCTCTACCCTATAGGTTATACTTCCTTCCTTAATATAATTGTTCGATTAGTAGCGGCATTGGCTACTGATCCAGTATCCTCGCTGCTGGCAGCACTCCCCCCCACCACCTCCTTTACTTTTCTCCCCACGTAAAAGGGTTAAACATTCTCCATTGCTGCAATGCCCCTCAAGGACACTTCTTGAGTCAGCAAATATATCCTGCTACAGTACTCTGTCTCTTTCACCCCATGTTGCCCCCCTCTCCTCTGTCTCTCTCTCTCCCCATGATGCCCCCTCTCCTCTGTCTCTCTTTCCCCATGTTGCCCCCCTTTCCTCTGTCTCTCTTTCCCCATGCTGTCTCCTCTCCTTCTCTCTCTCCCCATGTTGCCCCCTCTCCTCTGTCTCTCTCTCCCCATGCTGCCCCCTCTCCTTCTCTCCCATGCTTCCTCTCTCTCTCTCCATGCTTCCCCTCTCTCTCTCTCTCTCTCTCTCCATGCTGCCCCCCCTCTCTCTCTCTCTCCATGCTGTCCCCCCTCTCTCCCATGTTAATGTACTAGTCTGATTAATGGCAGCATTGTATTACTGATCCAGTATCCTCCATGCTGCTCAGTAATAACTGAATGGCTGTATTACCAGGTCACATGATGCTCCAGGGGGGTCACTGAGGACAATACTAACCTCCTGATCTGGAACCAGGAATAATCCCAATAAACACCATGAACCCCGAGCCTCACACTCTGCTCCCACCGGCTCAGCACGGCGCAGCTAAATGACGTCACTGATGGCAATGCCGAATACAGTGAGAAGGGGGCGGAGCCTAGTAAGCAGCCTATGGAAGGAAAGCTTCATCTGGGAAAGGAAATGACATCACGGAGCGTGAACCACCCGGCGCCATGTTGGATGAGGGCAAAGTTCCCTTGTGCTCACTAGGAGCAGTATGGGCAATAGGCAATGTGTTAGTGCATTGATTTCACTAGAGATGGCAAACAGCAGTGCTGCTATAGGAAGGACCGAGTGCTGGGAGTGAGAGTCTGTAGACCCCCAAGGAATATGACCACCTGGACCACCAGGATCCCTGATAGACCCCCCAAGGAATAGGACTACTCCCCCTCCCCCCACACAGGCTGGACTACCAGGGATCTTGGAAATGCACTAAAAAGGCTAGAAAAATAAAGGAGGGGGGCAGCAGGAAGACACACTACATCCTCACACATTACACCCAGCCAACACACACTCTCATTACAACTAGCCGCCACACACTATGGGGAGGACAGCGGGTGAGACGCTAAACCAAACATTTTTGCGAATAAAATCCAAATGGTAAAACTGAGCCAAAAGATTGGGCACATGGCAAGAAACTGTAACTCTTTGCGAATGAATCAGTCTCAAACTATGAGTAGGAATAGCTGGACTCAGGGAAATAAAAATGCATCTAATCACTCCAGGTGGAGATCACAGAGAAAATATAATAATGGTAACCCCCACACAGAACCTTGGATTCCTTACCTGGGGCTTAAAGCACAGAATAAAAAACTAAAGGCAGAAAATATTTCTCTAACATGTGAACGAAATGAGTTCCTTGAAAAACTGGATTGTCTCAAGCAGGGACGTATTAGCCGTGAGGCAAACAAGGCATTTGCCATTGGCGGCATTTCCAGGGGGCGTAAAAATCTGTGCGGGCGGCGCTGGCGAGGGAGCACTTTCACTTGAGCCCTCTGCTCAGCTCCCTTCCGTGCCGCAGAGTGATGCCGGGAGCCGGAATATGACATCATATTCCAGCTCCCGGCATCACTCTGCGGCGCACGAGGGAGCTGAGCAGAGGGCTCAGGGGAAAGTGTTCCCTCGCCAGCACCACCCGCCCAGCAGCCACTGGACCCCCAGGGAAAGGGAGTGTTGTGGAAATGACATATTAACATAATTTTAGCTAGTAAAATGCCTATTTACTCCATTTAGTTATACTCAGTATTATTCAATAAATTACTAAACTGACCACTAGATGTCACTCAGGAGTACCCCACCCATCGACCAAACACTCTCGTTTTCAAGATGGCGCTGGAATCCGGGGGAGAACTTCATGACGACAGTAATGACATAAGATGGCACACCCAGTAGGACTTGCTTTGAATAAAACACTTAACCAATTATTGATGTATTATTTCATGTTATCTCTGACAGTGCTTATGATGTAATTGTGCTTTATAAGGGACATGTTGTCCCCCCTAAATAAACATTCCAGAGTATTTCATCAACCGGGAAACATGTGTCTGGTGTGATTTACTTTGGAAAGCATGCATGCACCATAACCAATTTGGAAAGGGGCAGATACACAAAAATAATCAATTGATTGAATTGATTTCCACTTCATTTGGTGCCCAGACGTGGGGCCCCGGATTTGCCGGTTTGGACGGCCGGAAACCAAGGACCAGAGCGGACCCCCAGAAAATGGGACAACCGGAGCCTAATCACCTCCAAACCTACAGCCGTTGTCTGTATCCTCCTGTTTTGTGTCGGTCTGCCTCCGCGTCCACTTCAGGCTTCCAGAAGGCTACAAGAAGACAGGTAATCTCTTATCCGGTGCCTCTTTTAATGAACCTGTCGATTGTCTATCTGCCTCCTGAGTGTTTGCATGAATGTGTGTGACGGCCGGTGCATGTGTTTTCTTTTAAAACTTTAGCTTGACTGCCTAGCGGGCAGGGGACGCAACAGCCGGTGAAGGGCTGGGGACCACCCGGGTAAGAGGGTTGGGTTGTTATTGGCATCGCTGGGAACCACCCGGGTAATAGGGTTGGGATATTGCAGGCAGCTGGTAAAGGGCTGGGGACCACCCGAGTGATAGGGTAGGGATACTGCAGGCAGCCGGTGAGGGGCTGAGGACCACCCTAGTGATAGGGTTGGGATATTGCAGGCAGCCGGTGAGGGGCTGGGAACCACCCGGGTAGCAGGGTTGGGACATCATAAACGGCCAGTGAGAGACTGGGGATCACCTGTTAGTAGGTGGGGTTTCACTGTACAGGGCTGCAGCCTAGACAGAGAGGCTGGGATTGTTGATATTTGATGTTTAATGCTTTTTTGTCTTAATATGTACATGGCCATATTGTTTTCTGTCATTTTGTAGATTTTGTTCAATTGTTGTTACAGTGTGGGTACCCTCGGTGTGTGTTGTGTGGCTTGTCCTTGATTCTGGAGTGTACACTCATTTATATGTGTGTGACTTTTGTAAATGCCTTTTGCTTAGTGTTGCCACGTTTATCTTTTCCTTTGTACTCCATCTGTCCTGTGTGGATTGTGGGGGAGTCTAGCTCACAAGAATGCATTCAGTGTTGATTACGGAATTTAGGAAGGTGAAGCTGATACAATAACAAAGGAATATTGGACATGTTAAGTGTAAAAGGCAAGTGTGATTTGTTACAATACTAAGCAATGCAGATAGAGGGAATATGCAGAATAGCTAGGTTAGTATATGAAGAGGAAGGAGATTAATGGTTGTTGGATGATAAGGGAAATTGGTTGAATTCCGTGAGTTTATCTTGCATCATGTTATTTTAAAGTACATGTTTCTATGGGCAGCTTTATGGGCTTTTAAATGCATAATGTTCTCAACTGTCTTATTTAACCTGCCAGGTTTATTTATAGTTTAGTATTTCATTTCGAAAACTGACTTATTTTATTAGTTATAATATAGTGTAATGTTGAAAGTACCCCTATTATGCTCGTCCTATTTAGAGACATGTTGTTTTCCTTACACTCTACATAATATGAACAGAAACATTATAATTACTAAAACAATCATGCTATTTGTTTCCCTGTATCAGAAATGTGTCCGTGACAATAATAAAAAAAAATTAAAAAACAAAATTTGCTCATATGCCATTTGCAGCTGTGGTGTGACCTATCAATGATATCTGTTGGACATGAATATATGAGCATAACAGCCGATTATCCATATTAATATGCATTAAAGCCTGTGCCTTGTAACAAGGGAAATAGCCAAATAATGCAAGTTCTTTATACCTGCCACCAAAAGTTTCTGTGATGTTACACCTATTAAGTGGCCTGTGTATCTTATTTTAATATTGTATCTTCACTCAATCGAATCTTGTTAGTTACAGATTGTACGTTTACAGTAACATCCTTAATGTTGAATAGTGTTTTAGTATTAACTAAATGTTAATGTTCTATTAACCTGGACACTACTGGTTATTCATTTAAGTTACAGGGTGGTATAATTGTTATGGTCTAATTAATAGAAGTGATAGTACCTCAATAGTTAATGAATTATTCAAAGAAAGAGAGTAACTTTACTTCAATTACTATATAACATTTTTTTTTTAACGATATCCATGTTCAGACTGCAAAAAAAGCTAAGGTCAATGAAATAGAAAGGGAGAGAGCCAGGGATAGCGTCTGTCTCTACCGGCAAAAGTCTGTTGTGGGAGATGTAGTGGGTTAGCCACTATGGGATACCCACGGACTGAAGCGTTCGAGGCCCGTTCAGACAGATGTGCTTGTTAAAATTGATAGGATATTTGGGGATTTTGCTAGTGTTCCTACAATGGAGGATAAAACAAATATTGCTAGATACTATAAAAAATCTGATTATTAATATGCACTCACATATTCCAAATGGTTAAGTGTATTATGGGTGCCTCCCCACGATGTAGATGGGTTTTTTTTTCTTTAAATATCCCTCCTCAAGTGATAGCCAATGGGGTATCAAGGTCAGCAAGGTGATCCAACAGTGATCCAACAGATCCAAAAGAATACTTCAAAGGCGATTTATTCACTTCTTAAAATCAGGAGGTGTACAGGTAAAAATCATAAAAACAAATATGAAAGAAACACTGGTCCTACGCGTTTCGTCCTTGTGCAAAAGGACTTCCTCAGGGACCTCTTTCAATAAGATAAAATCACAGGTACAAAATCAAAAAGCATCCTAAAAACGCTACCAAACAAGCAATCTTATATAGGGCTAATCCCTTCAAGTTGGTGGAATAGTGGGTGTCTTCTCATTTTCTCAGTTCTTATTCGTCCAAAGTTTCTTCTCCCCAGGTGCGATCACTTTACCGGAACAAATGCCGGGTTCTTTCAGTATTCGGCCACTTCCGCGTACGTTATATGGTGTGCACGGTGAATAGCACTCCACTGATATCTTTCTGTCCTTTCGATTTACTTACTTTGATAAAGATACTTGAAGCCATTGTGGCTAAGATATACCTATCTATATATATCTACACATTTTTTACTTAAACTGGATATCTAATAGTGAAGAGTATAGTCGTTCTGTGTAGGAATTTGAATGCAGCTTTTAGCTGGTGTCTACTATATTTACATGTGTCACTATATGGATATTGTTGCTAACTTGAAGTAGCTTATGTGCTTACTACTTTTCTACTGGATTCTGTGCAACTAAATATCCAAATGTATTATATAGTTATGTGCACTCTGGCTGATTCCCTTTATTCCTAGTTTATAGTAGTCTGGTGTATTATAGCACACTATTTATGGGATTTTTAATCTATTTTCAATAAACCTTTATTATTTTTTCTATACACGACTAGTGGGCAAATCCTATTTATTGCTCTATAGGGGGTACTAGTTCTGAGGGGATTTACTCCCGGTGTTTCTGGGATTCTTGCCCCTCTTTTCTTTTAGATATAAATAAAAGTAACAGTGTTGCAAAGAATAATAGCAATGTTGCAAATAATAGCAAAAAGGCAACAAAGTGACTGGGACTGTGTATTTGAAGCAGTCAATCCATTGCTATAGACTGAAGTAAGGTAAAACAAACTGGATATAGTAAAAAAAACAGTTTATTATAAACAACAATAAAAATTACTTAAATAGGTATAAAAACCAAAAAATATAGGTCAGGAACAGTAGATGATATTGTTACCAGTCTTATGAAAGTGGACAGATGTTGTAAACCCTCGGACTGGCTGAGGATGGATGTGGATTGAATAATGCCAATTCGTCTCCTGAATGCAGCTGCCGGTGAGGACGGCGTGCGTCTGGATGTGCGTCCCAACAAGACCTCACTCCAGGGGACGGACAGAGCAGACAATCTCGGTAGACGTATTCTCCAAGGGATCTGTATGCAAAGCAATCTTTCTGCTGGTTCAATCAGTCTGTATCCTGCCTTGTTCGTCAGTGCCTACTAATGGCATGGCTGTGATTGGCCAGTGCAGCATGTGACCCAGCTAGTAGGGGCATATCTATTAAACAGTGAGCAGCCTGTGGCCTATTGCCCTTCCCGGCCCCCAACCCTGAACGGCAGATGGGGGCCCTAAATACCAATAAGGGGATGGACCTATTGTCCCCCCTGACCCCCACCACTGCGCGGTGGGTGGAGGCCATAAATAAGAATTTGGGGGGGGACCTACTGTCCTCTCCCTGGCCCCACCCCTGCTCGGTGGGTGGGGGCCATAAATAAAAATTGGGGGGGACCTAATGTCCTCCCCCAGGCCCCACCCCTGAGCGGTGGGTGGGGGCCATAAATAAAAATTGGGGGGGGGACCTACTGTCCTCACCCCACCCCTGAGCGGTGGGTGGGGGCCCTAAATATCAATAAGGGGGGACCTATTGTCCTCGCCCCCAGCCCTGCGTGGTGGGTGGGGGCCATAAATAAGAATTTGGGGGAGACCTACTGTCCTTCCCCCCTGCCCTCACCCCTGCGCGGAGCCCTCCATTGGTGAAAATGGATTTATTTTTTTAGCTCGGTTTTTTTTTTCTTAAAGTGTGTCGGTAATTATGGATTTTTATTTGGCCTTTTTTGGGTCTGAAAAAAGAAGAGTTTAGAAGAAAGAAGACATAAAATGGTAAGTTTTTTTTTTTAACAGGAATTTAGATAAGGGTCTGCCACTGGCTGCTCACTGTTTACTAGCGAGTAAGGGCTGAATTTACTAATACTAAGTAATCTTTACTTAGTATTAGTAAACTTGGCTGAAAGACCACTTTAGGTGTTTCAGCCTTTTGGTAGACGCCTCTACTAAGCGGCTGCTTATTTTATGTTATTTTAAGTGATTTCCCTATTCCCATTTGTTTGCAGGGCACTTGTCCTACTCTTACCCATATTTTACTTCCTTTTGCAGCCCTCTAGCCCTTTCCAGGACTTTTTTAGAGACATTTTTGTGCCCAAAAGTTCGGGTCCCCATTGACTTCAATTGGGCTCGGGGTCAAGTTCGAGCCCAAACCCGCACTTTTTTTCAAAGTTCGGCCGAACCCACCAGACCCGAACATCCAGGGGTCTGCTCAACTCTAGAAGTAATTTTTTTTGTTTTTTTAACATACATTGTACTTTAGACATGAATGAACAGATCCTGTTATGTGTCACTGCCAAACAACATCCCAATATGTGTTCAGCAACATCTCCTGAGTACAGTGATACCACCCATGCATTGGTTTGCTGGGTTGTTTGGGGGCTAAAAGGCCACGATAGAGACTTGTGCATGTCAGTTTTTCAACTTGATATATAGGTATTCTTCAGTTTGGCGTATTTTTGCATCTCCCAGTTAATGTTACCATCATGAAAGTATATATTTTTATAAAGTAGACATGCCAGAGTATTGTTTATGGGGTGTTTTTACATCCTTCCCCATTGTGCTAAGAGAATTTCAGAGAAAGTGCATGATGGCAATTTTTGAATTCTGCTTTTTGATTTTAGCCAGCTGGTTATATGATACTGCCAGAAAACACCCCAGTTTGTTTTCTTCAAAGTCCCCCAAGTACACCTATGCTAATTTTGGAAATTTGAATATAGTTTGCTTGCTTTGCTAGGCAGATGTTGAGTGTGGTGCATTTTTACATCCTCCAATTTGAATTTATGGTTTGAAAGTATATATTTTTATAAAGTAGACATCCAAAGTTATAGAAGATGTTTTGACTGCTTTCCACCAACCATTTTGATCCAAAAAATTCAGAGAAAGTGTGTGCTGGTAATTTTTGAATTCTGTTTTTTATGCACACATTGCTTTTAGATTTTGGCAAGCGGGATATATGATACTGCCAGAAAACTTTTTTACTTTTTAAAGGACAAGTGTGCAGGTATCAAATGCACCTTTAGCAGCAATCTCTAAACCAAACCCTGCAAAAAGAATCTAATGGAGATCTGGGGGAAGGAAACTGACTAAACCAGACTAAAACGGACTAATACACAGCTTTTTAACAAAAAATAACCCTAAAGGGCAAAAAATAAAATACAAATTACAGACCGTACAAACGCACTACTGGAATAGGATTTGGCAGGGAAGGGGTTTACAAGGAATGTTATTACTTTTTTCACAGGTTCTGGCACTTCTGGCAACACTTTAACAAACTGGCAACAAACTATCAAGAACTGATCTCTGTATCTCTCCCTCTCAAAACACTACAGAGGAGAGAGGGGCAAAGATCACAGTCAATGTGAGTGTTTGTAACTGCATAATTGGCTGTTACTACCTGCCTCGCATGCCTGGCAGATAGTAACAGTGGAATTTCAGTGGAAGCGATCGTTTTCCCTTTATGCCAGTTCAGGACCGTCAGCGGTCCTCAAGGGGATGTTTCCGATGACAGGCCTGAACCCTCATCAGTCGTTAAGGGGTTAAAGAGAACGCCCACCCAGCACACTACACCTGCTTGGCTATGGGAAGCCCATAAGGGAGTTATAAGAGTCATCCTAATAAAATGGGGAGAGGGCAGCCAGGACCAAGCTTTTGCCGATCAAAATAAGACAGGAGGAGCTCAAGCATAAAGCACAGGCATCCAAGGAATCCCTTAAGTGCCTTACAGCAATCTGTACAGACCTAAAAGACCTCCTGAACATACAAGCTCAAAGGGCCATACTACTAACCCGCAATATGTATAATGTACATGGGTAGAAATGTGGAAAACTACTAGCACAAGCACTAAAGGCAAAACGACAACGATCATACATACCAAATTACAAGATAAACAAGATACAGACTATAACAAGACAGAAAGACATAGCAGCAGCTTTCAGTACCTTCTATAGAGACCTATATAACCTCCCCCGGCATGTGGATCAGAAACTGACCTACAGACTTACTTCACCAAACACACGACACACATTATCTCATCTTAAAAATATTAGCTAAATTGTTGGCCCTTTGTCTCAGTGCCCTACTGCCTAGGCTGGTCTGCTCTTACCAGACGGGATTTGTCCCATGCAGGGATGCGAGAGATAACACAACCAAAATAGTGAACCTCCTGCACGGGGTCAGAGTAACCAATATGCCCTTGGCCTTACTGTCTGTAGACGCTGAAAAGGCGTTTGATAGGGTGGACTGGTCATATATGTTTGCAGCGATGGAGGCACTGGGGCTTGGGACAAAAAGTTGCAACTGGGTAAGGGTCCCACTGCTATGGTAGGAGTGAAGGGCAGAGACTCAAGGCCCTTTACAATAGAGAACCGCACCCGCCAGAGTTGCCGGTTGTCCCTAGGCATGCACCAGATTTTCGGCCAAAAATTGACCTATCCCGTTTTGACCGAAAACAGGTCAAATTAGCCAAAATTTTAAAAAAATAATAATATATCTAGGGGGGAGAAAAAAACACTATGGGACATGGGAGTGGGGGGAAACTATGGGACTAGGGAAGAGGGGGGAAAGAACACTAAAAAGAGGGAGTTGAGAGGAACATTAAGCGGGGAGGGGCACTAAAAGAGAAGGGAAGTTTTTCATATTAGATTAAATTCATTAAAAAGTCTGATATTAATAAAATTTTAGGAAAAAAAAACTTTAAAATCATTTAGGGAAAAGAGTCATTTTCGGTTTTCGGCCAAGGGCATTCTGAATTTTCGGTTTTGGACCAGAATTTTCATTTCGGTGCATCCCTAGTTGTCTCCCCTACTTTTTATCCTGAACCACATGGTAGCTTTTTCCCTTAAAGTATATTATTTAAGCTACCTATTTTGTTGAGAGTATACAGACATTATTGGTTCTGGACCATTACCCAAGTCTATTTAGATATATTCTCTTCAATCTTCAGACATTGACCTTGCATGATAATTAAAGTCTATAGTCTGAACTTTATTAAGAATTCCTGAGACTAGAGTTTTTGAGGTTTAGCCATTTGGCTTTAGTAATTCCCTATCTGTTTCTGACTTACTACTCTCTAGTTGGAGAGTTACGTGTACATACAGTTATCATTGTTTTTTTCTCAATTTATGTACTTAGTTAGATTCCAGTCGATACTCTCTGGTCTGGACTTCTTATCCAGCAATCAGAGTATCTTTTATCTTTCAGACACTGCCCATCCATGTACAAAGAACCTTTTTAATAACATTAGACATTTATTCACATCATACGTTTGGCGGACTAAACACCCCGCATCTCTTATAAAGTACTGATGGCACCGGGAGAAAGAAGGGGATTGGGGTTACCTCACGGGTACCACTATTACATTGCAGCACTTATGGTACGCTTGAAAGAGTGGGCAGATAGGTGGTTCCCCAGGGCATGGTATGACTTGGAACAGGGTTTTGCCACAGCCCCTTTGGAGACTTTACCGTGGCAAACACGCCATCTAAGTAAACTAGTGCAGACTTCCCACCCCTTTCTGGGCCACATTCTTCATACACGGAGGAAAATTAAAACTATTTGTAAGATGTTCCCTGGGACGCCTCTATGTCCGATAGCCCACAACCCAGTTTTCCAACAAGGAAGGGGAGAAGAATCCATCAAAAGTCTCCTGGGGAGTGAGAACATGAGGATAGGATGGGTAACAGAAGGCTCTAGTCTCCCTGCCCTAATATATCTCAGAAGTGGCAGCAGTCTAGCTTCTCTCCTAGAGGTGATGCAATATTCCCAGCTGTCCATTTATTTAAAGAAATACATACTACCAGCCTGGGAAGAGAGGGACCTGACCCCCTTTGAGAAGCTGTGCACTTCGGGCACCAGACTGCACAGACCTCTTTCTGCGCTCGGATACAAAAACCACTACCCTGAGAACCCTTCCCCACCATACTGGGCTAAATGGTGCTCCATCCTTAAAGTACAGTTAACCCACAAAGACTGGGAATACATTATGGGACAAGTAATGAAATACTCTATTAGTGTTGCACAGAGAGAAAGGTTTTATAAGAAAGTAGCCATGTGGTACAGGACACATTTCCCCGGTGTAAGCGACCGGTGCTGGAGATGCATGAGAGAAGAAGGCACAGTATATCACATTTGGCGGCAGTGTTCGCTCATTCGACCGTTCTAGACACGGGTACTGTGTGGGGGTTCCCCGGGTCCCGATGGCTGAAGGTAAGGTGGTTAGGAGACATATTGTCTTGGCTATGTCAATCATATGTGTTTTATTTACTACATCTGTTTTATGTTATGTTTAAGTAATTTTAGGGTATGTAAAGCCTGTTATGACAGTTGTTAGGTAGATTTCACCCGAAAATACCTCTTTTAAGGACGAAACACATTGTACTAATTTATTTTGTTATGTTTTAACTTCTATATAGAATAAACAACTTTTATTTTGTCTATTTGGTTCCTGGTTCCAGTTTTTACTTGGAAAATTCAAAGTTCCAGCGAGACACCACTACAACTATCTCTATTGTGGATGGCATGCCTTTACAGTTCAGAGACACTCTTTAAGGGTTCTGTAAGTGCGAGTGTTCCATTTTTATTGTATCACTGTTATATTTATGTATACAGGTTACACTATGGTTCCTCTGTTTTGTAGTTATAGGATTTAGGGTTCTAGCAAGAAAAAGACCCATCACATTTTATTGTATTTTAAAGGTAAAGAATTTTTACATTGTGCACTTCGACACTTTCTGTGGTGTTTCTGTTTTTATATCAGTGTACTTGTGTGACAATACACTTGAAGTGTTTTTAGACCGCTCTTGTATTATTTGGTTGGAACGCCCGATATCTCATATTTTACTTTATTCAAATAGTGGAAAATCGACACATACCACAAGCCTCTCAGATAGGCATAGGGTGATCAACTATTCTGGGGACTTGCCTTATTTAAAAGAGCAATTCTGCAGTTTGTTGTATTTTAATTTGAGGTTATATATATGTCAATACCATATTATCTTTTGCTTCATATTCCTATGTGCCAAGACTAGGCCTCTACTCTTGTTTCTATTTGCCATGGGTTGAGCGAGCCTCTGTACCTGACCTTTATTTTAGGGACTGTGGATCTACACTAGTCTAGCATAATTTACTCTACTGCCATATCTTTGCTAGTAACAGTATACTGGTGTCTTATCTCTACACAAAAAAAGTGCAGCGCTTCATTTGACATTTTCTACTACTCTCTCGTTTATTGACAAGCCTATATTTGCAAAACTGTCATTGTAATCTTGTTTGACTAACCATGCATTTCAAAAATACATTTTACAAAAATATACTTTTTTTTTTTTAAATCAGTATGTAACTATAACATTTTACAACTTCAGAACATCAGAAAATTCCTATTTTGTGTGAGTTCTCTGATGTCTAACAAGCTTTGAACTATCGACAAAACATTTCCCACATTCAGAACAGGAGAACGGCTTCTCTCCTGTGTGAGTTCTCTGGTGTACAACAAGGTTTGATTTAGAGGCAAAACATTTCCCACATTCACAACAGGAGAAAGGCTTGTCTCCTGTGTGTGTTTTCAAATGTGAAATAAGGTTCGATTTAGCTCCAAAACATTTCCCACATTTAGAACATGAGAACGGCTTCTCTTTTGTGTGAGTTGTCTGATGTGCTATAAGCTCTGATTTAGTTCTAAAACATTTCCCACAATCAGAACAGGAGAACAGCTTTTCTCCTGTGTGAGTTCTCTGATGTACAACAAGGTGTGAATGCTGGCTAAAACATTTCCCACATTCAGAACATGAGAATGGCTTCTCTCCTGTGTGAGTTCTCTGATGTACCACAAGGTGTGAATGCTGGCTAAAACATTTCCCACATTCAGAACATGAGAACGCCTTCTCTCCTGTGTGAGTTGTCAAATGTGAAATAAGGTCTGATTTACATACAAAATATTGTGCACATTCAGAACAGGAGAACGGCGTCTTTCCTCTGTGAGTTTTCTGATGTGCCATAAGTTCTGATTTAGTTCCAAAACATTTCTCACATTCAAAACAGGAGAACGGCTTCTCTCCTGTGTGAGTTCTCTTATGTCTAACAAGGTTTGATTTAGAGGCAAAACTTTTCACACATTCAGAACATGAGAATGGCTTCTCTCCTGTGTGAGTTCTCAGATGTAAAACAAGGTGTGAATGCTGGCTAAAACATTTCCCACATTCAGAACATGAGAACGGCTTCTCTCCTGTGTGAGTTCTCTGATGTGTCATAAGTTCCGATTTAGTTCCAAAACATTTCCCACATTCAGAACATGAGAACAGCTTCTCTCCTGTGTGCGTTCTCAAATGTGAAATAAGGTCTGATTTAAATACAAAATATTGTGCACATTCAGAAGAGAACGGATTAATTTCTGAGTGAATTCTCTGATGAAAAATTAGCTTTGAATTATTGATAAAACCTTTCCCACATTCAGAACAGGAGAAAGGCTTCTCTCCTGTGTGAGTTCTCTGATGTACAACAAGGTTTGAATGATGGCTAAAACATTTCCCACATTCAGAACATGAGAACGGCTTCTCTCCTGTGTGAGTTCTGAAATGTAAAATAAGGCCTGATTTAGTTCCAAAACATTTCCCACATTCAGAACAGGAGAACGGCTTCTCTACTGTATGAGTTCTCTGATGGGCCATAATGTCTGATTTAGTTCCAAAACATTTCCCACATTCAGAACAGGAGAACGGCTTCTCTTTTGTGTGAGTTCTGTGATGTATAATAAGATCTGATTTAGTTAAAAAACATTTCCCACATACAAAACATGCGAAAGGCATCTCCGCTGTGTGAAGCCTAACAAGAACTACTCGAGTGATGGGTAAAACATTTCTCACAGTTAGAACACGTGAATTTTTTTGTTTACTAGCTAATTTGTAGACATATAGGATTCAGAGAGTTAAACGATCCTTAAACAAATTCTTCATAATCTTGCCTTTTGCATTTCTGTTTTTGTCATGTTCTTTGGGATAAATTCTGCTGGCAGAAACACCTGAAAGAAATGTACTGAGAGTTAAAGAAAATGTGTCACTTTCAGGGAAAACTAAAGTCACCAAAACAACTTGAAGACATTTTTGTATATAGATCATACTTCTGAAGCCTCACTGCTCAATTCTCTGCCGTTTAGTAATTAAACCACTTGTGTTTCCGTCCATCCAGCCCTAGACACACTCACCCTCGCTCTGACTGACACAGCCTGTATGAAAAAAATGGTTTAATTTTCAATCAGATAGTAACTTACTTTAAAATTATCTCTGCTCTATAGATTGCATTTTCATCACATACAGAATGCTTATGCAGGGTGTTGCAAGTCATTAACAGAGCAGAAGAAAAGCTATTTGAAATAAAACAGAATTAGCAATAAAGGAAGTGTAAATACTGCTTTAAATGTTCATGTACAATATGATTTCTTATGCATGTAGATCAGATGGATAGAAGTAATAGGAGTCTGAACACTATTGTATGCCCTCTGGTGGTCTAATGTGGGGAACTGGATCAGTGTATCTTCAGAATGTTTATGTTATGGTTTGATCTCTCTTTTCATTTATTTGGGTACAGCTTTAGATTTTCCTCATCCTTATTTTTGATAGATTGTGGTCAAAGTAAGATTTCATTTAATATTCATAAAGCATTGACATTGTATGTATTCTAGTGGTGTTAAATTGAATCCACCATTTACATTTAGCCCCCCTGCCGTGATGTAGTTCGATTACTGCTCTCATGTTTTTACATTTTGTGTTATTTAAATTTTATTTCGATCTATGTTTGATAGGTTTCTATGGCAACGACCCCAGGCCGCGTCATTGAGCGCAACGTCACGTGGTTGCAGACTCACGTTGGCTAACCCGTGGCAGTCCAGGTCCAGGTGCCCTAGGAGTCGGTTGCCGTACAGGTGGGGGTAAGTAAATATGATTTTAATGCTTTATATTTTGGGGAAATTCGTGTGCACATTAAAAAATATTTTGTGAACTATTAAATATTTAAAGTGTTGATATAAATATTGTAAGTTTTATTCAGATTACTTCCAGAACACTGAAATTGAGAAGCCATACCTAGGCCTATAGTATTACAGACTTTCATTGTATAGAAATGGAGACCACATCTGGTTCACTTTAAGAGTGATAGATGAAGGGCCTGTTTATAGTAACCTTTGACCTAAGCTTTGCTAGCCAGTCTCCCTCTGTATTACCAAGGCTCATATTTCTAAAGGCATCTATTCATTTACCATGCATATAGAATTTCTTTGTGTAGCTTACCGCCAAATATAACGTATGGCTTTAATCAGATTTCAAATGATGCTAAGTCATGCGAACCAGCGTCTTGTTCAAATTTCTATTCCTTTTATAACTAATCGTGGGACTTTCTTGAAATGTCTGGGGAAGACGTTTATCATAGCTTAACCCCTTAAGACCGGATGGCGTACTATTACGCCCTATTCTAAGCGGCTCTAAACGCCGCCGAGCGTAATAGTACGCCCTCCGGTCTTTCGGTACTTACCCGGTCGCCGGCAATCCCACGCCGGCGATCGCGGTTCGGGGGACTCCCAGGGAGCCCCCCGCGGCACCTCGGTCCTCCTCGAAGCCCCCCGGCCATGTGAGAGTGGGGTCCTAGCGAGGACCCCACAATCACATGGCCGGGGGTAGCTGCCTCCTGCATTACCAGCAGGGGGACTTCCTGTAATGACAGGTGGTCCCCCTGCTGGCTGAAAATAAAATTAAAATAAAATGTATTAGTGTAAAAAAATGGCTTTTCCCATCCGTATATTGGTCACAGATGGCATAATTAATATTAGTGCTGGTATAAAACATTTCCAGGGCTGCTTTTTATTCCCAGTCCAGCCCTGGTCCCAGATATAAATGTGTCTTCTGATGAGAAATATTTCCTGTAAAGGGGATGTGTGAGATTTTCTTACCCAGAGAGCCGAGGGTCTGGTAATTCTCTACCACTAGATCCCTGTAAAGTTTCTTCTCTTCTTGATTTAAATAGTCCGACTCCTTCGCAGGTCTGGTAATTCTCTACCACTAGATCCCTGTAAAGTTTCTTCTCTTCTTGATTTAAATAGTCCGACTCCTTCGCAGAGAAGTAAATGTCCTCTTTCTCAAACTCAGATTGTTCCTAAATAACACATTATTCACATTATTACAAATCAGTGTCCTCCAATATAACACACAGCATATATTCTCTCTCGCTCTACCCTATCTTTGGGTTATACTTTCTTACTTAATATAATTGTCTGATTAGTAGCAGCATTGTATTAATGATCCAGTATCCTCTCTGCTGCACCATCTCCACCCCTCCATACTGTCCCTTTACTTCTCTCCCCATGTGAAAGGGTTAAACATTCTCCTTTGCTGCAATGCCCCTCAAGGACACTTCCTGAGTCAGCAAATATATCCTGCTGCAGTGTTCCCAGCTAAAGCCATTTCTGATCAGTTTATCATTAGGTAAGCTTTGTAGATAAGATAAGAACACAGTAAAAAGAATGAACCCTCTCATTATGATATGGAAAATGTGACCCCCCCCTCATTATGATAAAATAATCTTGTTCTGCAATATGATTGCGCATTTTTCTTTTTGCAAGCATATATTACCAATGGTTTGTTCTAATAATTTGGTATGCTCTGAAGTTCCATCTTGTTTACTGTAGCATAAAAGTGTGGTTCCCTCCAGGTATAGTGAACACAGGAAATGTCCCAATATCATGTTACTGTAATTATCTGATTAGTGCTAGCATTGCATTAATGATCCCATGTTGCCCCCTCTCCTCTGTCTCTCTCTCCCCACGTTGCCCCCCTCTCCTCTGTCTCTCTCTCTCCCCACGTTGCCCCCCTCTCCTCTGTCTCTCTCTATCCCCATGTTGCCCCCTCTCCTCTGTCTCTCTCTATCCCCATGTTGCCCCCTCTCCTCTGTCTCTCTCTATCCCCATGTTGCCCCCCTCTCTCCTTATGTTGCCCTCCTCTGTCTCTCCGTGTTGCCCCCTCTCCTTCTCTCTCTCCATGTTGCCCCTTCTCGCCTTCTCTCTCTCCATGCTGCCCCCTCTCTCCATGTTGTCCCCTTCCTCTCTCTCTCCATGTTGTCCCTCTCCTTCTCTCTCCATGTTGTCCCCTCCTTCTTCTCTCCATGCTGCCCCTCCTTCTCTCCATGCTGCTCCTCTCTCTCCATGTTGTCCCTCTCTTCTCTCTTATGCTAGTTCCCTCTTCTCTCCTTATGCTGCTCCTCCTCTCTCTCTCTCTCCATGCTGCTCCCTCCTCGAGGTGTTGTCCCTCTTCTCTCTTATGTTGCCCTCTCTTATGTTGCCCTCCTTCTCTCTCTCTCCATGTTGTCCCTCCTCTCTCCATGTTGTCCCTCCTCTCTCCATGTCCCTCTCCTCTCCAGGTGTTGTCCCCTCTCTCCCATGTTGTCCCTCTTCTCTCTCCATGCTGTCCCTCTCTCTCCATGTTGTCCTCCTCGGTGTTGCCCGCTTCACACTTCCATGTTACCCTCTCTCCATGTTGCCTCTCCTTCTCTCTCCTATGCTGCTCCCCTCTCTTCTCTCCATGTTGTTCTCTCCATGTTGTCCTCCCTTCCTCTCCATGTTGTCCTCTCTCTCTCTCTCCATGTTGTCCCCTTCTCTTATGTTAAGGTTCTCTCTTCCATGTTGCCCCTCTCTTCTCCTATGTTGTCCCCTTCTCCATGTTGTCCCTCTCTTCTCCATGTTGTCCCTCTTCTCCATAAGGTTCTCCATATGTCCCTCTCTTCTTCTTCTCCATGTTGTCCTCCCCTCTCTCTCCATGCTGCCCCCTCTCTCCATGCTGCCCTCTCTCTCCATGCTGCCCTCTCTCTCTCTCTCCATGCTGCCCCCCCCTCTCTCTCTCCATGCTGCCCCCTCTCTCTCTCTCCATGCTGCCCCCCTCTCTCTCTCCATGCTGCCCCCCCCTCTCTCTCTCTCTCTCTCCATGCTGTCCCCCCTCTCTCCCATGTTAATGTACTAGTCTGATTATTGGCAGCATTGTATTAATGATCCAGTATCCTCCATGCTGCTCAGTAATAACTGAATGGCTGTATTACCAGGTCACATGATGCTCCAGGGGGGTCACTGAGGACAATACTAACCTCCTGATCTGGAACCAGGAATAATCCCAATAAACACCATGAACCCCGAGCCTCACACTCTGCTCCCACCGACTCAGCACGGCGCAGCTAAATGACGTCACTGATGGCAATGCCGAATACAGTGAGAAGGGGGCGGAACCTGGTAAGCAGCCTATGGAAGGAAAGCTTCATCTGGGAAAGGAAATGACATCACGGAGCGTGAACCACCCGGCGCCATGTTGGATGAGGGCAAAGCTCCCTTGTGCTCACTAGGAGCAGTATGGGCAATAGGCAATGTGTTAGTGCATTGATTTCACTAGAGATGGCAAGCAGCAGTGCTGCTATAGGAAGGACCAAGTGCTGGGAGTGAGAGTCTGTAGACCCCCAAGGAATATGACCACCTGGACCACCAGGATCCCTGATAGACCCCCCAAGGAATAGGGCTACTCCCCTCCCCCCACACAGGCTGGACCACCAGGGATCTTGGAAATGCACTAAAAAGGCTAGAAAAATAAAGGAGGGGGGGCAGCAAGCAGACACACTACATCCTCACACATTACAACCAGCCAACACACACTCTCATTACAACTAGCCGCCACACACTATGGGGAGGACAGCGGGTGAGACGCTAAACCAAACATTTTTGCAAATAAAATCCAAATGGTAAAACTGACCTAGAAATCGCCAGTTGTGATTATAGCTGGAGAATTATTCCAAATAGTGAATAACCCTATCAATGTCCAGCTCTAAGGTCCCCGAACTTTCTAAATGTAATTTATTTTGTGTTAGAACAAGTAGATTGGGTTACCATTTTTATTACTTGGGGAAGTTGATTTAATATAAAAAAAAGGGTTACATCAAGCTAAAATTTTAGGGTTGGCACCTTTCTTGGAGAAAATGCTGGCCCCACTAATTTGCATAATTAATTATGCATGTGTGACATCACAAGATGTAAATCACAAAATATTCTTTAAAATTACCAAGTTTGATTCTGCTGTATAGAGTGCTTTCTCCCACTGTCCCCCTGTCTCACAGTGCAGTGTCTTCATGTTCCCTAGTGTCTCAGTCTCCCTTAGTGTCTCAGTGTCCCCATGTCTCCAAGTGTCCCCTAGTTTCCCAGTGTCCCCATGTCTTCTCTTGTGTCTCAGTGTCCCCATGTCTCCCAGTGTCCCCATGTGTCTGTGTCCCCCAGTGTCCACATGTATCCCCTAGTGTCTCAGGGTCCCCAAGTCTCTGTGTCTTCCAGGAACAGTGTATATATGTCTGTGTGTGCCCCAGTTTCCCCATGTCTCCCTTAGTGCTCCCATGTCTCTCCTTGTGTCCCCATGTCTCCCCGTCTCCCCTAGTGTCTCAGTGTCCCCATGTCTCCCAGTGTCCCCTAAAGTCAGAGTGTCCTCATGTGTCTGTGTGTGCCCCACTGTCCCCATGTCTCCCTTAGTGCTCCCATGTCTCTCCTAGTGTCTCCATGTCTCTCCATCTCCCCTTGTGTTTGTGTCCCCAGCATCCCAATGTATCCCCTAGTGTCTCAGTGTCCACATGTCTCCCAGTGTCCCCATGTCTTCCAGTGTCCTCGTGTCTCCCAGTGTCCCCATGTCTCCCAGTGTCCCCATGTGTCTGTGTCCTCATTTCTCTGTGTGCCCCAGTGTCCCCAAGTCTCCCCTAGTGTCTCGGTCTCCCCATGTCTCCCAGTGTGTCAGGTATACCTAACATTCATGCTGCCGCCGGAACCCACTTCCGGGTTCACGGCGCTTAGCTCCGCCCCTTTTTCTGACGCGATCTTTCCTCGATACTTAGGAAGACCGCGCCAGATTCAAAGGGCTGGATTATTCACTCAGGTGCGGCAGTGAGATCAGCTGCTCTACTTGATGCTACCGGCTCAACTTCCCAGACCTCGACTTGTAAACGGATTTCTACCTTCTCCTCTCTCAGACCTCGGCTTGTAAACGGATTTCTACCTTCTCCTCTTTCAGACCTCGGCTTGTAAACGGATTCCTACCTTCTCCTCTCTCAGACCTCGGCTTGAACAAACGGACTTCCTTTCTCTCACTACTAAATTGCAGTTTGTTAAAAGAGACTCCTTTCTCCTCCTCCATTGGGTGAATTAACCCTTCCAGTGCCAGAGTGCTTCTAAGTTAAGTAAATCTTTTGTCAAGGAAAGCAAGTCATATCAATTAATTATAGTATTTAATTTCTTTAAACTCTCAGTTGACAAATAAGGATTGCTGCTAAGGCTAAAACTTCATACTAGTATCAATTTATTCAAACTGCAAGCCTGACCAACTTCATTATTAAAATTATTATTATTTTCTCCATCTTATTCAAGTTGGAACTAACTTGGCATTTTCCTGCTTATTATTTAAAGATACAGTCCACTGATTTCACTCCAATATAATAGGAGGTGAAACTTACTGTTCCTGCCCTCAGAAAATTCTGCAGTTGAGTTCCAATTAAAGAGGTATTACACAAAAGCATCACACAGTGTCCCCATGTGTCTGTGTCCTCATTTTGCTGAGTGCCTCAGTGTCCCCAAGTCTCCTAGTCTCCCCTAGTGCCTCAGTGTCCCCATGTCTCCCAGTGTCATCTAGTGTCTCCCTGGATCCCCCAGTGTCCCCATGTCTCCCAGGATCTTGCAGTGTCCTCCTTTGATTTGTCTCCCCCCAACTCTCACATACCTGAGCTACTGTCTGGACTCTCAGGGCAGAGCTGCTCCCCCGAGGACCAGTGACTAGAGAGAGGCAGGGATATGCTATAACTTCCTATCCCTGTCTCTCTCCACGCCACCTACGGGTCAGCGCCGGTATTGCAGTCTAATCTCAGTTTATACTAAGAAAAATAACCTGTATTGACGATATTACTGCAATACTGGCACTGGCCAGGCTGCCTCAAATACCTGCTGTGCCAGCAATGCCGCCATCAGAAATTTTGGTAAACATATACTGAAACAGACATACACATATTTAGGCATTCATACTGACACACACATACTGAGACATACACACATATACAGACACATAGACATACATAGTTACATACAGACACATACTAACATAAATACAGACACACACGCATAAGGACATACAGACACACACATACATACATACTGACATGTATACATACAGATACTGACATACAGACATACATTCATACAGACATACATACAGTAGCAAAGATGTCTCTGCCACATGTTCCTGGAGGAGCCTGCTGGCTAGCCTCCTGCCCAAAGACTATGGGCCATGTAAAAAGACCTGTAAAAGGACTTGGTTCGTGTGGTTTCCCTGGACTGTTCGGGAACCAAACAAACTCACAAACTAAAGACCACCTGGGAGCTTGTTAAACCCTATTTACACCTTGTAACGATTCTCACCTCAGTATTTTAAGAGTTCGTCTGGGTGGCCACTGTTCATATGCACGAACACGTGGTGGCAGCCATTGTGTTTTCAGGCAGCAGTGTTTGGTCGTCGAGTGCATGGAACTAAAATCGGACTCTCAACCTCACGAACACCACTGAACTTCCATTCCAGCCTGCGTTTGGTACTTTACATCCTAGAAGAGCACTGTTCGGTGGAATTGTTTGTATGGATGAGGTGAACAAGCTCCACGTTATAACTATTGAGTACGTTC
>OW240915.1:298738975-298749339 GCA_933207985.1 Pelobates cultripes | reverse complement strand
AGTTTTGCACTGGGGCCCCATGGATTGGGTGTACGCCACTGCACAGATACCACCTTCCTCTAAGGTATTTACTGTTATTGACTTGGCAAATGCATTTTTCAGTGTCCCCCTGGATCCCGACAGTCAGTTTTTATTTGCATTTACACATAAACACAAGCAGTACACTTGGACAGTATTGCCACAAGGCGCACAAAACCACCCACTATGTACAGCACGGCTATGGCCCAGATTCTTGAAGAGTGGCAAAGGCCAAACAACGTAATTTTATTGCAGTATATCGATGACCTACTCCTATGTTGCGATAATATGGAATCTTGTATTGTAAACACTCTTTCCTTGCTGAAATTCTTGGCAAAAGCAGGCTGCAAAGTGACAAAAAACGAAACTGCAAGCATGTGTAGAGAAAGTTATTTTCCTAGGACATTGCATTTCCCAGGGCATAAAACATCTCACGGAAAGTAGAAAGACTACAGTTCAAAATATTAACACCCTCCCCCCCCCCCGCAGCCTAGCCGCGCACATTTCTTGGTTTGGTATCTTACTGCTGTCCTTGGCTTTGTTCTGTAGCTATCTACATGCAACCACTGTATGATTGTCTTGCCAACGAAAACAAACAATTTAAATTAACCCATGCCGCAGAAAATGCCTTCTATACCCTTAAGTTACTGGTAATGTCAGCTCCAGAACTGGGTCTCCCAGATTACAGAAAGAATTTTAACCTGTTCTGTACTGAGCAATCAGGTTATGCTACATCTGTCCTTACACAGGACCATGGTGGTAAACAAAGACCAATAGCATACTACTCCACCAGATTGGACCCTGTTGCCAGGGGTGCCCCCTCATGTGTTATGGACAAAGCCACTGATTTTGTTTTAGATAATCCGGTGACCATATACACACACACCTCATGATATCAACAGCATACTGTCACAAGTTCAACCAAAACACATACATACTGCAAGGCATCTCAGAATGCAATGTGCCTTGCTTATGCTACCTAATGTTACTCTTAAAAGGTGTATGGTGTTAAATCCATCTACATTACTTCCCCTGGATTTAAAAGAGGGGAGTGGGGATAGTGGGAATGGTATTTGTACTTCTGATCTTTTTGTAAATTCACTTTCACCAGATGAGTTAGCTGACGCCCAGATACCCCATCATTGTGCAGCACTAATGGCACAAGAACCAGCAGGTTTTTTGCATGTAATTGATTCTCCATTATCTAATGCAGATTTTGAGGTTTTTTGTAGATGGTTCCAGATATGCTGATGAGAAGGGTAATTTCCACACTGGATATGCTGTAGTCGCTGCACATAAGGTAATAAAAGCTGAACCACTCGCTCCTCACTGCTCTGCACAGGAGGCAGAGCTGAAGGCACTCGCTGAAGCGTGTAAAATGGCTTCTGGTAAGACTGCTAATATTTATATAGACTCTCGATATGCTTTTGGTATAGCACATGATTTTGGCCCTATATGGCGGGCTTGTGATTTTCTCACCTCAGCAGGAACTCCAGTCAAGAATTCTGAAGCCGTGAGTGCACTTATGGATGCTATCCTGCTACCCACTCAAGTAGGCATCATCAAGGTGGCAGCTCACGTGAAGATCACAGATGATATCTCAAGAGGAAACCAAATCAAGTTCATCCCTCTACAGGTAATACCTTCCTACAAGTTGTTCTTACAGATGGCGCCGTTAACTACAATATACTGCTGAGACAGGCAAGCAAGGAAGAACATGACCTCTGGAGGAAACAAGATGCAGAACCTGATGATGACAGAATGTGGAGGAATTGTAAAAGACTGTTTGCCACGAGTGTTGTACCCCATGATGGCCCAGATTGCCCATGGACCTACACATCTATCCAAGATGCACATAAACAGCATAGTAAACCTCCATTGGGTAGCACCCGGATTTACTGTTGTAGCAGCTAGAAACAATCCAGGACAGGCTGTCAAAACACCAAGTAAGCACACACCAAGGTCACTTTACCCGTTTCAAAGACTGCAGATAGACTATATTCATCTACCTTAGGTAGGAGTGTATGAATGTGTTGGTGTGCATTGATCTCTTTTCAGGTTGGCCTAAGGCCTACCCAGTGTCAAAAGCCACAACGAAGGTCACAGCACGTAAGCTTCTGAAGGAACTGGTATGTAGATATGGAGTACTTGAAGTGATTGAAAGTGACAGCCATTTCACTGGGGAAATAATGCAAGAAATTATGAAAGCCTTAGGGATTAGTCAGGCCTTCCACACCCCCAGAGTAGTGGGAAAGTAGAAATGGCAAATGACACCTTAAAGAACAAGATTGCAAAAGCCATGCAAGACACAGGGAAGCCCTGGACTGAATGCTTTCCCCTAGCACTCTTTTCTATGAGATTCACCCTCAATTCCAGACATGGCTTTCTGAGATCCTGTTTGGATGTGCCCCAAAGACAGGCCTCTATTTTCCCCAAACCCTCCAGATGCAGCATATTAGTATGACTGCCTATGTTCAGGCCCTACACCAAAGATTAGGCATGGTGCATAAACAAGTCTTTGATTCTATTCCAGATCCAGGCTCTGATTCTGCAACTCACAAACTGCAGCCTGGTGATTAAGAGGCATGTGAGGAAAGGACTTGAACCACACTTTGACAGTCCATTCCAAGTGCTCTTGACTACGGCTACCTCAGTGAAACTAGAAGTAAAAGCCACGTGGATACACGCCAGTCACTGTATACAAGTCACTCCGACTGATCCACCGACATGAAGCTGTTCTTGTTCTTTATGCTGTGTTCGAATATGCTACTCTGACTTGAGACCAGAAAATAATAATGCATGGCAGGAAAATATATGGTTGCAGATAGCAAAGGCTTTTAATTTAACCTCCTTTTGCCTCAACCCTCTCCTCAGTACTGAAAACGCCACAGAATCTTGTCTTATAACTGTCCCTACCCCCATCTCACTGTTAAGGAAGTACCTACATACCCATAGATCCCATATATCTCTACAACTATATTCTTATGCTTTCAACCGACTGGTAGGCAAGCCTCCCCTAGCCCTGAAGACAATTAATGTGACAGGCGCTGAACTATGTTTGTCTTTTTCATGTACTTGTTCAAGAGACCCTAATACAGAATCCCTGTTTTGCCCCACATGGTGGAAAAATACCACGAATTGTAGAGCCCTGAGCACCACTATGAATTGTACCAAAACTCACTGGTTATGAGTTACCACTACAATGTCTATCTTTTTAAAGCATGGTCTTTCTCCTGTGTAAATATTACTTATGCTTATGTCCCAGGTAACATTACAGGAGGTCCCTGTGCAATCTCTCGCCTAACCAAGACCATGTTTTCCAAATCTGACCTGATCACTAAAACCACCGAGCTACACAAACTGCTCAGAGACAGGAGAGATGTTAAAAACACCATTACTGCAGATTGTAACCCTGAAATCACTCTCTTATCTAAAGCCGAATACTCTGCCCTTGCGTACACCTTGGTAGAGTCCCAGGCTTAGCACTGTATAATACCAGAGTAGTTAATGCTGTAGCCTGTTCCCTTGCAAAATGATTAAATGCCACTTCACAGGCCATAGAAGAGCTACTTATGGACAACCAGACAAATAAGAAGGCAATCCTTGAGAATAGAGCAGCCATTGACTACTTACTAATGAAACATGACTTAGGCTGTGAAGCTATGTGCTGTTTTAACCTATCTGACCATGGCACGATGATCCATAAACATATAAAAGATTTACATGACTTAGTACAGGATATAAAACAGGATACTGGCTTCTTTGGGGATTGGGATTGGACATTTGGGCTAGGAACATGGTTGACTTCACAAATTAAGAAAATTTTGTACTTTTTGCGATTAGCTGTATTTGACATTATGGCCATTTTTCTAGCCTTTCAATTTTTTTCATGTCTACTAACCTCTCTTTGTAAAGGCAAACCTAATGTTGGTCGTACCTTAACTTACATTCCAGCTCTGACTTCGGAATGGTTTTATGAGGTTACCTCGCCTAACAAATGAAGGAACTCTCCTCCTCTGATTCTGGTGGTCTCTCAGTGCAAGGGAACCGTGGTGAAGCAATAAATGAAAGTCCCACAGGCTTTGGCTAGCAGGCCTGGAAATACCTTGGTGACCCTTAGATCAAAAAGAGGGGATAGAATGTGATATAATTTATCTTGAATTTATCTTGATTCCAAGGCTCATGCTTATAGGTGTCATATAATGATATCCTATATTAAAATTGGCTAACTTGGACTCCGGAAATACTTGATGCTTAACGTCAACTATGTTGATTTCCAGACAAAGAAGATGGCTGTAATCAGAAATAAAGGCTGATCACTGTCCACACCCAGGTATTTCTCAAGATGGAACACAATACAAAGGAATACCTAATTGATTAGCTAAGCCTCTTTTTCAGTATACAACATAGATTTTTACCTACAACTCAGATATAAATCGGTTACCAGGAAGGAGCAGATAAAGAGGAATATAGATTTCCTGGTGGAGTGAGAAACCACACTGGAACAATATTCTGTAGTAATGGCCTTATAATGACTCCTGATGGCGTGTGAGTCTGAATTCAGATGAAATACATCAATCAATGAAAGAAACCTTGCAGCAATTAATGAACAACAACAAGACAGGCCTACTAAAATCAGAAGCCTTGCCAAAACCTCATTGCAATTAATGTTCCCTTTATAAAACCCTTGCTTGTCAGGTCTATGTTTTTAATGCAGATCAGTTTCTACTTGAAGGAGCCTCTGTAGGCAAAACGCGTTTAGAAACCTTTTTGTAATATTTCTGTTTAATAAAGGAATTTTTTGGCTACATATCATATTTGCCATATTTCTTTTTTTTTTAAGCTTTATTACTTCTTGCCTGACATCCTTTTTTTGTTGTTTCCAAGAAGCACATAGAATCCCTAGGTGGGGATTATACCACCCATACACTGCATACCGAGCAGTGAGTCTGCTCGGCAAATTGTAAGTAAATTTTTTATATTTTACTCATTCACAGTGAGCACTATATTTTACACTCTTTTATTTTCTGGGTTGGATCACTTTGCTGCTACTCAAGATAAAAAGCTTGAAGAACTTCATATATTCTTGAGTGGGGATTGTTCCACTTCACGCTTTCAAAACCAGAGCTGGATTGTAGCCCTGGATATTGTGAGTAATATTTTAAGTATATACCCTCTGCATTTAGTGTATATACGCACCATACTATTGGAGTTTCCTTTTCTGTTTATTCTTCACGTCCTATTGGATTTCAAGTTTTTTTCTGTAACACCACCACTATCAAAACCAGTTTGCTGTTCCACAAAGACCTTCCTCTACTACTTTGAACGACCTCATTTGGACTAGTGTCAAGTTACCTGAACTCTTAAGTTATTTTATATATTTATTTCATTTATTTTATATATTGATTATTTTATATATCCAATTCTCACAGGCGCTACCTTATTAGAATAATCTTTTGCATAATCTGTGCCATGGTAGTTTTTTTTAGATCATTTAGAAAGGATTCAAGATTACACTTCTTGAAAGATCTGGCAATTATAATATTGGGAGGGAATTTAGTGACCTTTTTGCATATGCAGTACAATAGACAGTGGTCACTAAAACTGGATTCTGTCAGGACAACTCAAGATAATGGCTTTTCATATTAATACGAGTTGGGGGGGAAATTATTTACCAAACTGTTAGATGCACTTAACTCCACTAGTGGGACGGACCACTGCCAGCACCCATGCTTAGGACCTCCATTAAAGTATTACGTAAACAGTGGAAAGATCCCTTATTATGTGCCAGGTATAGGCCAATATCACTGATCAAAACAGATTTAAAATAAACATCGATAAATGCGAAGTGCTTGGTGTAGGAGTCCCAAATGCAGTTAAACTGGTATTACCCAAACATAAGGCTTCCAACGGGCAAAGAAGGAAGTCAAGTACTGAGGGATAAACGTTACCCAGACACTAAAAGGCCTGTACAAGGCAAATTATTCCCCCACCCAGTTAGAACAAGTAAAACAGGACTTAGCCAGATGGGAATCTCCCATACCTGTCAACGATAGGGAGGATTTATGGCTTAAAGATGATGATCATGCCTAAAATATTATACATCTTTTAGACACTGCCCATCCATTTACCAAGGACCTATTTTTAATGCCATGAAACGCTTATTCACATCATACATTTGGTGGTCTCCACACATCTCTTATAAAGTACTGACGGCACTGGGAGAAAGAGGGGGATTGGGGTTACCTCATGTGTACCACTATTACACCGCGGCACTTATGGTATGATTGAAAGAGTGGACAGATAAGTGGTTTGGAGACTTTACCGTGGCAAACATGCCATCTAAGTAAACTAGTGCCAACTTCCCACCCCTTTCTGGCCCACATTCTCCATACACGGAGGAAAATTAAAACCATTTGTAAGCTGTCTCCTGGGACGTCCCCTCTATGCCCGATAGCCCACAACCCAAATTTCCAACAAGGAAAGGGAGGGTAATCCATCAAACACCTCCTGGGGAGTGAGAACATGATAATAGAATGGGTAATAAAAGGCTATAGTGTCCCAGCCCTAATAGATCTCAGAAGTGGCAGCACCCCAGCTTCTCTCCTAGAGGTGATGCTATATTCCCAGCTGTCCATTTAACTAAAGAGTTACATACTACTATCCTGGGAAGACAGGGACCTGACCCCCTTTGAGAAGTCGTGCACTTCAGGCACCCGACTGCACAGACTTCTATCGTACTTCTATGCTCTGATTAAAAAAAAAAAAAAATACCCCTCAGAACCCTTCCCCCCCATACTGGGCTAAATGGACTGGGAGTACATTATGGAACGTGCAATGTAATACTCTATTAGTGTTGCACGCAGAGAGATGTTTTATAAAGAGTAGCCATGTGGTACAGGACACCCTTGTTCCGACATGCACATTTCCCCGGTGTAAGCGACAGGTACTGGAGATGCAGGAGAGAAGAAGGCACAGTATATCACATATGGTGGCAGTGTTTGCTGATTCGACCATTTTGGACATGGGTACTAGAAGTCATTAAGGGAATATTCCCAAGCATACCTGCTATGACCCCATTGTGGTGGACCACCTGGTACCCAGATTGGTTACCTCCGCCAAACACACTTCCTAGTTATCGCCAAGTACCATAAGCACTTCGTTGGGACACCATAAGCACTGTAGCCCCTTAGCCACTGCAGCTTGACTGGGGTCGCATCACCTCTTCCCACCCTGGTCCAGCTCCCAGTGGGTAAAGTTCTGCAGAGAGCATAGCAAGTAAAAGAGCAGTATAGCTGTTACCCACACACGAGCCGAGGCTTAAAGGACCCCTATAGACACCCAGACCACTTCAGCTTAATGAGGTGGTCTGGGTGCCTGGTCCATCTATAAACATAGCAGTTTCTGAGAAACTGCTATGTTTATGTTAGGGTTAATCCAGCCTCTAGTGGCTGTCTCATTGACAACCGCTAGAGGGCTTCCAGGTTTTTCACTGTGATTTTCACGGTGAGAAGAGGCCAGCATCCGGAAAGCATTGTGGATGCTTTCCTATGGACTGGCTGAATACGCGCGCGGCTCCTGCCGCGCATGCGCATTCAGCTGAAGAGGAGGAGAAAAGAGGTAAGTTTAACCACTTCCTCTCCATCCAGCCCGGCGGGTGGGGGACCCGAGTATGTTTTCCTGGCAATATAGTGGTCCTTTAATGCTGGGAGTAAACTGGTTTATTCAGAACTACACACAGCCTTTAAGCAAAAGCCCCTACATGGGATTTCCAATACAAACATACAAGGTAACCTCTCACATGATCCTCTGTGTCTGAGAGATAACTGTCTGGGAAAAACATATAATTAAATCTCTCAGGTACAGAAAAATCTACACTATAACATCCCAAAAGTACCCTCAAAAAAATCACTCAGATCAGTTTGATGGTTCGGGAGATTCACAGAGGTAGTCTGGATTTCCCAAACGATGTTTGTATGGGGTGTCGGAAACTTGAACAGGCAGCAGTTCCATCTTCACAGGTGTTCGTGGGAGTGCCTAGCCGAAATCAGTTCCAGACACTCGACACCCAAGTACCGCGGCCTGCATTTGGGATACGGTCAACCACATGCCTTCGGCTATACGAAATGGCGGCCACCCAGGAGAGTGTTCGTTCAATGTTTCTCTTGTGGTTTCACACTTATTAACAGAGTTCCAATGTTCCAAGAAGCTGTGGGGGTGGTCTTTAGTTTGTGGATTAGTTCGGTTCCTGAACAGTAGAGGGAAACCCCACTAACAGAGTCTTTTTACATGGCCCATAGTCCTTGGGCAGGAGGCTAGCCAGCAGGCTTCTCCAGGAACACGTGGCAGAGGCATCTTTGCCACAGCCATCACAAGTGCTGATAGGGTGGCGAAACTCCACAAGAATCATGAGCACTCAGAAATTCATATGGTTCCTGTTAGAGGAGGCAAATGCCCTGATATCCATTTTATGACAGAAGACTGAACCTTCCTCCATTGCCCAATAGATAACCCGGGTGGAGGAAATGAGGGGAATGGAGGAACTTCACTGGTCCTCTAGGGGCCTCCGTGGAAAATATGTGGGGATATGGCAGCCTTGGATTGCACACTGGGAAGTGGATGGTGATGATGAGAGGGGAGTGGATCGGGGGACAGAAGAGACAATCAGGGGATAGTGACAAGGGTATAGGTAGGACTAATTAAGGCTTTGAATTACCATTGTATAACCCACTTGAAGCAAGGCTTTTTATGGTTTTAGTTTGCGCAGTGGCCGGATTTTTAAGATATGCTTGCAAAGTGACATATTTATTCTCCGGGGATAAATAGACTTTTTTGTCAGTAAAAGTCATGTCAATACCTAGAGAGCCATAGTGACATATATATATATATATATATATATATATATACATTAAATTAAAAAACAAACTGCAATTGCTCTTTTAAATAAAGGCAAGTCCCAGAATAGTCCCTGCTGATCACCTATATGCCAATCCGAGGCTTGTGCGTATGTGTTGGTTTCCACTGTATCTATTTATATTTTAACACGCTATATGTGTGTGTGTATTGTGTGTGTGTGTGTGTATATATATATATATATATACACACACTACTATAATATTAATATAAATAAATTTCAGTAATATATCTAACCTGTATAGAAACCAATCGCTTGAAAGAACTATTCTAAAGAACTTCTACCAACTAAAAACAATCTACAATTTACTAGTATGACCTCTCTCTCTATATATATATATATATATATATATATATATATGTCAATACCTTATTATATTTTGCTTCATATTCCTATGTGCCTACACTGGGCCTCTACTCTTGTTTCTATTTGCCATGGGTTGAGCGAGCCTCTGTACCTGACCTTTACTTTAGGGACTGTGGATCTACATTAGTCTAGCATACTAGCCTAGCATAATTTACTCTACTGCAATATCTTTGCTAGTAACATACCTATATCATTGTATACTCGTGTCTTTGTTATGTCTACACAAACAAAAGTGCAGAACTTCTTATGAGGTTTTCTACTACTTTTGTCTTGGTTATTGACAAACCTGTATTTGCAAAACTGTCATTGTAATCTTGTTTCACTAACTATGCACGAAAATCAGTATGTAACTATAACATTTTACAACTTCAGAACATCAGAAAATTCCTATTTTGTGTAAGTTCTCTGATTTCTAATAAGCTCTGGATTATTGACAAAACAAATCGCACATTCAGAACAGGACGGCTTCTCTCCTGTGTGAGTAATCTTATGTCTAACAAGATTTGATTTAAAGGCAAAACATTTCCCACATTCAGAACAGGAGAACGGCTTCTCTCCTGTGTGAGTTCTATGATGTACAACAAGGTATGAATGCTGGCTAAAACATTTCCCACATTCAGAACATGAGAACGGCTTCTCTCCCGTGTGAGTTTTCAAATGTGAAAAAAGTTCTGATTTACTTCCAAAACATTTCCCACATTCAGAACAGGAGAACGGCTTCTCTCCTGTGTGAGTTCTCAAATGTGAAATAAGTTCTGATTTAGTTCCAAAACATTTCACACATTCAGAACAGGAGAACGGCTTCTCTCCTGTGTGAGTTCTCTGATGTGCCATAAGTCCTGATATAGTTCCAAAACGTTTCCCACATTCAGAACAGGAGAACAGCTTCTCTAATGTGTGAGTTCTCTTATGTCTAGCAAGGTTTGATTTAAAGGCAAAACATTTCCCACATTCAGAACATGAGAACGGCTTCTCTCCTGTGTGAGTTCTCTGATGTTTAACAAGTTGTGAATGCTGGCTAAAACATTTCCCACATTCAGAACAGGAGAACGGCTTCTCTCCTGTG
>OW240915.1:298715172-298738875 GCA_933207985.1 Pelobates cultripes | reverse complement strand
AGGGACAACATGGAGAGAGAGAGAAGGAGAGGGGGTAACATGGAGAGGGGGTAACATGGAGGGAGAGAGAAGGAGAGGGAGTAACATGGAGAGAGAGAGAGGAGAGGGGGTAACATGGAGAGAGAGAGAGAGAAGGAGAGGGGACAGCACGGAGAGAGAGAGAGAGAAGGAGAGGGGACAGCATGCAGAGAGAGAGAGAAGGAGAGGGGGGGACAGCATGGAGAGAGAGAGAGAAGGAGAGGGGGACAGCATGGAGAGAGAGAAGGAGAGGGGGACAGCATGGAGAGAGAGAAGGAGAGGGGGACAGCATGGAGAGAGAGTGAGAGGAGGAGAGTTGGGACAGCATGGAGAGAGAGGGGACACCATGGACGATACTGGATCATTAATGCAATGCTACCAATATCCCACATGGTGTTGGGATATTTCCTGTGTTCACCATACCTGGAGGGAACCACCCATTTATGCTACACTAAACCAGATGGAAGTTTAAAGCATACCAAATTAGAACAAACCAATGGTTAATAAATGCTTGCAAAGAGAAGTTTTTACATTTTTATTTTGTGAATTCATATTGCTGGACAAGATTTATTATCATAATGAGGGGGGTTACATTTTCTATATCATAACGTGGGGGTTCGTTCTTTTTACTGTGTTCTTATCTTATCTACAAAGCTTACCTAATGATAAACTGATCAGAAATGGCTTTAGCTAGGAACACTGTAGCAGGATATATTTGCTGACTCAAGAAGTGTTCTTAAGAGGCATTGCAGCAAAGGAGACTGTTTAACCCTTTCACATGGGGAGGAGATGGTGCAGTAGAGAGGATACTGGATCATTAATGCAACGCTGCTACTAATCAGACAATTATATTAAAGAAGGAAGTATAACCCGAAGATAGAGTGGAGCGAGAGAGAATATATGCTGTGTGTTATATTGGAGGACACTGATTCGTAACAATGTAAATTAATGTGTTTATTTAGGAACAATCTGAGTTTGAGAAAGAGGACATTTACTTCTCTGCGAAGGAGTCGGACTTTTTAAATCAAGAAGAGAAGAAACTTTACAGGGATCTAGTGGTAGAGAATTACCAGACCCTCGGCTCTCTGGGTAAGAAAATCTCACACACCCCCTTCCTCTTTACAGGAAATATTTCTCATCAGACGACACATTTATATCTGGGACCAGGGCCGGACTGGGAATAAAAAGCAGTCCTGGAAAAATTTTTTTATACCAGCACTAATATTAAAGGATCACTAAAGGGTCAGGAACAAAAACATGTATTCCTGACCCTATAATGTTAACACCACTATCTAGCCCCCATGGGCCCCTCATACCTCAATAAATATAGTACAAACTTACTGTATTCAAGCCTGAAGCTGTAAATCTGCATGCTGTTAGACTCAGAAAAACAAGCAGACTGCTGACATGTGGTAGTCTGATCCAATCACAATGCTTCCCCATAGTATTGGCTGAGACTGACAAAGAGGCAGATCAGGGGCAGAGCCAGCATGATTCAAACACAGCCCTGGCCAATCAGCATCTTCTCATAGAGATGAATTGAATCAATGAATCTCTATGAGGAAGGTTCAGTGTCTACATGCAGAGTGAGGAGATACTGAATCACAGGATGTTGTGCACAGTGCCGACCTGTGCTCTGCTGACAGCAGATCTGAGTGGATGGGAGCATATTATGCCTCCATCAACTCCGAAGTCCCTCTGGTTCACTCTGCGTGACTGCAACTGGAGATGTTCCTAGCTTTCAATGTAAACACTGTATTTTCTCAGAAAATACAGTGTTTACATGAGAGAGGCTGCAGGGAGCTATAGTTCTCACCTGAACAACCTCATTAAGCTGAAGTTGTTCAGATGACTATAGTGTATTTTTAATTGTGCCACCTGTGACAGATATACAGATGGGAAAAGCCAAAAGAATGAAAATTATTTACCCCAAAAGAAGGAGAATTTAAAAATAAACAAAAGAGCTGCTTTATTCTAATCAGATATGCAACATCTTACATCAACGTTTCATCCCCATAACCTTGAATAGTCCAGTAATGGGAGTGAAGCATTGACTGAATGCTGCTGCATGTCTGATTTTAAATAAATGTTATTTTGTTTAGTCCTCAATCCTATGAGTGCACTCCGCGTTGGATATAGTTTTACACCAGGACACGAAAGACTCTGAGAAAGGCAGTGTTATCCACTAAACTAATAATTTCAAAAATTAGGCTACAATTGTCAAGCTCTAACTATAGCTAAGTTGGATTTTTCAAATCCGCTATTGTGGTCTAAATTATACAATTTAGATTTTCACTTCCTAAAATTAAAAGTTTAGTGAATAATCCTTTGACAAATGCGAAACCCTTGTTACATTTTATATATGTGTGTAATTTCCAAATGTATATATGTCTATTAACATGTGCATTATAATGATGTTTTGTGTGTGTGTGTGTGTGTGTGTGTATATGTGTGTGTATGTGTGTATATATATATATATATATATATATATATATATATATATATATATATATATATATATATATATATAAAACAAGGGGGGGTTGGCTGCACTCACCTGAACATGCATAAATGGGGGTGCTGCTGGGTGCCAAATAATACAAAACACAAGATCCAGCGCACTCACCTATCCACTAAACGGCAACTTCGATGCTGAAAGATTTTATTAGTTTTCTTAAAAACACCCTATCTAGGCAAAAATAATGGGGGTTTAGTTACATTATATGATCATACATTGCATAAGCCTGCCACAACGTCAATGTACCCCATCTTTGGCAGGTCCTACACTAACAGCCTAATGTCTGCTCTTATGAGATTAACCACTTACTTGAGGAAAAAAATTCCATCTGGGGCTCTCTGCAGTACAAGGCTAAATAGGGCCCTGGGATGAGGCACCTGTGACAGGGAGGGGTGCAAAACCAAGGAGTTGGCTAGACTCCCAAACATATATATGAAACAAGGGGGGGGTTGGCTGCACTCACCTGAACATGCATAAATGGGGGTGCTGCTGGGGGCCAAATAATACAAAACACAAGATCCAGCGCACTCACCTATCCACAAATCTTTCAACATTGAAGTTGCCGTTTAGTGGATAGGTGAGTGCGCTGGATCTTGTGTTATATATATATATATATATATATATATATATATATATATATATATATATATCTCTAAGTCGAAATACGTTTGGCACTCTTCCTTGAAAATAAAAATTATGGGTACATACCAGGGTGCAAAAACCAGCGAGACCATATATATATTACGAATAATTAAGCGCACTCCTATATCACCTGCACCACGGACCATATAGTTCATCTTATTACTTGTCTGTGTGGCCTTGCATATGTCTAAAAAACCGACCTCACATTAAGGGATCGGATTCGAGGCCACCGATCTACGAATATTAGTGTTTCAAAACAGTAACATGTATTACAACGATGATATCGCCAGTAAAAGTGAAGTTTTTTGCTGTGATACTTTTTACTGTTTTGAAACACAAATATTTGTGTTCAGCGAAGTCTCCCGAGTATAACAGTACCCCTCATGTACAGGTTTTATGGTGTTTTCAAAAGTTATAGCGTCAAATATAAGGCTTGTGTTTCATTTTTTTCACATTAAAATTCGCCAGATTGGTTACGTTGCCTTTGAGACCCTATGGTAGACCAAGAATGAAAATTACCCCTATGATGGCATACCATTTGCAATAGTAGACAACCCAAGGTATTGCAAACGGGCCAGTGTTTGTGACCAAATGGCTACTAAAAAAGACTGGAAATACCCCATTTGCAATACCTTGGGTTGTCTTCTATTGCAAATGGTATGCCATTATGGGTGTAAATTTCATTCCTGGGCTACTATAAAGTCCCAAAGGCAACGTAACCAATCTGGCGAATTTCAAATGTAACGTGCTATATTTGACCCTGTAACTTCCCAAAACGCCATAAAACCAGTACATAGAGGGGTACTGTTTTACACGTGAGACTTTGCTGAATACAAATAAGTGTATTTTATTGCAGTAAAAGCAAACAGTATTATGACATTGACAGTTAAAATGTCATGTAGAACTAACAAAATAAAAAAAAATCTTATTTTCTCCCATTTTTTTTTTTATATTAAATTATGTTTCATAGCTAAATATTTGATATTAAATGAAAGCCCTGTTTCCCCTGAATAAAATGATATATAATAAGGGTGGGTGCATTTAATATGAAAGAGGTGAATTACGGTTGGACAGACATGTAGCGCAAATGCCAGGTTTTGTTTACATTTTGTTTCGTTCACAATGTGTACATTTGGCTCAGTCCTTAAGGGGTTAAACTAAGGACAACATTTTGAATCTATTTAGCAGTTTGTTTCATTCGATTTTGTAGATCAGTAAAAGATTTTTTAAGTAAAAGTAAAAAAACGCCCATTTTGCCCTGAAAAAAACAATATATAATTTGTATCGGAACAGTAAATGAGAGAGCGGAAAATTACAGCTAAACACAAACACCACAAAAGTGTTAAAATAGCTTTGGTCCTTAACATACAAACATCGCAAAAACAGTCCGGTCCTGAAGGGGTTAATGTTTGTAAATTGTCTATTTACTACAGGGAGTGCAGAATTATTAGGCAAGTTGTATTTTTGAGGATTCATTTTATTATTGAACAACAACCATGTTCTCAATGAACCCAAAAAACTCATTAATATCAAAGCTGAATATTTTTGGAAGTAGTTTTTAGTTTGTTTTTTAGTTTTAGCTATGTTAGGGGGATATCTGTGTGTGCAGGTGACTATTACTGTGCATAATTATTAGGCAACTTAACAAAAACAAATATATACCCATTTCAATTATTTATTATTACCAGTGAAACCAATATAACATCTCAACATTCACAAATATACATTTCTGACATTCAAAACAAAACAAAAACAAATCAGTGACCAATATAGCCACCTTTCTTTGCAAGGACACTCAAAAGCCTGCCATCCATGGATTCTGTCAGTGTTTTGATCTGTTCACCATCAACATTGCGTGCAGCAGCAACCACAGCCTCCCAGACACTGTTCAGAGAGGTGTACTGTTTTCCCTCCTTGTAAATCTCACATTTGATGATGGACCACAGGTTCTCAATGGGGTTCAGATCAGGTGAACAAGGAGGCCATGTCATTAGATTTTCTTCTTTTATACCCTTTCTTGCCAGCCACGCTGTGGAGTACTTGGACGCGTGTGATGGAGCATTGTCCTGCATGAAAATCATGTTTTTCTTGAAGGATGCAGACTTCTTCCTGTACCACTGCTTGAAGAAGGTGTCTTCCAGGAACTGGCAGTAGGACTGGGAGTTGAGCTTGACTCCATCCTCAACCCGAAAAGGCCCCACAAGCTCATCTTTGATGATACCAGCCCAAACCAGTACTCCACCTCCACCTTGCTGGCGTCTGAGTCGGACTGGAGCTCTCTGCCCTTTACCAATCCAGCCACGGGCCCATCCATCTGGCCCATCAAGACTCACTCTCATTTCATCAGTCCATAAAACCTTAGAAAAATCAGTCTTGAGATATTTCTTGGCCCAGTCTTGACGTTTCAGCTTGTGTGTCTTGTTCAGTGGTGGTAGTCTTTCAGCCTTTCTTACCTTGGCCATGTCTCTGAGTATTGCACACCTTGTGCTTTTGGGCACTCCAGTGATGTTGCAGCTCTGAAATATGGCCAAACTGGTGGCAAGTGGCATCGTGGCAGCTGCACGCTTGACTTTTCTCAGTTCATGGGCAGTTATTTTGCGCCTTGGTTTTTCCACACGCTTCTTGCGACCCTGTTGACTATTTTGAATGAAACGCTTGATTGTTCGATGATCACGCTTCAGAAGCTTTGCAATTTTAAGAGTGCTGCATCCCTCTGCAAGATATCTCACTATTTTTGACTTTTCTGAGCCTGTCAAGTCCTTCTTTTGACCCATTTTGCCAAAGGAAAGGAAGTTGCCTAATAATTATGCACACCTGATATAGGGTGTTGATGTCATTAGACCACACCCCTTCTCATTACAGAGATGCACATCACCTAATATGCTTAATTGGTAGTAGGCTTTCGAGCCTATACAGCTTGGAGTAAGACAACATGCATAAAGAGGATGATGTGGTCAAAATACTAATTTGCCTAATAATTCTGCACTCCCTGTATGTATACCTGTAATCAGTATTTACTCAAAATGGCTGCTAGAGCACCCCTCCCATCGACTAACCACCTCGTGTAACTAGACGACGTGATGATGGTGACATCACACCTTGGAGGAAGTGCATTAGATAAATTAAAGACCAATTAAAGATGTATTCTTTCTGTTATCTTACATTTTTGCATATGATGTATTACTGCCTTTATAAGGGGCTTGCCGCCCCCCTAATTAAACATTCCGAAGTTTTTCATTAACCTGAAACTTGCGTCTTGGTGTGATTTACTTCAGCGTGCACGCATTTACTTTGAACAATTTGGACAGGGGCAGATTCTCAAATAAACAAACACTTGATTTGATCCAGAACACACCCATGTCCCATTTGGGACATTTTTGAAGCCAGACAATATAACTTACCCCCATCAAACTATATATTTCTGAAAAGTAGACACCCCAGCGTGTTTCAAATGGAGGTATTTTAACACTTTCCATGCACTAATTCTACCACCAGTCTCTGTCAAACATTTGGGTAGTCATTTTTTTGTGTCATGTTTCACACTTATTCTACTTTAGACATGGATTCTCAGCTCCTGTTAGGTATTACTTCCAAAGAACACCCCAATATGTGTTCAGCAACATCTCCTGAGTACAGTGATACTACCCATGTATAGGTGTGTCGGGTTCTCTGGGGACTAAAATACCTTATTTGGAGGGTGCGCATTCCAGTTTTCCAACTTGGAATTTTCACAGTCATCATGCACCCATGTCGCATTTGGAACATGTTTGAAGTCGGACAATATAAATTACCTCTATCAAACCATATATTTTAATAGTAGACACTCTAGGGTATTTCAAATGGTGGTATTTTAACATTTTCCATGCACTAATTCTACCACCAGCCTTTGTCAAACTTTTGGATAGTCGTCTTTTTTTTTTTTTGTGTTATTTTTGCTCACATTGTACTTTAGGCATGGATTTTTAGTTCCGTTTATGTGTTACTGACAAAGAACCCCTCAATATGTGTTCAGCAACATCTCCCCCAATGTACAGGTATTATGGACTTTTGCAAACTTACAGGGGTCAAATGTAGGGCTTTTCCATGTTTGCATTGAAATTTGCCAGATTGGTTTGCTGGGCCTTTGTTGCCTTTGAGACCAGCCCAGGAATTAAAATTTATCCCATCATGGCATACCATTTGTAAAAGTAGACAACCCAGGGTATTCAAAACGGGTATGTCCAGTCTTTTATATTAGCCACTTAGTCACAAACGCTGCCCAAAGTTAGCATTTTTTTCTTTTTTTTTTTCTTTTTTTGTTTTGCATTTTTTTTTACACAAAAACTGCACCTTTACTGGTGATTTCATTGTCGGAATACGTTATACTAATTTAGAATATTTGTGTTCAACGAAGTCTCCCGTGTGTGTGTAATATAAATATATATATATATATATATATATATATATATATATATATATATATATATACTGAAGAATAATCCAAGATGCACTCTCAGGGCTTGTGCAAAAAATCCGTTTTATTTTAAATCATGTGCAAAAGGAAAAATCGAAAACCAACGTTTCGACCTCTACAGGTCTTTTTCAAGGTTAGTGAAATTAGCAAATTGGTGAATTTATATAGAATAAAGTGTAAGTGCACTTACCAAACCTTAGCGTTGTGTGTTCCCCTCTCCGAACCCAGAAGTGAATTAGGACCGCCTCCCCGACGTCACTACGTCAGGGCGACCGGCGGAATGTTGATGGGTTGTCATAGCAACGTGTGTTAGTTACCATAGTGTGCCGAATGCTATGATAGAAAAGTGAGCAATTCTGGTGAGAAAGAACTGACAAGATGGAAGGATAGATCCATATTATAATAACTAACCCCCCAGGGCAATTGCAGGTATCCATCAGACTTTAAAAGTGTCATATTAAGTGACTAAGTGCTACAAAACGTGAATAAGTGTAGTACAACTATAAAACGACATAAAGCTGATGGACCCAAGATTTTTTTATTTATGTTTGATTTTTTTACGCAGGTTCACTTGTTATATTTAATATTCTTTATAGTCACATGTATTGGTATTATTATCTTGCATGGATTCTTCCCAGATGGTTTTCTTTTCCCGTCGCATTGATTGATTATAGACCAATAGGTGGTCGTTTCATGAGGTCTATTCCTCACAGATATTATATTATACTATAGTATATAATTCTATATACAGACAGAATTATTTGTCTAGCTTTAGATTTTTTTCCAGATCTGTACCTTAATATGTAGTATTCATTTAAATAGTGTTTATTTCATTTGTTGCAAAATTCTGTAATTAAACCTGGATTCCAGGTTTATATTTGTACTTATACCACAAGTGTATAACATTTAGCATCACCACATCAGGGTGAATCTTGGGTCCATCAGCTTTATGTCGTTTTATAGTTGTACTACACTTATTCACGTTTTGTAGCACTTAGTCACTTAATATGACACTTTTAAAGTCTGATGGATACCTGCAATTGCCCTGGGGGGTTAGTTATTATAATATGGATCTATCCTTCCATCTTGTCAGTTCTTTCTCACCAGAATTGCTCACTTTTCTATCATAGCATTCGGCACACTATGGTAACTAACACACGTTGCTATGACAACCCATCAACATTCCGCCGGTCGCCCTGACGTAGTGACGTCGGGGAGGCGGTCCTAATTCACTTCCGGGTTCGGAGAGGGGAACACACAACGCTAAGGTTTGGTAAGTGCACTTACACTTTATTCTATATAAATTCACCAATTTGCTAATTTCACTAACCTTGAAAAAGACCTGTAGAGGTCGAAACGTTGGTTTTCGATTTTTCCTTTTGCACATGATTTAAAATAAAACGGATTTTTTGCACAAGCCCATTAAGGAGAGTGCCAAGCTACTTATTTATTATATATATATATATATATATATATATATATATATATATATATATATATATATATATATATATATATATATATATATATATATATATATATAGTAATTTGTGGTCGGGGCCATTTCAGTATAGTATGAAATAGCTAGTGAGCATGCTTATCACAATAATCAAGTCAGTAGAGGTGTGCCGAAACCGACGTGTGTGTGTGGTAGGCCTGTAAATAACTGGGCCTACCTTAAATAGTATTGAATAGAGTATTGCATAGAGGGAGAGGAGGGTGGGCCAGAAGTACGTCAGGATCCGAAGGTCAGTCTTGTAGCGAAATAGTAGCTTCCTTCCCATTTAACTCCATGCAGATGAGGAATTATTCTCATAGCAAAATTTATTGAACCGAGTAGTGACTGTAGTTGTTTCCTTGTGCAAGTGCCTTGTGACGTGCAAGTGTTTATGTAAGAAAGTATCCGGTCTACTTTCTCTTGAGGCAGGCTGGCTTGCATAGAAACGGAATTGAGTGTAATACCCAGGAATGTAATCACCGTGTTGTGACCTTCAGTTTTGTCTTGTGCTACAGGGACTCCTAAGTCTTTGAAAAGAGTGAGCATGTGATTAAAGGACCACTCTAGGCACCCAGGCCACTTCAACTTAATGAAGTGGTCTGGGTGCCTGGTCCAGCTAGGATTAACCTTTCTTCTATAAAGGTTATAAGGTTATAAATGGGTTAATCCAGCCTCTAAAGCCTCTAGTGGCTGTCTCATTGATGGCCGCTAGAGGCGTTTGCGTGCTTCTGACTGTGAAAATTACAGTGAGAAGATGCCAGCGTCCATAGGAAAGCATTATGAATGCTTTCCTGTGAGACTGGCTGAATGCGAGCGCAGCTCCTGCCACGCGTGTGCATTCAGCTGAAGAGGAGGAGGAGGAGGAGAGCTCCCCGCCTGGCGCTGTATGTTTTCCTGGCAATATAGTGGTCCTTTAAGGCTGTGGGGTGTGTGTTGGTGAGGTTCAAGGGTGAGGAAGGTGTGTAGGTAATGTATGACTACTTGACATCTGCAAGAGTTCAGTAGGAGCCAGGTTAATGTTTCGGTAAATATATCGAATAACTTAGGGCTACTTTTGGATCCGAAGGTCAGTCTTGCAGCGAAATAGTAGCTTCCTTCCCATTTAACTCCATGCAGATGCCAGAGTGACTGGTGGATGGGAAACAGTTTAAAGGCGTTTGTGATGTCAGATTTACTTAACCAAGCAGCCTTCCCGGCATGAATGATTGCTTGGATGGTACCGTCAATTCTGGCGTATTGCAGGGAAAAGTCATCTGACTGGATCAGAGCATTAAGGCTAGGTGTAGGGGATGAGTGTGGTGCCGAAAAGTCAGTAATCAGTCGCTTTTTATTGTTCTATCTCCCTGTGGCGATTCCTACTGGGTTTGTCCTCGGGGAAGTGAAAGGAGGAGTAGAGAAAGGGCCTATCATAAAACCATTGGTGATTTCTTTCTGTAATAGTTCGCGTACGCTGTCTGGATCTGTGAGTGCCGACTGTAAGTTGGGGCATTCTAAAACCCCTGTGGGGAGTGACACGAACCCTGTGTGGAACCCATTAGTGAAACCCAGTGTGAGAAATTCCTCCAAATGAACAGAAGGATGATTAGACAGGTAGCATTGCAACTTAGGTACGTTTATTGGTGTGGAAGATTTGTTAGGAAACAATCTGTTGGGGCACATTGTTTTGGCATGTGCTCTAAAACACATTGAGCACATGTGCAGCAGCCTACAAGCACTATAACTGCAACCACCTGTATTGGAATTGTTGCAGACTTGTGCTTTACCTAGGAAAAACAATAGGCCTGCCTAGTTTGTCTCTAACTTCCCTCTGTGTTGTGTTGGATTGGTAACCAGTATTGGCGCTACTGGTAGAAGGGGACGCTACATTTTCAGCACAGAAACTTACTGAATGAGCAGCAGAAGAGCATATAGCGCAGGAAGGGGTTTTAAGGCCTGCAAAATACAGCAGAAACAATTCTGTGTCTAGCTGTGCCCAATGAGTAATCGTATTGTACTGGGAGAGTGATGCTGCGGATCTGGAAGCAAATGACTTATGATAATCATAAAATGCATAGCCGCTGTACTTGTATGCTAACTCAACCACTTTATGAAGGAATAAGTCAAGTTCCTCTCTATGGAGTGGGAAAGCTGTACAGATCACAACTCTGTACACCCCGAATGCGAGGACAAATTCGGGGATGTTGAGTTTCCTATTTAGTCTAGGATCTCTAGACTTCATCATTACTGACAGATACTCAAAGGTATAGGACCTGTTTTCTACCAGGTCTTGAGATGCAATCAGTAGTGATGACAAGTTTATGTCCTTCCCTCTATAATGTCCCGTCTTAGAGACTGAGGAATGAGATGAATGGGGTGTATAATATTAGTAGCTCTATTTGCTGGTAGAGGGTTATCTTTACCTCCTGAGTTAGGTGTGGGCTGAGTAACGGGCACTGGAATCTCTGGAACGGTTGTGATATTGTTTGACTCCAGATTATCCAATCTATTATTAATAGTTGCTACTGAGGAAACAAGGGAGGCCATCATGGTGTGTAATTCTGCAAGGCTATTTTGCACATTGAAATCAGAACTAGGGCCTGGCCTTTCTTCAGTAATATTTAACAACCTAAACAGTTCGGCTTTCCTGTGGATTGTGTTGTCTCTGCGAGCCTGATCTGAGTGGGGTGCTGGCCACCAACAAATCATCTCCTTGTGTAGAATCGTTAGACATGCTACGGAAGTGAGGCAGATGGATAAGGTTAGTATGGTACCGTAGTAGGCTAGTGCCTACTGGCGAAATTGTATTAACTAGCTTAGGTTGGTGACAGGTGAAGCCCTGACTACTTGCCAAGTGGCTTTGAGAGGCTCTACCTATGATTTGGCTCGTCGGGCCTTTGTGCCACTGAGCTGTTGGCCTCTCGTGACACGTAACAGAATGTAATAATCATTGGCCGTGATGGGTGAGGCCCTAACTATGAGTTGGTGCAAGGCTCTAACTATGAATTGGGCATGAACCTCTGAACATAATGGTTGATAGTATGCCTTGCGGGACCACTCGACTGCTAGGCGAAGAGGCCTATGGGACCTTACCTAACTTGGCGAGAGCTTAAACCTACTCGTAACCTTGCCTGGGTATGACCGGTTTACATACCTGATGAAAGACTTGTATGACGTATACTGAAGTGGAGAGAACAAACCTTACTTGAACCTAAAACATGTCACAAATTTAAATTACAACCTAAACCCTGGGAGCAGCCGTAGAAAATTTGCCCCTCCAACCAAAAGGTTATATACTAACCGTATACGTGGAAAAGATGGCGGGTGAATAACCTGAATTCTAATAATGTAGTAGTTGCGTTTAACTGATAAGGCTCTTTGGACGCTGTGTCACAATTAGTGTTTCTTAACGCAGGGAATAAACAACATATAAAACAATGTCCTTTAAACAATATTGAATAGTGTAGTTAGTAACAAGAAATGCACGAGACCGTGAATATCTGTCCGTAGTTAATCACTGACACTTAATGTACCCCAAATGAAGGTACAGAGTAAAGAACCGACATATCTATATATACACATATAATAAGGCTATTAACAGAATTTAGCCGCTCGACCTTGTCCAACCACAAGGTGGCGTCAAACCACCCAGGCTACTCTGCAGATAACAGACCATAAATGTTTGTACTTAAATAAACTTATATGTATTTTGAGAATCGCTTCTAATACTTTTTGCCCTCTTTTACAGGCCTAACCTCACGTCTTTGCTATTCCTAATACTGCTTATTTTATTATCATTGCCTTACATCCTTGTTATGTGCCGTACACAAATATATATTTACACACACACACACACACACACTTTTATTTCCTATATATGTATAAAATATTATAATCAAATCATTTTATATTATATTATACATATATAATGCATCTATGACTTCATCATAAGTGTATTTTGAGATATATATCAAGTACACTTGATGAAATCATATAGATGCATTATATATGTATAATATATTATAAAATGATTTAATTATTTTATAATATATTACACATATATAATATCGACCGGCTTCCCTTCCTATGAGCTGGTCGTAGAACAAATCGGTCGATAAGTGAGGAGTTAAGGGATCCCCTGCTCTGGTGCATTAGTCTATGTTTGGGTAAACTTCCCCAAACATAGACGTACGCACCAGAGCAGGGAATCCCCATGACGGCTTGCACTAACGCTTGGTCGTAAGTGCGAGCCGTGGTAAAACAGGTCGCTAAATGAGGACCACCTGTATATGTATAATATCTTTATTTTATTATCTTTTTTAGCAGCCTTTGGGACTGCCTGACAGCTCAGACAGTCCCCATGTTGGCAGCTCCTAGAGTCCTACTGCGGTGATGTGATCATGGTGGCCGGGGTAGGGGGATTGCTGGGGTCTCTGGCAGTTCTCCCCGACCGTGATCAACGCAGATCGTCGGTCCAGGGCTCCTATCGCGGACGTCCTTTACGACCGTTTTTTGGGGGGGGTTTTTTTGGACTTACCTAGTTTGTCCTCCGTCATTAAGGGGAAATTATACATAGATATATATGTATAATTTAATTCGAAGTGTATTTTGATTTATTTATATATATATATATATATATATATATATATATATATATATATAATATATATATATATATAATATATATAAAACTGACCTTTTACTTTGCTTACGGTGGGGCTTGGGACATAAACTCCACATTCATATACATGTTTTTATTCCTGATACTAGTGTTCCTTTTCAGGGGTTAAACACGTTGTTTGTTTAACCCCTACATTACTTTGAGCACTTTATGTGTGCGGAAAAAAACATTTATTCATTCATCCTTTATAGAGATATTTGGGAAGTGAGAGCTTTAGACAATGTTTTACACAGTGTTTGAAATATTTGTAAAGAATGCAAACAACAAAATACAATTTTCCTTACAATCAGGACATTTGACCATTTTTATCTGGTTTTGTCACATCTGCTGTTTGCAAGTACAGAATGTAAAAAAAATGCCTACCTTTATGCCTACATACAGATAAATCACATAGAAAAAATTAAGGCATTTTAAATATTTTTTTATAACAATCTCTACAATGCTAATTTAATACTGAGAGGCATATGAGAGAAACTATTGATTTCTCCCCTTCTACAAGATGGTAATCATTACGGAAGTATAATGTAGTTAAGAGAGGCTTTATAGACTTAAGCAAAGCAAATGAAAGTTTGCCGTTGTCAAGCCTGGACCTGACTCTCAGTGCTTTTATGAATAGGTAGATATATTGAACATATAGCAATATAGGAGAGTTGGACATAAATTCTACAGATGCATAGTGATATATTAATTTATACAAATTGTGTGGATCTTCTCCATATCAAATTTATTTACATGGTTACAAATTGGACGTTTCTATTTAGCCACATCTATTCCTTGCCAGAAAGGTTAGAAGCAGCCCTAGTCACATGTGACTTGCACAACCTTCCTAAACACTTCCTGTAAAGAGTCATCTAATATTTACACTTCCTTAATTGGAAATTCTGTTTTATCTCAAATAGCTTTTCTCCTGCTCTGTTAATGACTTGCAACATCCTGCATAAGCCTTCTGTGTGTGATGAAAATACAATCTATAGAGCAGAGATACTTATAAAGTAAGATACTATCTGATTGAAAATGAAACCATTTTTTTTCCTGTGCAGGCTTAGTCACAGCGAAGGTAATTGTGTCTAGGGCTGGATGGACAGAACAAAGGTGATGTAACTACTAAATGGCAGCGAATTGAACAGTTAGGCTTCAGAAGCATGATCTATATACAAAAACTTCAAGTTGTTTTGGTGACCATAGTATTCCTTTAAAGTGACAAACTTTAACTCTCAGTACATTTCTTTTCAGGTGTTTCCACCAGCAGAATTTATCCCAAAGAACATGACAAAAACAGAAATGCACAAAGCAAGATTATGAAGCAATCTTCCAAGGATCAAGTATTCAAATCTCCAAATCCTATATGTCTACAAATGAGCTAGTAAACAAAAAAATTCACATGTTCTAAATGTGAGAAATATTTTACCAATCACTCAGCTCTTTTTAGGCTTCAAAGATTTCACACAGCGGAGATGCCATTCTCATGTTTTGTATGTGGGAAATGTTTTTTAACTAAATCAGATTTTATTATACATCAAAGAACTCACACAAACGAGAAGCCGTTCTCCTGTTCTGAATGTGGAAAATGTTTTGGAACTAAATCAGAACTTATGGCACATCAGAGAACTCACACAGGAGAAAAGCCGTTCTCCTGTTCTGAATGTGGGAAATGTTTTGGAACTAAATCGGTCCTTGTTAGACATAAGAGAACTCACACAGGAGAGAAGCCGTTCTCCTGTTCTGAATGTGGCAAATGTTTTGGAACTAAATCAGGACTTATGGCACATCAAAGAACTCACACTGGAGAGAAGCCGTTCTCCTGTTGTGAATGTGGAAAATGTTTTGGAACTAAATCAGACCTTATTTCACATTTGAGAACTCACACAGGAGAGAAGCCGTTCTCCTGTTCTGAATGTGGGAAATGTTTTAGCCAGCATTCACAACTTGTTAAACATCAGAGAACTCACACAGGAGAGAAGCCGTTCTCATGTTCTGAATGTGGGAAATGTTTTGCCTTTAAATCAAACCTTGCTAGACATAAGAGAACTCACACATTAGAGAAGCTGTTCTCCTGTTCTGAATGTGGGAAACGTTTTGGAACTATATCAGGACTTATGGCACATCAGAGAACTCACACAGGAGAGAAGCCGTTCTCCTGTTCTGAATGTGTGAAATGTTTTGGAACTAAATCAGAACTTATTTCACATTTGAGAACTCACACAGGAGAGAAGCCGTTCTCCTGTTCTGAATGTGGGAAATGTTTTGGAAGTAAATCAGAACTTTTTTCACATTTGAAAACTCACACGGGAGAGAAGCCGTTCTCATGTTCTGAATGTGGGAAATGTTTTAGCCAGCATTCATACCTTGTTGTACATCATAGAACTCACACAGGAGAGAAGCCGTTCTCCTGTTCTGAATGTGGGAAATGTTTTGCCTTTAAATCAAATCTTGTTAGACATAAGATTACTCACACAGGAGAGAAGCCGTCCTGTTCTGAATGTGCGATTTGTTTTGTCAATAATCCAGAGCTTATTAGAAATCAGAGAACTTACACAAAATAGGAATTTTCTGATGTTCTGAAGTTGTAAAATGTTATAGTTACATACTGATTTTCGTGCATAGTTAGTGAAACAAGATTACAATGACAGTTTTGCAAATACAGGTTTGTCAATAACCAAGACAAAAGTAGTAGAAAACCTCATAAGAAGTTCTGCACTTTTGTTTGTGTAGACATAACAAAGACACGAGTATACAATGATATAGGTATGTTACTAGCAAAGATATTGCAGTAGAGTAAATTATGCTAGGCTAGTATGCTAGACTAATGTAGATCCACAGTCCCTAAAGTAAAGGTCAGGTACAGAGGCTCGCTCAACCCATGGCAAATAGAAACAAGAGTAGAGGCCCAGTGTAGGCACATAGGAATATGAAGCAAAATATAATAAGGTATTGACATATATATATATATCACATTAAATTAAAGCAAACTGTAGAATTGCTCTTTTAAATAAGGCAAGTCCCCAGAATAGTCCCTGCCATAGGCGTGCGCACGGGGTGTGCCGGGTGTGCCTGGGCACACCCTAATCCCCGTGCGCACCCCTATGGTTTGAGTCCTGCAGGAACAGCGTTCCTGCACTCTTTTGAGCAGGAACGCTGTTCCTGCAGGCACTCAGTGCCCCCTGTTTCACCTCTTGCCCCTGTCATGGGAGGGCAAGAGGTGATGATTTCCCCCCCCCCACCCTGCAGCTCAGCGCGCGGCGAGGGAGCTCTCTGCTCTCTGCTCTCTGCTTCCTCTCGCCGCGCGCTGATGCCGGGAGCTGGAATATGACGTCATATTCCGGCTCCCAGCTCGAGCAGACAGCCCGCGCGGCGAGAGGAAGCAGAGAGCAGAGAGCAGAGAGCTCCCTCGCCGCGCGCTGAGCTGCAGAGAGGCGCCCGCCCCCACTGGACCCCAGGGACAAGTCCACCAGCACTCCAGGTAGGAGGCTGGGTGGACATTTAAAAAAAAAAAATTAAAATATAATTATTTGTGTGTGTCTGTGAGTGTGTGAGTGTGTGTCAGTGTGTGTGTGTGTCAGTGAGTGTGTGTGTGTGTGTCTGTGAGTGTGTGAGTATGTGTCTGAGAGTGTGTGAGTATGTGTGTGTCAGTGTGTGTGAGTGTGTGTCTGTGAGTGTGTGAGTATGTGTCAGTGTGTGTCTGTAAGTGTGTGAGTATGTGTCTGTGAGTGTGTGTGTCAGTGAGTGTGTGAGTATGTGTCAGTGTGTGTGTGTCAGTGAGTGTGTGTGTGTGTGTGTGTCAGTGTGTGTCTGTAAGTGTGTGTCAGTGTGTGTGAGTGTGTCTGTGAGTGTGTGTGTCTGTGAATATATATATGTATATATATATATATATATATATATATATACACACACACACACACGCGCGCGGCGTGTGTTTGTGCTTTAGGGTGCACACCCTAATGCAATAGGCTGCGCACGCCTATGGTCCCTGCTGATCACCCTATGCCAATCCGAGAGGCTTGTGATATGTGTTGGTTTTCCACTGTATCTATTTATATTTTAACACATATATGTGTGTGTGTGTGTGTGTGTGTATATATATATATATATATGTCACTATGGCTCTCTAGGTATTGACATGACTTTTACTGACAAAAAAGTCTATTTATCCCCGGAGAATAAATATGTCACTTTGCAAGCATATCTTAAAAATCCGGCCACTGCGCAAACTAAAACCATAAAAAGCCTTGCTTCAAGTGGGTTATAGAATGGTAATTCAAAGCCTTAATTAGTCCTACCTATACCCTTGTCACTATCCCCTGATTGTCTCTTCTGTCCCCCGATCCACTCCCCTCTCATCATCACCATCCACTTCCCAGTGTGCAATCCAAGGCTGCCATATCCCCACATATTTTCCACGGAGGCCCCTAGAGGACCAGTGAAGTTCCTCCATTCCCCTCATTTCCTCCACCCGGGTTATCTATTGGGCAATGGAGGAAGGTTCAGTCTTCTGTCATAAAATGGATATCAGGGCATTTGCCTCCTCTAACAGGAACCATATGAATTTCTGAGTGCTCATGATTCTTGTGGAGTTTCGCCACCCTATCAGCACTTGTGATGGCTGTGGCAAAGATGCCTCTGCCACGTGTTCCTGGAGAAGCCTGCTGGCTAGCCTCCTGCCCAAGGACTATGGGCCATGTAAAAAGACTCTGTTAGTGGGGTTTCTCTCTACTGTTCAGGAACCGAACTAATCAACAAACTAAAGACCACCCCCACAGCTTCTTGGAACATTGGAACTCTGTAAAAAGACTCTGTTAGTGGGGTTTCCCTCTACTGTTCAGGAACTGAACAAATCCACAAACTAAAGACCACCCCCACAGCTTCTTGGAACATTGGAACTCTGTTAATAAGTGTGAAACCACAAGAGAAACATTGAACGAACACTCTCCTGGGTGGCCGCCATTTCGTATAGCCGAAGGCATGTGGTTGACTGTATCCCAAATGCAGGCCGCGGTACTTGGGTGTCGAGTGTCTGGAACTGATTTCGGCTAGGCACTCCCACGAACACCTGTGAAGATGGAACTGCTGCCTGTTCAAGTTTCCGACACCCCATACAAACATCGTTTGGGAAATCCAGACTACCTCTGTGAATCTCCCGAACCATCAAACTGATCTGAGTGATTTTTTTGAGGGTACTTTTGGGATGTTATAGTGTAGATTTTTCTGTACCTGAGAGATTTAATTATATGTTTTTCCCAGACAGTTATCTCTCAGACACAGAGGATCATGTGAGAGGTTACCTTGTATGTTTGTATTGGAAATCCCATGTAGGGGCTTTTGCTTAAAGGCTGTGTGTAGTTCTGAATAAACCAGTTTACTCCCAGCATTAAAGGACCACTATATTGCCAGGAAAACATACTCGTTTTCCTGGCACTATGGTGCCCTCACCCTCAGGGTCCCCCACCCGCCGGGCTGGATGGAGAGGAAGTGGTTAAACTTACCTCTTTTCTCCTCCTCTTCAGCTGAATGCGCATGCGCGGCAGGAGCCGCGCGCGTATTCAGCCAGTCCATAGGAAAGCATCCACAATGCTTTCCGGATGCTGGCCTCTTCTCACCGTGAAAATCACAGTGAAAAACCTGGAAGCCCTCTAGCGGTTGTCAATGAGACAGCCACTAGAGGCTGGATTAACCCTAACATAAACATAGCAGTTTCTCAGAAACTGCTATGTTTATAGATGGACCAGGCACCCAGACCACCTCATTAAGCTGAAGTGGTCTGGGTGTCTATAGGGGTCCTTTAAGCCTCGGCTCGTGTGTGGGTAACAGCTATACTGCTCTTTTACTTGCTATGCTCTCTGCAGAACTTTACCCACTGGGAGCTGGACCAGGGTGGGAAGAGGTGATGCGACCCCAGTCAAGCTGCAGTGGCTAAGGGGCTACAGTGCTTATGGTGTCCCAACGAAGTGCTTATGGTACTTGGCGATAACTAGGAAGTGTGTTTGGCGGAGGTAACCAATCTGGGTACCAGGTGGTCCACCACAATGGGGTCATAGCAGGTATGCTTGGGAATATTCCCTTAATGACTTCTAGTACCCATGTCCAAAATGGTCGAATCAGCAAACACTGCCACCATATGTGATATACTGTGCCTTCTTCTCTCCTGCATCTCCAGTACCTGTCGCTTACACCGGGGAAATGTGCATGTCGGAACAAGGGTGTCCTGTACCACATGGCTACTCTTTATAAAACATCTCTCTGCGTGCAACACTAATAGAGTATTACATTGCACGTTCCATAATGTACTCCCAGTCCATTTAGCCCAGTATGGGGGGGAAGGGTTCTGAGGGGTATTTTTTTTTTTTTTTAATCAGAGCATAGAAGTACGATAGAAGTCTGTGCAGTCGGGTGCCTGAAGTGCACGACTTCTCAAAGGGGGTCAGGTCCCTGTCTTCCCAGGATAGTAGTATGTAACTCTTTAGTTAAATGGACAGCTGGGAATATAGCATCACCTCTAGGAGAGAAGCTGGGGTGCTGCCACTTCTGAGATCTATTAGGGCTGGGACACTATAGCCTTTTATTACCCATTCTATTATCATGTTCTCACTCCCCAGGAGGTGTTTGATGGATTACCCTCCCTTTCCTTGTTGGAAATTTGGGTTGTGGGCTATCGGGCATAGAGGGGACGTCCCAGGAGACAGCTTACAAATGGTTTTAATTTTCCTCCGTGTATGGAGAATGTGGGCCAGAAAGGGGTGGGAAGTTGGCACTAGTTTACTTAGATGGCATGTTTGCCACGGTAAAGTCTCCAAACCACTTATCTGTCCACTCTTTCAATCATACCATAAGTGCCGCGGTGTAATAGTGGTACACATGAGGTAACCCCAATCCCCCTCTTTCTCCCAGTGCCGTCAGTACTTTATAAGAGATGTGTGGAGACCACCAAATGTATGATGTGAATAAGCGTTTCATGGCATTAAAAATAGGTCCTTGGTAAATGGATGGGCAGTGTCTAAAAGATGTATAATATTTTAGGCATGATCATCATCTTTAAGCCATAAATCCTCCCTATCGTTGACAGGTATGGGAGATTCCCATCTGGCTAAGTCCTGTTTTACTTGTTCTAACTGGGTGGGGGAATAATTTGCCTTGTACAGGCCTTTTAGTGTCTGGGTAACGTTTATCCCTCAGTACTTGACTTCCTTCTTTGCCCGTTGGAAGCCTTATGTTTGGGTAATACCAGTTTAACTGCATTTGGGACTCCTACACCAAGCACTTCGCATTTATCGATGTTTATTTTAAATCTGTTTTGATCAGTGATATTGGCCTATACCTGGCACATAATAAGGGATCTTTCCACTGTTTACGTAATACTTTAATGGAGGTCCTAAGCATGGGTGCTGGCAGTGGTCCGTCCCACTAGTGGAGTTAAGTGCATCTAACAGTTTGGTAAATAATTTCCCCCCCAACTCGTATTAATATGAAAAGCCATTATCTTGAGTTGTCCTGACAGAATCCAGTTTTAGTGACCACTGTCTATTGTACTGCATATGCAAAAAGGTCACTAAATTCCCTCCCAATATTATAATTGCCAGATCTTTCAAGAAGTGTAATCTTGAATCCTTTCTAAATGATCTAAAAAAAACTACCATGGCACAGATTATGCAAAAGATTATTCTAATAAGGTAGCGCCTGTGAGAATTGGATATATAAAATAATCAATATATAAAATAAATGAAATAAATATATAAAATAACTTAAGAGTTCAGGTAACTTGACACTAGTCCAAATGAGGTCGTTCAAAGTAGTAGAGGAAGGTCTTTGTGGAACAGCAAACTGGTTTTGATAGTGGTGGTGTTACAGAAAAAAACTTGAAATCCAATAGGACGTGAAGAATAAACAGAAAAGGAAACTCCAATAGTATGGTGCGTATATACACTAAATGCAGAGGGTATATACTTAAAATATTACTCACAATATCCAGGGCTACAATCCAGCTCTGGTTTTGAAAGCGTGAAGTGGAACAATCCCCACTCAAGAATATATGAAGTTCTTCAAGCTTTTTATCTTGAGTAGCAGCAAAGTGATCCAACCCAGAAAATAAAAGGGTGTAAAATATAGTGCTCACTGTGAATGAGTAAAATATAAAAAATTTACTTACAATTTGCCGAGCAGACTCACTGCTCGGTATGCAGTGTATGGGTGGTATAATCCCCACCTAGGGATTCTATGTGCTTCTTGGAAACAACAAAAAAAGGATGTCAGGCAAGAAGTAATAAAGCTTAAAAAAAAAAGAAATATGGCAAATATGATATGTAGCCAAAAAATTCCTTTATTAAACAGAAATATTACAAAAAGGTTTCTAAACGCGTTTTGCCTACAGAGGCTCCTTCAAGTAGAAACTGATCTGCATTAAAAACATAGACCTGACAAGCAAGGGTTTTATAAAGGGAACATTAATTGCAATGAGGTTTTGGCAAGGCTTCTGATTTTAGTAGGCCTGTCTTGTTGTTGTTCATTAATTGCTGCAAGGTTTCTTTCATTGATTGATGTATTTCATCTGAATTCAGACTCACACGCCATCAGGAGTCATTATAAGGCCATTACTACAGAATATTGTTCCAGTGTGGTTTCTCACTCCACCAGGAAATCTATATTCCTCTTTATCTGCTCCTTCCTGGTAACCGATTTATATCTGAGTTGTAGGTAAAAATCTATGTTGTATACTGAAAAAGAGGCTTAGCTAATCAATTAGGTATTCCTTTGTATTGTGTTCCATCTTGAGAAATACCTGGGTGTGGACAGTGATCAGCCTTTATTTCTGATTCCAGCCATCTTCTTTGTCTGGAAATCAACATAGTTGACGTTAAGCATCAAGTATTTCCGGAGTCCAAGTTAGCCAATTTTAATATAGGATATCATTATATGACACCTATAAGCATGAGCCTTGGAATCAAGATAAATTCAAGATAAATTATATCACATTCTATCCCCTCTTTTTGATCTAAGGGTCACCTAAATGTCCAAGGTATTTCCAGGCCTGCCAGCCAAAGCCTGTGGGACTTTCATTTATTGCTTCACCACGGTTTCCTTGCACTGAGAGACCACCAGAATCAGAGGAGGAGAGTTCCTTCATTTGTTAGGCGAGGTAACCTCATAAAACCATTCCGAAGTCAGAGCTGGAATGTAAGTTAAGGTACGACCAACATTAGGTTTGCCTTTACAAAGAGAGGTTAGTAGACATGAAAAAAATTGAAAGGCTAGAAAAATGGCCATAATGTCAAATACAGCTAATCGCAAAAAGTACAAAATTTTCTTAATTTGTGAAGTCAACCATGTTCCTAGCCCAAATGTCCAATCCCAATCCCCAAAGAAGCCAGTATCCTGTTTTATATCCTGTACTAAGTCATGTAAATCTTTTATATGTTTATGGATCATCGTGCCATGGTCAGATAGGTTAAAACAGCACATAGCTTCACAGCCTAAGTCATGTTTCATTAGTAAGTAGTCAATGGCTGCTCTATTCTCAAGGATTGCCTTCTTATTTGTCTGGTTGTCCATAAGTAGCTCTTCTATGGCCTGTGAAGTGGCATTTAATCATTTTGCAAGGGAACAGGCTACAGCATTAACTACTCTGGTATTATACAGTGCTAAGCCTGGGACTCTACCAAGGTGTACGCAAGGGCAGAGTATTCGGCTTTAGATAAGAGAGTGATTTCAGGGTTACAATCTGCAGTAATGGTGTTTTTAACATCTCTCCTGTCTCTGAGCAGTTTGTGTAGCTCGGTGGTTTTAGTGATCAGGTCAGATTTGGAAAACATGGTCTTGGTTAGGCGAGAGATTGCACAGGGACCTCCTGTAATGTTACCTGGGACATAAGCATAAGTAATATTTACACAGGAGAAAGACCATGCTTTAAAAAGATAGACATTGTAGTGGTA
>OW240915.1:298701781-298713450 GCA_933207985.1 Pelobates cultripes | reverse complement strand
GATCATTTTTCATGTTCTTTATTATTTAGATCGTTTGGATCTTGTTTCTGCTGGAATATATTTGAGTTCTTTGGCGCGCTCACATACACATGTTTGATTTATTTTAATTACCATTACCGCTCGCTTTGGTGTTGCGAAGCAGCCCATTCATAGTTTAAAGTAATTATTTATTGATTTTATATCACCTCTTGCTATCTTTTAGTTACCGATGAGTTTATCATTTATTGTTTATATAAAAAATAAATAGGCAACTAAATAGTTGGATATCTCTTTAAACAATCGGCAAATAAGTGGTTAGGTGTCAATTGCAATATGTAACCCAGGTATGTACAATGAAAGTGGCACCTGTATCTTGCAAACCAGGGCTTTATGGGTGCAGTTTGCCTCACTATTCCTGCAAGATACTATGTGTCATAAAAAGTTTAACCGGTTCATGCTGGCCTTTTTCGACAATATACATGAAATCTTAAACTCGGCTGTGTAAGTAGGGAAATAACTTTCTGTGGCTGTATCAATGAGAACAAATTTGATAATAGGGATAGGTATAATCTGTAAGTACAGCGTCTGAGCTAAATATAAACCCTTCATTGATTGTGTGTCTTATATTCACGAGACTAACTCAATAGAAATAAGTTTAATTAGCAATGTTGCCGTGCTTAAAGTATAATGATAGTATATTCGTGTCTAATCTGTGTAATGCCAGCTTAGTCAAGGTGTTTAGATGTTAATCAGGATTTCTCACATGGAGAAGGTTAATCAAAATCGGCTAAATTGTGTTGTGACAGGTAAATCAACAACACGGCCGTGATATTTCTTCACAGAAGTGGCAAATGTTACAGAGAGCTAGATATGTTTTGCCCTCTAATAACTTCCACAATAGGTTGACTGCAAAGTTTATTTGTACAGTGTATCAGTTCATAGATACATAAATAATGTGTTTATTTCAATCTATCAAGCTGTGGATGTGGTTTAGTAAACTAAGCTGTTCATTTGTGAAATGCAATAGCGAAGTCTCTCACATGTATTGCAAAGGAATTAAGAGGGTGAATGACTTGAAAACATCAAGTATATATTCAAGTCAAAATAGTTATAGTGCTGCTGTGTGGTTTTGTTGATGCATGGGGAAAACTGAACAGGCAATCTAATATGAAGTCAGAGGCTAGAATAAGTTAGAGTATGGAGAGGATATATAGAGATAAATTTACTCATACTTACCGTAATTTTCTTTTCCTGGTCATAGGCCATGGCAGCACAACAACGGGTAGCTCCTCCCCTATCCCTAGTTAGACATGAACTTATTAAAATAAAGGTACAAATACCCCCTCCTACCTCCTCCTCCCTCAGTCTAGTTAACAGCAATATCCCTGGGTGGGATCTTTGTGCTGCCATGGCCTATGACCAGGAAAAGAAAATTATGGTAAGTATGAGTAAATTTATCTCTTTCCTGGCCATATCCATGGCAGCACAACAACGGGTAGAAGATGACCAAGTGGCTGCTTTGCAAATCATTTCTGTAGAAACCTTTGCTGCAGCTGCCTAGGATGAAGAAAGGGAACGTGTAGAGTGAGCTTTCAATCCTTCAGGAATACTTTCTTTAGATGCTCTATAAGATTGGATAATGGCCGAAACTATCCATCTGCTGAGAGTGGCTTTCGAAGCTTGAAGACCCTTCCTAGGGCCATTAGGAATAACAAAAAGCTTTTCAGAAATACGCCATTCTGAGGATCTTTGTATATATATCTTAAGACACCTTACTAAGTCGATAGCATCACAATCAGCGTCTTCCCCGTTTTTAGATTCTTCTGAACTTAATGCTGGAAGGACTATTTCTTCATTTATATGGAACTCCGAAGTTACCTTAGGGCGGAATTCTGGAACCGTTCTTAGGATGACTCTGTCCTTATGAAATATAGTAAAAGGTTCTCGAGCCGAAAGAGCCTGAAGATCAGATACCCTTCTACCAGAGGCTAGGGCTACTAATAGAACTGTCTTGATTGTGAGAAGATGACAGGAAATTGATGCCATTGGTTCAAAAGGATCTGATTTAGGAGCTTTCAGAACCAGAGGGAGATCCCATGGAGGAGTAATAGACTTATTGGGTGGCTTGATTTTTAGGACTGCAGTCAGAAATCTTGTTATGTGTGAGTCCAATGCCCATTTATGATTGGTTAAAGCAGAGAGGGCTGAAATATGTACCTTCAAAGTATTATAACTCAATCCCTTCTCTAGGCCGGATTGTAGAAAATCAAGAATGTCAGTAGTTGAAGGGTTCAAAATATCAAAAGGTCTTGAACTGGCCCATGAAGAAAATACATCCCAGATTCTGTAATAAGTGGATGAAGTGGACTTTTTTCCTTGCTTGAAGAAGTGTCTTGATTACTGATCTTGAAAACCCCTTGTTCTTTAACCCTTCCCTTTCAAGTACCATGCCATCAGATGAAGGGATGCTGGGTTTGGATGAAGAATTGGACCCTGTTGTAGCAGGAATGGAACGACTGGAAGACGCCACGGTTCCTTCTTGAATAGACTTAGTAGGAGCGGGAACCAAGGTCTGCAAGGCCAAAAAGGGGCTATTAGAATCAGTGATGCCTTCTCTTGTCGTAGTCTCCTTAGCAGAGGGAAGATGAGAGGATTCGGAGGAAAGGCATAAGCCAGGTCGAAGTCCCAACTGCATGTCAATGCGTCCCTTCCTATGGCTTGGGGATCTGGAATTCTTGAAAAGAAGTTCTTGACCTTTCTGTTGTTGCTTGTTGCCATCAGATCTATCTGGGGAAGACCCCATTTTTTTACGATCTGTAGAAATATTATGTCTGATAGACTCCATTCTCCTGGGTCTAATCTCACCCTGCTGAGAAAGTCGGCCACAGAGTTCTGTGTTCCTGGGAGATGTATTACAAAGATGCTCTCCAAATTCATTTGTGCCCAGGACATCAAAGGTTTCATTATTTTCATCATTCTGCAACTTCTCGTCCCTCCTTGATGATTTATATATGCCACCACCGTGGCATTGTCTGTCCTGATTTTAACCCACTTGTGAAGTAAAAGTTGTTGGAAGTGCATCAGAGTCTTGAAAACTGCCAGAAGCTCTAGGAGATTCGAAGGGGTGCCGGAAGTCGAAAATGCTCATTTCCCCTGAACATAGTTGTCTTGAAGATGGGCTCCCCAGCCCCATTGACTGGCATCTGTGGTGACGATGGTCCATAAAATATTTCCTAAGGGATAACCTCTGAAGAGAGACTCCTTCTGGGTCCACCACTTCAGGGATTCTTGTACGTGAGGAGGGATCATTATAGGTTGAGACAGATCTCCTTTGAATTTTTAAAGGAAATTCCTTTGGAAAGGCCTCATTCTCCATTGGGCCCATCTTGTTAGTCCTATGGTGGAGGACATTGATCCCAGGAGGCTCATAGATTTCTCTGCTGAGGAAACACTGAATGCCAACATGTCTTTGACCTTTCTCTGAATTTTCATACCCCTTTCTGGGGACAGTTGGACTGAAACTTTTGCAGTGTTGAACGACGCTCCTAGATATATCATGCTCTGAGATGGGTTTAGGTTGTTTTTGGAGATATTGATCTTCCATCCGTGTTGTTGAAGATACTGCATACATATCAGGCCGTGATCTTCCAAGATATCTCTGCTTTCTGCCAGAATCAAGATGTCGTCGAGGTAATGATATACTGCAATGCCTTTCTTCCTGAGTTCTGCGATTAGAACCACCAGAACTTTTGAGAAAGTACGTGGAGCAGTGCTTAGGCCAAAAGGGAGAGCACGGAACTGAAAATGACCCTCTTCCACAGCGAATCTGAGGAATATTTGATGCTGGGGTGCTATGGGAATATGGAAATACGCATCTGCCAGGTCTATTGACATGAGCCACTGATCTGGAAAAACTGCTTTCACAATGGATTGAAGAGACTCCATCTTGAATTTCCTTATGTTTAGAAACTTGTTTAGTCTGCTTAGGTCTAATATTGGCTTCCATCCCCCTGTGGATTTTCTGGTGAGAAAAATATGGGAGTAAAACCCATGTGTATGTTGAGCCCGTGGAACTTGAACGATAACTCCATCTTCTTGAAGGGATGAGATAAACTTTTTTAGGGAGTTTCTTTTTTCTATATCTCTTGGCCAGTTTGTCTTCTGGAAGGAGCGAGGTGGCGGCCTTGTGGAGAATTCTATAAGATAACCTCTTTGTATGATATCCAGCACCCATCTGTCTTGAGTTGAATGTTTCCATATATTCTGGAATAGTAGTAGACGGGCACCTACTCCTCCAGATTGGGAGGTGAAACATAGAAACATAGAATGTGACGGCAGATAAGAACCATTCGGCCCATCTAGTCTGCCCAATTTTCTAAATACTTTCATTAGTCCCTAGTCTTATCTTATAGTTAGGATAGCCTTATGCCTATCCCACGCATGCTTAAACTCCTTTACTGTGTTAACCTTTACCACTTCAGCTGGAAGGCTATTCCATGCATCCACTACCCTCTCAGTAAAGTAATACTTCCTGATATTATTTTTAAACCTTTGTCCCTCTAATTTAAGACTATGTCCTCTTGTTGGGGTAGTTTTTCTTCTTTTAAATATAGTCTCCTCCTTTACTGTGTTGATTCCCTTTATATATTTAAATGTTTCTATCATATCCCCCCTGTCTCATTTTTCCTCCAAGCTATACAAGTTAAGATCCTTTAACCTTTCCTGGCAAGTTTTATCCCGCAATCCATGAACCAGTTTAGTAGCCCTTCTCTGAACCCTCTCTAAGGTATCAATATCCTTCTGAAGATACGGTCTCCAGTACTGTGTACAATACTCCAAGTGAGGTCTCACCAGTGTTCTGTACAATGGCATGAGCACTTCCCTCTTTCTACTGCTAATACCTCTCCCTATACAACCAAGCATTCTGCTAGCATTTCCTGCTGCTCTATTACATTGTCTGCCTACCTTTAAGTCATCAGAAATAATCACCCCTAAATCCCTTTCCTCATATGTTGAGGTTAGGACTCTATCAAATATTCTGTACTCTGCCCTTGGGTTTTTACGTCCAAGATGCATTATCTTGCACTTATCCACATTAAATGTCAGTTGCCACAATTCTGACCATTTTTCTAGTTTACCTAAATCATGTCATTTGGCTTATCCCTCCTGGAACATCAACCCTGTTCCATATCTTAGTATCATCAGCAAAAAGACATACCTTACCATCAAGACCTTCTGCAATATCACTAATAAAAATATTAAAGAGAATGGGTCCATAATGGGTTTGTCATAAAGGCTTCTTGTGAAATGAGGAACCCCTGGATTTACCTCCTCTGTTGGAAGAATGTCCTCCTCTCTATGGAATTGATCTTCAATATTCTCTTCCAGGTTTATATGATCTGGTATCCCGAAAAGAGGGGTATTCAGAGTACCTTCTGGCTCGAAAGGATCCACGGGTTTTCCGGTATTGTGGGAGAAAGGCTTTTTTACCTTCTGCAGCTCTTTTGATACACTCATCTAGATTTTTACTTTTAACATCTCACCATGGAAAGGAAGGGCACATAGACTTGACTTTGATGATGAATCTGCGGACCAAGATCTCAGCCATAAAGCTCTTCTAGCTGAAATTGAGAGAGCCATGTTTCTTGCTAAAGCTTTCACCATGTCCACCGAGGATTCTGAGGTAAAGTCATTTACCTCATTTAATCTTTCCAGAAGAGAAGATCTGTTTCTCCCATCTCTGATATCTTCTTCCAAGTTTTCGATCCAGATTTTCAAGGCCCTGGAAACTGATGTAAGGGCTATTGCAGGGTGAAAACCAGTACCTGCTGCTACATATGCTTTTGAGAGATGCAGATCCATCTTTTTGTCCATTGGGTGTCTAAATGAGCCTGCATCATCAACTGGTAATGTGGTATGTTTTGTGAGTCGAACTACTGCCGCATCCACCTTAGGGGCGTTATCCCAATGGTATGAATCAGATTTGTCAAAAGGATAGAGGCGAGATATTCTGCCTTGTGCTGAAAGCTTTTTATCAGTATTGGACCACTTGTCTTTAATTAATTCCTTGATAGTATCATGTACTGGAAAGGTTGCTCTTTTCTTTCTCAAGTCTGAGAAGTAACGATAAGAGGTTGACTGCTCTGTAACTGCCTCTTTCAAGCTCAAAGATTTATGGACTTTATAAATGAGGTGGTCTATCTGAGCAGGTTCTAAAAAATCTGCAGGAGCCTGAGTTTCTTCTTCGTCCAAAGATAAGAAATTCCCTTGGTATGATTCCATATCCATGGACTCATCTGATGAATTATTTTGTTGGTAATCTGAAGGTTCATGTAATCGGGGTCTTTTGTGTCTTGTACCTGCTTCTTTGATGCCCTGAGTCACCGCTTGTTTTATGAACTGCATAAACTCCATTGAAGGATTAGATGTTCCAGCAGCTTCCGATAAACATTCTGCACATAGCCGTTTGCCTTCCAGTGGTTTATTATTACAGGCTTCGCATTGATTCTTCTTTGGAGATTTTCCTTTGGACGATCTCACTGTTTTCCTTCCCGTAGAACTATCATGATAGGGAAATATCTCATATTAGCTCTCTTTTACTTTATGTATCATACTCCAAAAAGGAAATTAATGATATGATATGGCTTACCTATAACTCTTAGAGTGTGACCTATTTTTATATCCAGAAGAGTCCGAATCAGAAGAAATTGATCTCCTTTTGTCTTTCTCCATTTTGGAATTGTTTATGAACAGTCTATAAAAGGAATTTATTGTTATAGAAAGAAAGGAGTAAAGAAAAGGAAAAAATGTGTATATACCTTTAAGAAGTAAAACTTACCTTCAGATATTCCTGTAATATTTAAAGGCTATTCAAATTTCAGAACTGCACGAAAACAGGTCCTTTAAAGACCTAATGAGGACATCAAGTAACAATTTTATTCACTTTTGGCGCTTAAATAGGCGTGTGACGTCATATCTGAAGTCACCGCCTATCCGCGCATGCTCAGAACGAGCGAATTCACTGCTCGTTAACTGCGCATGCGCGGCACAAACCCGGAAGCTAATTCTGAATAGGAGGCATTGTAACTGCCTCACAGGTGCTGGACGCATGCGCGGACTTAGCGTGCACGTGAAACTAGCATGCACGCGCGAAACGGCGCACATGCGCACCAGGATTAACAGGACGCCGAGAAGGCATGATAACATTAAAAACTGGAAAGGAGAGAATGAATGAATGAAACAAGGTACATAGAGAATAATAGGCGGGGGCGGGGGGAACCCACATATATGAATTTAACAAATACAGTATATATATAAAAAAAAGTATTTGTACATACATACATGTGGGCTGTCAATATGTAGAAATCCATCCAGGATAAAGTCTTCTCGCCACTTCCTGCTACCTCTTGGTCACTGCAGGGAATCAGAGTTATTTGGCATTTTTTTCTCTTGCTACCCCTAGGGTCACTGCAAGTAAAACCCCCGGTCACTAAAGGGGTATCTTCAGGGGGACACCTTTGCACAGGGCCGGATACTGAAGCTTCCCAAGGAAGAGAGGCTGAACTTCCTTGGGGGCAGAAGGTAAAAACCCTCAGGTAAGCCATAAAAGAAAAAGTGATTATAGTCCTGAAAATAGACTAATTTGGTCCTATAGGGATAGGACAGGAACAAAAAGACTGAGGGAGGAGGTAGGAGGGGGTATTTGTACCTTTATTTTAATTAGTTCCTGTCCAACTAGGGATAGGGGAGGAGCTACCCGTTGTTGTGCTGCCATGGATATGGCCAGGAAATAGAAAATATGTGGGACTATGGATGTTCCCATAAACTAAGTCCCTATCAACTTGTGCCTTCAAGGGTACCCCTTAAATAAAGCCTCAAACAACTCCACTTGCTACAGGAAATAATTGACCACCCTCGCGGTTGGCTGGATAAATGATAATAGCCATTTTTAGTAAATAGTTATTTTTATTGTATCACGGTTATATTTATGTATACAGGTTACACTGTGGTTCCTCTGTTTTGTATTTATATGACTTAGCGTTCTAGCAAGAGAAAGACCCATCACATTTAAAGGTAAAGAGTTTTTACAGTGTGCACTTTGTGGTATTTCTGATTTTATATTAGTGCACTTGGTGACAATACACTTGGAGTGTTTTTAGGCCGCTCTTTTATTATTTGGTATTATTTCTTTTGACGTTTTCTACTACATTTGTTTCGTTTATTGACAAGCCTATATTTGCAAAACTGTCATTGTAATCTTGTTTGACTAACTATACATTTCAAAAATAAATGTTTAAAAAAAAAATTGACTTCTTTTTAAAATCAGTATGTAACCATAACATTTTACAACTTCAGAACATCAGAAAATTCCTATTTTGTGTGAGTTCTCTGATGTCTAACAAGCTTTGAACTATCGACAAAACATTTCCCACATTTAGAACAGCTTCTCTCCTGTGTGAATTTTAAAATGTGCCTTAAGGCTTGATTTATTTCCATAACATTTCCCACAATCAGAACAGGAGAACGGCTTCTCTCCTGTGTGAGTTCTATGATGTGCCATAAGTTCTGATTTAGTTCCAAAACATTTCCCACATTCAGAACAGGAGAACGGCTTCTCTCCTGTGTGAGTTTTCAGATGCGAAGAAAGGTTTGATTTAGCTGCAAAACATTTCCCACATTCAGAACATGAGAAAGGCTTCTCTCCTGTGTGAGTTCTCTGATGTACAACAAGGTATGAATGCAGGCTAAAACATTTCCCACATTCAGAACAGGAGAACGGCTTCTCTCCTGTGTGAGTTCTCTGATGTGCCCTACGTTCTGATTTAGTTCCAAAACATTTCCCACATTCAGAACAGGAGAACGGCTTCTCTCCTGTGTGAATTTTCTGATGTGCCATAAGGTTTGATTTAGTTCCAAAACATTTTCCACATTCAAAACAGGAGAACGGCTTCTCTCCTGTGTGAGTTCTCTTATGTCTAACAAGGAGTGAAGGCTGGCTAAAACATTTCCCACATTCAGAACATGGGAACGGCTTCTGTCCTGTGTGAGTTCTCTGATGTACAACAAGGTATGAATGCAGGCTAAAACATTTCCCACATTCAGAACAGGAGAACAGCTTCTCTCCTGTGTGAGTTCTGTGATGAAAAACAAGGTTTGAATACTGGCTAAAACATTTCCCACATTCAGAACAGGAGAATGGCTTCTCTATTCTGTGAGCTCTCTGATGTGCCATAAGGTTTGATTTAGTTCCAAGATATTTCCCACATTCAGAACATGAGAACGGCTTCTCTCCTGTGTGAGTTTTCTGATGTGCCATAAGGTCTGATTTAGTTCCAAAACATTTCCCACATTCAGAACAGGAGAACGGCTTCTCTTTTGTGTTCTGTGATGTATAATAAGTTCTGATTTAGTTAAAAAAAACATTTCCTACATACAAAACATGAGAACGGCATCTCTGCTGTGTGAAGCCTAACAAGAGCTGAGTGATGGGTAAAACATTTCTCACAGTTACAACATGTGAATTTTTTTGTTTACTAGCTCATTTGTAGACATATAGGATTCAGAGAGATTGAATACTTGATCCTTGGAAGATTGCTTCATAATCTTGCTTTGTGCATTTCTGGTTTTGTCATGTTCTTTGGGATAAATTCTGCTGGCGGAAACACCTGAAAGAAATGTACTGAGAGTTAAAGAAAATGTGTCACTTTCAGGGAAAACTAAAGTCACCAAAACAACTTGAAGACATTTTTGGATATAGATCATGCTTCTGAAGCCTCAATGATCAATTCTCTGCCGTTTAGCAATTAAACCACTTGTGCTTCCGTCCATCCAGCCCTAGACACACTCACCCTCGCTCTGACTGACACAGTATGCATGAAAAAAATGGTTTCATTTTCAGTCAGACAGTACCTTACTTTAAAAGTATCTATAGATTGCATTTTCATCACACACAGAAGGCTTATGCAGGGTGTTCCAAGTCATTAACAGAGCAGGAGAAAAGCTATTTGAGATAAAACAGAATTTGCAATAAAGGAAGTGTAAATATTAGATGACTCTTTACAGAAAGTGAAAAAAGCTACTCTGCAATTATAAATATAAAAGTGGAGCGCAGAGAGCAAAAAACGAAAAACTCTTTATTAATCCCTCTTGGGAGAGAAACACACAGATACTAAACAAACAAGTAATAAAATTATGATCTAATTGGATAGAATCGACTAGTCCAAAAATAATAGTAATATGGTCAAAAGAAATGCTATAAGTATGTGTGTGGCAAAATTGCCATAAATAGTAGCAAATAAAGATGACCAAAATGGGGGAGATACATTAAATGTAGCAAACTGAAGATCTCTAAATGCAAAAGTAAATCGACTCTATAATTAGAACAAAGAGTATATCAAGTGCATAAAAAATATATGTGCAAAGATCTACCAAAATACGTTTGCAACATTGCAGGAAAAGAGCCTGCAGTCTAAATAGCCAGCAATATAAATGTTAAACAAACTGCCTAAACAGCTGTAGGAGATTTGGGGGAAGGAGTCCCTAATCTCATGCTGGTAATAGACTAGTATCAAATCCCACCATGTATGTGGCAGAGTTGCCATAAATAATAGCAAAAAAGATCTACCAAAATACGTTTGCAACATTGCAGGAACAAAGCCTGCAGTCTAAAAAGCCAGCAATATAAAATTTGGAAGATCTTTTGCACATATATATTTTTTGTGCACTTGATATACTCTTTGTTCTAATTATAGAGTTCATTTACTTTTGTATTTAGAGATCTTCAGTTTGCTACATTTAATGTATCTCCCCCCCTTTTGGTCATATTTATTTGCTACTATTTATGGCAATTTTGCCACACACATACTTATAGCATTTCTTTTGACCATATTACTATTATTTTTGGACTAGTCGATTCTATCCAATTAGATCCTAATTTTATTACTTGTTTAGTATCTGTGTGTTTCTCCCCCAAGAGGGATTAATAGAGTTTTTCGTTTTTTGCTCTCTGCGCTCCACTTTTATATTTATAATTGCAGAGTAGCTTTTTTCACATAAGGATACAAGGTCTTTTTGGGAGGCAGATTGTTTATAATCTGCAACCCATTAGTCCTATTTTCTCTTTGTACGTCTAGAGGTTAGGCCCCATTGTATCTCTCAACCATCACAACCTGGCGGATGGACTTGTTCCATTCCTAACCAGTGCTGTGTTTCTTTCTTTACAGGAAGTGTTTAGGAAGGCTGTGCAAGTCACACACAGGAAGTTGTGACTAGGGCTGCGTCTAACCTTTCTGGCTAGGAATAGATGTTAAATAGAAACTTCCAATTCGTAACCATATAGGTAAATTTGATATGGAGAAGATCCACACCCCTTGTAAATTAATATATCACTATGCATCTGTAGAATTTCTTTCAAACTCTCTACTCTACATGTTCAATATATCTACCTATTCATAAAAGCACTCAGTTATGTCCAGGCTTGACAACGGCACACTTTCACTTTCATTTGCTTTGCTTAAGTCTATAAAGACTCTTAACTACAGTTTACTTCCGGAATGATTACCATCTTGTAGAATGGGAGAAATCAATAGTTTCTCTCATTTGACTCTCAGCATTACATTAGCATTGTAGAGATTGTTATAAAAAAAAATATTTAAAATTCCTTAAATTTTTTAAAATGTGATTTATCTGTA
>OW240915.1:298668452-298701681 GCA_933207985.1 Pelobates cultripes | reverse complement strand
TGTAGGCATAAAGGTAAGCATTTTTTTACATTCTGTTTTTTTTTTTTTAATCTGAACTGCCAGGAATACCACTGGGGTCCTTGCAAGTACTTGCAAACAGCAGATGTGACAAAACCAGATAAAAATGGTCAAATGGGGAGGGCGTGGCTTGGGCGCCGGTCGAAATGGCGGCGTGAACCACGAGCTCCCGCCCGGCTCCGATCACACACCCGCCTAACCAGCTCCACAATAGCGATAATGGGCAAAACCAACAAGCCCCAACAGGCTGCACCGGCCGTCAGCACGCCGAGAGGGTCGCAGCCAGCAGGCATGCGCCAGTACCTCACAACACAGGCCGACCAAGCTCCCCAGGCCTCGAGCCCAGGCCGCCCGACCTCACCCAGGGACGGACACCACGAACAGGTACCAAACACCCCTGACAATACCCTACCCCAGCTGGACTGGGCAACTCTGCTAAACAACCTACCCACAAAAAATGACCTGAAGGAGGCCAATGCCGCCCTCCACAAATCTATCACTGGGGAGCTCCAGGCCCTGAGGGAAGACATGCAGGGGCTCCATCACAAACTGGCCCAGGTGGAGGCAGATTGCGACCACGTGATGTCGGCGCAAAACGCCACCACGAGCACCATAAAGCGGCAGGAAACACAATTGCGCCAAATGGCCCTCCATTTAGAGGACTTAGACAATCGGGGGAGACGTCAGAACATCAGAGTTCGGGGGCTTCCAGAAGAATGCGACCAAACTACCCCATTAAGGGACACGCTCACGGAAATTTTTAATGCCCTCCTGCAAAGGCCGAACACGGCGCCCATCGAATTTGTAAGGGCGCACAGAGCACTCAGACCCAGGGGCCCACCTGACTCCCCTCCTAGAGACGTAATATGCTGTCTGACGCACTTTCAAGTGAAGGAGGATATCCTGAAGAGCGCCAGGGCTCAGAGCCAAATCATCCACAATGACGCTGAGATCCAACTGTATCCAGACCTTTCCCCTGCAACGCTGGCGTATCGACGAGCCCTGCGCCCACTCACGCGGACATTGCAGACTAACAAGATCAGATACAGATGGAATTTCCCCACCGGACTACAGGTCACCACAAGCAATGGCCCCTTCAAGCAATGGCCCCTTCACGGTGAAGAGCGAGGGAGAACTGAAAGACCTGACGAGAGAACTGCAACTCCCAACGATACATATGTCCTGGCCAGACCCAATGGCTTTCTACGCCTTCTCACCGGAGGTACAACGCCAGCCGCAACAAACCTCCAGACCCAGAAGAACGAGACAACAGACAACGCGCCCCACGGGCACCAACATGTAGAAAGACGCACACTACCTGTCCACCCTGCCGGGAAACCACACGGCCCAGCAATGAACTGGACAGACACTGCCCGTCCCTGACCAGAACACATGGAACTGGCACTACCGAAACCCTCAAAACCGCAAGTATATAGCCCAAGGGGCAACACACTCACTAAGACCCCACACGGACATACAGGCCAAGAGACATAAAGAGATACACTGAATCCTGAGACCCAAGCGGCAAGATCGGCGCAGATGCTTGAGCATGCAGTGCCCGCAGGCCTGCCAGGCCACCCATGGACTAAATGCACTCACACTAGGGAGGGGGGGGAAGTATCAGGGACCCAAAAAACTCTTAGTACCAACACAACAGTGAGAGGGATTGGAGGGGGGGGTGCCCGCCCCCCTGGCCGCGCCCGGCCGCCGGGGCCTAGCCGCGCTGTAATGAACCACGGGGAGCAGGCGGGCGGCTCCGCCGTCGGGGCGCGCCCGGGGTGGGGGCTCCGACCCCACACCCGAGACAAATGGGTAGCGACAACACCAAGCTGACCAAACTACAACCACCTGCCGAACAGTCACACACCTCTAGAACAGGGGGAGGAAGCTCAACACACCAGGGAACCATACGACGGGCGCACCCCATAAGGCACAGAGACAGGGGGACAAGAACACACCAGCTAGACCCACGCCTATGGGAACAACCTCAGTCTCTCACCCCAGACAGGGACACCCACACCTCCCCATAAATGTAGGGAACAGGGCGTTGAGACACAAGAACACACTAGATAGGCGGGCGGGTGGGAACCTGGGACGCAGGGGGACAAAGGTAAACAGCACACAAAATTGAAATGTGAAATGTTAGAATATTGTTAAGTTTTCACCTGTTGTGACCTGAAACCAAAATGTTAATAACGCTGTTAATGTTTATGTTTGTAACCCAATCACAAACCAAAAGGACACGTGCATAAACACTCATTCACGCAAGCCCCAGAACCACCACACCCCGAGGCGGGGAACCACACGCGAACTCCTACGGAGTAATCACTGAGGAGCCACATAGGGAAGCCACGAGACGAGATACACCACAAGGACACTGCGCCAGGCGACTGGACACCCAACCACCGCCCAGTAGGCGAGGCGTCACCCGAAAGGTGAGCATTGCACGGACACCACAGGTGGTGCCGGGCTCTGTCGCTCCCCGACGCTACTACCTAGTCGCCACGCACTGTGGCGCAAACCTCTGAGAACCTCTCGGACTACTCCAATACCTCAACCCCTTGATCCTTACCTAAACCCCAACACCCGATCCCCCAACCCGACACTGACAGCTGACTGTGAGACCCCTGAGACTACACACACCAAAGGCACGCAGGACAAAGTCATTTCCACAACACCCGACGACAACGACCTGACTTGGCGGGATGGCACTGACCCCAGACCACCTACACATCCTTACAATCAATGCAAAAGGCCTAAATAAACCAGAGAAGAGAACAGGAGCACTGAGAGACTTTCACAAACAGCGGGCTTCTATAGTAATGATACAGGAAACCCACTTTAAAAAAGGGAATAGACCCAAACTGACTAATCAGCACTACACACAAGGTTACTATAGCGATTTTCAAGGGGGTAAGGCCAGGGGGACAGCAATACTCCTCCACAAGAGGGTGCCGTTCCAGGAGGGGGGATGCAAAACGGATGACGAAGGAAGATACATATTCCTTAAAGGGAAGATCGTGGGACACCAGTACACATTCGCAAACATCTATGCCCCAAACACACAACACTACCGCTTCCTCAAACAGACACTTCGCAAACTTCAAGAATTCGCGGAAGGGACTTTAATACTAGGGGGCGACTTCAACATAACTCTTGACCCATCATGGGACAACTCATCGGGCACCTCCCACATCCCCACTCAACAACTCCAAACAGTTAAATCCCTACTCCGGAGTCGACGACTCGTGGACTGCTGGAGAGCCCACCACCCAGACGTAAGAAACTACACCTTTTACTCCCACCCACACAACTCTTATTCCCGGATAGACCACATCTACACCACACACTATGACCTCTCCCTAGTGTCTGAAGTAACAATAGGAGTGGCCACATGGTCAGACCACGCCCCAGTCTCACTAAAACTTAAATCACCACTTTACCGCCCCACGACCTCGAAATGGAGATTGAACGAATACCTACTCACTAAACTAGAGGTCACAACCCTAATAGGTGAGAAAATCAAGGACTACCTGACGACTAACACAGCAGAGCAAACATCCCCGACGATTCGATGGGAAGCACACAAAAGCGTGATACGAGGCCACTACATACAACAGGGGGCAATACTGAAGAAACAGACTGAAGCCCGACTACAGGCACTGCTGACCAAGATACAGGAGACAGACAATCAAAATAAACAAACCCCGAACCACACACACCAAACCCGACTCCTACAACTGAGACGGGAACTAGCCTCACTACTGCAGGCTAAACATCACAGAGACGCAACAAGGCACAAAGCCTTCTTCACAGTACACGGGAACAAAAGCGGCAAACTTCTAGCCGCGATGCTGAAAAAGCAGAGGCAACACACATATATTGATAAAATTAGAGATAAACAGGGCACCCTACACCGCCTCCCGACAGACATCATGAGAACATTCCGCACATATTACACCGATCTTTACACACTCCCCCAACCGAAGACCAACGGGGCGACAACACACCTCAGAGACTCTATCCGGGCCTACTTGACAAAATACCAGACACCGACACTTGACGCGGAGATAGCGGAGGTCATTGACGAACCCATCACAATAGAGGAACTAGCTCTAGCGGTTAAACAAACCAAACCAGGCAAAAGCCCGGGACCCGACGGCCTATCGACCAAATATTACAAGACATACGCTACAGACCTATATCCACTCATGATAGAAGCGTTCAATTCGATACGAGACGGAAACCATTTCCCCAGACAAACACTAACAGCCCACATTACTATTATCCCCAAAGACGGCAAAGACAGAGAACAATGCGGAAACTATAGACCAATCTCACTTATAAATAGCGACATTAAACTACTGGCCAAAATCCTGGCGACCCGACTCACGCAACACATCCCATCACTGATCCACCCAGACGGTGGGATTCGTGACAGGCCGAGAAGCCCGAGACAACACCATCAGGGCACTCACCCTCATGCACGGGACAGGAGGCACGAAAGGGGGCCTTATCCTGCTGTCAACTGACGCAGAGAAGGCCTTCGATAGGGTCGGCTGGACATATCTATTTGAAACACTCGCCCATGCGGGACTAGGGCCACAAATGCGACGCTGGATAGAGGCATTGTACCGAGAACCCACGGCCCAGGTGCTGGTCAACGGGGCGTTAACTGATGCCTTCACAATACATAACGGCACGAGACAAGGCTGCCCCCTCTCCCCACTTCTGTTCGTCCTTGCCCTGGAACCATTCCTCACACACATCCGACACAACCCAGACATAACCGGACTGACAACAGGCAACACGCAACACAAGGTAGCTGCGTACGCAGACGACCTACTCTTCATGGTAACGAACCCTGAAATTTCCCTCCCAAACATACAGAGGGAACTACAGCTATATGGGGTAATCTCCAATTTGAAAATTAACTACGGCAAATCCTATATCCTTAACGTAAGCGTCCCTACTGCACGGGCGAACCCCCTCCGACAAAGCTTCCCCTTCCAATGGGCCGAACACAAAATTAGATATTTAGGAGTCTGGCTGACCAATCGAAGTGAGGACATGTTCAGGGAAAATTTCACAGATACACTCCAGACGTTCCAAAAAGACATGCGAGAATGGTCGTACCCCCACATCTCATGGCTAGGGAGAGTCCAAGTAATAAAAATGAACTTCCTACCACGCCTCCTATACCTCCTCCAGGCCATCCCCATCGAGATCCCGGGCCCCTTTTTCGGTACCCTTAGAACAGAAATGACCAGATACGTATGGAACGGACGGAAACCTAGAGTGAAATTCGCTACCCTGACACGACCTAAGGATAAAGGAGGGTTAGCCCTCCCAGACCTCCACTTATACTATGTGGCCACACACCTCCAGAGAATTGTGGAGTGGTCAAAAGACGGCGTGCACAAACTCTGGAAGACGGTAGAAGAGGCGGAAGCAGGCAGACCACTCTCGGGACTACCCTGGGGGCGTGAACCGACAAAATGGGGCGAAATGTCCATATACACAAAACACACCATGAAAGTATGGAGGAGGATAGCGAGGAAGGGGACCATGTCACCATACCCCTCCCCCCTTCTTCCTCTGACGCACAACGTCGACTTCCCCCCGGGATTAGACCCAAGAGCCTTTAGAGACATCCTCCCAGACCCACACCCACGCCTACACCATGTCCTGCAGGGAGAGAAATGTAAAAAACTGACAGACATGACGACAGCGGCGCACCCGACCTTCATGCAGCACTTCAGATACACCCAGCTAACCAACTTCGTCCATACCCTACCACAGGGCTCAGCGCTCACTAGACAACATACCACACTGGAAGTGGTCTGCATGCACCCAGACCCGCTCCCACATGGAGTATCTTTCCTTTACACCATGTTACAAACGGACATCCCGACAGATACACCCCTATTTATGAGGAAATGGGAGGATGCCCTCGGATACACGCTGACAAATAAGGAATGGGAGTCCATATGTTACCTCACACACCACTGTTCCACGCACAGCAAAACACAAGAGACAGCATACAAACTTCTGACACAATGGTACAGGACACCTCACTTCCTACACCAGATAGACCCAGGCCAACCAGGCCTATGCTGGCAATGCCAACAAGAGGAGGGCAGTATCACACACATATGGTGGGAATGCGCAAAGATCAAACCATACTGGCAAAACATCCACAAAATGCTAGAGAAATTCACGGACAAACCACCCCCCCTGGAACTAGCAGCAATGCTCCTACATCACACTCCTACCCCTCACTCCAAATACAAAAAATCTATGACTATTAGAATACTCAATGTAGCCAAACGAGTGCTCCCCCAATACTGGAAACAGGCCATAACACCTCCACTTAAGACCTGGTTTAACCAAATGGAGGAGCTGAGGACAATAGAGGAACTGACCCTGACGACTAACACCTCCCCGACAGCCTACATGGATATATGGACACATTGGATCCTAGAGACGGTGAAAGAAGGATTCCAAAGGGAACTAGAACCGCCAACCGCCACACTACAGACTGAGAGGACTTAGAGAACATACACCTGACGACAGGCGACGACTGACTACCCTCACACCCCTTCCTACCCCAACCCTAACTTTCCCTTCCCCCCTCCAGAGGAAAGCCAAGAGACCATAAACCCAATCTAAGTAGATACACAAGTCAATGAGAGGGCACACATGAGAATTGAACGTCAAACCCACAGGGAGTCGGGTCACCCCGACCAGTAAGTCGGACAAAAGGCCGACGAGCCTCTGCTTAACCCGCACACAAATTACAACTGCAATAAATGTAATGTACTGTAAAAGAGAAATGCTCGTAAAATAAGTTAAAAGGGACTTGCAAGTCCGTCAACATTGTGGGCCTGCGAGCCCGACTAAAAGTTACTGTTTTTGATATATTCCAAATGCCTTCATATCATCTGATAACTCACCTTGGAGACCTGCGAGTCTTCGAATCTTGACTAACCGATAAAAATAAAAATTAAATTCACAAAAAAAATGGTCAAATGTCCTGATTGTAAGGAAAATTGTATTTTGTTGTTTGCATTCTTTACAAATATTTCAAACACTGTGTAAACAATTGTCTAAAGGTTTCACTTCCCAAATAGCTCTATAAAGGATGAAAGAATAAATGGGATTTTTTAACATATAAAGTGCTTAATGTAATGTAGGGGTTAAACAAACGATGTGTTTAACCCGTGAAAAGGAACACTAGTGTCAGGAATAAAAACATGTATTCCTGACACTATACATCTGAATGTGGACGTTATCTCCCCAGCCCCACTGTCAGCAAAGTAAAAGGTCAGTTTACTCACCTTCTTATCCAGTGCCGCATGGGGCTCCTTGCGGTGGGCCCTGCCTCCTTGGCTGAGATAATCAAATTTGATTATCTCAGCCAATCCAATGCTTTCCCGTATGAAAGCATTGGGAAGCCATTGTGCATGAGCATCAAAATGCTGTGCTGCACCTATCAGCATCTCATCATAGAGATGCATTGAATCAATGCATCTTTAAGAGGAGCATTCAGCACCTCCACGTAGAGCGTGGAAACATAGAAGGAACTGTATGAGTGACGGCCACTAAAGGTGCTATTAGGCAGTCATGTAAACTCTGGCTTTAATGGAGTGGGTGTTATGGGCATACGCAAATATTACAAGTTTTTAGAATGAAATTTGATATTTTTAAATGTCAGAACACCACTTCTGATGATGTCCGCAGACAGGACAGAGACAAACAGGGACAGAGGCAGCAGGTGCAAACAAATAAGTAAGCCTTTACTATAATTAGGGAGGCAAGATGGTGATTTTAGCACCATAGAGACAGGAATACATGTTTGTGTTCCTGACGCTATAGTGCTCCTTTATTATGAAAAGAGAGACATACAAGTATTTGGTAGACTCCCTTATATACCTAATAGACCAGCACAGCATGGTACATTAGTCCCAGGACAGTGGGGTGTAGGTAGGGGATTATTATATGTTCCTGTACAAAGCCATGAACTACCGGCAGCTGCACAGACGGCATGCGCAGAAATAGAGATTAATGCAAGATATTGTTGTCATTAGAAAAGTGATAAGACAAGCGATGAAAGCAACACTTGCTAGTAGATTTGCAAAAGAAATGCATTATGGCTTATTGAAAAAAACTCATGCCATAGAAGGCTTTATCACCTCAAAGCAAAAGACAGACAGGATTTTAATTATTGCATTACTGCCTTCTGGATTGTACTATCCACTATATATTAAAGTTTTATAAAAACAGTGATAATTTCCATATTGTCCGTTACACTTGCTGTTAATTAAAAATCATGAATTATAACAGCATACTATTTGGAGTCTGGGATTTCCAGCCAAGGTCGCTGAACAGTGGTTACAATAATGACCTTGTTTACTCAGGTACATACTTTAGTCTATTGCAATGGCAGAGTGATTAAAGTCCACAGTTTTAAAAGGGAGAGCTTCATTAAGGCAGTGGTACTATACCACTATACCTGCAGTGGTATCAGTAAGGACATTAGAGCAATGATACTGTACGGTACTGACTGTAATCAGATCAGACACGTAATCTCAGTGGATTACTCTAGAACAGGGGTCGTCAACCTGGTCCCTACAGCCCACTAGTGGGCTATTCAGGCTTTCAGGTGGACGGTGTGAGTTCTGCAGAAAATGCCTGCTGGGCCTCAATGCAGAGTCAGCCCTGCTGTAAGCCCTCTCAGGCAAGTGGGGAGATTAAAGATCTCCCTCACCAGGCTTCTGGCATTTAGTTCCAGCAGAGGGAGGGAAGGGCCTTGTTCCTCCCGTGAGCCTGCTGGTTGGAGCGTTGCCGCAAGTTACCATGACAACACTCCGATACAGTTCTTTGCTTGTGAGAGGACAGGAGAGTCAGCCTGCAGCTGGAGGAGCTGCAGGCTAAAGTGAACATGCCATCACTGGACCACCAGGGCTTGCAGCATTATGCCCCCCCCCCTCCCTGGTGAAAGGTAAGAAGAGGAGGAGGAGACATTAAAATCGATTTTCACTCACCTACATACAACTACACCCCTCCCCCACACAAACACACACATACATTGCATCCCTCACACACAAAATAAAAATAAAAAATAGATACATTTAAGTACATATTTTATTGAAAAACCCTTTCTAAAAAACAAACAAAAAAAAACAACCAAACGCACTTGCGCTAAAATTTTTATCGATTGGTATCAAAATAGCAATGTTGTTTTTCTTTGAATCAAAAGAATATATAAATATACAGACTAGGCAATAAGAGCATTTACATGCTGTAGCAGGCTGCCAAGAACTGCATTTTTTTTTTTTAAGTTTCAAAATCTAGAAAAAAGCCCACAACTAACCATACATAATGGGTAAAATAATTGCTTCTATAAAAGATATATAAATACTGTGACAACCCTGTAATTTCCCTTGCCCCAGTTATTTTCCCTGCATTCGGTAGTTTGTTCTACCGGACATTGACCACTCCCCTGGCTCATTTAACTTCAAAGTAACCACAAAGTTAAGAGCCGCCGTTCGTATAACCGAACAACATGTGCGCTGGAAAACGGCCATCTTGTCTCCCGAAAGCAGGCAGCAGTACTTGGTCGTCGAGTGTCTGGAACTCCAAGTCGGACATGCTAACCACCGAACATCGGTTACTTTGTTTCTGTACCTCTACTGTCTGGGAGATAATTAGTTTAAAGCGGCAATATAATGGGCGAATCCCGTTACTTTTTTTAACCCCCCCTCCTGCCTTCACGACATTTAATTGACCCCCTAATAAACCCCAAATGCCTAAAGCACCCCATATTACCTATTTTTAAACTTTATTTTTCTGCCCTGGCCTAGGTTCAGAGCGCCGCCATCTTTGTGTGGGTAGATGAAGTCCCTGTGGGACACGTCATCTGCCTACACTAGAGAAGAGCTGTGAGATTCCTGCACATGCCCAGTTAAAAACTTGGACATGCGAACGGGAATTTCATATATTCATTCTTTTTCAGAAAGAAGAATGAATAGAAATAGCAGACGAACAAATAAACACTGAATATCAGTGTGCGTTTGTTCGTTCAGTTTATTACAAGGAGGGAGCTACCTCCACAACCCCTGAGGGGCAGCTGGGGGCCCTAAATAGCAATGAAGGGGTGGAACTTATTGTCCTACCCACCCCTGGACTCCACCCCTGAACGGCGGGTGGGGGCCCTAAATGAGTATGGGAGGAAAGCTATTGAAGGGTGGGTGGGGGCACTAAATAGCAAGTCCCCAAGCCCCTAGTCAGCCCCCCCGACCCCGCAAACCAAAACAAAAATTGTTAAACACCTACATACCCCCCTAACCCTAAAAATAGTGAGGGGAGAATAAAAGAATTAAGTGCCTGTAAAATAAATAAATAAATAAATAAACCATTTGATGTATTTTTTCTAAAATCTTAATTTTTCAGCCTCAAAAAATGCCAAATAAAAACCATAAATACCAGTCGAACTTGTAAAAAATAACATAAAACACCAAAACGCAAAAAAATAAAAATAAAAATCTGATGGGAAAAAAAAAACACTACACTAAAAAATTAATCCATCTTCATCCGGCGAGGGCACGGCACAGACTGAGCTCCGCAGGATGGAGAAAGGCTTATAAAGCCTTCCCACGCCCTGCAATTTGACTCAGAACACTCTGACTGGTTGACTTGAAATCCAACCAATCAGAGTGCTCTGTGTCATTTTACACAGCGTGGGAAAATTCCAAAGAACTTTCCCACGCTGTGTAAAATGACCAGCAATCTGATTCAAATTTCAGGGTGTGGGAAGGCTTTATAAGCCTTTCTCCCTGCTGAGCTCAGTCTGCACCGTGCCCTCGCCGGGTGAAGATGGATTAATTTTTTAGCATCAGGTTTTGTTTTTTTTTCGCTCTGGTTTTTTATTTTATTCTTTACAAGTTTTTATTTGGCCAGTTTGGTTACTATCTTTCTCTTTTTTTTTTTTAATTTAAGCTCATGACCTGTAATAGCATGAGTCCATCAGTTTGGTCACTGTTTTAAACGTTCATGTACGATATGATTTCTTATGCATTTAGATCAGATGAATAGAAGTAATAGGAGTCTGAACACTATTGTATGCCCTCTGGTGGTCTAATGTGGGGAACTGGATCAGTGTATCTTCAGAATGATTATGTTATGGTTTGATCTTTCTTTTCATTTATTTGGGTACAGCTTTAGATTTTCCTCCTCCTATTTTTTTATATATTGTGGTCAAAGTAAGATTTCATTTAATATTCATAAAGCATTGACATTGTATGTATTCTAGTGGTGTTAAAATGAATCCACCGTTTACATTTAGTCCACCTGCCATGATGTAGTTCGATTACTGCTCTCATGTTTTTACATTTTGTGTTATTTACAGTTTATTTCAATCTAGGTTTGATAGCTTTCTATGGCAACGACCCCTGGCCGCGTCATTGAGCGCAACGTCACATGGTTGCAGACTCACGTCAGGTATCCCGTGGCAGCCCTGGTCCGGGCGCCCTAGGAGCCGGATGCAGCACAGGTGGGGTTAAGTAAAGGGTGACCTCTGACCCCAGAACGTGCGTGTGCGTTGACATCACGCACACGTTTGTATTAATTTGAGGGGCGGAGCTTAAGATGGAGGCGACCACGTGGTCCGCGCCATCTTTGATTTGGGCACGACTCCCAGAGAAAGCAGAGGAGCGGCGCCCCGACAAGACCGTGCCGCTCGGGCATGGCATGCGGCGGCATACTATGAATTACTTCTTATAGTTAACAAAACAGTTTATGACATATTCGTTTAGTCCAGGGCTGTCCAACCTGCGGCCCCCCAGATGTTGCTGAACTACAACTCCCATATTCTTTCAATTAAAAAGATAGCCAGGGAATCATGGGAGTTTTAGTTCAGCAACATCTGGGGGGCCACAGGTTGGACAGCCATGGTTTAGTCCTTTGGGTGCAGCTGTGTCCAGATAATGAACCCAGAATGATTCCCTTTGAAGGAGCAGTCTGGATCTGTCACCTCCACGTGGAAGTGGGGGGACATAGTCTATGGCCATGAAGCGTAAAGTAGGTAGCCTGTGTTAAGCAGATACATGTTTGGCCACAGGTTTCTCCGTTATATGATACCTGTAAGCAGTGGTAATTCCTGACCTATGTCCTGACACGATCACGTACTGTCAAATCAGACTTACTAACATATGAAAGGGGTAGGTAATTAAATATGACATGATCTGTTTTGTATGTAATATAACGTGAAATTGGTATCATTTTGCCACTGTGAGTATGTGCAAAGGAAGTTCCACTAATCATGTGGCTACACGTTACACACTCGCTACATTTGAAGCATCCTTTTATCCGATGTCCTGTGGATTTCTTATAGCCATGGATTGGATCACTGCGAACTAGCATGTCGTTCAAATTTCTATTCCTTTTATAACTAATCGTGGGTCTTGAAATGTCTGGTTTAGAAGATGTTAATCAGAGCTTAAAGGATCACTATAGTGTCAGGAAAACAAAGCGGTTAAAACCCCTTTAACAGCTTACCTTAATCCTGCACTGGGCTCCCTCGGTTCTAGTGACCTCTCCTCCCACTCCGATGTCAGCTCCACCGTCCGATGTCACTGGAGCCTAATACGCAGCAAGTGCTGCGCGCGCATTCAACGTGTCCATAGGAAAGCATTTCTCAATGCTTTCCTCTTGCCGCTCTGCGCGATGAAGGTGAAATATGCCTCCAACATCGCAGATGCTCCTCTAGTGGCTATCCAGAAGACCGTCACTAGGGGCTGGATTAACCCAAAATGTTAACATAGCAGTTTCTCTGAAACTGCTATGTTTGCATCTGAAGGGTTAAAACCCTAAGGAACCTGGTACCTATACCACTTCATTGAGCTGAAGTGGTCTGGGTGACTATAGTGTCCCTTTAATACACCCCAATATTTCTCAATTGATCTCCGAATCTGTGTGGTTGCCATATGAAATGTACGTGGTAGGTACATCTTGTGTTGCGATATGGTTAAGGAGTCTTAATTTTTGTAGATGATAGCTGGAAACCATCAACAACATATTCCTGTCAGTCTTTTTCCGATGTAGTGTATATCCTAGTTTGTCTTGGTCTTTATCAGTTACATCTAAGAACTGTATCTCAGTATTGTTGCTAGTCTAGCCAAGTAAGTGGGTTAATCTCATAAGAGCAGACATTAGGCTGTTAGAGTAGTACCTACCAAATATAGGGTACATTGACGTTGTGGCAGGCTTATGCAATGTATGATCATATAATGTAACATACCCCCATTATTTTTGCCTAGATTAGGTGTTTAAAAAAAAACAAAAAAAAAACAAAACAAACAAACAACAAAATCTGTCAATATTGAAGTTGCTGTTTAGTAGATAAGTGAGTGCGCCTGATCTTGTGTATTGTAAAAATTGGCCCCTCAGCAACAACCCATGTATGCATGTTCAGATGAATGCAGCCCTCTGGTTTCATATAAATTATATATTTATTTATAAAATATTTTACCAGGAAAGATACATTGAGATTTCTCTTGTTTTCAAGTATGTCCTGGGTATTTACAGATATACAAAACATAAATATGATACACAATACACATTGGGAAATTACACACGTATATAAAATGTAACAAGGGTTTTACATTTGTGAAAGGGTTATTCACTTCAACTTATTCAACTTTTTCATTTTAGGAAGTAAAAATCGAAATTGTGCAATTTAGACCACAATAGCGGATTTGAAAAATCTAACTTAACTATAGTGACAGCTTGACAATTGTAGCCTAATTTTTGGAATTATTAAATTATTAATTTAGTGGATAACACTGCCTTTCTCCGAGTCTTTGGTGTCCTGGAGTAAAACTATATCCAACGCAGAGTGCACTCATAGGATTGAGGACTAAACTAAATAACATTTATATAAATCAGACATGCAGTCAATGTTTCACTCCCATTACTGGACTATTCAAGGTTATGGGGATGAAACGGTGATGTAAGATGTTGCACATCTGATTAGAATAAAGCAGCTCTTTTGTTTATTTTTAAGTTCTCCTTCTTTTGGGGTAAATCATTTTCATTCTTTTGGCTTTTCCCATCCGTATATCTGTCACAAGTGGCATAATTAATATTAGTGCTGGTATAAAAAACTTCCAGGGCTGCTTTTTATTCCCAGTCCGGCCCTGGTCCCAGATATAAATGTGTCCTCTGATGAGAAATATTTCCTGTAAAGGGGATGTGTGAGATTTCCTTACCCAGAGAGCCGAGGGTCTGTTAATTCTCCACCACTAGATCTTCTTGATTTAAACAGTCCCACTCCTATGCAGAAAAGTAAATGTCCTCTTTCTCAAACTCAGATTGTTCCTAAATAACACATTATTCACATTATTACAAATCACTGTCCTCCAATATAACACACAGCATATATGCTGCCCCCTCTCCTTCTCTCTCTCTCTCTCCATGCTGCCCCCTCTCCTTCTCTCTCTCTCCATGCTGTCCTCTCTCTCTCTCTCTCTCTCCATGCTGTCCCCCCTCTCTCCCATGCTGTCCCCCCCTCTCTCTCCATGCTGTCCCCCTCTCTCATGCTGTGTCCCCCTCTCTCTCCATGCTGTCCCCCTCTCTCTCTCATGCTGTCCCCTCTCTCTCTCTCTCTCCTCTCTCCATGCCCCTCTCTCTCTCTCCATGCTGTCCCCTCTCTCTCTCTCCATGCTGTCCCTCTCTCTCTCTCTCTCTCCATGCTGTCCCCTCTCTCTCTCTCCATGCTGTCCCTCTCTCTCTCTCCATGCTGCCCCCTCTCTCTCTCTCTCTGCTGCCCCCTCTCTCTCTCTCTCTCCATGCTGCCCCCCCCCTCTCTCTCTCATGTTAATGTACTAGTCTGATTAATGGCAGCATTGTATTAATGATCCAGTATCCTCCATACTGCTCAGTAATAATTGAATGGCTGTATTACCAGGTCACATGATGCTCCAGGGGGGTCACTGAGGACAATACTAACCTCCTGATCTGGAACCAGGAATAATCCCAATAAACACCATGAACCCCGAGCCTCACACACTGCTCCCACCGGCTCAGCACGGCGCAGCTAAATGACGTCACTGATGGCAATGCCGAATACAGTGAGAAGGGGGCGCGGCCTGGTAAGCAGCCTATGGAAGGAAAGCTTCATCTGGGAAAGGAAATGACATCACGGAGCGTGAACCACCCGGCGCCATGTTGGATGAGGGCAAAGCTCAATTGTGCTCACTAGGAGCAGTATGGGCAATAGGCAATGTGTTAGTGCATTGATTTCACTAGAGATGGCAAACAGCAGTGCTGCTATAGGAAGGACCGAGTGCTGGGAGTGAGAGTCTGTAGACCCCCAAGAAATATGACCACCTGGACCACCAGGATCCCTGATAGACCCCCCAAGGAATAGGGCTACTCCCCTCCCCCCACACAGGCTGGACCACCAGGGATCTTGGAAATGCACTAAAAAGGCTAGAAAAATAAAGGAGGGGGGGCAGCAAGCAGACACACTACATCCTCACACATTACACCCAGCCAACACACACTCTCATTACAACTAGCCGCCAGACGTCCTCCCTGTGTCCATAAGTCTGTGTGTGCCCCAGCGTCCCCATATCTCCCCTAATGTTCCCATGGAACGTTTCGCCGAATGGTTCACGGAATATCGTCGTTTTTGTGGCGAAATTGGTCCCATAGGAATGAATGGCAAAGCTAGAGTGGGAGCTGGTAAAAGCTGAAAAATCAGGACATGATTTCTAAACTGCCACCACTCCCTCATTTTCAAGCCCACCGACACAAATCTTATATCAAAACGTTCAGCTATCCCTGCTGCCACCAAAAATGTCCACGGCTAAGCCACAGTCCTGATAGTTTTCACAATATGACCATTTGTTTGCAACTCACTCCGTCTATTGACATTCATTGAAACTCCACCTCAAATTTGAAGGGCAATATCTAAACTGCAACTGTGCCTTCATTTTTAATATTTCAGAGACATACTATGCATCAAAATGTAGGTCTGGGTCTTGTGAATCTCATAATATAAAGCTCTTCACTGTAGGATTTATAGTTTTTTACACAGTTTATGATGTGTATAGATTGGATACTCTCCGATTATTCTTTTACAGAATAAATTAATTGACAGCATTTCCAAGACATTGTCTTAAGTGACATGGATCCCATTATAGTAAATGTTATGTTGATACAGCAATAGAAGTGGATTCTCAAGAACACCTCTTTTTGCTGTATTGGAATCTTTGTAACATCTCAGTGATAGACATCTCACTGACATCGTGTGCTGTTGTGCTAAAAATGTTAATGGGTAAAATCTGTGGAAAAAATCTTTACATTTGTTATACTTTGTATAATAATGATAGATGAAATAGTAACATAGTTAATCTTTCTAGTGTTTTGTTTTAAAGATAAACACCCTTGTATATGATTTAGATATATAAGGATAATTTGAAGCAGCAAAGTATTTACCACCTTTGTTCACAATGATATGTAAAATTACATTCTCTTTAAATGTTAAAAATACTCTTTTGTTCAAAATCTCTCATTATATTTAGAATAGTTGCTAACTGGAAATATGACGTTAATTATCTTTCTTTGACCTATTAGGGAGAAGACAACTTATTCCCTAGTTATTAGTGGCTTAAAATACCAGAAACACCCAAAAATGGTTCTGACAGCCATTGTGGAAAGTCACGTTCGTGAGATTGGATGTTTAACAATGTGAATCTTAATTTTTTAAGTATATTTTTCATTGGCTGTTGGGTGTAGTTTAAGATGATTTGAATATTTATTATTTCTAAAAGTGTGTTAAGAAAGCACTCAGATACTGAATATTGAAGGTATTTATATATATATATATTTTTAAAATTCTTTATTTTAGTTGCGCAGGTGAGTACAAAAACATCAACAAATGCTACAACAGTGTACATGTGTGTATAAACAGGTTAAACAGTGGCATTGACAATTGCGCATTTTGGTTTTGAGCACAGGTTTAACAACTTTACGCTAGCTACCGGAAAATGGGATAAGGTACAGCTAGAGGTTAATGATCATACAATCTGGTTGATGTGTTAGTATCAGGTACTAAAGTTAGAATATGTGGAATCATTATTCTTGTCTTACAATGAGCAGGCTCCCTTAACCAGAATTTTCATTGCTTTGGTGAGGTGTAACCTGTGTTAAACACAATGGGCAGGCTAACCCTAAGCCTGTAAGCGTACAGGTTAGACCGTGGCATAGATACTTGCACCATCGTTGTTTTTTAGTACAGGCTTAACAATATTATGCCAGTTACAGCAAAAATGTAATATGGTACAGCTAGAGGTCGCTGAGGAAATCAGGTTGATATGTAGGCAAGATATACTAAAATTAAAGCTTTTGTCGCTTCAATAAAGTAACAACAAAATGGGTAATCATGCTTGTCGAGTTTAAAATCGCTTAAATAGAGCAAGAGACCGACATATTAAACTTAAATGATACCTTGTAATATAACATTATGTGCGATTAGTGAGGTGTCTATGCTTATGCTATGCCAAAATAGGTCATGGTATGAGGACATGCTGAACATTTTCTTGGTATTTGAAAAACCGATAAAATATTTAATTACGTGTATTTATTTATATATATATATATATATATATATATATACACACACACACACACACACACACACACACACATAGAGTGGTATGGATGTTGAATTTATAACTTTAAAATCTTTTCACCAGTTTGCAATAGGTGACCTAAATGATCAATTTCCAAAAACGTCATGTATATCACCTGGACGGGTTAATCCATAATACTCTCTTAATTTCCATTGACTGGCCTTAGATCTGGCAGACTGAATATGTTTATCATTATAAATATACTTTATGATAGTTGAAGTAAAGTTTCTGCCTCTCTTTCAGTTAAATTTGAATTGTTGAAGTACTTCGCTTATATTAATTATACCACTCTGCAAACTTAAACGAATATCGAGTAGTTTCTGATTTAATAAAAACATTTCACATTTTCTTTTAAGGTTAAAGCATTCATTATTGCAGTAGTTATTGTAATCATATGATCTTTAACTATCATGATTCAATTATTCATCTGGGTAATTAGCTGTTATGCTCTTATACTTTGTCTAATATATTTGTTTGTAGGCCAGACTGCAGCTGCATGTGGCATTTTAGCAATAATCTTCAATTGCGTTTCAGATATTCAAAAAGTCTATCCACCTTTGTAATTAACACATTATGTGTTTCTTATACCATTAATTATAGTATCTGTATTATATTACACATTGTCACTGACACATTTCTGATACAGGGAAATAATAGCATGATTGCTTTAGTAATTATAATTTTTCTGTCCATGCACCACATTCCTGGAAGTCCAGAATATAGCAAGAATCCTTGGTCTATGGTCCTAGGGAGCCATTTAACGTTTTGATTGGTATAGTTATATCAAAAGAGCAAGGAGTACGATGGTAGATCACATCTGCAACAGAACCATTACAGATTCCTTGTTGTATCAATGTCTCTGTCTTTATGTATACAGGAGTTCCTTGCTTTGCAGGTATGTAGATAATATGTAGAGTTTAAGAAAAGCTGCAAATCGTGCTTTAGTACAAGTGTCCCGTGATGTCAGGTTTCTGACAGATTTTGCTGGTCTTTTATATTCCATTCTCTTGGCAGGACATCTGCTCTTAGTAGGTCGGTCTTGTTATTATTTATTAATTGCATTAAGGTTTTTTTCGTTAATTGATGTGTTTCTTCCAAATTCAAATTCATATGCCACCAGATGTCATTGTAAAGTTCATTGTTACAGAATATTGTTCCAGGATGGTTTTTCACTCCAGTGGGAAATCTATATTCCTCTTCTTCTGCTCCTTCCTATTAACCACTTTTTCTGTGTTGTAGGCAACAATCTGTGTCTTGTATTGTGAGGTGCTTTGATAGTCAATCTGGTTTTGTCAGTACCATGTTCCAAGCAATTAGTAACTTGGTTAATAATCATTTAACCTCAGCATTCTCCCAGAGCACAACCCCACTTCTGTGGGGGTGGTTGGGGCACTGAAATCCCAAAGTGACCCAAATGTGGTTGCCCAGTTTTAGGTTTCCTTTGCAGTAACTGCAGGACCACCATCCAAATGGATGGTCCTGGGATTATCAAATGCATACTAAGGAAATGAGACTAGAAAACGTGGCATCAGAGGTTGCACTTCGCACACAAATTTATCAAAGTAAACCTGGTACATGCATCAACACATACAAAAACATATTTATAACCATGAGATGTTGGCAAACTTCCAATATATAGTCATTCAAAAAGTACGTTAGATATTAATATTTCAATAAACAGTACATCAGTAATGTGGCAATAAGAAAATGCTTATGATTACTAAACACATGAATTACAGTATTTCCCATATTGGACCACCAATATTCCTTTTCAAGAGTCAGAAGTACATTACCTCTCTCTATAAGAGCTTGTCCTAGCCATGAAAAAGCTTTTAGGGCAAATCCATCTTTCCTATCTTTCTAACCAACATATTACCCTCAATGGTTATTATGTAATTAACCCCTTTTAAAGTATAGGAGTAGGTATGCGGATAAACAGGTGGATTAGGTCTGTTATCCTTGCAAGCATAAACTCTGCATCATGACTGAGAGATAGGGTATGCTATGTGATCCAGTGACCACAGAAAAGCATTGGTAGACACATTGCATCAAAGTGCCTGTTAATGACCAACTACATGAGGAGAGGGCCCATGCTTTGTTATAAGCATGTTCATACACGCAGTGGCGTACACATGACCCATGGGGCCCCGGTGTGAAAATTGATCTGTGGGCCCCCCCCACTCCCGCGCGCGCTGGCTGGGCCGCAACACATGGTGGTGGACACCTGGTCGCAGGGGTTACAGGGCTGCGACCCCTGCGACCGCGGTATGTACGCCAGTGCATGCAGATGCACACACACTTAAAGGACCACTACAAACACCCAGATCACATCAGCTCAATGAAGTTGTCTGGGTGTCCGGTCCCTCTAGTTTTAACCCTGCAGCTGAAAACATAGCAGTTTCAGAGAAACTGCTATGTTTCACTGAGGGTTAATCCTGCCTCTAGTGGCTGTCTCACTGACAGCCGCTAGAGGAGCACACTGAATGTCCATAGGAAAGCATTGAGTAATGCTTTCCTATGGGCGGTTTGAATGCGTGCGCGGTCGCATTCGGAGCTGAGAGGCTGAGGGATCCCCAGCGCCAAGGGAGTCCGGCGCTGGAGAAAGGTAAGTGCTGAAGACACACACACTCTCACTTACAGACGCATACACACGAGCTAACAGACACACACATTTACTGACAGAGACACAATCAGCGACTGACATACATACACACTCACTTACAAAACATACACTCTCATTGACAAACACAAACTCACTAACAGACATCAAACAGACTCACTAACACACACACACACACACACACACACTCAGTAAGACACACACAGTAACACACTCACTGACACTCACTAGCAGACACACACACTAACACTCACTCTAACACTCACACACACTAACACTCACACACACTAACACTCACACTAACACTCACAATAACACACACTCTAACACACACTCTAACACACACTCTAACTCACACTCACTCACACTAACACTCACACTAACACACACTCTAACACTCACACTAACACACACTCTAACACACACTCTAACACACACACACTCTCTCACACACTCTAACACTCACACTAACACACACTCTAACACACACTCTAACACTCACACACTCTAACACTCACACACTCACACTCTAACACTCACACACACTCCAAAACTCACACATGTTTTTTAAAAAAAATTTAATCCCCCCCAGCCTCCTTACCTTTTGGAGTGCTGGGGGGATTCCCTGGGGTCCAGTGGTGCTGCTGTCACCCGGCAGGCGGGTGGCCGGTCGGGCAGGCGGGCGCGCGAGGGAGCACTCACTGCTTCCTCTTCAGCTCCCTCGCGCAGGGGGCCGGAAGATGACGTCTCTTCCGGGGGGATGCTGTGAGGAGCTGAAGAGAGGGAGCACTCAGTGCTTCCTCGCATGCCCGCCCGCCTGCCCGACCGGCCACCCGCCTCCGGGTGTCAGCAGGGCCAGCCTCGGGGGGCCCTGGGGTGGCCAGCTCCTGGGCCCCCCAGGGGTAGAGGCTGGCCCAGTGGGTACACTCACACACTCTAACACTCACACTCTAACACACACACACTCTAACACTCACACTCTAACACTCACACACACTCTAACACTCACACACACTCTAACACTCACACATGTTTATTTTAAAAAAAAATGTAATCCCCCCAGCCTCCTTACCTTTTGGAGTGCTGGGGGGATTCCCTGGGGTCCAGTGGTGCTGCTGTCACCCGGCAAGCGGGTGGCCGGTCGGGCAGGCGGGTGCGCGAGGGAGCACTCAGTTCCCTCGCGCGCCGCGTAGGGATGCCGGCGCCGGAAGATGACATCATCTTCCGGCTCCGGTATCAGTGCGGTGCGCGAGGGAGCTGAAGAGGAAGCACTGAGTGCTCCCTCGCGCGCCCGCCCGCCCGCCTGCCCGACCGGCCACCCGCCTCCCGGGTGTCAGCAGGGCCAGCCTTGGGGAGCCCTGGGGTGGCCGGCTCCTGGGCCCCCCAGGGGAAGAGGCTGGCCCAATGGGTACACACCGGGTCGCAGGGGCGGCCGGGCCCCCTGGTGGGCCAGGCCCGGTCGCAGCCGCGACCCCTGCGACCCTGGTATGTACGCCACTGCATACATGTATTACAATGCCAGGCTTTCAATTTGTTACCACAAAGCAAAATGCAGTTGTGGATATAAACTCATGACGTATCGTAAGAAAAACTGTTTGAACACCAGACTGAGATTCGAGATCAGTGAACAGTGGACCAAAATAGATAATAAATGAAATCCTATCAATTAATATACTTTCAATATACTTTCTTTAAATTACTTTATCCTCTGTATTAACTATGAAATATTAAAGTTAAAACAATAACATTTAAAAGCCAACTTTTAGTGTGCATAGGAATTACAAGGCCGTTCATAATGTGAGATAAAGAACAGCTTTTTTTAAAACCGAATAGTCTATGAACACAAGATGACCTTGCACTGAAAATTCACTTGCAGGAAAACAAACCCTTTTTTTCTTTAGTAAATTGATTAATTAATTAAACATAATTAGAACCTCCCTCAAAGTCCTGATGACATTGCAAGAAACGTGTCATCCTTAAATACTGGGTAAGTCTATTAAACAGTGAAATAGCATATTTACCTGTATATTATGTTGTCACAGCTATAATGTGCAGTATTACAAACTATTCATAAGTGTTGTGCAAACTGTTCATTAAAAGCCAGTGGTCTAGTGAGCTATAGAACATTTATTTATTTATTCTTTAAAGCTCTGATCTCAATCGGCAAAGCAATATTGTAATGGTGTCCATTGCAATCTGCTGTCTTACTTGCTGCTCTCAAAAATTCTGAATATGTTCAGAGATTTCTTGGGCAATAATAAATCCCCCAAAACAACAACTTTAAATTTATTCTAAACCTGCCTGTTGTAAACTGATTTCTTGACAAAAGTGCTTGTACTTAAATCTGTTTAACAAAGCTGTTTATATTGTGGTGTAAAATAAATATTTATATATATATATATATATATATATTTTTTTTTTTATTTTTATTATTATTATTATTATTATTTTTTTTAACATTGCTTAATTTTTAAAGATACCTGCATATTTAATAAAATTATGTCTTTAAGGCAAATATCTGAAGATTAAGATTGTATACAAAAATGCATGTTCTGGGTATTCCCGTGATTCCTTTTCTATCATTTATTTTTCTTTAAGTGTGGAATCAGATTACTTTTGGGATGAGCTCCCCATCGGCCCCCAGTTTCAGAGGCTTCTTTGGAGGTGACCACAGAAAAGTATATAGATTCTATACAATAGATGTGAGGGGGCTTTGGACAGTAAAGTTACCTTAATTATACTTTTCATAGAGCAGATTTGTGATATGCAATGTGATTTAATATATCAGAGTATTATCGCTGTAATTGGCATTGCAGTTTTTTATGCATTATTCTTTATGCATTATTCTTTTTCTTTTTTCCTTACATTTTAATTTCTGTTTAGAATATTGCAGGCTTTGCAATATCAAATTAATTTAGCATTATATATATTCACAATGCTCATACAACATATTATTAAAATTAGCCTCTTTCAGAATTGTAGAATATGTGGTGGAACTGAATCCCCATATATGAGATTTAAAACTGTATTTTTGATTTCTACGCTGTGCTCTAATCTGTATTTGTATACATAATTGCGGCAGCATATAGCTTTTAAAGAAGCAGTTATTTCACCCTTCATATGTGGTTGACTGTGGACTTTTTAAAACCTACTTTTTATTTTTTTTATACATCTGTTTCTGGCTCTGAGAGAGCAGACTGCTGGATGCATGTAAATGCTCTTATTGCCTAGTCTATATACATTTATTTATAAACAAGATTGATATATAAATATAAACAACTTTGATATTTAATCTTATTTTATGAAAACCTAGTTTATGAAATTCACTGAGATTACATGTGTCTGATCTGATTACAGTCAGTAGTACAATATCATTGTTCTAATTTCCTTACTATTAGCAATACAGGTACAGTGGGATAATACCAGTGGCGGATCCAGAGCCTGATCTCGGGAGGGGCACTTGTAAATTATTTAAATAAATAATCCAGACACAATAACCACTACAGCTCAGTGTAGTGGTTATGGTGTCAATAGTGCCGGGACCCCCTCCCAGAGTAAGTAGTCAAACCGTTTAAGAACAGTTTGACAACTTACCTGAGGTCTGCAGGGAAATGGGGCAGAAGTAGGGCATAGGAGCAGTGGTGTGTGTGAATGGTGCAATGTGTAAGGGGTGCAGTGTGTAACGGATCGCCTGGCACCCCGACTGGGTACCTCCGTTGAAGGATGCTCCTAGCGCTTCCTGAGGACTCCAAGCACTCTGGCAGACACCACAATCACCGAACCGGAGAAACAAATAAATTCTCCCAAGCATATGAATGCTGTAGAAAATTGAATAGGAACCATACGAATAGGTTTACTCTCCTAGCAGTCAAACTGGAACAGCATACAATGAATCCTTCCCCCAATAATGAGACGACACTTCACTTTGAGGGTTAAAACAGGAACTCCAGTGCTGGCACACCCAGCCTGGTTTTTATTACAATCCACAAAACCCCCACAGGGTTTTGCAGAACCACCAATAAACACATTACAACACCTACAATGCAAGTACAGCAGCCAATCAGACACAATGGGACAATAGAAACACACCCAGCATATTCCTCCCCTCTGCTTAGGAGATAATTGAGTCAATTACTGTATCTACTCAATTATCTCCAAGCTGAAAAGTTACTTTTGTACATTTTTATAACTTTGTGAGTTAACATCGTACATACATAAAACTTACATTTTCATAATCAATCCATTCAGGGGAACAACATATTAAAAAATGGCACGAATCAGACCAGGGGTTCAAAAGTTAAGGGAAAGTCCTTTGTGACTAAATGAAGCATGGCTTTCCGGCCCAAACCAGTTTCAGAGTCTTCTATCCTGGAGAGTAATTAAATTATCTCCCAGGACAGACACAAGACTCCATTAAGCACATGGTTGCAAAAAGACACAAAACACTTTAAAATACATAAAGTCACATTTTATACATAAAACACAGACATGTCACATATCCCCAGATAGCTGGGATCTGAGCGCACAAAACTACCGAATAGCGCTCAGATCCTATTCACACAGTTCAATTGCCATGGAGCCGAAGTCTTTAACTACACGAATGGGCTCCATGGCATAGCTATCTGGGTTAATAACTTCACATAAAGTCTGGTCCATAGTCCAAAGGCAAGAGGCGGGCAAGCAGCCCCCTCCAAGGACACGTGGCGAGGCCGGTTTCGCTACATTTCTCCCCTTTACCATCCAGACTAACAGGGTATCTGACCTCCTGCCGGTCAGTGCCCTGGTTAGTCCAGCAACCCACCCACAAAGCACAAACAGCAATACAGCCCAACCACAATAACTGGTTACTACACCTGGATAAAATAGCAACTTGTCCATGTCCAGGTGCCTCACCACGGCTGTGCGGGGGGCTGGTAGACTGCCTTGGAGGGTTGCTGAGTGGGCAGAGACTAGCGGTACTCTGCCCGGGTGCCAGCGCTACCACTGAAGTAGCCTGGTTGGAGCCTGGTTGTGGGAGGGGGAGACCGACTGTCTCCCCTCTGGATACACTGCTCTGTGGCTGGGGGACAGGACTGAGAGAGGGTGTAACAAGCTCCTCTCTCTGAACTGTAGACTGTCGCTGGGGAGAGGGGGTAACCTGCTCCTCTCCCTGACACTCTCTTTGCTGGTGGAGAGGGGGACCAACTGTCTCCCCTTTCAATATTTTGTCCTGCGGCTGGGGTGAAAGACAGACTGTCTCCGCTTCCTACAGGACACACTGCCGCTGGGGAGGAAGGACTGCACCTTCCGTTCCCTGGGAAAAAGACTGCCGCTGGGGAGGAAGGACCGCACCGTCAGCTCCCTGGGACTCACACTGCGGCTGGGGAGGAAGGACAGCACCTTTGGTTCCCTGGAACTCACACTGTTGCTGGGGAGGAAGGATAGCACCTTCGGCTCCCTGGAACTCACACTGCCGCTGGGGAGGAAGGACAGCACCTTCAGCTCCCTGTGATACATACTGCCGCTGGAGATCTGGGCCAACCGCCCAGCATCCCTGTAGGGCCGGTAGAGAGACCGCCATCCCATCTCCACCTGCCATCTGTGGGTCTTCCCAGGACCAGTCTATGAGGTCCCCTACTTCTGCAGCTGGTAGTGAAGCAGGGGGTACCTCGGCTGCGTTTTCCCAGCTGTAGGTTGGCAGGTCTGGGTCCCCCAGCCAGTTTTCCTGTTCTGTGTCCATGCCCTGTGGCTGACATGAGTTTAGTAGTTCCACATAGTCCATCTCTAGCTGTCGTTCCATGGCAGCCAAACGGTGGAGGTCTTGTCCCAGTCCCATAGATCTCGGGCCCTGTACCATCTCACCCCGGTTATAAAAGATAGCCCAGTACCGTGACTCTGCTGGACTGCCAAAGTCAACGTCTTCTGCTAAGGCCTTCCACAATAGGCCAGGGCTAGTGTAGTTCTCCCCCTCCGGCTGGATGCCCTTTGCCCTCCACATCTCTGGCTGGACAGTGCACCACCACAGTGCCTGGTATGAGGCGTCAAGGCTCAGTTCCCTTTCCACGAGGTACTTAAGTTGTCTGACCTGCTGCCCTTCAGATTGGTCTCCCAGAAGCGGCATCCGCCAGGCCATTTGTTCCTCCAACTGGTATGCGACACCAGGAAGGCGCTGCTGCTGTTGATACTGGACTTCCTCCAGGGCATCGTACCATAGTTCTTGCCGGGCAATATCTCTCCATTCCAATTCACTCTCTTCCTCAGGTGTGCGTGTTGCCCAAGGATCCACAAACCCCATTTTCCCAAATCTTTATGTAGACAGGGACACTGTATAAACACTAGCGTCGCCTTCAATTTGTAAATCCAAACAAACTGTGTCTCTGAGCTGCTTTACCTCGCACTAGGACGCCATCCCACCGCTTGCCACCAATGTAACGGATCGCCTGGCACCCCGACTGGGTACCTCCGTTAAAGGATGCTCCTAGCGCTTCCTGAGGACTCCAAGCACTGCAGCAGACACCACAATCACCGAACCGGAGAAGCAAATAATTCTCTCAAGCATATGAATGCTGTAGACAGTTGAATAGGAACCATACGAATAGGTTTACTCTCCTAGCAGTCAAACTGGAACAGCATACAATGAATCCTTCCCCCAATAATGAGACGACACTTCACTTTGAGGGTTAAAACAGGAACTCCAGTGCTCGCACACCCAGCCTGGTTTTTATTACAATCCACAAAACATTGTACTGCCCACAGGGTTTTGCAGAACCACCAATAAACACATTACAACACCTACAATGCAAGTACAGCAGCCAATCAGACACAATGGGACAATAGAAACACACCCAGCATATTCCTCCCCTCTTCTTAGGAGATTATTTAGTCAATTACTGTATCTACTCAATTATCTCCAAGCTGAAAAGTTACTTTTTGTACATTTTTATAACTTTGTGAGTTAACATCGTACATACATAAAGCTTACATTTTCATAATCAATCCATTCAGGGGAACAACATATTAAAAAAATGGCACGAATCAGACCAGGGGTTCAAAAGTTAAGGGAAAGTCCTTTGTGACTAAATGAAGCATGGCTTTCCGGCCCAAACCAGTTTCAGAGTCTTCTATCCTGGAGAGTAATTCAATTATCTCCCAGGACAGACACAAGACTCCATTAAGCACATGGTTGCAAAAAGACACAAAACACTTTAAAATACATAAAGTCACATTTTATACATAAAACACAGACATGTCACATATCCCCAGATAGCTGGGATCTGAGCGCACAAAACTACCAAATAGCGCTCAGATCCTATTCACACAGTTCAATTGCCATGGAGCCGAAGTCTTTAACTACACGAATGGGCTCCATGGCATAGCTATCTGGGTTAATAACTTCACATAAAGTCTGGTCCATAGTCCAAAGGCAAGAGGCGGGCAAGCAGCCCCCTCCAAGGACACGTGGCGAGGCCGGTTTCGCCACACAGTGTATGTGTGTGTGTGAGGGGGACAGTGTGTGAGCAGTGTGTGTGTGTGTGTGAAGGTTATAGTGTGTGTGAGGGCGGCAGTGTATGTGTATAACAGTTGCAGTGTGTGTGTGTGAGTATTTCAGTGTATGTGTGTGTATGGGGCGGCAGTGTGTGTGTATGGGGAGCAGTGTGTGTGTATCGGGTAGTGTATGGGTGTAGACTGTGTGTATGGGGGGGCAGTGTGTGTGTATGGGGGTGCGTATGGTGGGGCAGTGTTTGCATGGGGGGCAGTGTGTGTGTATGGGGGGCAGTATAGGGGCAGTATGGGGTGTGTGTGCAGGTGTGTGTATGGGGGCAGTGTGTGTGTATGTGTGTGTGGGGGGGCAGTGTGTGTGTATGGGGGTGTGTGTGTATGGGGGGTGAGGTGTCTATCAGGGGCAGTGTGTGTGTATGGTGGGGCAGTGTGTATGGGGGGGCAGTGTGTGTATGTTGGGCAGTGTGTGTAGAGTGTGTGTGTGATAAGGGTAGGGGGGGCTTTTTTTTTTATAATATATATTTTTTTAATTTAATTCAATATAAATAATCATTATGTCCCCCCTCCCTTCTTACCTTTACTGGGGGGGAGGGGGGACATTTCCCTGGTGGTCCGTCGTCCGTGGGCGATTCCCTGGTGGTCCCAGTGGTGAGAGTGAACTCTAGCTCACGCTTCCGGGCTAGAGTTCACTCTCGCGAGATTTGGAGCGTTGCCGCGGTAACCGCAGCAACGCTCCAAATCTCACAAGAGGAGGACCCGGAGGAGCTGCAGCCTTAGCTTCAGGGTCCTCTCTCTCACTCCCTCCCCCGCCGGCCGCCAGCACAGTGCCTGCGGACCGGGGAGGGAGATCTGTGATCTCCCCTCCGGTCCGCAGGCACATTGCAGGGCTAGCACCTGCATGTGCTGGCAGGGGAGGGAGAGGGAGACCGACGGATTTCTCGGGGGGGAGCAATTGCCCCGTTGCCCCCCCCCTGGATCCGCCACTGGATAATACCACTGATTTAAGTAAGCTTTCCCTTTTAAAATTGGTGGAGTAATCAAAGCCATTATGTGCAGGAATTGTGCACTTTAAATAATAGAATACTTATGCAATTTTAGTGAATTGGGCTGGCAGCTTAACACATAATTTAGTATCTTTTGGTCACATTTAAAGCTGTAAATGTATTTAACATTTTATTTAAATAAGCCTTTAATAATTTTAGTTTAAACGTTATCAGAGATCCTGTATAGTTACAATTTTATTTTGCCCTGATTTCTCTTACATATATATTATTTTTAATCATTTTATAAATATTTATTTTTGCAGAGTATTTAGAGAAGCAAAGGATGTATAACCACCTGTTGCCCTTTATCCTAGGAGGGTAGTATAATTTCAACTCTGTTTAGGAAAAAATATGAGCTAGTTATCATATATTATATAAAATATATGCTGCAGTGTACTGCACTGAATGTATGTAATCATGTTGTTCATAATTTGGAATATAAAAAAACGACTTCTCAATTCTTTAGAATGGAAGCAATGTTTACATGTCTCTATCTCCGCAACCTTGGCTGGCGACTCCAAAAATAGTTATGATGTTATAATTCCTGATTTTCAGTCAACAGCTAGTGTAACTGACAATATGGAAATTATCACTGTTTTATAAAACTTTTCTTATATAGTGGATGTTAAAATCCTGTCTGTCTGTTGCTTCTGTGTCATGAATGTTTTCATTAAGCCATAATGCAATTTTCTTTGCATTCTTGGAATTAGACTTCAAATTTCATCGCTCTGTCTGATCACTTTCTTTTGACAACATTTTGCATTAATCTTTTTCCTGCGCATGCATACTAAGCAGCTACAAAGAGAACATATCCCTCTGTCTACAATCCACTGTGCTGGAACTAATGGGCCATGCTGTGCTGGTGTATTAGGCATACCAGGGAGTTTACCAAATATGTAAATTTGTTCTCTTATGATATTAATTAAGATCCACAATTTCAGCATTGTATGCTAATTACGATGTACCTGCACCTGAACTCAAAGTGCTTTGTTCACATTAAAATCATCTCTAATGATGAAGATCTCTCTCTGAGTCTGTGCTACAAATAGCTCAATAGATTCTTGATATTTCAAGACTTGTGCCATGACACAGTATTGTGTCTTCTCTTACATATAAGAGGTTACCTAGGTATTTATTATTTTATATTTAAAGCTTCCAAGTACAAGTCCCTTTGTGGTCGCCAATTGTAACCGCAGGTGGTTCGCTTATTTACAGGCCCGGACTGGCCATCGGGCACACCGGGAAAATGCCCGGTGGGCCGCGGTGGCCATGGGCCGAGGCCGGCAGGGAGATCACAGGATCTCTCTTGCCGGTCTTTGCAGTGCCAGCACTATCCGAGCGCCGGCCCTGCAGTAGTCCATGGCGTGCCGGTGGGGAGATCAAAGATCTCCCTCACTGGCCCATATGCAATATATTGCGGCCGCCTGCGGGGAGAGAAGGAGGGAGCCAGCCTGCCAGCAGAGGAACCCGGAGGAGCTCTAACTTACAGCTCCACCGGGTTCCTCTGGTGAGATTCGGAGTGTTGCCATGGCAACAGTCCGGGTCTCGCGAGAGTGAACTCTAGCCGAATAGGCTAGAGTTCACTCACCACTAGGACCACCAGGGATGGATGGCAGCCCCAGCAGCAGGATCCACCCCTCCCAGGCTAAAGGTAAGCAGGAAGGGGGGATATAATCACTCAGGTCACAGCAGCCTCACTTACTCACAGACACACGACACTCACAGCACACACACACACACACTGCACCCCTAACACTCACAGCACACACACACACACTGCACCCCTGACACTCACAGCACACACACACACACACAGTGCACCCCTGACATTCACAGCACACACACACTGCACCCCTGACATTCACAGCACACACACACTGCACCCCTGACACTCACAGCACACACACACACTGCACCCCTGACACTCACAGCACCCTCACACACACACACTGCACCCCTGACACTCACAGCACACACACACACACACTGCACCCCTGACACTCACAGCACCCTCACACACACACTGCACCCCTGACACTCACAGAACACACACACACACACACTGCACCCCTGACACTGACAGCACCCTCACACACACACTGCATCCCTGACACTCACAGCACACACACAATGCACCCCTAACACTCACAGCACACACACACTGCACCCCTGACACGCACAGCACACACACATACACACACTGCCCCCTGACACTCACAGCACCCTCACTAACACACACTGCACCATTGACACTCACAGCTTCCTCACATGCATACACTGCACCGTCACACACAGCTTCCTCACACGCACATAGTACCCTCACGCAAACACAGCACCCACTCACACACAGCACACACACTGCACCCATCACACACACAGCACCCTCACGCAAACACAGCACCCATCACTCACGCACACACTACACCCCTTACACACACATACAGAGAGAGAGCACCCTCACACACTGCACAATATGCTTTCCTGGCATTTTTGTCTCCTGGTATCCCAACTATGGAGACACCAGAGACAAATTTCAAGCAAACACAGTGCAAGCATGTTATTAAATTTGCTTGCGCTGTGCAGAACAAATACAGGGTATTTTTCTCATGCCAAAGCTCTTCAGCAGGGCTCTGCGCATGGTCTACCCTGGAAGAGCATTGAACCAACATGCTCACTTTGTGATGAGGCGTGCTTGTCATTGGTGATGACAAAACACACCCTATCTGGCCCCGCCCCCTTTTTAGTGGGCCGCTGTAATTAAAAAATCCCCAGGCCGAATTTTCTTCCCAGTCCGGCCCTGCTTATTTACCACTATAATGTCTTAAAGCATAGAACTTAGTGGGGCTAACCATACAGATATCTTAGCCATAATTTTATATAGTTAGTGTAAGAGATTCTCTATTTAAAATATATAAATAATTGAGAATACAATATAAAATAAGGATTGCCTTGGAAGCAATAGTTTTGTCTTTTTGGCTATTTATTATATAAAAATATAAATATATACATATAAAATCCATTATAGTAGAGTTTATAAGATTAAACTAAATGCTTGCAAATATCATTAATAGGTTAACATACCCTTCTGAACATGTCATCATGTCAGCCTCTTTGTCATTTTAAGATGGAGCAGCGTCTGTCTCCAATAGTGATGCACCGAACGGTTCGTTGGCGAACAGTTCCTGGCGAACATAGCGTGTTTGCGTCCGCCGCGGACGGCGAACATATGCACGGTTCGATCCGCCCCCTATTCGTCATCATTGAGTAAACTTTGACCCTGTACCTCACAGACAGCAGACACATTCCAGCCAATTAGCAGCACACCCTCCCTAGCAGACCCTCCCACCTACTGGACAGCATCCATTTTAGATTCATTCTCAAGCTGCATGCTTAGTGAGAGGAGGGAAAGTGTAGCTGCTGTTGATTAGATAGGAAAATGCATAGCTAGGTTAGGGTATACAGTGTCCACTACAGTCCTGAAGGACTCATCTGATCTCTGCTGTAAGGACAGCACCCCAAAAAGCCTTTTTTAGGGCTAGAACATCAGTCTGCTTTTTTTTTTTTTGTAATGTAATTGCAGTTAGTTGTCTGCCAGCTTCTGTGTCAGGCTCACAGTGGATACTGTGCCCAGTGCCACCACTCACTCACTGGTGTCACAATAGTTTGCATTTAAAAACAAAAAACTTTTTTCACTGTTATAGATTGAATAGCAGTTAGTTGTCTGCAAGCTTCTGTTTCAGGCTCACAGTGTATACTGTGCCCAGTGCCACCACTCACTCACTGGTGTCACAATAGCTTGCATTTAAAACAAAAACTTTTTTCACTGTTATAGACTGAATAGCAGTTAGTTGTCTCAAAGCGGGTGTGTCAATACAGTGGATACTATTGCCCACATTTGCCCAGTGCCACGACTCATATCTGGTGTCACAATGGCAAGCTTGACATTTTAAAAAGAAAAAATATTTTTCCACTGTAATAGATTGAATAGCAGTTGGTTGTCTGCAAGCGTCTGGAGTGTCAGGCCATATCCCCTTCAGCGTGTACTCACGGACTTCTGCCGTGTACTTTGCCACTCATATCTGGTGTCTCTATAGTGTGCTTTTACAAAGAAAAAAAGTTTTTCAGTGTAAGCTAATAGCAGTCAGTGTCCTTAATGCGGGTGTCAGGCCTCCTTCAGCGTGTGCTCTGCAGACCTCTACCCGTGTACTTTGCCACTCATATCTGGTGTCTCTATAGCGTGCTTTTACAAAGAAAAAAGGTTTTCAGTGTAAGCTAATAGCAGTCAGTGTCCTTAAAGCAGGTGTCAGGCCTCCTTCAGCGTGTGCTCTGCAGACCTTTGCCCGTGTACTTTACCACTCATATCTGGTGTC
>OW240915.1:298657428-298668352 GCA_933207985.1 Pelobates cultripes | reverse complement strand
GTGTCAATCCATATCTGTCAAGTGACCCTATGTAGGGGGAACAGTCTCTATTTTGCTCTGTGTCAGTGTGTATCATGGTCCCTAAGGACAGGTGTCAATCCATATCTGCCAAGTGACCCTATGTAGGGGAAACAGTCTCTATTCTGCTCTGTGTCAGTGTGTATCATGATCTCTGAGGACAGGTGTCAATCCATATCTGCCAAGTGACATGTAGGAGAACAGTCTCTACTCTGCTGTCGGTATCTGATCTCTGAGGACAGGTGTCAATCCATATCTGTAAGTGACCTATGTAGGAGGGCAGTCTCCTATTCTGCTCTGTGTCAGTGTGTATGAGGGGCTCTGAGGACAGGTGTCAATCCATATCTGCCAAGTGACCCTATGTAGGAGGAACAGTCTCTATTCTGCTCTGTGTCAGTGTGTATCAGGGACTCTGAGGACAGGTGTCAATCCTTATCTGCCAAGTGACCCTATGTAGGAGGAACAGTCTCTATTCTGCTCTGTGTCAGTGTGTATCAGGGGCTCTGAGAACAGGTGTCAATCCATATCTGCCAAGTGACCCTATGTAGGAGGAACAGTCTCTATTCTTCTCTGTGTCAGTGTGTATCAGGGGCTCTGAGGACAGGTGTCAATCCCATATCTGTAGTGACCCTATGTAGGGAGGAACAGTCTCTATTCACTCTGTGTCAGTGTGTATGGGGGCTCTGAGGACAGGTGTCAATCCATATCTGCCAAGTGACCCTATGGGGAGGAACAGTCTCTATTCTGCTCTGTGTCAGTGTGTATCAGGGGCTCTGAGGACAGGTGTCAATCCATATCTGCTTCTAAGTGACCCTATGTGAGACAGTCTCTATTCTGCTCTGTGTCAGTGTGTATCAGGGGGCTCTGAGGACAGGTGTCAATCCATATCCTGCCAAGTGACCCTATGTAGGAGGGAGCAGTCTCTATTCTGCTCTGTGTCAGTGTGTATCATGGTCTCTGAGGACAGGTGTCAATCCACTATCTGCCAAGTGACACTATGTAGGGGAACAGTCTCTATTCTGCTCTGTGTCAGTGTGTATCATGATCTCTGAAGACAGGTGTCAACCCATATCTGCCAAGTGACCCTATGTAGGGGGAACAGTCTCTATTCTGCTCTGTGTCAGTGTGTATCATGGTCCCTGGGGACAGGTGTCAATCCATATCTGCCAAGTGACCCTATGTAGGGGAAACAGTCTCTATTCTGCTCTGTGTCAGTGTGTTTCATGATCTCTGAGGACAGATGTCAATCCATATCTGCCAAGTGACCCTATGTAGGAGAGCAGTCTCTATACTGCTCTGTATCAGTGTGTATCATGGTCTCTGAGGACAGGTGTCAATCCATATCTGCCAAGTGACCCTATGTAGGAGGAACAGTCTCTATTCTGTTCTGTGTCAGTGTGTATCATGATCTCTGAGGACAGGTGTCAATCCATATCTGCCAAGTGACCCTATGTAGGAGAGCAGTCTCTATTCTGCTCTGTGTCAGTGTGTATCATGGTCTCTGAGGACAGGTGTCAATCCATATCTGCCAAGTGACCCTATGTAGGAGGAACAGTCTCTATTCTGCTCTGTGTCAGTGTGTATCAGGGGCACTGAGGACAGGTGTCAATCCATATCTGCCAAGTGACCCTATGTTGGGGTAACATTCCCTATTCTGCTCTGTGTCAGTGTGTATCAGGGGCTCTGAGGACAGGTGTCAATCCATATCTGCCAAGTGACCCTAGCCCAGGAGGAACAGTCTCTATTCTGCTCTGTGTCAAGAGTGTGTATCATGGTCTCTGAGGACAGGTGTCAATCCATATCTGCCCAGTGACCCTATGTAGGGGGAACAGTCTCTATTCTGCTCTGTGTCAGTGTGTATCATGGTCTCTGAGGACAGGTGTCAATCCATATCTGCCAAGTGACCCTATGTAGGAGGAACAGTCTCTATTCTGCTCTTTGTCAAAGTGTATCAGGGGCTCTGAGGACGGTGTCAATCCATATCTGCCAAGTGACCCTATGTAGGAGGAACAGTCTCTATTCTGCTCTGTGTCAGTGTGTATCAGGGGCTCTGAGGACAGGTGTCAATCCATATCTGCCAAGTGACCCTATGTAGGAGGGACAGTCTCTATTCTGCTCTGTGTCAGTGTGTATCATGGTCTCTGAGGACAGGTGTCAATCCATATCTGCCAAGTGACCTTATGTAGGAGGAACAGTCTCTATTTCTGCTCTGTATTCGGAGGTGTATCAGGGGGCTCTGAGGACGGGTGTCAATCCATATCTGCCAAGTAGGCCTATGCAGGAGGAACAGTCTCTCTATTCTGCTCTGTGTCGAGAAGTGTGTATCATGATCTCTCTGAGGACAGGTGTCAATCCATATTTGCCAAGTGACCCTATGTAGGAGAACAGTCTCTATTCTGCTCTGTGTCAGTGTGTATCATGGTCTCTGAGGACAGGTGTCAATCCATATCTGCCAAGTGACCCTATGTAGGGAGAACAGTCTCTATTCTGCTCTGTGTCGGTGTGTATCATGATCTCTGAGGACAGGTGTCAATCCATATCTGCCAAGTGACCCTATGTAGGGGAAACAGTCTCTATTCTGCTCTGTGTCGGTGTGTATCATGATCTCTGAGGACAGGTGTCAATCCATATCTGCCAAGTGACCCTATGTAGGAGAACAGTCTCTATTCTGCTCTGTGTCGGTGTGTATGAGGGAATGCAGGGACGGGTGTCAATCCATATCTGCCAAGAGTATTGACCCTATGTAGGAGAACAGCCTCTATTCTGCTCTGTGTCAGTGTGTATCATGGTCTCTGAGGACATGTCAATCCATATCTGCCAAGTGACCCTATGTAGGAGGAACAGTCTCTATTCTGCTCTGTGTCAGTGTGTATCAGGGGCTCTGATGACAGGTGTCAATCCATATCTGCCAAGTGACCCTATGTAGGAGAACAGTCTCTATTCTGCTCTGTGTCAGTGTGTATCATGGTCTCTGAGGACAGGTGTCAATCCATATCTGCCAAGTGACCCTATGTAGGAGGAACAGTCTCTATTCTGCTCTGTGTCAGTGTGTATCAGGGGCTCTGAAGGACAGGTGTCAATCCATATCTGCCAAGTGACCCTATGTAGGAGGAACAGTCTCTATTCTGCTCTGTGTCAGTGTGTATCAGGGGCTCTGAGGACAGGTGTCAATCCATATCTGCCAAGTGACCCTGTGGGAGGGAACAGTCTCTATTCTGCTCTGTGTCGGTGTGTATCATGATCTCTGAGGACAGGTGTCAATCCATATCCAAGTGACCCTATGTAGGAGGAACAGTCTCTATTCTGCTCTGTGTCAGTGTGTATCAGGGATCTCTGAGGACAGGTGTCAATCCATATCTGCCAAGTGACCCTATGTAGGGGGAACAGTCTCTATTCTGCTCTGTGTCAGTGTGTATCAGGGTCTCTGAGGACAGGTGTCAATCCATATGTCAAGGTATCAATATGTCATATGTCAGGTGTCAATCCATATCCATTGTGATTTAGGAATGTTAGGTGATTTATGCCCTTTATGGATTAAGAGCAGACTCTGCATCAACTGTGTAATTTTCCATGGGAGTTTTGCCATGGATCCCCCTCCGGCATGCCACAGTCCAGGTGTTAGTCCCCTTGAAACAACTTTTCCATCACTATTGTGGCCAGAAAGAGTCCCTGTGTGTTTTAAAATTCGCCTGCCCTTTGAAGTCTATGGCGGTTCGGCGGTTCGCGAACATTTGCGGAAGTTCGCGTTCGCCATTCGTGAACCGAAAATTTCGTGTTCGCGACATCACTAGTCTCCAAGTCTCTCCTCTGTGTCTTAACATTTAAAAGTACACCTATTTATACCTTAGGTGTCTCCATTTTAGGGTTACCGTAGTTCATATATGAAAAAGTAACACTTCTTTTACTTTATTCATTTTAGGACTTCCCTTAATTTGGCAAACATACAAGGTCATAACTAAAGGGTGTATACGTCATGGAAATTTTCCTGACTTAGTTCAAGATGGCATCTTAAAGTCTGGACATCCTTATCTACTTAAGGTTACCACAGTATATTGTGTACTGAAAGAGTCATAGCATAGCCTTGAAGCTTGTTTATTATTGTTATTGAAATTCGTCTGGGACAAAATGGCGCAAACATATTATGCACTGAGGTTATTGCTTAAAGAAACAGTTATGAAAAACAATATGTGCCATTTCTAACACCTTGTCAGTTTGCAATATCTCTTAAAGACAAAGTACACAGTTTAAGAAATACAACATTTCATTCTAAAACTTGTAATATTTGCATTTGCCCATAACAATCCAGCAGGTCGTACAGGAACTAAATAAGTTTAGCTCGCTGTCGAATTATAAAATAAACATTGATAAACGCGAAGTGCTTGGTGTAGGAGTCCCAAATGCAGTTAAAACTGCTATTACCCAAACATAGGGATAAACGTTACCCAGACACTAACTCGCCTGTGCAAGGCAAATGTTTTCCCCCTCCTAGAACAAGTAAAACAGAACCTAGCTAAATGGGATTTCCCAAAAGCTAGATGGGATCTCCGGAACTTGTCAATGATAGGGAGTATTAATGTCTTAAAGATGATGGTCATGCCAAAGATATTGTACATCTTTCATACACTGCACATCCATGTACAAAGAACCTTTTTTAATACCATGAAACGCTTATTCACATCATACGTTTGGCAGTCTCGACACCCCTGCATCTCTTATAAAGTACTGACGGCACAGGGAGAAAGAGGTGGATTGGGGTTACCTCATGTGTACCACTATTACATCGCAGCACTTATGGTACGCTTGAAAGAGTGGACAGATAGGGCATGGTATGACTTGGAACAGGGTTTTGCCACAGCCCCTTTGGAGACTTTACCGTGGCAAACATGACATCTAAGTAAACTAGTGCCGACTTCCCACCCCTTTCTGGGCCACATTCTCCATGGGAACATGGTTGACTTTACTAATTAAGAACATTTTGTACTTTTTGCTATTAGCTGTATTTTTCATTATGGCCATTTTTCTAACCTTTTAGATTTTTTTTCATGTCTACTAACCTCTCTATGTAAAAGCAAACCTACTGTTGGTTGTACCTTAACTTACATTCCAGCTCCGATTTGTTACCTCACCTAACAAATGAAGGAACTCTCCTCCGCTGATTCTAGTGGTCTCTCATTCCAAAGGAACCATGGTGAAGCAATAAATGAAAGTCCCACAGCCTTTGGCTAGCAGGCCTGGAAATACCTCGGACATTTGGGTGACCCTTGGATCAAAAGAGGGGATTGTGATAGAATTTATCTTGATTCCAAGGCTCAAGCTTATAGGTGTCATATAATGATATCCTATATTAAAATTGGCTAACTTGGACTCAGGAAATGCTTGATGTCTAGTTCCGGGAGCAGAGAGCCTTCACCTGAGATGTCTCTTCTCTAATCTTTTTGTTCTTTCTTACCTTGGAACTTATTTATGTGTGCATGACGTTCATCCCTATGTCTTATCTGTACTCCCTTCCTATTACTGTTCTATGAGTATTTGCATGTAAGCACTTACTTTTTAATGTATAAAACCCAGCTGATGAATAAAACGTCAGAGGCTTATTTTGAACACGTGCCTGGTGTCTAATTCTTGCTTCTCCAAGTGCACTTGTAACAACAATTTGGGCTTCCTCTGAATATAACAAAGATCAACATTCTGATCCACAACAGGTAATCCATCAAACACCTCCTGGGGAGTGAGAACACGATGATAGGATGGGTAATAAAAGGCTCTAGTGTCCCAGCCCTAATATATCTTAGAAGTGGCAGTACCCCAGCTTCTCTCCTAGAGGTGATGCTATATTTCCAGCTATTCATTTACCTAAAGAAATACATACTACCGGCCTTGGAAGAGAGTGACCTGACCCCCTTTGAGAAGTCGTGCACCAGACTGCACTGACCTCTATCGTACTTCTGTGCTCGGATACAAAAACACACCCCTGAGAGCCATTCCCCCTCACCCCCCATTCCAGCACCTGTCGCTTACACCGGGGAAATGTGTCCTGCACCACATGGCTACTCTTTTATAAAGCCTCTCTCTGCATGCAACACTAATAGAGTATTTCATTGCAGGTCCCATAATGTATTCCCAGTCTTTGTGGGTTAACTGTACTTTGATCCCTTAAGGACCAAACTTCTGGAATAAAAGGGAATCATGACATGTCACACGTCATGTGTTCTTAAGTACAGTTAAGTACTATCCCAAACTCTATATTTTAACTGGAAAAGTTGGGGGGCGTCTTATACGCCAGAAAATATAGAAAATATGTGGGACTATGGATGTTCCCATAAACTAAGTCCCTATCAACTTGTGCCTTCGAGGGTACCCCTTAAATAAAGCCTCAAACAACTCCACTTGCTACAGGAAATAAATGACCACCCTCCCGGTTGGCTGGATAAATGATAATAGCCATTTTTAGTAAAGAGTGATTTTTATTGTATCACTGTTATATTTATGTATACAGGTTACACTATGGTTCCTCTGTTTTGTATTTATATGATTTAGCGTTCTAGCAAGAAAAAGACCCATCACATTTAAAGGTAAAGAGTTTTTACAGCATGCACTTTGACACTTTTTTTTCTGTGGTATTTCTGGTTTTATATTAGTGCACTTGGTGACAGTACACTTGGAGTGTTTTTAGGCTGCTCTTTTATTATTTGGTTGGAGCGCCCGATATCCCTTATATTTAACTTTTTTCACATAGTGGAAAACCGACACAAACCGCAAGCCTCTCAGATTGGCAGCAGGGACTATTCTGGGGACTTGCCTTATTTAAAAGAGCAATTCTGCAGTTTGTTGTATTTTAATTTGATGTCATATATATGTCAATACTGTATTATCTTTTGCTTCATATTCCTATGTGCCAACACTAGGCCTCTACTTGCCATGGGTTGAGCAAGCCTCTGTACCTGACCTTTATTTTAGGGACTGTGGATCTACACTAGTTTCAGCGTTTCTTATGACGTTTTCTACTACTTCTGTCTCATTTATTAACAAGCCTATGCTTGTAAAACTGTCATTGTAATCTTGTTTGACTACGCATTTTAAAAACAAAAATGTAAAAAAAAAAAAATTTACTTTTTAAAATCAGTATGTAACTATAACATTTTACAACTTCAGATCATCAGAAAATTCCTATTTTGTGTGAGTTCTCTGATGTCTAACAAGCCTTGATTTAACGGCAAAACATTTCCCACATTCAGAACAGGAGAGCGGCTTCTCTCCTGTGTGAGTTCTATGATGTACAACAAGCTTTGATTTAACGGCAAAACATTTCCCACATTCAGAACAGAATAACGGCTTCTCTCCCGTGTGAGTTTTCAGATGTGAACACAGGTTTGATTTAGATCCAAAACATTTCCCACATTCAGAACAGCAAAACGGCTTCTCTCCTGTGTGAGTTCTCTGATGTGGTATAAGTTCTGCTTTCGTTCCAAAATATTTCCCACATTCAGAACATGAGAAAGGCTTCTCTCCTGTGTGGGTTCTCTGATGTCCAACAAGGTGTGAATGCTGGCTAAACCATTTCCCACATTCAGAACATGAGAATGGCTTCTCTCCTGTGTGAGTTCTCTGATGTAGCATAAGTTCTGCTTTCGTTCCAAAATATTTCCCACATTCAGAACACGAGAAAGGCTTCTCTCCTATGTGAGTTCTCTGATGTCTAACAAGGTGTGAATGCTGGCTAAACCATTTCCCACATTCAGAACATGAGAATGGCTTCTCTCCTGTGTGAGTTTTCAAATGTGAATTAAGGCTTGATTTATCTCTAAAACATTTCCAACATTCAGAACAGGAGAACGGCTTCTCTCCAGTGTGAGTTCTCTGATGTGCCACAAGTTCTGATTCAGTTACAAAACATTTCCCACATTCAGAACAGGAGAACCGCTTCTCTCCTGTGTGAGTTCTCTTATGTCTAGCAAGGTTTGATTTAAAGGCAAAACGTTTCCCACATTCAGAACATGAGAACGGCTTCTCTCCTGTGTGAGTTCTCAAATGTCGAATAAGGTCTGATTTAGTTCCAAAACATTTCCCACATTCAGAACAGGAGAACGGCTTCTCTCCTGTGTGAGTTCTATGATGTACAACAAGGTGTGAATGCTGGCTAAACCATTTCCCACATTCAGAACATGAGAATGGCTTCTCTCCTGTGTGAGTTCTCTGATGTAGCATAAGTTCTGCTTTCGTTCGAAAATATTTCCCACATTCAGAACATGAGAAAGGCTTCTCTCCTGTGTGAGTTGTCTGATGTCTAATAAGGTGTGAATGCTGGCTAAACCATTTCCCACATTCAGAACATGAGAATGGCTTCTCTCCTGTGTGAGTTTTCAAATGTGAAAACAGGTTTGATTTAGATCCAAAACATTTCCCACATTCAGAACAGCAGAACGGCTTCTCTCCTGTGTGAGTTCTCAAATGTGCAATAAGGTCTGATTTAGTTCCAAAACATTTCCCACATTCAGAACATGAGAACGGCTTCTCTCCTGTGTGGGTTTTCAAATGTGAAATAAGGTTTGATTTAGCTCCAAAACATTTCCCACATTTAGAACAGGAGAACGGCTTCTCTCTTGTGTGAGTTCTCTGATGTGCCATAAGTTCTGATTTAGTTCCAAAACATTTCCCACATTCAGAACATGAGAACGGCTTCTCTCCTGTATGAGTTTTCAAATGTGGAATAAGGTTTGATTTAGTTCCAAAACATTTCCCACATTAAGAACAGGAGAACGGCTTCTCTCGTGTGAGTTTTGTGATGTATAAGATCTGACTTAGTTAAAAACCCTTTCCCCATTTACAAAACATGAGAAAGGCATCTCCGCTGTGTGAAGCCTAAAGAGTAATGGGTAAAACATTTCTCACAGTTAGAACATGTGATTTTTTTTGTTTACTAGCTAATTTGTAGACATATAGGATTCAGAGAGTTTGAATACTTGATCCTTGGAAGATTTCTTCATAATCTTGCTTTGTACATTTCTGTTTTTGTCATTTTCTTAGGGATAAATTCTGCAGGCGGAAACACCTGAAAGAAATGTACTGAGAGTTAAAGAAAATGTGTTACTTTCAGGAAATACTAAAGTCACCAAAACAACTTGAATACGTTTTTGTATATAGATCATGCTTCTGAAGCCTCAATGCTCAATTCTCTGCCGTTTAGTAATGAAATCATTTGTGTTTCTGTCCATCCAGCCCTAGACACACTCACCCTCGCTCTGACTGGCACAGCCTGCATGAAATAAATGGTTTCATTTTCAATCAGACGGTAACTTACTTTAAAAGTCATGAACAGAGCAGGAGAAAAGCAATTTGAAATAAAACAGAATTTGCAATAAAGGAAGTGTAAATATTTGATGACTCTTTACAGGAAGTGTTTAGGAAGGCTGTGCAAGTCACACACAGGAAGGTGTGACTAGTGCTGCTTCTAACCTTTCTGGCTAGGAATAGATGTTAAATAGAAACTTCCAATTCGTAACCATATAGGTAAATTTGATATGGAGAAGATCCACACCCCTTGTAAATTAATGTATCATTATGCATCTGTAGAATTTCTTTCAAACTCTCTTATATTGCTACATGTTCAATGTATCTACCTATTCATAAAAAGCACTCAGTCCAAGCTTGACAACGGCACACTTTCACTTTCATTTGTTTTGCTTAAGTCTATAAAGCCTCTCTTAACTACATTATACTTCCGTAATGATTACCATCTTGTAGATGAGGATAAATCAATAGTTTCTCTCATATGCCTCTCAGCATTACATTAGCATTGTCGAGATTGTTATAAAAAAAAAAAATAATATTTAAAATACCTTAATTTTTTAAATGTGATTTATCTGTATGTGGGCATAAATGCAGGCATTTTTTTACATTCTGTTATTTTTAATCTGAACTGCCAGAAATGCCACGGGGTCCTTGCAATTACTTGCAAACAGCAGATGTGACAAAACCGGATAACAATGGTCAAATGTCCTGATTGTAAGGACACTTCTTGAGTCAGCAAATATATCCTGCTACAGTGTTCCTAGCTAAAGCCATTTCTGATCAGTTTGACCCTCGTTATGATGTAGAAAATGTAACCCCCCTCATTATGATAATAAATCTTGTTCTGCAATATGATTACACAAAATGAAAGTCTAGAAACTTCTCTTTCCAAGCATTTATTGACCATTGGTTTGTTCTAATAATTTGGTATGCATTAAACTTCCATCTGGTTTAGTGTAACATAAAAGTGTGGTTCCCTCCAGGTATAGTGAACACAGGAAATATCCCAACACCATGTTACTGTAATTATCTGATTAGTGCTAGCATTGCATTAATGATCCAATATCGTCCATGCTGCACAATCTCCTTCCCCACACCCATGCTGTCCCCCCTCTCCTCCTCTCTCCATATGTAATAGACTGATGAGTGCTTGCCTTGCATTAATGATCCAGTATCCTCCATGCTGTTCCCCCTCTCCTTCTCTCTCTCCCTCCATGCTGCCCCCTCTCCTTCTCTCTCCATATGTAATAGACTGATGAGTGCTTGCCTTGCATTAATGATCCAGTAACCTCCATGCTGTTCCCCCTCTCCTTCTCTCTTCCTCCATGCTGTCGCTGTCCCCCTGTCCTTCTCTTTCTCCATGTTGTCCCCCTGTCCTTCTCTCTCTCCATGCTGCCCCTCTCCTCCTCTCTCCCTCTCCATGCTGCCACCTCTCCTTCTCTCTCCCTCTACATGCCGCCCTCTCTCCTCCTCTCTCCCTCTCCATGCTGCCCCCTCTCCTCCTCTCTCCCTCTCCATGCTGCCCCCTCTCCTTCTCTCTCCCTCTCCATGCTGCCCCCTCTCCTTTTCTCTCCCTCACCATGCTGCCCCCTCTCTTTCTCTCTCCGTCTCCATGCTG
>OW240915.1:298641937-298657328 GCA_933207985.1 Pelobates cultripes | reverse complement strand
TGTGTGTGTGTGTCGCTCTCTCTCCCAGCCACGCACAGCCTGTGTGTGTGTGTCGCTCTCTCTCCCAGCCACGCACAGCCTGTGTGTGTGTGTGTTGCTCTTTCTCCCAGCAACGCACAGCCTGTGTGTGTGTGTGTCGCTCTCTCTCCCAGCCACGCACAGCCTGTGTGTGTGTGTGTGTCGCTCTCTCTCCCAGCCACGCACAGCCTGTGTGTGTGTGTGTGTCGCTCTCTCTCCCAGCCACGCACAGCCTGTGTGTGTGTGTGTGTCGCTCTCTCTCCCAGCCACGCACAGCCTGTGTGTGTGTGTGTCGCTCTCTCTCCCAGCCACGCACAGCCTGTGTGTGTGTGTGTCGCTCTCTCTCCCAGCCACGCACAGCCTGTGTGTGTGTGTGTGTCGCTCTCTCTTCCAGCCACGCACAGCCTGTGTGTGTGTCGCTCTCTCTCCCAGCCACGCACAGCCTGTGTGTGTGTGTCGCTCTCTCTCCCAGCCACGCACAGCCTGTGTGTGTGTGTGTCGCTCTCTCTCCCAGCCACGCACAGCCAGCGTGTCTATGTCCCACGCATTCCCCTCCTGCCAATCATTTCATGTAGTATGGCCAAGGCACCGCAGTAGAGAATCTTCTGTATCCTCTACCCAGTCTAACAGGAAGTGCTCCCAGACAGAATAGTTCACTCGACCACGCTACAAGTAGGTAAGATGGCACTGCAGAAGGAGGAAGACAGCAAAAAGAGGGGACGGACAAAGAGACACACAGGGGACTGAGGGTGGACAAAAAGACACAGAGTGGGGCGGGGTGGCAAAGAGATACACAGGGGGCAAAGTGACACACAAAGAGGTTTTGGGGGCAAAGACACAAACAGAGGGTTTGGCGGGGAAAAAGAGACAAGGAGGAGCACACTTAGAGGGGCTTAGCTAAACAAAGAGGCACACAAAAGAGTTGGGGGGGATATAAAGACACACAGGGCTGGAGGAACAAACAGATACACGGAGGGGCAAAGAGACACATGGAAGGACAAAGACATACAAAGGGGGCTGCGGGGGGGGCAAAGAGACAGTGGGGCTTTGGGGGGACAAAGACCCGCAGGGGCAAAGAGACAAACTTGGGGGAACAGACACACAGAGGGGCTAAGGGGGGCAAAGAGGCACACAGAGGGGCTGGGGTGTCAGACACAGAAGGGTTTAGAGAGAAAAAGACACACATAAAGGAGCTTAGAGGATAAAAAGAAACACAGAGAGGCAAAAAGACACAGGGCTGAGAGGGACAGAGAGACACACAAAGCTGGCGATTTTAGTTTTTTGGGGGTGATGCAAGTATCTGGTCTTGTCTAGGGTGCAAAAGACCACATCACTGTTTTATTCAGGGGCACTTATGCCCCGAGTAAGGGACCTAGCAACTTGGTCTAAGCTTGCTCTCAAACTCTGTTAACAAATAAATTGTATAATTTTAACTCTATATTTATGAAAAATGTCCCTTATTAAAAAAATAAATGTTTACTAATCTAATGTCCACTCATCATTGAGTGTTGTATTTCATGTATTTGTGTATATGTCTTTACCACTCACCTTTCGTATGTGTGAGCGCCCATTCCTTGTGGACTGCCTGGGAGTGTGCGTTGCTAATCCCATCTGCAGGTCAGTCCACTTTGTGCAAAGTGCATGTGCTCAATGTATCACCAAAACTGTCCAAAAATTTTTCAAGTAAGTATTTTAAAAATGAAATCAATGTTTTTTACTACTGCATGTTGGAACTTGATGAATTTTTTTTTTTTAACATAATTAGTTAGATTTTCTGTAATATAAATATATATTTTTAATTTAACTTTTATTATTTATATCAGTGTTCATTCATTCTGGAGTTATCCTTTTTAATATGTTTTATGGGAATAGAATAGAATAAAGCAACAACTGTACATGTTTCACAATGTTAACCTTTATTCCTGTTTACTTTTAATAAAAAAGAAATTTAAATTAAAATCTGTTTGTTTTCTTTTAACTATATGCCTATACTGTTTTTCTTCTCATGTGGGAAACCATCTTGGTTTCTATAGCGGGCCGAGGGTAACCCAACTGGTTACATCAGCTAATGCAGAATGAAGAGACCCATTTCCCCCCAGTAACTGGACGACACACTGTTCCAGGGGTACAACAACCACTTTATTTGGCCACACAAATGCTCCCCTGGATACTGTTCGTCTATACGAATGGCGGCCACCCAGGGAAGCACTCATTAATTACTTCCTTTTGCCAACTTTCTAATTGATTGGTGTGAGCACGCCAGGGAGCATTGGAATCCGCAAATGCTCCCCATGGATGGTGTTCGTCTAATGAACGGGCTGCCACCCAGGGTCGGCACGCGCCAAGGCTTCCTTTGCGGTCTGTGGTTTTGACACCTCATGACGCGGTTTGAACGTTCTACGACAACATTCTAAATGGGGTTTCGTGGTGGTCCCTGTTAAGGAGGTGAACGGAACCCATTCGGATGGCGCTCCCGAAAGGGGAGCAGGCAAAGCATATGAATACAGGGCAAAACATGGGGAATAGCAATTCACGGACAGGAACAGTCTCCCACAACCAAACAATAACTTTTTAGTCACATAGGTATATTAATCTAATAGATTAAATCAAGACTCAACAAATCCCAGGTGCCAGATCGCCATGGCGACTAGGAATTTTCTCTTGGCGCTTGGGTATTTGTCAGTGCGTTCCTGGGGGCGGGGGGATAATGGAGGCGGCGGCGAAGGAGCTGTGATCTTGTTTCTCTGCTGTGATGCCGGAAGCCGGCCCGCGAGGAGGCAGAGCAACCCCACACTGGACCCGAGGGAAAGGAACGTAGGGTGGCTGGGTGCCATTAAATTAAAAAACTAATAATTAGTGAGTGTGTGTCTGTCAGTCACTGAGTGTGTGTGTCTGTCAGTGAATATGTCTGAGTGTGACTGGCGCCTTCACCTTTTTTCCCACGCTGTGTTGGCTCGCAGTGGCTGGCCCTGCCTCAATGGCTAATAATCATTCTTGATGATCTCAACCAGTCCATTGCTTCCCATAGGATAGCATTAGGAGACTACTGCGCATGCTTGGCAAAAATGCCTCACTGCGCCAATCAGCATCTACTCATAGAGATGCATTTTTTCTCAAAAGGCACTGTTTACATTGAAAACCCTGCAGGGACAAGCTATAGACACCAGAATAACGATATTAAGTGTTGGAACATGTCCTGTCCTTGACGATCAGCAGAATTACCTGCCATGGTATTATAGTTCAAACCAAACTGTACCACGACCTCAAGTATTTGGTGACACTCTTGAGAGACCATACATAGGGGTGTCTGATTCAGAAAATGTCCAAAACGTATTAAACAGAACACCGCTTATAAATCTTATGCAATAAGTGGGGGGTCTAGTGGGAGTATCATTAATTACCAATCAAATATTGACAACTATTAACTAACAGCTTGTAAAGGTTGTGCAGACAGCATAAAATGTGCAACAAATTGATTTTAAGTTTATCTAGGGGGCATTACTAGGCAGGGCGTTCTTAGAATAGGAGGGTGTAGCGATATGTTCTTACTAGAAGAGGGGGAACAAAGATGGTCATGTGCCATACTACGTATGTGACGTCCTTTCAATGTACAAGGTTGTTACTCTTATGATTCAGCTGAACAGAAATTAACCACTTCATTAAGCTGTAGTGGTTCTGGGGCCTATAGTGTCCCTTTAAGAATTATATTTTTTTGTTGTTGAAAATATAGCTTTGTTAATTTTAGAAAAAACAACAACCTGACTCCTAACTAACCGCGGATTAAGTCCACATAGTAGCAGGTGTGGTTTGTGAAATAGGAGCCCGGGCATAAGATGCTGCCTTCAAAGTATTGTGTAGTGGACATGTCCAAAGGTGATGTGAACTAGCACAGCTGTGTATTGTCCTAAAAGCAAGGTAGAATATCCAAAAAATGGTCAATAACTGCATTTTTCTCCTGCTAGATGTTTAACTCCTTAAGGACCAAACTTCTGGAATAAAAGGGAATCATGACATGTCACACATGTCATGTGTCCTTAAGGGGTTAAAGACCACACAGTTTAAGGTGGAAGGGCACAGTGAGTCTGGGGTAGATGGAAGAATATTGAATAAATAAAATGAAAAGAAATAATTTACAATTTTTCTATAATATTTCTATATTTTCAAAGCATGGCAAGCAGATGTGAGTAGTAAACACAGTACCATATACCCATTCCACTTTACAAAGTGTCAGATAAAATAAACCAGTTTTCTTTATTTTTCACAATCTTCGGTTAACGTGTCCTTATCAAAGTGTATAAAAATACCCATAAAAAAAAAAAAAGTCACTACAGCCAAGTGACAACAAGCTACCACAGCCCTTGCAAAGCATAAGCAACAAAATGGCCTACACCAGCCTATAAATGGCAACGCATTGCAAAAGAAGATTGTGTTTTTTTTTAAATATGTAAAAACTTATTTAATCTGTAAAACAAATATATGAGAAAATTGACTCTTAAAACATTATTTTTGAATAATACGGTTCCTATGGCACCTAAACCGGAACACAACATCTTCCACCACACAACCCTTAAAAACAACTCTACATTCTGCCCAATGAATCAAACAAGTGGTCCCATGTCGGCTTTCAGTCTGGCATTAACTGCAGACATAGAAAAGTTACCAAAAAGAATAGTGAAACACAAACAGAATTTAAGTGTAGGGGAACGTGCAGCACTTAAAGAACTTAGTGATAATAATGAAATCACAATAAAACCGGCAGATAAGGCAGGAGGAATTGTGGTCCTAAATACTAAAGACTACAATGCAGAATGTAGGAGAATTCTGAACGATCCCCTTACATACAAACAAATAAAGGGGGACCCCACACTAGATACGAAACAACGTCTGTTTAGCATATTGGAGAGGGGAAAGTTTTTAAACATCTTGAATAAAAAAGAATTGGAGTTTGTGATGGTTGTATATCCTAAAAAGATAAGGCTCCAACACTACCCATATGCAGAGGACCATCTGAACTTTTAATAGGAGCTGAAGTGATCGTGAGCGTTTCCCCATTGATACCAATGCGATCAGCGTGCCTGTGTGCACCAGGCAGCTGTTACATTTTTGGAGGAACCAGACCATCAGCTTTGATTTCACATCACGAGCAGATCTGATAGAAGCTCCTTTCCCTGCACGATCTATCATGATGAGTACCATATTTTACATAGTGTAAGAGTTTTTGTTTTGGGGGGAAGTTACTGTCTTGGGAAATAAATTTTGATACAGAGTTACACTATGTATCTTTCTATGTTTCTTTTTCTCTAAGGTATCTTCATATATCTCTGAACTTCTACATATTGCAACAATATCTGGACTTTGTTTTTGTGCAAGACTATACAACTGCTTTATATATTGTGGACATCTTTTTAACATTTTGTATAGTATCATATATACTATTTACATATAGATGCACCCTTGTTATTTGTAAGGGGATTATTAACTAAGCGCTGAAACTTATATTAGTATTCACATATTGGAATTGGGAAATTTCTTATTGTTTTAGCTGCTAAAACTATTACAGTATATTGAGTATATTTACTTTGGTTTATTAGAACATATATCGACTATTATTTAGGTTGTTTATCCTATTTATATATGCGCTCTCTTTTTTTAAATTTTTTACATAATCTGTAAAACATACTGTTGCCTAGGAAAAAAGTTAATACTTGAGTAGGAGATATTGCCATTTTCTGCAACAACTGGGGTACACCAAGTTTTACAAATGTTCTACTACATTTTTAAAGACAGCCGGGAGTTTCTGCAGCTTCAGATGAAGATTGATTGTGAGTAAATAGTTAAAAAGACCACACAGGTGTAAAGTTAAAGGGCAATGTGTCAGGATTTTTATAGGTGGTGCTGAACGAAATGGTGCCCAATAGTGGCACAATCTTAGTGTGCTCTAATTTCCAACATGAAGTCATGACAAAGGTAGGGAGTTTACGCTACTTGTGCTGTTTCTGAACTTCCACGTTGCTCTGGTGCTATTTGCTGAAAATTCCTTTAATAATCTCTACCAAACTGTGCGTGGCAGAGTCTCAATTTCAGAAGCCAAATGTGCTGTGTGAAGTATAAAACCAGTGCAAAGGATTTTATAAATATAACAGCCAATGCACCTCTTCTCACTTTCCTGACACTTGCGGCTGCCGCTCCCTGGACAATATCACCCTCTGTGAGTCCACGACAAATGAAAAAATGTTGGAGTCAGAAACGAACCAGACCAGTACCCATAAACTAAACATTAAATATAGGTATATAATGACACTGCGGAAGTCAAAAGAAGAAAAGAAAATCTCAGCATTAACAGTACAGTGTGTTTATGTGAATTTTATTTCAAAGCAATGACATGAATATATGTGTTGTATATAATCACAGTGCCATATATCCTCCCTCACCTTACATGGGTCTATATACTGCCCACTCCAATTTCTCCATTGCCAGCAATTGCATCCCTTTACTTTCAAATTGACCTGCACCCACATACGCACTGTCCCCCACTTTCCACACTGCTACAGCTTTACGAAGTTGGGACCAACTCAGTCTCCCTACCGGCCCGCAGCATCCAGTCATCATGAGCCGCAAGGGTTGTAGCAGGTCTTTTCGTGTAACAAACTCAGATCTCAGTACGTGCTGTCTTGTGCTCCACATAAGTTAAAATCATTCCCTCTAGCTGAGAAATTTGCAATCAGTAAATGTTCATTAGCAGTATAAAAACTAGGAATTCTTATCCTTGTAAAGGATCACTATTAGCTTAAGGTTTACAGTCTCTTAGCAGTATAAAAACTATGTAAAGGATCTTTGTGAGCTGGAGCTATAAAGGTCCTTTTGCTGGATAGGAACTAGATTTCTCACTGTGAACCGTCTAGTTCCTATCCTTTAAGAGGACCCGAACACTATGAAGCAATAGGTGCTTTAGCAGGATAGGAACTAGCTTACTCACACTAAGCTGTCTAGTTCCTATCCCTATATAGGACCTGACCACTAGGGGCAAAAAGGTCCTTTAGAAGGATAGGAACTAGTTTACTCACACTGAGCTGTCTAGTTCCTATCCCTGTAAGGGACCATTGTTAGCTGAAGGTATAGAGGTCCCTTAGCAGCATAGGAACTAGGTATTACTATCCCAGTAAGGGACATGTGTGAGTTGGAGCTATAAAGGTCCTTTTGCTGGATAGGAACTAGATTTCTCACTGTGAACCGTCTAGTTCCTATCCTTTAAGAGGACCCGAACACTATGAAGCAATAGGTCCTTTAGCAGGATAGGAACTAGCTCTCTCAGTGTGAGCTGTCTAGTTCCTATCCCTATACAGGACCTGACCACTAGGGGCAAATAGGTCCTTTAGCAGGATAGGAACTAGCTCTCGCAGTCTGAGCTGTCTAGTTCCTATCCCTGTAAGGGACCTGTGTGAGCTGGAGCTATAAAGGTCCTTTTTCTGGATAGGAACTAGATTTCTCACAGTGAACCGTCTAGTTCCTATCCCTGTAAGGGACCATTGTTAGCCGAAGGTATAGAGGTCCCTTAGCAGTATAGGAACTAGGTATTACTATCCATGTAAGGGACCTGTATGAGCTGGAGCTATAAAGGTCCTTTTGCTGGATAGGAACTAGATTTCTCACTATGAGCTGTCTAGTTCCTATCCCTGTAAGGGACCTGTATGAGCTGGAGCTATAAAGGTCCTTTTGCCGGATAGGGAATAGATTTCTCACTGTGAACCGTCTAGTTCCTATCCTTTAAGAGGACCCGAACACTATGGAGCAATAGGTGCTTTAGCAGGATAGGAACTAGCTCTCTCAGTGTGAGCTGTCTAGTTCCTATCCCTATACAGGACCTGACCAGTAGGGGGCGAAAAGGTCCTTTAGCAGGATAGGAACTAGCTTACTCACACTGAGCAAGCTATTTCCTATCCTCAGAAAGGACAGGGTCCTTCTACTGGATAGGAACTAGTCGCAACAGTCTCCCCTTTCTGCTGGGGGAGCAGGAGGGCGGTGCACAGTGAGCACAGCCTGCTTCCTGCTTCCTCCTCCCTCCAGTGTCTGTGCGAGTTTACAGACAGGGGGACTCCATCTGCTCAGGTGCTGGGCTCTCAGTAACATGGAGGGAGCCCAGCCAGCAGTAAGTACTGAATGGATCCTCCTCCACAGCCCTAGCACAGGGATGGCCCACATGGAGCCCAAGGGGGCTGATCATATTGTGTATGTTTGTGTGTGTATAAAGTGTGACTAAACTGGTGTGTGTGACATTGTGTGTGTATAGGTCAGTAATAGTGTGTGTTAGTGAGAGTGTGAGACATTGTGTGTATGTGTATACTAAATAGTGTGTGTTAGTGAGAGTATGTGTATACTAAATAGTGTGTGTTAGTGAGAGTATGTGTATACTAAATAGTGTGTGTTAGTGAGAGTGTGAGACATTGTGTGTATGTGTATACTAAATAGTGTGTGTTAGTGAGAGTATGTGTATACTGAATAGTGTGTGTTAGTGAGAGTATGTGTATACTGAATAGTGTGTGTTAGTGAGAGTATGTGTATACTGAATAGTGTGTGTTAGTGAGAGTGTAAGATATTGTGTGTATGTGTATACTAAATAGTGTGTGTTAGTGAGAGTGTGAGACATTGTGTGTGTGTGTATACTGAATAGTGAGTGTGAGACATTGTGTGTGTGTATACAGAATAGTGTGTGTTAGTGAGAGTGTGAGACATTGTGTGTGTGTATACTGAATAGTGTGTGTTAGTGAGAGTGTGAGACATTGTGTGTGTATACTGAATAGTGTGTGTTAGTGAGAGTGTAAGATATTGTGTGTATGTGTATACTGAATAGTGTGTGTTAGTGAGAGTGTAAGATATTGTGTGTATGTGTATACTGAATAGTGTGTGTTAGTGAGAGTGTGAGACATTGTCTGTGTGTGTATACTGAATAGTGTGTGTTAGTGAGAGCGTGAGACATTGTCTGTGTGTATACTGAATAGTGTGTGTTAGTGAGAGTGTGAGACATTGTGTGTGTGTGTGTATACTGAATAGTGTGTGTTAGTGAGAGTGTGAGACATTGATTGTGTGTGTGTATACTGATTAGTGTGTGTTAGGGAGAGTATGTGTATACTGAATAGTGTGTGTTAGTGAGAGCGTGAGACATTGTGTGTGTGTATACTGAATAGTGTGTGCTAGTGAGAGTGTAAGATATTGTGTGTATGTGTATACTAAATAGTGTGTGTTAGTGAGAGTGTGAGACATTGTGTGTGTGTGTGTGTATACTGAATAGTGTGTGTTAGTGAGAGTGTGAGATATTGTGTGTGTGTATACTGAATAGTGTGTGTTAGTGAGAGTGTGAGACATTGTGTGTGTGTGTGTGTGTGTGTGTGTGTATACTGAATCATGTGTGTTAGTGAGAGTGTGAGACATTGTGTGTGTATACTGAATAGTGTGTGTTAGTGAGAGTATGTGTATACTGAATAGTGTGTGTTAGTGAGAGTGTAAGATATTGTGTGTATGTGTATACTAAATAGTGTGTGTTAGTGAGAGTGTGAGACGTGTGTGTATACTGAACATTGTGTATTAGTGAGAGTGTAAGATATTGTGTGTATGTGTATACTGAATAGTGTGTGTTAGTGAGAGTGTGAGATATTGTGTGTGTGTATACTGAATAGTGTGTGTTAGTGAAAGTGTGAGACATTGTGTGTGTGTGTGTATACTGAATCATGTGTGTTAGTGAGAGTGTGAGACATTGTGTGTGTGTATACTGAATAGTGTGTGTTAGTGAGAGTATGTGTATACTGAATAGTGTGTGTTAGTGAGAGTGTGAGACATTGTGTGTGTGTATACTGAATAGTGTGTGTTAGTGAGAGTGTGAGACATTGTTTGTGTGTATACTGAATAGTGTGTGTTAGTGAGAGTGTAAGATATTGTGTGTATGTGTATACTGAATAGTATGTGTTAGTGAGAGTGTAAGATATTGTGTGTGTGTATACTAAATAGTGTGTGTTAGTGAGAGTGTGAGACATTGTGTGTGTATACTGAATAGTGTGTGTTAGTGAGAGTATGTGTATACTGAATAGTGAGTGTGAGACATTGTGTGTGTGTATACAGAATAGTGTGTGTTAGTGAGAGTGTGAGACATTGTGTGTGTGTATACTGAATAGTGTGTGTTAGTGAGAGTGTGAGACATTGTGTGTGTGTATACTGAATAGTGTGTGTTAGTGAGAGTGTAAGATATTGTGTGTATGTGTATACTGAATAGTGTGTGTTAGTGAGAGTGTAAGATATTGTGTGTATGTGTATACTAAATAGTGTGTGTTAGTGAGAGTGTAAGATATTGTGTGTATGTGTATACTAAATAGTGTGTTAGTGAGAGTGTAAGATATTGTGTGTATACTGAATAGTGTGTGTTAGTGAGAGTGTGAGACATTGTGTGTGTGTGTGTGTATACTGAATAGTGTGTGTTAGTGAGAGACATTGTGTGTGTGTGTGTGTATACTGAATAGTGTGTGTTAGTGAGAGTGTGAGACATTGTGTATACTTAATAGTCTCAGTGAAATTATGTGTATACTTAACAGTGTGTGTTAGTGAGATTGTGGCACATTGTGTGTATACTTAATAATAGTGAGTGTTAGTGGGAGTGTGTGACATTGTGTGTATACTTAATAGTGTGTGTCAGTGACGTGTGTATACGTAATAATAATGTGTTAGTGTGTGACATTGTGTGTATACTTAATAATAGTGTGTGTTAGTGAGTGTGTCAGTGACATTGTGTATATACTTAATACATGTGTTGGTGAGAGTGTGTGACGTGTGTATAGTTCAGTAAGTAGTGTATGTTAGAGTGTGTAAGTGACGTGTGCGAGTGACTATGCGACCAATTATATTCATAATACATTTGATAGATTATAATGAAAAAAATGTTTCTTACAGTGAACCTGTTATTAACGTAAACCCATTACTATAAATTAAATCCCACAATATTATAAATAAAATCCCACCAAATGAATGAAAATCTAGGGACAAATGACTTGGCTTGCAATGAGGTTTCAGAGGTTAAGGAAGTTTTTAGTGTTTTTGCCAATGATATACGGCAGGTTGCTTCCACACTGTCATTCTCTGAAGTTCTGCCTGTGCATAACACTCAGAACGACAGGCGGATGCGTATTAGGGACTTTAATTTGTGGCTTGGTGAATGGTGTCGGGAGCAAGGATTTGGCTTTATTTCTCGTGGTAGCTCTGTTTGGAATGGAGATAAGCTGTACAAAAAAGATGGTTTGCATCTTTCTCAAAAGGGAACAAATGTTCTCAGTGAGCAGTTCAGAGGTTTTGCTAGGATGTATTTAAACTAGGAGGGGGGGCAAAAGGGTGATAAAATATCAATCCAATTGTCCCCCAAAACAAGGACAGAAGGTGCCTGTAGCAAGTGTGTTAAAAAATGATAAGATTAGAGTCGTGTCTACAAATGCTCGCAGTTTAGGGAATAAGATCCATGAACTTGTGGCAATAATGGCAACTGATAGTGTAGATTTAGTCGCTGTTACTGAGACATGGTACAATGAGAAAAATGACTGGGACATAGCAATACCAGGGCACTCTTTATATAGGAAAGATAGGGAAGGCAAGAAAGGGGGAGGGGTGGCCTTGTATGTGAAGGATAGCATAAAATCTAGCCTAATAAAAGTTAGTGAGGCAAACATAGAGTCCGCTTGGGCTACGTTAGAATTTGGTAATCACACAGTAACTCGTGTAGGTGTGATTTATAGGCCCCCAGGACAAATTGAAGAGTTAGATAATCTACTAGTTGAGGAAATAGCTAAAATGACAATGAAGGGGGATGTTATCATCATGGGTGACTTTAATCTTCCTGATGTAAATTGGAAAACAAAAATAGCTACTTGTGCCAGGAGCACACATATTCTAAACTCCCTACTGGGATTGTCTCTAAAACAAGTTGTTGAGGAGCCAACTCGTAAAGAGGCCATACTAGATTTAGTGTTGACAAATGGAGATTTGGTATCAGATGTTACTGTAGGTGAAAGTTTAGGATCCAGTGATCATCAGTCAGTGTGGTTTAATATAAGAACAGTGACTGAGTCACACCACACAAAACAAAAGTTTTAGACTTTAGAAAAACAGACTTTTCTAAAATTAGAATATGGGTAGAGGAGTCATTATCAGACTGGAGCAATTTAAATGGAGTCCAAGAAAATGGGATTATTTAAAAGTTGCACTATTGAAGGCAACAGAAAATTGCATTAGGCTTGTCAGTAAAAGCAAAAAATTCAAGAAACCACTGTGGTACTCCGCAGATGTGGCCAAAATAGTTAAAAACAAAAAGTTAGCATTTAGGAATTATAAAAAAACCCAGAGTGAGGGAGACAAAATGATCTATAAGATTAGGCAGAAAGAGGCTAAGCAAGTTATAAGAGCTTCTAAATCACACACAGAAGAGAAAATAGCACAGTCAGTAAAAAAGGGGATAAAACATTTTTTAGATACATAAATGAGAAAAGAAAAGTAAAACAAGGATTAGTTAGATTAAAAACAAAAGAAGGAAGGTATGTAGAAGAGGATAAAGGTCAGGCTGACTGCCTCAATGAATATTTTGTTCTGTATTTACAGTAGAAAATGAAGGAAAGGGACCTCAGTTGAGAAAAAGGATAAATGAGTCATTTATTACACGTGAGTTTACAGAGGAAGAGGTTCTATTTCAACTGTCAAAAGTAAAGACAAATAAGTCAATGGGATCTGATGGAATACACCCAAAGCTATTAAAAGAGCTTAGTGGTGTACTAGCAAAACCATTAACAGATTTATTTAACCAATCATTGTTAACAGGAGTAGTCCCAGAAGATTGGAAGTTAGCGAATGTTGTGCCCATTTACAAGAAAGGTAATAGGGAGGAGTCGGCAACTATAGGCCAGTAAGCCTTACTTCAGTAGTGGGGAAAGTGATGGAAACCATGGTAAAGGATAGGATTGTTGAACATCTAAAAACACATGGATTTCAAGATCAGAGACAACATGGGTTTACTTCAGGGAGATCATGCCAAACTAATCTTATTGATTTTTGATTGGGTAACTAAAATTATAGATCAGGGTGGTGCTTACCTAGATTTCAGTAAGGCTTTTGACACTGTTGCACATAGAAGGCTTATCAATAAACTGCAATCTTTAAGTTTGGATTCAAATATTATTGAATGGGTAAGGCAGTGGCTGAGTAACAGGCAACAGAGGGTTGTAGTTAATGGAATATATTCGAAGCTTGGACTTGTCACCAGTGGGGTACCTCAGGGATCTGTACTTGACCCATTCTCTTTAATATTTTTATTAGTGATATTGCAGAAGGTCTTGATGGTAAGGTATGTCTTTTTGCTGATGATACTAAGATATGTAACAGGGTTGATGTTCCAGGAGGGATAAGCCAAATGACAAATGATTTAGGTAAACTAGAAAATGGTCAGAATTGTGGCAACTGACATTTAATGTGGATAAGTGCAAGATAATGCATCTTGGACGTAAAAACCCAAGGGCAGAGTACAGAATATTTGATAGAGTTCTAACCTCAACATATGAGGAAAGGGATTTAGGGGTGATTATTTCTGATGACTTAAAGGTAGGCAGACAATGTAATAGAGCAGCAGGAAATGCTAGCAGAATGCTTGGTTGTATAGGGAGAGGTATTAGCAGTAGAAAGAGGGAAGTGCTCATGCCATTGTACAGAACACTGGTGAGACCTCACTTGGAGTATTGTACACAGTACTGGAGACCGTATCTTCAGAAGGATATTGATACCTTAGAGAGGGTTCAGAGAAGGGCTACTAAACTGGTTCATGGATTGCGGGATAAAACTTACCAGGAAAGGTTAAAGGATCTTAACATGTATAGCTTGGAGGAAAGACGAGACAGGGGGGATATGATAGAAACATTTAAATATATAAAGGGAATCAACACAGTAAAGGAGGAGACTATATTTAAAAGAAGAAAAACTACCACAACAAGAGGACATAGTCTTAAATTAGAGGGACAAAGGTTTAAAAATAATATCAGGAAGTATTACTTTACTGAGAGGGTAGTGGATGCATGGAATAGCCTTTCAGCTGAAGTGGTAGAGGTTAACACAGTAAAGGAGTTTAAGCATGCGTGGGATAGGCATAAGGCTATCCTAACTATAAGATAAGACTAGGGACTAATGAAAGTATTTAGAAAATTGGGCAGACTAGATGGGCCGAATGGTTCTTATCTGCCGTCACATTCTATGTTTCTATGTAAAATATTATTATCACAGCTATAAATTATATATTTAATGTAAAATGTATCCCAACATGCAAAAATGCATTTCAGGGAGGTGGCTTCACAATTTACTACGCCACCCCCGTGCACATGTGCGGTCACTCCACCTCCCCCTGACATGCTTGCGCTCACTCCCCCCCCCTCCACCAACACACACAGACACACAGATATGCGTACTGGCACATACACACACTCTGGCACATACACACTGACACACAGATACACACATTGAAATGCACACTGGCACATACATTCAGATACACACACTGAAACACACACAGATACACACACATATTGACATGCACAGAAGTCATACTTTATAGATTTGATTGTGTGTGTGATTTCCAGGATATTATGTATGATCTGCGGGTGTCAGGGAACCGCATTCAACATGCGAGAGTCTCCCTGAACTACCGGGAGACATGGGATGTCTGGTATTTGGCAGTATGTGTGTATGGATGTATGTATTAGGCAATATATGTATTGTGCAATATATGTGTGCAGATGGATGTATTAGGCAGTGTGTGTGTATGGATGTAAGTATTCAGTGAGTATGTATTAGGCAGTGTGCTTTTATGGGTCTATGTATTAGGCAATATGTGTGTATAGATGTATGCATCAGGCAATATGTGTGTATAAATGGATGGATGGATGTATTAGGCAGTGTGTGTGTATATGTATCAGGCAATATGTGTGTATAAATGTATGGATGGATGTATTAGGCAGTGTGTGTGTATGGGTTTGTATGTATTAGGCAATATGTGAGCAAGAGCAGAGCAAACAGAGAGGAGCAGAACAAGCAGAGAAGAGGCAGCGCAGAGCAAGTAGAGAGGACAAGAGCAAAGAGGAGCAGAGCAAGTAGAGAGGAGCGGAGCAGAGTAAGTAGAGAAAAGCAGAGCAAGTCAAGAGTGGCGGAGCAGAGCAAGCAGAGAGGAGTAAAAGCAGACCATGCAAATAGAAGCACAGCATGTAGAGAGGAGGCAGAGCAGAGCAAGCAAAGAGGAGCAGAGCAAGCATAGAGGAGCAACAGCAAAGGAGGCAGAACAGATCAAGCAGAGAGGATCAGGTATTGTGGCCCA
>OW240915.1:298555573-298641837 GCA_933207985.1 Pelobates cultripes | reverse complement strand
GGACACCGTCTTAAAGGGGCAGTGTCCCCAACAAGTCTGGGGACACGGCCTTAAAGGGGCAGTGTCCCAATCTTCCTGATGTCCCAAAAAAGGTGTTTTAAGGGCCAGCACCAGTCACATAAAGAGTCCATAAGCCCCAATATGCCCACCGACAGTCTTAAAGGGCCATACACACCAAATAAAAGTGCATACATTTTTCACAATCTCCCAGGGGCCATAGTCATGCGGGAGGAGGCTGGCAAATAGGCTTCTCCACAACCCAGGGAAGCAGGGCAATTTGCCATTTAAAGGGCCGTTACAAATAGCAGTTTGTAACAAGGTGTCAATCCATATCTGCCAAGTGACCCGATGTAGGGGGACCAGTCCCTATTCTGCTCTGTGTCAGTGTGTACCAGGGAACCTTAGGACGGGTGTCAATCCATATCTGCCAAGTGACCCGATGTAGGGGGAACAGTCCCTATTCTGCTCTGTGTCCGTGTGCATCAGGGGCTCTGAGGACAGGTGTCAATCCATATGTCAAGGTGTCAATATGTCATGTCAGGTGTCAATCCATATTGATTGTGATTTAGGAATGTTAGGTGATTTCTGCCCTTTATGGATTAAAACCAGACTCTGTATCAACTGTGTAATTTTCCATGGGAGTTTTGCCATGGATCCCCCTCCGGCATGCCACAGTCAGGTGTTAGTCCCCTTGAAACAACTTTTCCATCCCTATTGTGGCCAGAAAGAGTCCCTGTGTGTTTTAAAATTCGCCTCCCCATTGAAGTCAATGGAGTTTCGGGCGGTTCGCCGGTTCGCGAACATTTGCGGAAGTTCGCGTTCGCCGTTCGCGAACCGAAAATTTCGGGTTCGCGACATCACTAGTCACAAACCCTTCTAATGCTAAACCATCATTTAACGTAAAGGACGTTACTGTAAACTTACGATCTGTAACTAGCAAGATTCGATTAAGTAAAGATACAATGTTTAAAATAACTTGCATTATTTGGCTATTTCCCTTGTTGCAAGATTAATCTGGATAATCAGCTGTTATGCTCTTATATTCGTGTCCAACAGATCTCATTTGTAGGTCACACCACAGTTGCAAATGACATTTTAGCAACCTTCTTTTTTTTTTTTTATATATTATTATTACGGACACATTTCTGATACAGGGAAACAAATGGCATGATTGTTATAGTAATTATAATGTTTCTGTTCATAATATGTAGAGTGTAAGGAAAACAACATGTCTCTAAATAGGACTGTTGCAGTGTAAGCATGCAGAAGCCAAACACAGAAATATTGGACACAGGTCTTCAGGAAGTAACAGGCCTTTATTCACATTACCGATCGGGTCTCAGATGAACTCCTGTTCCAAAAGATCTGAGAGACCAACACATAGTGTACATTCCTTATATAGCACTATAACTCCTCCCATTAATAGCTACACCCACATATACCTTTAACCAATCAATGAGCAGAATATAGACTTGTACATCTAGTCAAACCACATGGCTCATCCAAGACAAAGGAAATAAGTGCAATTTCAGTTCCTGCATTCCTGCACATGCTCAGTACACTGATGACAGTATCCTAGCTACATGTATCTAACCAACTGACACAACATACACATATGCCACATGGAGAATTTGGCCTACTAAATTTTGACCATGCTGGAATCCCATCACATTCCCCCCTTTGATGCCTCTGATATAACATTATTCCAGATGCATCACCAATCACAGTTTTACCTACATCTCTCAAGTAGCCATTGAACCAGAGTAGACCTTGTAAGCATCTTAAAAACTCCTTCAACATTCTTCATCCTGAATATATTCTCTTCGGGCTAGGGGATCATATCTTCCAGACAGCCATTACATGAGCCGCTGTCTTTCTCTCTATAGTACTCTCTATAATACTACGTAGGGACCTTACCACTAGTGGAATTAGACAGGGCAGGAGGAGGCACAAAAAAATATAATAAATTCTACTCCTCCTACTAATGTCTTAATTCCTCCAAGCTGCTCATACCAACTTCCAAACCAACTACTTAGGTTATACCCATTCCAGACCTGAGTAGGTACATGCTCAAATTTAACCATGTGGCTTGTAAGTTCAGCCACTGCCTGCCCTTCATCATCTATGTGCAGACAACAGTTACTTAGATTAAACTTTCCGCATACACCTCCTTCTACTGCTAGTAAGTAATCAAGGGCTAGCCTATTCTGGTATATGGCTGATCACATCTTGGTATTTTGCTTAGCTAGAAGATTAAGCACTTGAGCTGTCTCATTAGTAATAATCTCAACTACCGCCTGTAGTCTAATAATGCGGTTGAGCATATATAATCGGAGTTCTATATCCATAAGTGCCATCTTCTGCCCAAGTAGCAGGTCCATAATAATTAATAATACGTTGAGGGGGCCACTCATTATCTTCCCAGCTACCTATATTCAAGGATGCTCTCTCCCTTTTATGATTTACATCGTAAACCTTAACTCCCAAGGTCTCTCCTGTTTCGATTGGCAACAAGAAGAAGGATGGCTTTGGCATACCTAATACACATGCCCCTTCCCAATCTTGTGGTAACTCCGAATAAGTTTTCTTACCACAAATCCAGTATAAATTTGCTGGGGCTTTCCAACTAGATGTAGCCGATAAGTCAAACCATACCTCCCTTAAATGAGTGTAATTGGCAAACGGATTAGTAGGTTCCGAGACATTTGAAGCTGACCACCAAGTAGTATTTTTAGTATTAACATTATAGGCTTTTTGTCCCAAGCAAGTTAGCTCACCTACAGACGTGTTATACATTGTCCCTTTCCTGGCTATACAAACATGACCTATAATGGAGGTTTTCAACCACCATTCCAATTTACTTCTAGTACTTACTTGATGATCAAACTGGAAAGGTATCTGTTGTTCATATGTCTCAGAGCCAGGGTACCATATTTCCTTTGCCTCCCATGGCCACTGGTCTCCCATATTAGTACCTCCACACACATAGCAATTAGTTACATTAAGACTACCTGCAATACCCTCAGCCAAATCAATAAATAGGTTGTTAACATTATGGGGAATTTTATCCTCAATACTCATCTCCTCATAGAAGGAATGAGAAACCTGATGAGTTTGAGTTGCCACTGTCTCAGTTTCAAGACCTACATATATTATTGTTCCTGAATCTACTCCTGTGCCATATATTTGGAACCCAAACAGACCTCCAAACCTGTCAATAAAGTACTGCAGATTGGAAATGGTCATGTGAACGGGGTTACACACATAGTTTTACAGTATGGTGTGGTAGGCAACCTTTGGATAATCATATCTTGATCCACTGTTTTTCCCAGGTTGCCCAACCTACACATGACAAATAGGGGCAGAAGTTAGTCTCTATTTGGGCAATCAGGATCAGTAGATCTTTTACTGGGACATAAGTATTTATCATTAAACCCATAAGTTCGTTCCCATTTAAGATTACCACATACATTCCAAAGTCTTCCACTACCCGAAATCGCCTTACATGCATCAAATAGTAGAATACCCGTGGAATGTATGGTGCTTATCACAGTCCTATTTATTAATGTCCCCTGGGAGTTACTATTCCGAATTACCAACCAAATTGTACGGGGTTGGAAATGGGGATCAAAACATTTAGACTCTCCTGATATTGGCTTGCACACACTATAATCAATATCCAAATATCTACATTTAGATACAGATCCTTTACATTCATACTGTGAGTGCCAGATGAGAGTTTGGGATATTTGGTTACCTGTTTTAGTAGTCTTAATGCAACTATCGCAATTCGGTATGTCTGTACTCCTACCTTCCTGAAAAATCATAAAAATACTAAGACACAATAAAACACATTATTCCTGAAATCCTCATTTTTCTTCGACCGTGCGATGGCCTCTCAGCTTCCCGATTGTGAGGGCTGCAAGGATGTTGTTCTTCTGATCCTCACTTTCCTTCACAGAGATCCCTTCAAGATACTCTGGCTATGACACGTAGGCAGGTGGTCAGGCTTTATTATGGCCGTCAAAACACCTACTTGATGATCTTTGTAGACTTTTAACTAGAATGTCTCGATATCCCCTCGTCACTCCGACTGAGTTGCACGCTTCAACCGGGTCCTGCAAGGATTCTCAGGATCTGGAGTAGCTTGCCAAGAGTCTGCCGCTGGTTTAACCTTAGAATGATGAATCCAAGGAGTCACTTCTACCACCTTTACAGCTATTGGGGTAGATAAAAGAACAACATACAAAGGCTAACAGAATACACCCCGAGCTTTAACTCAATATGTATTGGTGGGATATTACGAGCAAGTCCTGGAGGATTATTTTCTTCCCATACTCCTGGAATGTCAAGTAAGGATTCATCACTCTTAGGGTTAACACTTGTCACTATGGAATAGAAGCGTCATTCTTCTTCCCTTGGCACCGATATCACCATTATGCCTGGTAATCCCTTAAACTTCAGAGATGTTAATCCATTAGGTAAAAGGTTATCTGAGCTTAAAGCTTCGATAATAGATCTCGTCCTAAAAGTTGAATCGGACACTCTGGCATATATAGGAACTAATGCTTCACCACATGGCCTCCCAGAATACAAGTGCGACTCTTAAGAACCGGTCTAGCTGCACTTCTCCCAGTAGCTCCTATCACAGTTATAGTCTTCCCCGAAGGCGGAGCCACCATCTTAGTCACCACAGAATGTTCAGCACCTGTGTCGATCATGAAAGAACTTCTCTTTCCCCCTATTGCTACATCGACCATAGGCTCCGCTCGACCAAGTGGGATGGAGCCCGGTCGGTATCAATAGTCTTCCATGATAGTGTCAGCCAGACCCACAAAATCTCTATCCTCTCTTTCTCTAGGTCTCTGCGTGGGTGGATAGTATCTGTCTCCTTGAACACTTCCTCTACTATTCCCATCATTCCCTCTAAAACTTCCTCTTACTCTATAACTACCACTATAACCTCCTCGTACCCTTCTCTCTCCTTGTCTATCACCTTCATACTGCTCTCTCTGTGGACACTCACTCTTCCAATGTCCCTCCTTTCTACAATACGCACATTAATTCCTACTTAAAGTCCCTTGCTCAGCCTATTCTCGTCTCCTCTATTCACTTCCCTGTCTTTCTACACTTAAGATAGCTACCGCTAGCATATCTGCCTTTTTCCTCATTTTACGTTCTTCCTCCATCTCCCTATTCATATATACTGTATTTGCAATCTCCATTAGCTGTATTATGGACATCCCTACAAATCCCTCTAATTTCTGTAATTTCCTTTTAATATCACCTTGGGCCTGGCTGACAAATGCTGAGTCTATCATTCGGAAGTTTTCAGGGGCTTTAGGATTGAAAGGAGTGTACAATCTATTTGACTCAAGCAGTATCTAATATGGGACTTCGACAAGGCTGCTCAATAATAGGTTCCAGTCTAGGAGTAGTAAGATAGGTGTAAGGGGGTGAGCTAATTTTATTAGTCGGTATTTGGTGGATGAAAAAACGTTTTTGTTTAAAGTGTTAAACCAAAAACCTACCAGTAGGTGTCACCAGAGGGTAATTGTATCAAAATAATCTTTATGGGTCTAATAAGAAAACTCAACTTTTAATATATTTATACATAAAATAAAACCTTATAGCAATAAATATATTAAAATAGGGTAAGCAATCCTACTTCTATCTGTTATAAACAATGTATTATCAATGTAACTCCCAAAGATGGCCCGTAGGTGGCTTAGAGTGCCTCCCTAAAGTCAAATGAAACAAATAGACTTTAATTAATTATGTCCTATTTTATTATTACTTATTTTAATCAATGTCCACCCTGATAGCTAGGCTTGATTAAATCTTTAGTTCTAAGGTAAATTAAACATTTCAGTTTGTAGTTTAGTAAAAGGGGACATTTTGGACAAAGCTGGGAGGGGCCCATCCAGTAACTAAAAAAAACCAATATACCATCTGATACCATTGATCATTGATTAGGGGAAGGGGTAGTACAGAAATACAAGAGTTTGAAACACAGGAACAGATAGGGATGTGGGTAGGCGGGGGCAGTAGAGCAGGGGAAGTGCAAATACTGACTATATACCAGTTTTTAGCTTGGGAAGAAGAATAGGGGCGTGGCTACTCTAGCTCTGGAGGATGTTTGGGGGGTTGGTAATCAGATGCCAGGGGGGAGGGGATGTCCAAAGCAGTTGTAATTAAGTCCTTAGTTCTGACCACCATATGGCTACATTGTTTCCCATATGACACAGTTTAATTCACCAAGGCAGTTTTTCAACAATCAGTTTCCAACAGTCAATATATAGAAACTGATCATAGAATTCCAGCCTACTAGTTACAGCCACATGTACACCCTGCACTAAATTTAAGTGAAGACTGCTACATGGAGGCCATGCGGCCACCAGGACAGGCTACTCCCTACTTTTTTTTTTTTTTTTTTTAAACATACAAGACAAAAGACTAACAGCCTAGTGAATCAGAAGATTATTTCAACAGAACGTCTGATTCAAAAAGCTGTACAAATATACACACAGTTTCAACAGTCACACCAATCTCCTTATCACCAGCAACACATTGCGCAGTCACTAGGCCCAAACACACACACAGGATCCTCACATGCTCAACAATATCACGACGTCGCACACACGAAATTAAATAAAAAAAACCCACCAAAGACTATACACTTATCAATGTAACTATTATTCAAACCATACAACTATCCACGCTATTAATCCATATAAACTAACCGATCACATAACATTTCAACAATTTCATCTCTACAATTATCCATACTATAAATCAACTTTTGACTAACCAACTATATCACATTCTAGTAACCTCATCTTTACAGTCAGTGGTTATGGTACAGTTAGTAAGTGGTTATAATACAGTTTTAAAGTCACAGATCAGTTAGTAACAGTTATGGTATTATACATATAACATAAAACAGCAATTGTTAGTCATTTTTACACAATGTCAGTGGTTATGGTACATGTCAGTAGTTATGGTACCGTGCGCTATTTTACAGTTATACACACAATTTACACTCCCACTAGACAGCAGAGCTCTAACTTTCTAGTAGGACATACAAGTTAACCAATTCACCAACTACAATATATTTAACAACATTTACAATAATCCCAACTATTCTAACTGGCCAGCACCTCGAGAGCTTTCGATCTATTTATACACCAGAGATTCGATAAGTTCTTCGCTGCCCAGACACCACGTATAGCGAACTAGAGGGCAGAATTTACACAGTACCCAGCTAGTCTATTAAACTATCAATAAGCTAGTGGCTGGATTTACAACAGAGCACACTTAGTTAAGATAGGGTGAAATCTAGCAAACTATAATATACAACAGAGTATGCTAGTCTCCCGGTCCCCCCGACCTAGCGAACAAAATTTACACCCTAGATACGCTAGTCAAGACAGGACACCGGTGTCCGACATGAGCTATTTACACCAGAACTCAGTCTGACCCAAACCACCTATATTAGACGGGCTGACTACAGAGCGTCTAATTTCCAGATAAGTGTTGCGCTTTTCACTTCTTCCATCCATTAGGACAGGGCAGATTCCAATAACCGGTTCCAAATATAAAACCCCTTGTGGGTCTACCGCTCTAACGGTATCAATCTTACCTGTTAATTTCTGGACCTGGGTTCACTCATAGACGGAACAATCCGGGACTCACTGCGCAGAAGCCGATGATCTCCTGGACTAAAGGCCAGTGGCGCCGAGACGAAAGGAGGTCCACGGAGTAGAAGTTCAGGATTGTAGCGTAGAAGGTTTGGTAAAAGTTTACCGTCTCAAATCTCTGCGCTAGCTTCCATGCAATGAGGTTCCCACTGCCAATGCACCAGAGAAGTTGCAGTGTAAGCATGCAGAAGCCAAACACAGAAATATTGGACACAGGTCTTCAGGAAGTAACAGGCCTTTATTCACATTACCGATCGGGTCTCAGATGAACTCCTGTTCCAAAAGATCTGAGAGACCAACACATAGTGTACATTCCTTATATAGCACTATAACTCCTCCCATTAATAGCTACACCCACATATACCTTTAACCAATCAATGAGCAGAATATAGACTTGTACATCTAGTCAAACCACATGGCTCATCCAAGACAAAGGAAATAAGTGCAATTTCAGTTCCTGCATTCCTGCACATGCTCAGTACACTGATGACAGTATCCTAGCTACATGTAGCTAACCAACTGACACAACATACACATATGCCACATGGAGATTTTGGCCTACTAAATTTTGACCATGCTGGAATCCTATCACAGGACGAGCATAATAGGGGTAGGCCTCATGATGGAGGCAGCCATGACAGGGGCGGGGAAGGAAATGACAGCAAGGGAGGAAGTGAGAGGGGTGACGTCCATGATATGTGTGGGAAAGGAAGACAGGAGGTGTGGGCATGGTAAGGGCGGAAGTGACGTCACTTTAGAAGCAACCGTGACTGTAGATAGGTCACGGGACTGGCAGGGTCAACCTCCTTCTGTACTAGGCGCCATCTTTAGGGTGGTGGCTGACGCACTTTCAACAATACACTATATTATAACTAATAAAATAAGTCAGAGAAGCAACATTCTGTTCTGCAAAATGAAATACTAAACTATGAACAGACCTGGCAGGTTAAATAAGACAGTTGAAAACATTATGCATTTAACAGCCCATACAGCTGTCCATAGAAACATGTTCTTTAAAATAACTTTAAAATAATAAAATGATGCAAAATAAACTCACGGAATTCAACCAATTTCCCTTATCATCCTCCAACCATTAATCACTTTCCTCTTCACATACTAAACAACTTCGCATATTCCCTCTATCCACATTGCATAGTTTTGCAACAAATCACGCTTGCCTTTACACTTAACACGTCCAAATATTCCTCTATTCTTGTATCAGATTCACTTACCTAACCTCCGTAAATCAACACTGAGCTACATCCCTGACTCCCTGTCTTATACACCAGTCTTGGAGAGAATACTCAGAAAGGTGGAATGCATTCTTGTGAGCGAGCCCCCCCACAATCTTCACTGCCTTATCACAAAACACAATTTATATATATATATATATAGCACCGTGGAATCTGCCGGCGCCATGCAAACGGCAACAATAATAATATTATTACACAATTATAACACCATAACCTTTGAATTAAAATATTTTCCAGCAAAAATCCCGTCTCTAACTCTTATCAGTAGCTCCGAAATGCAGAAATGTAGGCAAGCGGGGAGGAGGGGGGGGAGAAAGTGAGACAGTGCAAAAAAGGGAGAGAGACTGCAGGCATGAAGATTAACCATGTGAGTGCTGTAAAGTAACAAGACAGAAGGACAGAGACTTATACGTTTGGAAACCAGAAATCTTTGACGGGAGAAACGGACTGGAGGTGCAGGGAGCTGCAGAGAGAGGATGAGGGTGACGAGATCTGTAGGACTGATGGGGGGGGAGAATAGGGATCCATCAGCATTCAGGACTGGGCAAACAGGGGTGGTGGTAGGGTGGGGACCAGGGGTGGGGACCATGGTCAGCTACATTTCGGTCATTGCTGACGCGATGTTGGGAGTGGTCACCTCCTGGGCGCCATCATAGGGCGCTGGCTGGGAGGACTTCCCAGTAACACAATTATTATAATACACAAACAATCTTAAACCTTTGTGATCAATATCTTCCTCAACCTATCCCTTTTTGCTGAATAGCTCTTGCTACTCGGTACCAGGCTTCTGCTGTACGAACCAAATCTTGGTCCAACAGCTTCCCTTTCTTCTCTGTCAGTAACTTACGCCAGCTCTCTGGCTACAATCTGCCGCACAGAGGTACGGTAATTCCACATACTTCAATCTTACTCACTTTCTTAACCATCTCTTCTACTTCTCTGTCTTCCACTAGATCACATGCTAACCAACCCTTACTGGGTTTATCTAACTTCTGTCCCATCCTCCCTATATAAGGCGTCCCAGATATAGAGAAAGAGAGAAAAGAAGGTCTACAGTGCTCGACTGCTACGTAAGAGTGGGTTCCTACGTACGTCTTCCCAAAACGTAGACTAGTCACTAATTCCGCCTACCCGAGGTAGCCGCGGAATTGGAGCGTGGCGAGAAGTGTGTGACCAATCACTTCTCTCAACAAAGAGAAATAAGAGGGGAAAGTGTAAATAACACAGAGAGTAAGATAAGATCAAGCACAGGAATCTGTGTGACAGACAATTAAGACAACATTTCAAATAAAATACAGTGCATGCATCACAGTTCAAATAAGTTCAACAGTTTTATCCCTTGCCTTTACTCGTGTGGCCGAAGCCACCTCCCTCAACCTCGTAGTGTCCCTGTTGCGGACCCACCCGCAAGTCTCACTACCAGCAGCCACAGGAAACAGCAACAGCTTCCAACCCGAATCCTGTATAGCCTAAAGAATTGGAATCTTACCTGCCTCAGCGCTCGAGGCTGGAATTTTACCAAGAAGAAGTGTCCGATGAGGCTAGCTAAGCAGTCAAAGCGACACTATGGGGAACCCCCAGGAAGCAGTGAGTCTACACCACCCTCCACAGATTCCCCCTACTCTTTTTCCTTACAGCCAGAGCTACGTGGCTCCTAAAAGAGTTAAACAGGCAATAGGGGACCCCCAGGAAAACTTCCACAGGTCCACTTCCCTTTTTCCTTACTACCACAGCCACGTGGTACCTAAAAGGAGTAAACAGGCACTCACACTCCCCGGGTACTAAGTTAAACACAAACCAATACAAACACACCCAGGCAACAGATAGTCAACATGCAGGTAAACTAGGTATCATTAACAATACAAAGACTCTGGGCAAGTTATTACCTGACTTTGATGTCCTCTCGGCAGCAGTCACAGACACTGGGACAGGTCAATCACAGGGGCAGGAACATACCGGCTAGGTGCTGCAGCAATCTCTACCGTGTATTCAGAGGTGATCAGGCTCTTTTCCTTCCCCCAGGATTCATCCCCCCAGCATCTTCTTGGACAGCTGCCCAGGCAGGACATAACCCAGAGCCCCACGTTTTGGGCGCCAACTGTAGTAGATGATTTACTGCAAACCAATTAGTTTGAATGACTATCTGTTCCTGTCCAAATTAAAGATAATAAAGTTGCGTGCACGCAGAAGTAAATTCACACTGAGTCACAGAGTTCAGGTTCATGAAAGAACTTCGGAGAAGTTTAATGGCTTCTGTTTTAAAAGCAGGCTCGCAGGCCCTTTTAAAGGCATTATTACATCATTGAAGAAAATCAAGATATAGACAAATAGACATTGTTAATTGGCTTAGGTGCAAAGTAGTTAGTAAAATGCCCTCCCTACGGGGTGTACCATCTTAGGTCACTATCCTCGTCATGATTGTCTCCTCCAGGTTTTAGCGCCATTTTGTTAACATGAGGAGCTCACTCGACAGGAGGGGCCTTTTGGCAGCTAACCATTTAGAGTGTAGCCTGGCACTGTTAGTTTCTCAAGGTTAGGTTTCAAGGCTTTTAGTAAATACACATTTTATCAAAGCTATCATTGTAAGTGGGATGCTACAGTGTCTCACACTACAGGTGCATAATATTTCTTGCTGACATGCAAATTCTATATTCTATAGACAAAGCTTTCTTGTAAAACTATGGGGCCTCTTAGAGGTATAGCAAGAGGATTTAAAGGGGCCTTACAGATTTATAGAGGCCTAATAATTCTACAACATATATATAACTATTGAAATGTGCTTAGTATTGTAATTTCCCTTTTATGGTACAGTGTGACTTCACCCATCCGGTTTTTGGCACGCAAGTCACAAAGCTGTCTTTACAAAGTACTATATAATCTGTAAGTTTACACAATAAAATAAGGAAGTAATCTTTGATTCAAAAACTGTCTAGTCTGATTCCCCGAGCAGCTTGTAATTTAAAGTGTCAATTTGGTTTCCACCTGAACATATCTCCGGGTAAATTAATATCCTTAACAGCTGCAAATTCCCTTTCAACAACGAGACACCGCTACGTTTTGAAGGGTGAAGAACTGACTCCACTGAGCATTTATTGCTGCATTTATGCAGGATTTTACAGGTTAGACACCACTGGACCTTGTCGGGCACTGACAATACAGTTACAGCAACCAGTCATACACAAGATTACAATAGAGCACACCCAGCAGTTACAGTGAATTCCTCCCTTCTGCTTAGGAGATAATTGAGTTAATTAACTGTATCTACTCAATTATCTCCAAGCTGAAAAGTTGCACTTTTTATTTATTTTCATAACTTCTTCATTTTATATCGTACATGCATAAAACTTATATTTTTATAACCAATATAACTTGGGACAGACATTCAAAATTTGTGAAAATCTGTTCAGGGGTTCCAAAGATAGTAAAAAGTCCCTTTGGACCGACCGCAAGCACATTTTCCTGCCCAAAACAGTTCCATAGATTTGGGCTGTGCGGTCAGTCTATATTACCCTGAAAAAATGACTAAGTCCTTTTCGAACGTGCGTTCGAATCTTCAAACGGGACTTAGTCTCCAGCTGCAGTGTCGAAGAGGAGTAGAAGGTACAGGTCAGCGTTGTTCGCGCAATTGGGTAGCCGAAAATAGTTCCATAGATTTGCCGGCACACACCGCTGACCGCATTCAAATTAATCAAAATGGCTGCCGCCACATGTTCGGTTTTCAAATGGCGGCCACTTCGACTACTTCGGCTGCATCCGAAGTGCCAATTCAAAACTGCATGTCTTTTCCCAAGGTACTTAAAGGGCCAGAAACAGTCTTTTACAAGTCCATGAGCACAAACACATGATTACTGAAGGCAAAACAACAAATAGTCTGAGTTCATATATATATATATATATATATATATATATAAGCAGCCATTATACTGGCTAACTGGGGGGGGTTTGTTACAAGACCTTTTGGGATTAAAGTTTGAAGTTTAAAATCCACTTTATTTCTTGTCTGCTAAGCTTCTGTGCAATGTCACCACCTCTCCATAGAAACATAGAATGTGACGGCAGATAAACATTCGGCCCATCTAGTCTGCCCAATTTTCTAAATACTTTCATTAGTCCCTGGCCTTATCTTATAGTTAGCATAGCCTCATGCCTATCTCACGCATGCTTAAACTCCTTTACCGTTTTAACCTCTACCACTTTAATTGGAAGGCTATTCCATGCATCCACTACCCTCTCAGTAAAGTAATACTTCCTGATATTTTTAAACCTTTGCCCCTCTAATTTAAGACTATGTCCTCTTGTTGGGGTAGTTTTTCTTCTTTTAAATATGGTCTCCTCCTTTACTGTGTTGATTCCCTTTATGTATTTAAATGTTTCTATCATATCCCCCCTGTCTCGTCTTTCCTCCTAGCTATACATGTTAAGATCCTTTAACCTATCCTGGTAAGTATCCTGCAATCCATGAACCAGTTTAGTAGCCCTTCTCTGATCTCTCTTTAAAGTATCAATATCCTTCTGAAGATACGGTCTCCAGTACTGCGTACAATACTCCAAGTGAGGTCTCACCAGTGTTCTGTACAATGGCATGAGCACTTCCCTCTTTCTACTGCTAATACCTCTCCCTAAACAAGCAAGCATTCTGCTAGCATTTCCTGCTGCTCTATTAGATTGTCTGCCTACCTTTAAGTCATCAGAAATAATCACCCCTAAAGACCATTTTTCTAGTTTACCTAAATCATTTGCCATTTGGCTTTTCCCTCCTGGAACATCAACCCAGTTACATATCTTAGTATCATCAGCAAAAAGACATACCTTACCATCAAGTCCTTCTGCAATATCACTAATGAAAATATTAAAGAGAAAGGGTCCAAGTACAGATCCCTGAGGTAACCAACTAGTGACAAGCCCATCCTTCGAATATACTCCATTGACTACAACCCCCTGTTGCCTGTCACTCAGCCACTGCCTTACCCATTCAACAATATTGGAATCCAAACTTAAAGATTGCAATTTATTGATAAGCCTTCTGCAACAGTGTCAAAAGCCTTACTGAAATCTAGGTAAGCAATGTCTACTGCACCACCCAGATCTATTATTTTAGTTACCCAATCAAAAAAATCAATAAGATTAGTTTGGCATTGTGGCGGAACCAGCCTTGCCACTGGGCATTGGAGAAGACTGATTGCCAGCCTCCTGCCATGTGACTATGGCCCCTGGGATGTATTGACCTTTAAGGAACTGATTTGGGGCTTATGAACTTGTATTGGACTGTGTATGGCCCTTTAAGAACTGTATTTGGGCATAATGGATTTTTATTGTGCTATTTCTGGCCCTTTAAGTACTTTGGGAAAGGACCTGCAGTTTTGGATGCAGCCGAAGTGCCTGCCATTAGAAAACCGAAAACACGTGGTGGCGGCGGCCATTTTGATTCATTCGAATGCAGTCAGCGGTGTGTGCCGTCAAACTCATGGAACTACAATCGGCTACAGAACGGCATGAACACCGCTGAAGTTTTACCTTCCCTGGAACTAATGCATTCGACAGTTCGACAATTCGAATGGTTGTCGTTCGTCTGTTTGAACTGACTCTAACATGGGAAATAGACCGGCTGCACAGCCTGATTCTCTGGAACAGTTTTGGGCATGAAAATGTGCTTGCGGTCGGTCAAAGGTGACTTATATCTATCTCCCGAACGGCTGAACTGATTTGAATGATTTTTGGGTATGTTTGTATTTGAAATATGCTGATTAATAATATGTGACTTTTATTAATATTGGATGTATAGGTGTAGAGTTATGAAAGTTGGGTAAAAAGTATGTTTTAAACTGTACGGCTAATTGTGTTACCTCTCAGGCTAAGGGGAGGAGATGTGTGGGATGTAACCAGTGTGTGATTTGGTAATTCATAATTGTCTGTGGGCGTCTCCCTTGCACAGGAGAATTGCATAAAAGCAGTGTGTGTGTCATTAAAAACCTGAGTTCAACTTCACCCTCCATTTGGAGTGCCGTCTCATATTGGTGGAATCTGTTACAAGGGATTGCTATGCTAGTCATACTCACTGATAAGCTCTTGTAAGAGCTTGTTCCTGTTTGCTCTCTGAAAGAGTCTATGGTGGTTATGGTGTCTGCTGGAGTACTGGAAACCCTCAGGAAGCGCTATGAGCATCCGTCAACAGAGGTACCCAGTCGGGGGGGCCCGTCGATCCGTTACAGGCATGATCTCCCTGAAGTAAACCCATGTTGTCTCTGATCTTGAAATCCATGTGTTTTTAGATGTTCAACAATCCTATCCTTTAACATGCTTTCCATTACTTTCCCCACTACTGAAGTAAGGCTTACTGGCCTATAGTTTGCCGACTCCTCCCTAGTACTTTTCTTGTGAATGGGCACAACCTTCGCTAACTTCCAATCTTCTGGGACTACTCCTGTTAATGACTGGTTAAATAAATCTGTTAATGGTTTTGCTAGTACACCACTAAGCTCTTTTAATAACTTTGGGTGTATTTCATCAGGTCCCACTGACTTATTTGTCTTTACTTTTGACAGTTGAAATAAAACCTCTTCCTCTTTAAACTCACATGTAATAAATGACTCAATTGTCCTTTTTCCTACCTGAGGTCCCTTTCCTTATTTTTCATCTGTAAATACTGAACAAAAATATTAATTGAGGCAACCAGCTAGACCTTTATCCTCTTCTACATACCTTCCTTCTTTTGTTTTTAATGTAACTAATCCTTGTTTTACTTTGCTTTTCTCATTTATGTATCTAAAAAATGTTTTGTCCCCTTTTTTACTGACTGTGCTATTTTCTCTTCTGTGTGTGATTTGGAAGCTCTTATAACTTGCTTAGCCTCTTTCTGCCTAATCTTATAGAGCATTCTGTCTTGCTCACTCTGTTTTTTTTTTTATAATTACTAAATGCTAACTTTTAGTTTTTTACTATTTTGTCCACATCTGCAGAGTACCACAGTGGTTTCTTAAATTTTTTGCTTTTACTGACAAGCCTAATGCAATTTTCTGTTGCCTTCAGCAGTGTAACTTTTACATAATCCTATTTCTCTTGGACTTCATTTAAATTGCTCCAAATTTATAATGACTCCTTTACACATATTCTAATTTTAGAAAAGTCAATTTTTTTTAAGTCTAAAACTTTTGTTTTTGTGTGGTGTGACTCAGTCACTTTTCTTATATTAAACCACACTGACTGATGATCACTGGATCCTAAACTTTCATCTACAGTAATATCTGATACCAAATCTCCATTCGTTAACACTAAATCTAGTATGGCCTCCTTACGAGTTGGCTCCTCAATGACTTGTTTTAGAGACGATCCCAGTAGGGAGTTTAGAATATGTGTTCTCCTGGCACAAGCAGATACTTTTGTATTCCAATTCACATCAGGAAGATTAAAATCACCCATGACGATAACTTCACCCCTTCATTGTCATTTTAACTATTTCCTCAACTATTATATTATCTAACTCTATTTGTCCTGGGGATCTATAAATCACACCTACACGAGTTACTGTGTGATTACCAAATTCTAACGTAAACCCAAACGGACTCTATGTTCGCCTCACTAACTTTTATTAGGCTAGATTTTATGCTATCCTTCACATACAGGGCCACCCCTCCCCTTTTCTTGCCTCCCCTGTTTTTTCTATATAAAAAGAGTACCCTGGTATTGCTATGTCCCAGTCATTCTTCTCATTATACAATGTCTCAGTAACAGCGACTAAATCTACATTATCAGTTGCCATTATTGCCACAAGTTCATGGATCTTATTCCCTAAACTGTGAGCATTTGTAGACCTGACTCTAAGCTTATCATTTTTAACACACTGGCTAAAGGTACCTTCTGTCCTTGTTTTGGAGGGCAATTGGATTGATGTTTCATCACCCTTTTGCCCCTCCCCCCTCCTAATTTAAATACATCATAGCAAAACCTCGGAACTGCTCACTGAGAACATTTGTTCCCTTTGTACAGTTTATTTCCATTCCAAACAGAGCTACCATGAAAAATAAAGCCAATTCCTTGCTCCTGACACCATTCACCAAGCCACAAGTTAAAGTCCATAATACGCATCCGCCTGTCATTCTGAGTGTTATGCACAGGCAGAACTTCAGAGAATGACAGTGTGGAAGCAACCTGCTGTATATCATTGGCAAAAACACTAAAAACTTCCTTAACCTTTGAAACCTCATTGCAAGCCAAGTCATTTGTCCATAGATGGACAAGTACATTCAATTCCCCTTCCTGCTTTGCTCGCTTAACAATATTACAAATACGTCTGTCTCTGTGAGCTGTAGCTCCGGGAAGACATCTCACAAGACCACCATTGTCCATCTCCACACCTCTTATGATGGAATCCCCCAACAACAACTGCTTTCTATTAGGCCTCACCACAGTCTCCAAGCCTGTCTCCACAACACCACTACCCTCAGTGCCTGAGCCTGTCTCCACAACACCACTACCCTCAGTGCCTGTCTCCATAACACCACTATCCTCGGTACCTGAGCCTGTCTCCATAACACCATTACACTCTGAAAGTGCAGAAAATGAATTATGTAGAGTAACAGACTGTGCAATATGCCTTTTATCCACAACTCTAAGTCTAACAGATCCTACAGTAATCCATCTGCCATTCCTAGGACGTCTCTGCGGCAGTGGCTTTGCAGCAGTTCCAGACAGAGTTTGTTTACCAGATAATTTACAAATCTCAGACTTCAAAAATACAATCGTCTGCCGCAATATAGAGAACTGTCTACAGATTAGACAGCATCCAAATCTCCAAAAAGTGGAACACTGAACTAAGTCTGCTATTTCAATGAGGTGAATAATTTAAATTAAACAAATCTTACATTTTTTTTGTCCTCCTGAATACCTCAGATTACCTTCAGTTTATCTCCAGAATATCTCCAACCACACACTTAGAAGCATCACTCTCCAGAATATCTCCAACCACATACTTAGAAGCCGCACTTAGATGAAGCAGCCAAGCTAATGACAACAACCCTTATATAACTCCTAAAATCACCACCCACTAGGAATGTTTAACACCTGGGTAGGCCTATGATTATTTGCAAACAATAGCTAATTAACCAGCAATCAATTGCAAGTACCTAAGTAATCTAATCAAATGCCTTAAAAATTACCAACAGGAAATCAAACCTTGTGCAATCAGTAACCTTTTCTTACAGATGAATCTTCCCTGTACCAGTAAAAAAGAAAACTCTTAGCAAAATTGTAGACAGTTGAAGCTTCTGTAAAACTCTCCAGAATATCTCCAACCACACACTTAGAAGCAGCACATAGATGAAGCAACCAAGCTTCATCAAGCTCTCCAGTGTATGTTAACCATTTCTATAGCATGAAACTCCAGAAACCTTGGGTCTGATCCATGTTTCTCCATAACATTTTTAGACATACTATGATTGACGAAGCCATTGTGTTTCTGGAGGTTCATGATATAGAAAAGGTTAACATACACTGGAAAGGTGGTGACATTGCACAGAAGCTTAGCAGACAAGAAATAAAGTTGATTTTTTTTACTTTAATCCCAAAAGGTCTTAATATTGATTTTGAAATAAGTACCATTTTATAATTTTTATTGGGATTTTTTTTTTTAGAGGTTATTTACAGTTTTGTTACGTGTCCTTTTATATATATGAGTACATGTATGTTTATGTATATATGTGTATAAATGTTATGTACATATGCATATATGTCTATATAAGATTCTATATGTGAACATGTTTATATTTTTATATGTGCTTATTTTGTATTTGAATATATATTTTAAATACTTTTTAATTGTTATTATGTTATATACTGCTATTCACTATTTTTTCCACTTTTGCCAAATCCAATATGGCGTTCCTCACTTCTATGGGCACTATGAACGTTCATGTGAGATCATTATGAACTTTTGCTAGCTATTTAGCTTGAACACATATCGACAAATGGACACGTTAATAAGGCTGGAAGCTAGCCTATCGGATGAGACATCTCCTCTGAAATACGCATGCTCTATAAACCTATGGAGAATTGGAATTAAACGAGTGCCGTCGGAACCGATATAAAGACTGCCCATGTACAAGACGGACGCCTGAAACTATCAATTGGAGTTTGCCGCATCATGACACGACGGACAGACATTTTAGTTGTGTCGATTTCTCTTCTTTGTTTGGCCGAAACCGGATGAGCCGCCACATAGGGGGAGGCGGACTACATCGGGTCCGGACCATATTAGGAAGTTTTATCATGTGTTTTAATTACTACATCTGTTATACGTTATGTTTAAGTAATTTTAGGGTATATAAAGCCTGTTATGACAGTTGTTAGGTAGATTTCACCTGAGGAAGACCTCTTTTAAGGTCGAAACGCATTGTGCAATTTTTTTTATGTTTTAACTACTATTTCGAATAAACAACTTTTATATCGTCTATTTGGTTCCTGGTTCGAATTTTACTTGGAAAATTCAAAGTTGCAGTGATACACCACAACTATCCTAATTGTGGATGACATGCCTTTACAGTTCAGAGCCACTCTTTAAGGGTTCTGTAAAGTGTGAGTGTTCCATTTTTATCGAAAAAAAAGGTAGATACTATTAACAAGTACCTAATGGATTTCTCCTATGTGGGTCAACTTCACAACAAACTAAACTGAAAATAACGAGACAAGATTTGATCCCCGTCTAGTGATCGGAAATATTCAATTCATTCAAGGATTACCTGCAATTCATCTTTTGTTGTTTATATACTCACCTGCTCTTGTGGCTTACTCTATGTGGGACAGACAAGTAGAACACTGAAAATGAGGTTTAGGGAACATAGACTTGCAATTCTACATAACGATAAAAAAAATCACCGGTGGCTAGACATTTTCAGGCAGTACATTATAGCAACCCCAAACATATCTCAGTGATGTGGATACAACTTATCTCATAAAAGAATTCTACTATAAATAGGAAATGAGCCCTTATTACAGCTGAAACAAACTGCATTTGCAGGCTCAACAGTCTTAATCCATATGGACTAAATGAAGATGTCCATTCTTTCCCTCCCCTCTTTTACCTGAGAATCTCTCCCTCTCCAGACATATACTAAGGTGAAGTACTTATTAGACCTTTGATAACGTTATTTGGTGTTCATTCTATACAGATTCATCTCTGTTATACAGGGTCTCCCTACCGGATAATAAGTAGCTATACTGTTTTGATGTCTATATGAAAGTAGAGACTTAATGTTGGCTTTGGCTTTATTGTACCTTAGGGCTAGTCTTGGATGATCAGCGTTTTATTATTGTCACTGATTTATGACAGATTTAACACAGCGTACGTTGTCCGTGAATTGCTAAGTTTCTGAACCTTGTTTTTATGTGTTTAAATTGTATGAAGAAAGATTTTATATTTATTGGATGTTTTAAGCATTATCTCAGGATACTGATTGAATTTGATGCAGGTTATAGAAATATATTAATTTCTCTGATGTTTTCTCTGCCTAATATTACCAATAATCAGTGTAAAATCCCTTTGTTTGACTATTTACTGTCACTTTAAGAACGGCCAGTTTGCCGAAAAGTTACATCATGAGTTTATTTTTAATTAGATATGAGTACTGGTGTATATATACCAATCAAATCCTTGGAGGATTGCAGTCTTGATAAAGTCTTTAAGTAAGACTAAACGCTTAGTGAAATGGAAAAATAATCAAAGTATTGATTATTTCTTTGTGTATCTGCCCCTGGCCAAATCAATGAAACAATGCGTGCACGCTCCCTGAAGTAATTCACACCAGACACAGGTTCCAGGTTGTTGAATAACTTGAGGAAAGTTTATTCAGAGGGGACGGCAGGTCCCTTTTAAAGCAAAATTACATCATAAGCATTGTCAGAGATAACATGGAATAATACATCAATAATTGGTTAAGTGTTAAGTGTTTTATTCAAAGCACGTCCTACAGGGTGTGCCTTCTTATGTCATTACTGTCGTCATGGAGTTCTCCCCCAGGATTCCAGCGCCATCTTGAAAATTAGAGTGTTTGGTCGATGGGTGGGGTACTCCTGAGTGACATCTAGTGGTCAGTTTAGTAATTTATTGAATAATATTGAGTATAACTAAATGGAGTAAATAGACATTTTACTAGCTAAAAATATATGTCAATATTTCATGTCACCAGGTCCATGAGGGTCTCCCACGGTTTCCCGGCGCCATCTTGCTGCACGAGGTAGTTAGTCGGTGTTTAAAGGGGCAGGGGGAGGAAGGGGTTAGAAGCTTCTAGCAGCCATCTTGATTAGAGCACGTGTGTATAGCTTTATATATGATATATCGTGGAATGAGTAAATAGACATTTTCACTAACTAGGAAATATGTGCAGACCTTATTTCCACAACACTTAAATTGAACTTATTGTTTTACTTAAAATTCCAGCTTTCATTGATTGTAACATGGATTACGGCATCTCAACTAACTACTTGCCAGAAATTGATCAAGTTCACCCAACATCGGGTGGGTGTGGACCCGCGTGCTCCTCTACCCGGCTTCTGGCGCGGCAAACAGGATAATAATCCTGGGATCCTCCCAGAGCTTTTTCAGGCTTGCAAGTCCTTTCCCAGCACACCTTTAGCAGTGCCACCATAGCCGGGGTTTTGTTTCACTGAATCGGACATTGTTACCTTTTGTTACATATTTCCATACTTTAGGTTGTTGGTATTCAGAGGGCAATCTATATATTCGTTTTCATGATATTTCTGATACAATAGCTGTTTTAAATGGTTTTACTCTCAGACATTAATAGATGCTAAGGATTGATCATTTTTCATGTTCTTTATTATATAGATTGTTTGGATCTTGTTTCTGCTGGAATATATTTGAGTTCTTTGGCGCACTCACATACACATATGTTTGATTTACCGCTCGCTTTGGTGTTGCGAAGCAGCCCATTCATAGTTTCAAGTAATTATTTATTAATTTTATATCACCTCTTGCTATCTTTTAGTTACCGATGAGTTTATCATTTATTGTTTATATAAAAAATAGGCAACTAAATAGTTGGATATCTCTTTAAACAATCGGCAAATAAGTGGTTAGGTGTCAATTGCAATATGTAACCCAGGTATGTACAATGAAAGTGGCACCTGTATCTTGCAAACCAGGGTGTAACAGAACCCTGTACTGTTTTGCCTGAACTTAATCTACAGTGCTGCTGGGGAGTTTAAACAGAACCGAATGACTGGTGTTCGTATAACTATTGCTACCCAAAATACCGAACATCAGACCACCCAGGGGAACAGTTAATTACTATTTTACCTCCCAGCGATTGTGGAGCCGTTCGCATGGTTCAGACGAATCCCTTTGTCTGAGAATAGGTGGCCGCCATTTCGGGACTTTACACGTGTTCGCGGCCATCTTACGCACGAACGGCGGTGTTTGCCTGTGAACGCATGGAACTAAAAACGGATACGCAAACAGGCGAACGCCGCTGAGACCTCCAGGAGCTCGTAAGTTCGTGCTGAAACTACCGAACGACCGGCCGTTCGGTAGTTTTGTTTAAGCATGCATGGGGATTCAGGCGAACGGCAGGATTACTGTGGAGGGCAAGGGGTTCGTGGGGTTTTTATTCACGAACGGGGACCGACCGCAAGGCCAGAACTTGTGGAACTCTTTTCGGCTGAAAATCCTGTGCGGTCGGTCAAAACTTCAAAGACCCATAACTCCCGAACCCCACAACCGAATGACTTGAAATTTGAATATGTTATTCCCCTGAGTGGTAGCTATTAAGCGGTGCTGGACTTAAAGGTGTACCCCCTGTTTTTGGGGTACATCCAGAATGTGGGTAAATTTATGTACGTTATAATTATGTTATGTGTTTATCTGAGGGGAGGAGACGTGGGGGTGTTACCCTGTGTGTAATTGGTTATTTTCATCCTCCCCCTGGGAGTGTCCTGTGTGTACTTGTTCCTAATAAAAAGCAGGCTGGTTCTCCCAGACCTCAGTTCTACTTGACCCTTCAAAACGTAGCCTCGTCTCGTTCTTGGAGGGGATTTATGGTGCCATTACTCTGCCTCATTTTTCAGTACTGCCGGATTATACCCTGGGATATCGTGGATGGGAACAAGGACTCTATTACTACACAGCAGCTTGCACAGAAAAGGACATCTTCAACGGCAGATACCCCTCTACAGCTGGGTAGCCGTTACATTGGTGGCAGCGGTGGGATGGTCCTTTTCATCCCCAAAGCAAGTGCTGAATGGAATCCCAGTACGCCAAGCTGAAAAGACCCACACTAAAGGATCTATTGGAAACCAGAGGAAGGAGTGCCAGCAACCGACCACGGAGAGAGCTGATAGCTGACCTACTGGAGCTGGACGAGATGGATCGATCCATGGAGGTCGCAGACCAACCTAACCCTGTCAGCGAGGAGGAGGAAATTACAAATCTTGTTCAGCGGAGATTATCCATGTACCCAGCGACATCCGTGGAACTAATAGATCAGCTGTTCCGGGAAGCGAGAACGGAGATACAAAATAGGAGGGGGCACGAACTTGAACTGGCAAGAGCTAGACAACCTATTGCACCTGCAGTTCATATGCCCCCACCCGCTGCTACAGGACAGAAAATACCCTTCACTGCGTTCAAAGCGTTTGTGGAAAGTGAGGAAGAGATTGACGGGTATTTGGCTGACTTTGAGAGGCAGTGCTCCCTACACCAGGTACCACTAGACCAATGGGTCACTATTTTGGCTGGAAAGCTATCGGGAAAGGCAAATGAGGCTTTTCGGGCACTTACTGAGGAAGATATTGCACAGTATCGCCGGGTGAAGGCTGCACTGCTCACCCGATATGCCGTCACCCCGGAAACGTATCGCCGTCGCTTCAGGGAGTCTAAAAAGAAGGCTGCAGACTCCCACATGGAATGGGCAAACAAGATACAAAGGGTGGCATCACATTGGGTACGAGGGTGCAATGCCAACACCGGAGAGGAAGTACTACAGCTATTCCTAATGGAACATTTCTTCCAAGATCTGGCAGCAGACATACAGGATTGGGTGAGAGATCGTCGCCCTGCTAACTTAATCGAGGCAGCGCGGCTAGCGGACGAATACGCAGAGTCGAGAAAGGTGAGCCAAGGGTCCACACGACCAACCTCTAGGGCAGAGCCACGCACCCCAACGCCCGCTGCACGCACAGAATTTCGGGCCCCAGTACCCCCAGGACCCCCACGTCCTCAGGGGTCTAACAACCAACCCCGGGATGCTTACAAAATTACGTGCCATCGCTGCGGCAACACGGGACATATTGCTCGTTATTGCCCCTTGGGATCAGCCAATAACAACTGGAGGCGATCAACCAATAACACAGAGACCCCTTCATCACGCACCTCTGCTGCTCACTGCCTGGAAACAGAAGGGAGCCCTGAGGAGTGTTTGGGCATCCTATACGAGGCAAACCCCATACAAGCTGCATCCCCAGATAACCGCCAGCATCACCGCCAGGAGGTGCGTGTAAATGGGCAGGTGGCACAAGGCCTAAGGGACACGGGCGCTACCATCACTTTGGTGCAGAAGCATCTTGTGAAACCGGAGCATGTATCTACACGCACTGTTGCTGTCCGTGTCGCAGGGGGGGCTGTTTTTCGTTTACCCACTGCCCGGGTACACTTGGATTGGGGAGTCGGGTCGGGAAAGACCACAGTAGGAATCATGGACAATTTACCTGCTGAAGTCGTGTTGGGCAACGACATTGGCCCTCTGGCTTCAGCTTATCTACCCACGACTGCTGCTGCCTGTCCCGTGACCACCCGCTCACAGACCCGTATCGAAGACGATCCTCCAGCAGACCGGGAGACCCAGGTAAGCCACAAACAGACACTCAGCCCTAACACGGTAGAAAGACCCATAGCTTGGGACACCCCAGAGGAGTTTGGGAGGGAGACTAGACAGGACCCCACTCTCCAAAAGTATCGGGAATTAGCCGACAGTGGGGGGGATGAGCGGGAACGTTTTATATGGGAAGGTGACAGATTATACAGGTTGACACAAGGTAGGAGGAGAGGCTGTATCCCTTCACAGAAGCGCCAACTAGTGGTACCCAGAAAGTACCGGTTGGAACTTCTCCGAATTGGACATGACATTCCGTTGGCAGGACACTTAGGGGGTAACCGCACCGCCTACAGGATCACACAGACCTTTTTCTGGCCTGGGATCTCAAAGGACGTGCGGCGTTACTGCAGTACCTGTGATACATGCCAACGAGTAGGAAAGAGAGGGGACCACCCTAAAGCTCGACTGTCACCCATGCCCGTGATTGAGGAACCGTTTAGCCGGGTGGCAGTCGATCTAGTGGGACCCCTACCTAACCCCAGTCCCTCGGGTAAGAAGTATATTCTTACAGTAGTGGACTATGCTACCCGCTACCCAGAGGCTGTCGCTCTGACAAATATCCAGGCTGACACTGTCGCCAGTGCCCTAGTTGGGATATTCACCAGAGTGGGATTCCCTCAGGAAATCCTATCCGACCGAGGGACCCAGTTCACCGCAGACCTAACACAACAGTTGTGGAAGGTCTGTGGTGTCAAGACCCTGCTCAGTTCCCCGTACCACCCCCAGACTAACGGTCTCTGTGAGCGCTTTAATGGTACCCTAAAGCAATTGCTGCGGACCTTTACAGCGGAATACAGAGACTGGGAGCGATTCTTGCCGCACCTCTTGTTTGCATATCGAGAGGTGCCCCAGGAATCCACAGGGTTCTCTCCCTTCGAGCTGCTCTATGGACGGCGAGTGCGAGGCCCCCTCGACCTCATCCGAGAGCACTGGGAGGGAGAGATGGAGCATGAGGGCGTTCCTATCGTACCTTATGTACTGGAGATGCGGGACCGCATGGGGCACCTAGCCAGAATGGCCCGAGAACATCTCCAGGCAGCCCAGGGCCGTCAGAAACACTGGTACGATCGGCTGAGAACGTTCCAAGTAGGTCAGAAGGTTCTGGTACTTAGACCGGTCAAGGGAAACAAGCTACAGACCTCCTGGCAAGGCCCTTACAAGGTAGTGGCCCAGATATGTGACACCACCTATGTAATTGCCAGTAGCCAAGACGAAAGGGTCCAGAAGTCCTTTCATGTCAATTTGTTAAAAGAGTACCAAGAAAGGCCCGAAGATATAGCGGCCATATGTATCCCGGCCACTGAAGACCCTGACAGTCTCCCCATCCCGGATCTGTTAGCAGACTCCGAGCCTAAAACTCTGCTTAATACAGTGCAGCTGGGGGAGCGGTTAACTCCCACAGAAAGGGAGCAACTCCAACAATTGCTAGCTGAGAAAGGATTGACATTCTCTCAGGAGCCAGGTTACACACCCTTAGCGACACATTATGTGGAGACACCAGGACAGACCCCACTTAGACAGACTCCCTATAGAATCCCTGAGGCTGTAAAGGAGGAAATGAGAAAGGAGATTCAGGAGATGCTAAGACTTAGAGTCATAGAACCGTCCGACAGCCCCTGGGCCTCCCCAGTTGTCCTAGTCCCCAAAAAGGACGGGACGACCAGATTCTGTGTCGATTATCGACGCCTCAATGATAGGACCGTGACAGACGCCTACCCCATGCCCCGGGTAGACGAACTATTAGATCGTATTGCCAGGGGACGCTATCTGACCACCATCGATCTGTGCAAAGGGTACTGGCAGATCCCCCTGGCCAAGGACGCTATCCCTAAGTCGGCGTTTGTCACCCCATTTGGCTTGTACCAATTTAAGGTCATGCCATTCGGGATGAAGAACGCCCCAGCTACATTTCAGCGCTTAGTGGATCGCCTCCTTGATGGCTTCCAGGAATTCGCATGCGCATACCTGGATGACATTGCGATCTATAGTGAGACTTGGGAAGAACATTTGAGACATGTCGAGGCGGTGCTGGATCAGATTAGAGCCGCAGGCCTAACTCTGAAACCAGAGAAGTGTAATTTCGGAATGGCCGAAGTACAGTACTTGGGACACAGGGTAGGGTGTGGGAAACAGCGACCCGAACCCGCAAAGGTAGAGGCTGTAGCCAACTGGCCCACACCCCACACCAAGACCCAAGTACTGGCATTCTTAGGGACAGCAGGATATTACAGGAAATTTGTCCCTGACTACAGCACCATCGCCAAACCCCTGACCGATTTGACCAAGAAAAATTTGCCAAGAGTAGTCCTGTGGTCTCCCGCCTGCGAAACAGCATTCCAAACCCTGAAGCAAGCCCTGATCAACGCACCGGTTTTGTCTGCCCCCGTCCCTAACAAAAGATTTGTTGTCCATACAGATGCGTCCATGTACGGACTGGGGGCAGTTCTGAGCCAGGTCGGGGAAGATGGAGGGGAACACCCTGTCGCGTACCTGAGTAGGAAACTATTACCTCGGGAAGTGAGTTACGCGGCAGTGGAAAAGGAGTGTCTAGCCCTGGTTTGGGCCCTAAAGAAGCTCACCCCATACCTCTACGGCCAAGAATTCACGCTGATCACAGATCATAACCCACTAGTCTGGCTGAACCGAGTGGCTGGGGACAATGGACGATTACTAAGATGGAGCTTGGCACTACAACCATACAACTTCTCCATTCAGTATCGCCCTGGCCGGTTTAATGGGAATGCAGACGGACTGTCCAGGCAAACGGAACTTTTACCTTGACTAAGACCGGACAGCCCCAAGTCGACCCGAAAAGGATCAATCCGGGTCTGCCGGAGTGTTCCACAAAAGGGGAGCAGTGTAACAGAACCCTGTACTGTTTTGCCTGAACTTAATCTACAGTGCTGCTGGGGAGTTTAAACAGAACCGAATGACTGGTGTTCGTATAACTATTGCTACCCAAAATACCGAACATCAGACCACCCAGGGGAACAGTTAATTACTATTTTACCTCCCAGCGATTGTGGAGCCGTTCGCATGGTTCAGACGAATCCCTTTGTCTAAGAATAGGTGGCCGCCATTTCGGGACTTTACACGTGTTCGCGGCCATCTTACGCACGAACGGCGGTGTTTGCCTGTGAACGCATGGAACTAAAAACGGATACGCAAACAGGCGAACACCGCTGAGACCTCCAGGAGCTCGTAAGTTCGTGCTGAAACTACCGAACGACCGGCCGTTCGGTAGTTTTGTTTAAGCATGCATGGGGATTCAGGCGAACGGCAGGATTACTGTGGAGGGCAAGGGGTTCGTGGGGTTTTTATTCACGAACGGGGACCGACCGCAAGGCCAGAACTTGTGGAACTCTTTTCGGCTGAAAATCCTGTGCGGTCGGTCAAAACTTCAAAGACCCATAACTCCCGAACCCCACAACCGAATGACTTGAAATTCGAATATGTTATTCCCCTGAGTGGTAGCTATTAAGCGGTGCTGGACTTAAAGGTGTACCCCCTGTTTTTGGGGTACATCCAGAATGTGGGTAAATTTATGTACGTTATAATTATGTTATGTGTTTATCTGAGGGGAGGAGACGTGGGGGTGTTACCCTGTGTGTAATTGGTTATTTTCATCCTCCCCCTGGGAGTGTCCTGTGTGTACTTGTTCCTAATAAAAAGCAGGCTGGTTCTCCCAGACCTCAGTTCTACTTGACCCTTCAAAACGTAGCCTCGTCTCGTTCTTGGAGGGGATTTATGGTGCCATTACTCTGCCTCATTTTTCAGTACTGCCGGATTATACCCTGGGATATCGTGGATGGGAACAAGGACTCTATTACTACACAGCAGCTTGCACAGAAAAGGACATCTCCAACGGCAGATACCCCTCTACAGCTGGGTAGCCGTTACACAGGGCTTTATGGGTGCAGTTTGCCTCACTATTCCTGCAAGATACTATGAGTCATAAAAAGTTTAACCGGTTCATGCTGGCCGTTTTCAACAATATTCATGAAATCTTAAACTCGGCTGTGTAAGAAGGGAAATATCTTTCTGTGGCTGTATCAATGAGAACAAATGTGATAATAGGGATAGGTATAATCTGTAAGTACAGCGTCTGAGCTAAATATAACCCCTTCATTGATTGTGTGTCTTATATTCACGATACTAACTCCATAGGAATAAGTTTAATTAGCAATGTTGCCGTGCTTAAAGTATAATGATAGTATATTTGTGCCTAATCTGTGTAATGCCAGCTTAGTCAAGGTGTTTAGATGTTAATCAGGATTTCTCACATGGAGAGGGTTAATAAAAATCGGCTAAGTTGTGTTGTGACAGGTAAATCAACAACACGGCCATTGTATTTCCTCACAGAAGTGGCAAATGTTACAGAGAGCTAGATATGTTTTGCCCTCTAATAACTTCCACAACAGACTGACTGTAAAGTTTATTTGTACAGTGTATCAGTTCATAGATACATAAATAATGTGTTATTTATATCAATCTATCAAGCTGTGGATGTGGTTTAGTAAACTAAGCTGTGCATTTGTGAAATGCAATAGCGAAGTCTCTCACATGTATTGCAAAGGAATTAACAGGGTGAATGAGTTGAAAACATCAAATATATATTCAAGTCAAAATAGTTATAGTGCTGCTGTGTGGTTTTGTTGATGCTTGGGGAAAGTGGAAAACTGAACAGGCAATCTAATATGAAATCAGAGGCTAGAATAAGTTAGAGTATGGAGAGGATATATATAGAAAATATGTGGGACTATGGATGTTCCCATAAACTAAGTCCCTATCAACTTGTGCCTTCGAGGGTGCCCCTTAAATAAAGCCTCAAACAACTCCACTTGCTACAGGAAATAATTGACCACCCTCGTGGTTGGCTGGATAAATGATAATAGCCATTTTTAGTAAATAGTTATTTTTATTGTATCACTGTTATATTTATGTATACAGGTTACACTGTGGTTCCTCTGTTTTGTATTTATATGATTTAGCGTTCTAGCAAGAAAAAGACCCATCACATTTAAAGGTAAAGAGTTTTTACAGTGTGCACTTTGACACTTTTTTCTGTGGTATTTCTGATTTTATATTAGTGCACTTGGTGACAATACAGTTGGAGTGTTTTTAGGCTGCTCTTTTATTATTTGGTTGGAGCGCCCAATATCCCTTATATTTAACTTTTTTCACATAGTGGAAAACCGACATACCGCAAGCCTCTCAGATAGGCATAGGGTGATCAGCAGGGACTATTCTGGGGACTTGCCTTATTTAAAAGAGCAATTCTGCAGTTTGTTGGAGTTTAATTTGAGATTATATATTTCAACACCTTATTATAGTTTGCTTCTTATTCCTTTGTGCCTACACTGGGCCCCTACTCTTGTTTCTATTTGCCATGGGTTGAGCGAGCCGCTGAACCTGACCTTTACTTTAGGGACTGTGGATCTACAGTAGTCTAGCATACTAGCCTAGCATAATTGACTCTACTGCAATATCTTTGCTAGTAACATACCTATATCATTGTATACTGGTGTCTTTGTTATCTCTACACAAACAAAAAAGTTCAGTACTTCTTTTGACGTTTTCTACTACTTCTGTTTCGTTTATTGACAAGCCTATATTTGCAAAACGGTCATTGTAATCTTGTTTGACTAACTTTACATTTCAAAAATAAGTGTTTAAAAAAAAAAAAAAAATGACTTCTTTTTAAAATCAGTATGTAACCATAACATTTTACAACTTCAGAACATCAGAAAATTCCTATTTTGTGTGAGTTCTCTTATGGCCAACAAGGTGTGAATGCTGCCGAAAACATTTCCCACATTCAGAACATGGGAACGGCTTCTCTCCTGTGTGAGTTCTCTGATGTGCCATAAGTTCTGATTTAGTTCCAAAACATTTCCCACATTCAGAACAGGAGAACGGCTTCTCTCCTGTGTGAGCTCTAAGATGTACAACAAGGTATGATTGGTGGCTAAAACATTTCCCACATTCAGAACATGAGAACGGCTTCTCTCCTGTGTGAGTTCTCTGATGTGCCATAAGTTCTGATTTAGTTCCAAAACATTTCCCACATTCAGAACAGGAGAACGGCTTCTCTCCTGTGTGAGCTCTAAGATGTACAACAAGGTATGATTGGTGGCTAAAACATTTCCCACATTCAGAACATGAGAACGGCTTCTCTCCTGTGTGAGTTCTCTGATGTGCCATAAGGTCTGATTTAGTTCCAAAACATTTCCCACATTCAGAACAGGAGAACGGCTTCTCTCCTGTGTGAGTTTTCAGATGTGAAGAAAGGGTTGGCTTAGCTGCAAAACATTTCCCACATTCAGAACATGAGAAAGGCTTCTCTCCTGTGTGAGTTCTCTGATGTACAACAAGGCATGAATGCTGGCTAAAACATTTCCCACATTCAGAACAGGAGAACGGCTTCTCTCCTGTGTGAGTTCTCTGATGTCCCATAAGTTCTGATTTAGTTACAAAACATTTCCCACATTCAGAACAGGAGAACGGCTTCTCTCCTGTGTGAGTTCTCAGATGTGCCATAAGTTCTGATTTAGTTACAAAACATTTCCCACATTCAGAACAGGAGAACGGCTTCTCTCCTGTGTGAGTTCTCTTATGTCTAACAAGGTGTGAATGCTGGCTAAAACATTTCCTACATTCAGAACATGAGAACGGCTTCACTCCTGTGTGAGTTCTCTGATGTGCCATAAGTTCTGATTTAGTTCCAAAACATTTCCCACATTCAGAACATGAGAACGGCTTCACTCCTGTGTGAGTTCTCAGATGTGCCATAAGTTTTGATTTAGTTCCAAAACATTTCCCACATTCAGAACAGAACGGCTTCTCTTTTGTGTGAGTTCTGTGATGTATAATAAGTTCTGATTTAGTTAAAAAAAACATTTCCTACATACAAAACATGAGAACGGCATCTCCGCTGTGTGAAGCCTAACAAGAGCTGAGTGATGGGTAAAACATTTCTCACAGTTAGAACATGTGAATTTTTTTTGTTTACTAGCTCATTTGTAGACATATAGGATTCAGAGAGTTTGAATACTTGATCCTTGGAAGATTGCTTCATAATCTTGCTTTGTGCATTTCTGGTTTTGTCATGTTCTTTGGGATAAATTCTGCTCGCGGAAACACCTGAAAGAAATGTACTGAGAGTTAAAGAAAATGTGTCACTTTCAGGGAAAACTAAAGTCACCAAAACAACTTGAAGACATTTTTGTATATAGATCATACTTCTGAAGCCTCAATGCTCAATTCTCTGCCGTTTAGTAATTAAATCACTTGTGTTTCCGTCCATCCAGCCCTAAACACACTCACCCTCGCTCTGACTGACACAGTATGCATGAAAAAAATGGTTTCATTTTCAATCAGACAGTACCTTACTTTAAAGGTATCTATAGATTGCATTTTCATCACACACAGAAGGCTTATGCAGGGTGTTCCAAGTCATTAACAGAACAGGAGAAAAGCTATTTGAGATAAAACAGAATTTGCAATAAAGGAAGTGTAAATATTAGATGACTCTTTACAGGAAGTGTTTAGGAAGGCTGTGCAAGTCACACACAGGAAGTTGTGACTAGTGCTGCTTCTAACCTTTATGGCTAGGAATAGATGTTAAATAGAAACTTCCAATTCGTAACCATATAGGTAAATTTGATATGGAGAAGATCCACACCCCTTGTAAATTAATATATCACTATGCATCTGTAAAATTTCTTTCAAACTCTCTACTCTACATGTTCAATATATCTACCTATTCATAAAAGCACTCAGTTATGTCCAGGCTTGACAACAGCACACTTTCACTTTCATTTGCTTTGCTTAAGTCTATAAAGCCTCTCTTAACTACATTATACTTCCGGAATGATTACCATCTTGTAGAAGGGGAGAAATCAATAGTTTCTCTCATATGCCTCTCAGCATTACATTAGCATTGTAGAGAATGTTATAAAAAAAAAAAACACATTTAAAATGCCTTAATTTTTTTAATGTAATTTATCTGTATGTGGGCATAAAGGTAGGCATTTTTTTTTTACATTCTGTTTTTTTTTTTATCTGAACTGCCAGGAATGTCACTGGGGTCCTTGCAAACAGCAGATGTGACAAAACCATATAAAAATGGTCAAATGTCCTGATTGTAAGGAAAATTGTATTTTGTTGTTTGCATTCTTTACAAATATTTCAAACACTGTGTAAACAATTGTCTAAAGGTTTCACTTCCCAAATAGCTCTATAAAGGATGAAAGAATAAATGGGATTTTTTAACATATAAAGTGCTTAATGTAATGTAGGGGTTAAACAAACGATGTGTTTAACCCGTGAAAAGGAACACTAGTGTCAGGAATAAAAACATGTATTCCTGACACTATACATCTGAATGTGGACGTTATCTCCCCAGCCCCACTGTCAGCAAAGTAAAAGGTCAGTTTACTCACCTTCTTATCCAGTGCCGCATGGGGCTCCTTGCGGTGGGCCCTGCCTCCTTGGCTGAGATAATCAAATTTGATTATCTCAGCCAATCCAATGCTTTCCCGTATGAAAGCATTGGGAAGCCATTGTGCATGAGCATCAAAATGCTGTGCTGCACCTATCAGCATCTCATCATAGAGATGCATTGAATCAATGCATCTTTAAGAGGAGCATTCAGCACCTCCACGTAGAGCGTGGAAACATAGAAGGAACTGTATGAGTGACGGCCACTAAAGGTGCTATTAGGCAGTCATGTAAACTCTGGCTTTAATGGAGTGGGTGTTATGGGCATACGCAAATATTACAAGTTTTTAGAATGAAATTTGATATTTTTAAATGTCAGAACACCACTTCTGATGATGTCCGCAGACAGGACAGAGACAAACAGGGACAGAGGCAGCAGGTGCAAACAAATAAGTAAGCCTTTACTATAATTAGGGAGGCAAGATGGTGATTTTAGCACCATAGAGACAGGAATACATGTTTGTGTTCCTGACGCTATAGTGCTCCTTTATTATGAAAAGAGAGACATACAAGTATTTGGTAGACTCCCTTATATACCTAATAGACCAGCACAGCATGGTACATTAGTCCCAGGACAGTGGGGTGTAGGTAGGGGATTATTATATGTTCCTGTACAAAGCCATGAACTACCGGCAGCTGCACAGACGGCATGCGCAGAAATAGAGATTAATGCAAGATATTGTTGTCATTAGAAAAGTGATAAGACAAGCGATGAAAGCAACACTTGCTAGTAGATTTGCAAAAGAAATGCATTATGGCTTATTGAAAAAAACTCATGCCATAGAAGGCTTTATCACCTCAAAGCAAAAGACAGACAGGATTTTAATTATTGCATTACTGCCTTCTGGATTGTACTATCCACTATATATTAAAGTTTTATAAAAACAGTGATAATTTCCATATTGTCCGTTACACTTGCTGTTAATTAAAAATCATGAATTATAACAGCATACTATTTGGAGTCTGGGATTTCCAGCCAAGGTCGCTGAACAGTGGTTACAATAATGACCTTGTTTACTCAGGTACATACTTTAGTCTATTGCAATGGCAGAGTGATTAAAGTCCACAGTTTTAAAAGGGAGAGCTTCATTAAGGCAGTGGTACTATACCACTATACCTGCAGTGGTATCAGTAAGGACATTAGAGCAATGATACTGTACGGTACTGACTGTAATCAGATCAGACACGTAATCTCAGTGGATTACTCTAGAACAGGGGTCGTCAACCTGGTCCCTACAGCCCACTAGTGGGCTATTCAGGCTTTCAGGTGGACGGTGTGAGTTCTGCAGAAAATGCCTGCTGGGCCTCAATGCAGAGTCAGCCCTGCTGTAAGCCCTCTCAGGCAAGTGGGGAGATTAAAGATCTCCCTCACCAGGCTTCTGGCATTTAGTTCCAGCAGAGGGAGGGAAGGGCCTTGTTCCTCCCGTGAGCCTGCTGGTTGGAGCGTTGCCGCAAGTTACCATGACAACACTCCGATACAGTTCTTTGCTTGTGAGAGGACAGGAGAGTCAGCCTGCAGCTGGAGGAGCTGCAGGCTAAAGTGAACATGCCATCACTGGACCACCAGGGCTTGCAGCATTATGCCCCCCCCCCTCCCTGGTGAAAGGTAAGAAGAGGAGGAGGAGACATTAAAATCGATTTTCACTCACCTACATACAACTACACCCCTCCCCCACACAAACACACACATACATTGCATCCCTCACACACAAAATAAAAATAAAAAATAGATACATTTAAGTACATATTTTATTGAAAAACCCTTTCTAAAAAACAAACAAAAAAAAACAACCAAACGCACTTGCGCTAAAATTTTTATCGATTGGTATCAAAATAGCAATGTTGTTTTTCTTTGAATCAAAAGAATATATAAATATACAGACTAGGCAATAAGAGCATTTACATGCTGTAGCAGGCTGCCAAGAACTGCATTTTTTTTTTTTAAGTTTCAAAATCTAGAAAAAAGCCCACAACTAACCATACATAATGGGTAAAATAATTGCTTCTATAAAAGATATATAAATACTGTGACAACCCTGTAATTTCCCTTGCCCCAGTTATTTTCCCTGCATTCGGTAGTTTGTTCTACCGGACATTGACCACTCCCCTGGCTCATTTAACTTCAAAGTAACCACAAAGTTAAGAGCCGCCGTTCGTATAACCGAACAACATGTGCGCTGGAAAACGGCCATCTTGTCTCCCGAAAGCAGGCAGCAGTACTTGGTCGTCGAGTGTCTGGAACTCCAAGTCGGACATGCTAACCACCGAACATCGGTTACTTTGTTTCTGTACCTCTACTGTCTGGGAGATAATTAGTTTAAAGCGGCACTATAATGGGCGAATCCCGTTACTTTTTTTAACCCCCCCTCCTGCCTTCACGACATTTAATTGACCCCCTAATAAACCCCAAATGCCTAAAGCACCCCATATTACCTATTTTTAAACTTTATTTTTCTGCCCTGGCCTAGGTTCAGAGCGCCGCCATCTTTGTGTGGGTAGATGAAGTCCCTGTGGGACACGTCATCTGCCTACACTAGAGAAGAGCTGTGAGATTCCTGCACATGCCCAGTTAAAAACTTGGACATGCGAACGGGAATTTCATATATTCATTCTTTTTCAGAAAGAAGAATGAATAGAAATAGCAGACGAACAAATAAACACTGAATATCAGTGTGCGTTTGTTCGTTCAGTTTATTACAAGGAGGGAGCTACCTCCACAACCCCTGAGGGGCAGCTGGGGGCCCTAAATAGCAATGAAGGGGTGGAACTTATTGTCCTACCCACCCCTGGACTCCACCCCTGAACGGCGGGTGGGGGCCCTAAATGAGTATGGGAGGAAAGCTATTGAAGGGTGGGTGGGGGCACTAAATAGCAAGTCCCCAAGCCCCTAGTCAGCCCCCCCGACCCCGCAAACCAAAACAAAAATTGTTAAACACCTACATACCCCCCTAACCCTAAAAATAGTGAGGGGAGAATAAAAGAATTAAGTGCCTGTAAAATAAATAAATAAATAAATAAACCATTTGATGTATTTTTTCTAAAATCTTAATTTTTCAGCCTCAAAAAATGCCAAATAAAAACCATAAATACCAGTCGAACTTGTAAAAAATAACATAAAACACCAAAACGCAAAAAAATAAAAATAAAAATCTGATGGGAAAAAAAAAACACTACACTAAAAAATTAATCCATCTTCATCCGGCGAGGGCACGGCACAGACTGAGCTCCGCAGGATGGAGAAAGGCTTATAAAGCCTTCCCACGCCCTGCAATTTGACTCAGAACACTCTGACTGGTTGACTTGAAATCCAACCAATCAGAGTGCTCTGTGTCATTTTACACAGCGTGGGAAAATTCCAAAGAACTTTCCCACGCTGTGTAAAATGACCAGCAATCTGATTCAAATTTCAGGGTGTGGGAAGGCTTTATAAGCCTTTCTCCCTGCTGAGCTCAGTCTGCACCGTGCCCTCGCCGGGTGAAGATGGATTAATTTTTTAGCATCAGGTTTTGTTTTTTTTTCGCTCTGGTTTTTTATTTTATTCTTTACAAGTTTTTATTTGGCCAGTTTGGTTACTATCTTTCTCTTTTTTTTTTAATTTAAGCTCATGACCTGTAATAGCATGAGTCCATTAGTTTGGTCACTGTTTTAAACGTTCATGTAAGATTATGATTTCTTATACATTTAGATCAGATGAATAGAAGTAATAGGAGTCTGAACACTATTGTATACCCTCTGGTGGTCTAATGTGGGGAACTGGATCAGTGTATCTTCAGAATGATTATGTTATGGTTTGATCTCTCTTTTCATTTATTTGGGTACAGCTTTAGATTTTCCTCCTCCTATTTTTTTATATATTGTGGTCAAAGTAAGATTTCATTTAATATTCATAAATCATTGACATTGTATGTATTCTAGTGGTGTTAAATTGAATCCACCGTTTACATTTAGTCCACCTGCCATGATGTAATTAGATTACTGCTCTCATGTTTTTACATTTTGTGTTATTTACAGTTTATTTCAATCTAGGTTTGACAGCTTTCTATGGCAACGACCCCAGGCCACGTCATTGAGCGCAACGTCACATGGTTGCAGACTCACGTCGGGTAACCCGTGGCAGTCCCGGTCCGGGCGCCCTAGGAGCCAGATGCAGCACAGGTGGGGGTAAGTAAATATGATTTTAATGCTTTATATGTTGGGGAAGTTTGTGTGCACATAATGTCCTGATGAAAGCTTGAGGGAATCAAGCTGAAACGTTGGCAAATTTATCTGTAAGGTAAATAAAAGTAAAATTTTAATAAGTCCTTGGAGTGCTATTGTCACGGCTGCTAGAGTGGTCCAACACGCAGAAACTATGTAAACATATACATACAAAAGAAAAGGAAAATAAAAGGACAGAGCCTAAACCGCACCTTAGAATGGCCGGACTAATACGCTAGAGATAGAGAATGGTCAAAGGGAAAGCCGAGGTCAAGGAAGTCAGAAATACTCAAATACCGTTTAACCCCTTAAGGACACATGACATGTGTGACATGTCATGATTCCCTTTTATTCCAGAAGTTTGGTCCTTAAGGGGTTAAACAAACCAAGTCAGGGGAACCAGAATTCGGAATAACCAGGGAAAAGCCAAGATCAAGATACCAGGACGTCAGATTCACAAAGATAAACACAATCTCAGGAACAGGAAACCACGACAGGGCAAGGAACTAGAGTGAATTAGGGATTTAAATATCCCTCTCTGGGTTCTGATTGGTCAGAGGGTGACCTCTGACCCCAGAACGTGCGCATGCGTTTGTATTAATTTGAGGGGCGGAGCTTAAGATGGAGGCAACCACATGGTCCGCACCATCTTTGATTTGGGCACGACGTCCAGAGAAAGCAGAGGAGCGGCTCCCCGACGAGCAGGTCAGCTTGTTGTGTGGGCGAGACCGTGCCGCTCGGGCACGGCATGTGGCATACTATGAATTACTTCTTATAGTTAACGAAACAGTTTATGACATATTCGTTTAGTCCAGGGCTGTCCAACCTGCGGCCTCCAGATGTTGCTGAACTACAACTCCGATGATTCTTTCAATTAAAAAGATAGCCAGGGAATCATGGGAGTTGTAGTTTAGCAACATCTGGGGGTCCACAGGTTGGACAGCCCTGGTTTAGTCCTTTGGGTGCAGCTGTGTCCAGATAATGAACCCAGAATGATTCCCTTTGAAGGGGCAGTCTGGATCTGTCACCTCCACGTGGAAGTGGGGGGACATGGTCTATGGCCATGAAGCGTAAAGTAGTTAGCCTGTGTTAAGCAGATACATGTTTGGCCACGGGTTTCTCCGTTATTTGATACCTGTAAACAGTGGTAATTCCTGACCTATGTCCTCTGACACGATCACGTACTGTCAACTCGGACTTACCAACATATGAAAGGGGCAGGTAATTAAATAAATGACATGATCTGTTTTGCATGTAATATAATGTGAAATTGGTATCATTTTGCCACTGTGAGTATGTGCAAAAGAAGTTCCACTAATCATGTGGCTACATGTTACACACTCGCTACATTTGAAGCATCCTTTTATCCGATGTCCTGTGGATTTCTTATAGCCATGGATTGGATCACTGCGAACCAGCATGTCATTCAAATTTCTATTCCATTTATAACTAATCGTGGGTCTTGAAATGTCTGGGGAAGATGTTTATCAGAGCTTAAAGGATCACCATAGTGTCAGGAAAACAAAGCGGTTTTCTGACACTATAGTGCCTGAGGGGGCCCCCTCCCGTGGCGCTGTAGGGGTTAAAACCCCTTTAACAGCTTACCTTAATCCAGCACTGGGCTCCCTCGGTTCTGGTGACCTCTCCTCCCACTCCGACGTCAGCTCCCCCGTCCGATGTCACTGGAGCCTAATGCGCAGCAAGTGCTGCGCGCGCATTCAAAGTGTCCATAGGAAAACATTTCTCAATGCTTTCCTCTTGGCGCTCTGCGCGATGAATGTGAAATATGCCTCCAACATCGCAGATGCTCCTCTAGTGGCTATCCAGAAGACAGTCACTAGGGGCTGGATTAACCCAAAATGTTAACATAGCAGTTTCTCTGAAACTGCTATGTTTGTATCTGAAGGGTTAAAACCCGAGGGAACTGGCACCCAGACCACTTCATTGAGCTGAAGTGGTCTGGGTGACTATAGTGTCCCTTTAATACACCCCAATATTTCTCAATTGATCTCCGAATCTGTGTGGTTGCCATATGAAATGTACGTGGTATGTACATCTTGTATTGCGATATGGTTAAGGAGTCTTAATTTTTGTAGATGATGGTTGGAAACCATCAACAACATATTCCTGACAGTCTTTTTCCGATGTAGTGTATATCCTAGTTTGTCTTGGTCTTTATCAGTTACATCTAAGAACTGTATCTCAGTATTGTTGCTAGTCTAGCCAAGTAAGTGGGTTAATCTCATAAGAGCAGACATTAGGCTGTTAGAGTAGTACCTACCAAAGATAGGGTACATTGACGTTGTGGCAGGCTTATGCAATGTATGATCATATAATGTAACAAACCCCCATTATTTTTGCCTAGATTAGGTGTTTAAAAAAAACAAAAACAACAAACAACAAAATCTGTCAATATTGAAGTTGCTGTTTAGTAGATAAGTGAGTGCGCTGGATCTTGTGTATTGAAAAAAAAAATGCAGCCCTCTGGTTTCATATAAATTATATATATATATATTTACAGATATACAAAACATAAGTATGATACACAATACACATTGGGAAATTACACACGTATATAAAATGTAACAAGGGTTTTACATTTGTCAAAGGGTTATTCACTTAACTTTTTCATTTTAGGAAGTAAAAATCTAAATTGTGTAATTTAGACCACAATAGCAGATTTGAAAAATCTAACTTAGCTATAGTGACAGCTTGACAATTGTAGCCTAATTTTTGGAATTATTAAATTATTAGTTTAGTGGATAACACTGCCTTTCTCCGAGTCTTTGGTGTCCTGGAGTAAAACTATATCCAACGCAGAGTGCACTCATAGGATTGAGGACTAAACAAAACAGCATTTATATAAATCAGACATGCAGTCAATGTTTCACTCCCATTACTGGACTATTCAAGGTTATGGGGATGAAACGGTGATGTAAGATGTTGCACATCTGATTAGAATAAAGCAGCTCTTTTTTTTATTTTTAAGTTCTCCTTCTTTTGGGGTAAATCATTTTCATTCTTTTGGCTTTTCCCATCCGTATATCTGTCACAAGTGGCATAATTAATATTAGTGCTGGTATAAAAAATTTCCAGGGCTGCTTTTTATTCCCAGTCCGGCCCTGGTCCCAGATATATGTGTCCTCTGATGAGAAATATTTCCTGTAAAGGGGATGTGTGAGATTTCCTTACCCAGAGAGCCGATGGTCTGGTAATTCTCCACCACTAGATCTTCTTGATTTAAACAGTCCCACTCCTATGCAGAAAAGTAAATGTCCTCTTTCTCAAACTCAGATTGTTCCTAAATAACACATTATTCACATTATTACAAATCAGTGTCCTCCAATATAACACACAGCATATATTCTCTGTCGCTCTACCCCATCTTTGGGTTATACTTTCTTACTTAATATAATTGTCTGATTAGTAGCAGCGTTGCATTAATGATCCAGTATCCTCTCTGCTGCACCATCTCCTCCCCTCCATACTGTCCCTTTACTTCTCTCCCCATGTGAAAGGGTTAAACATTCTCCTTTGCTGCAATGCCCCTCAAAGACACTTACTGAGTCAGCAAATATATCCTGCTACAGTGTTCCTAGCTAAAGCCATTTCTGATCAGTTTATCATTAGGTAAGCTTTGTAGATAAGATAAGAACACAGTAAAAAGAACGAACCCCCTCGTTATGATATAGAAAATGTAAACCCCCTCATTATGATAAAATAATCTTGTTCTGCAATATTATCGCACAAAATTATAAATGTAGAAACTTCTCTTCACAAGCATTTATTAACCATTGGTTTGCTCTAATAATTTGGTATGTTTTGAAGTTCCATCTTGTTTAGTGTAGCATAAAAGGGTGGGTCCCTCCAGGTATAGTGAACACTGAAAATGTCCCTTCTCTCTCCATGCTGCCCTCTCTCCTTCTCTCTCTCTCCATGTTGCGCCACTCTCCTTCTCTCTCCATGCTGTGTCACCCCCTCTCTCTCTCTCTCCATGCTGTCCCCCCTCTCTCTCTCTCCATGCTGTCCCCCCTCTCTCTCTCTCCATGCTGTCCCCCCTCTCTCTCTCTGTCTGTCCCCCCCTCTCTCTCTCCATGCTGTCCCCCCTCTCTCTCTCCCATGCTGTCCCCCTCTCTCTCCCATGCTGTCCCCCCCCTCTCTCTCTCCATGCTGTCCCCCCCTCTCTCTCCATGCTGTCCCCCCCCTCTCTCTCTCCATGCTGTCCCCCCTCTCTCGTCTGTCCCCTCTCTCTCTCTCTCTCTCCCCTGCTCCCCCCCTCTCTCTCTCTCTCTCTGCATGCTGTCCCCCTCTCTCTCTCTCTCCATGCTATCCCCCTCTCTCTCTCTCTCCATGCTCTCTCTCCATGCTGCCCCCCCTCTCTCCATGCTGCCCCCTCTCTCTCTCTCATCTCTCCATGCTGCCCCCCCTCTCTCTCTCTCTCCTGATCTGCTGTCCCCTGCTCTCTCTCCTGCATAAGTTAATGTAAGCTCTCTCTCCATGCTGCCCCCCCTCTCTCTCTCTCTCCATGCTGTCCCCCCTCTCTCCCATGTTAATGTACTAGTCTGATTAATGGCAGCATTGTATTACTGATCCAGTATCCTCCATGCTGCTCAGTAATAACTGAATGGCTGTATTACCAGGTCACATGATGCTCCAGGGGGGTCACTGAGGACAATACTAACCTCCTGATCTGGAACCAGGAATAATCCCAATAAACACCATGAACCCCGAGCCTCACACTCTGCTCCCACCGGCTCAGCACGGCGCAGCTAAATGACGTCACTGATGGCAATGCCGAATACAGTGAGAAGGGGGCGGAGCCTAGTAAGCAGCCTATGGAAGGAAAGCTTCATCTGGGAAAGGAAATGACATCACGGAGCGTGAACCACCCGGCGCCATGTTGGATGAGGGCAAAGTTCCCTTGTGCTCACTAGGAGCAGTATGGGCAATAGGCAATGTGTTAGTGCATTGATTTCACTAGAGATGGTGTTCTATCAGAAAGACATACCTCGTAAAAATTACATACCCTCGTCACTTCCGGTGACGCGGCCGCACCGGAAGTGACGTCCAACCAATAGAGGAGGAGGTGTGCCGCATCGCACAGGCGCACAACCTCCGGGTAGGGAATGTTAACAGCGAGTAGGGGAACTTAACGCCGCACTGCGCACGCGCGTCTAGTACTCCCGTCGGAGGTACAGCGCGCGTGCGCAGGCAGTACTGGGGTAGGGAGATCTGATGGCCATTTCGCCTGTTAAATCTCCCTACCCCTATACTGCGCATGCGCGGACACAATCGACCGCGCGTGCGCAATGTGGGGTAGGGAAATTTCACAGGACAGACACAAATGGCCATCAAATCTCCCTACCCCTATACTGCGCACGCGCGGACTCCCATCCTTGGATTCAAACAGGTCAGTCACCCCCTGCTCCCAACACTCTCAGCCATTGGGGGGGGGCTGCACAGTATATAGGGGCGGTGCACATATATAGGGGGGCTGCACAGTATATAGGGGGTGCACAGTATATAGGGGGGGGTGCACAGTATATGGGTGGGTGCGGGCTGCTGCAGCAGGGCACAGTATATAGGTGCACAGTATATGTATTGTGCATATAGGGCCATTATATAAAGGCGCACAGCATAAGGGGCTGCCAGCATATAGGGGTGCACAGTACATAGGGGTGTACAGGCAGGGGGTGTGCAGCAGCAGGTGGCTACATTATAGGGGGGGTGGTATATAGGGGTGCACAGTATAGGGGGGCTGCACAGTATATAGGGGGGGCTGCACAGTGTATTGGGGTGGGTCTGCGCTGTATATGGGGATCTACGCAGTATATGGGGGATCTACGCAGTATATGGGGGGTCTGCGCTGTATATGGGGGTCTGCGCTGTATATTGTGGGGTCTGCGGTGTATATTGTGGGGTCTGTGAAGTATATTGGGGTGGCCTGTGTGTTAGATGGAGGGGCTGTTTGTTACATGTGGTGGGGCAGTGTATTATATTTGGGGGCTGTGCGTTAGATGGGGAGCTGTACAGTACGTGTGGCCTGTGTGTTAGATGTGTACAACCCTAGTTTCACTGAACAATATTTATTTCCTAGATATCATATGCCATGGCATGCTTTTTGCTATGAAACCGCAGCCATCTAGTCACTCGCCAGAGAAGGATGAGAAACTGCACCCCAGCGAGAGGGACAGCCCCACATCTGCAACCAAATCCGTCGGTCACCGAATTCAGTAATCTCCGTCTCTTTGTGCATTGTGTATGTATGGTACTCCCAATTCTTATATTTAATCCGGTGTGTCTCCCACAATTTTTGTGTCTGTCTGCTGTATGTATGTGGCACGCAAGTCTGCATGCACTGTGTCTGTTATGCCAGGTGCTCTAACCAGTTTATTTCTTTTTGTGTATGTCACAACTCTGACAAGCATGTTCTCCTATGGGACACGAAGCACATGAAGAGGAATGAAGAAGCCCATGTTTGATGCTCGTCTCCAGGGTGGAGTATTGAATGTATAACTAATGAAGTGGCATCTGACACATGACAAGGTGCTCCTGTTTGCACAGCAACTTCAACATTGTGTACTGTGATCACGGCATAGTTCAGAGGTAGGTAACCTTGGGCAGTCCAGATGCTGTGAATTACATCTCCCATAATGCTGGCAAACCATCAGGGGAGGTGTAGTGCAAAACATCTGGAATACCGAATGCGGATGAATGCAAAGTATGGTTTGTGTGAATGGTCAGTAACAAGGGTTGAAGCCTTGACGTGGCGTTACTGCTCACATGTGTATTCATGTGCCAATTCAACCAATGTGAGTCACTGTAATACTTATAAGGTAACCAAAAGTACTCTGATTGTGGAGAATGAAACGCCTGTATCACCTACACACTGCTTACACTGTGACCGTATATCTCCTAAACACTGCTTACCCTGTGACCGTATCTCCTAAACACTGCTGACACTGTGACCGTATTTCCTAAACACTGCTCACACTGTGACCGTATCTCCTAAACACTGCTGACACTGTGACCGTATTTCCTAAACACTGCTCACACTGTGACCGTATTTCCTAAACACTGCTCACACTGTGACCGTATCTCCTAAACACTGCTGACACTGTGACCGTATTTCCTAAACACTGCTTACCCTGTGACCGTATCTCCTAAACACTGCTGACAACTAAGGTTGTTATATTATTTTTTATTTTTTTTATTACATACATATATATCAACTAAGGTTGTTATATTATTTATTTTATTTTTTTTATTACATACATATATATCAACTAAGGTTGTTATATTATATATATTTTTTTTTTATTATTACATACATATATATCAACTAAGGTTGTTATTTTTTTTTTTTTTTTTTTATTACATAACCTCCTAAGACAGGTGTTTGGTGAATTCCTGTATTTATCCAGTTTTGAGCAATTCACCTAAGTCCGATTCCCTCATATCTGTGTGTTGCATTAGGCATACCAGTTTATTTTATTTCAGTGCTGACACTGTGACCGTATTTCCTAAACACTGCTCACACTGTGACCGTATCTCCTAAACACTGCTGACACTGTGACCGTATTTCCTAAACACTGCTCACACTGTGACCGTGTGACGAGACCAATCTCGCCACATTGCATTGGAGAAGCCTGGTTGCTCGCCTGCTGCCTTTGGACTATGGCCCCCTGTTAAAAGACATCTTTTTTTACCTGCAGAAAAGCTTCATCCGTGCTTTTCTGCCTGGGGTTCGGTAGATTTGTTTGAATGTGTTATACCCCAGATAGGAATCCCATGGAGCCCATTCGTATGAAACTGACTGTAAAGACTTTGGCTCCATGTCGATTAAACTGTATTCGTGTGGTCTGAGCGCCATTTGCTTAATAATGTGCGCTCAGACCTGAGCTATCTGGGGATATGTTACATGTCTGTGTTTTATGTAATAAACGTTACTTTATGTATTTTAAAGTATAATACTGGTTTTGTATCCCCACATGTGTAATGGAGTTTTGCCTTTGTCTTGGGAGATAATATAATTACTTCCCAATTATCTCCCAGGGCAGAGGGGAGGAAGCCAGGATGCATTGTGGGAATATATTGTGACTGTGTGTCCTATTTGTCTACTTGTCTGTCTTTTGTCACAGTCTCCCATTTGGTCCCCTAGGGGAGTGTCCACCAGGTGGGAGACCTGCATAAATACTGGGCAGGTAGCCCTCATTAAACAGACCACTGCTTGACCCTCAACACGGAGCCTTGTCTCGTCTTTGGGGGGATTTACTGTATGCTGCTAAGGACTGATTGCCAGGAGTGTAAGCCGCTTGGGAGCTTTTCCTGTTCGTCTGGTAGCAGCAATTCGTATGGTTCCTGTTCGTGTATTTGGAGTGCTACCTTATTCCCTTGTATGCCGTTCGGGAGTTTGGAGCATTCACTTGTATGCAGTTCGAGTGTTTGGAGCATTCCCTTGTATGCAGTTCGAGTATTTGGACCATTCCCTTGTATGCAGTTCGAGTGTTTGGAGCATTCACTTGTATGCCATTCGGGAGTTTGGAACATTCACTTGTATTCAGTTCGTGAGTTTTGGTGATTCTACAGTAGCTGTGCCTGTCTCTGAAAGGGGATTATCGTCTAAGCGTTTTTTTTCCCTTTTGTGCAGAACGGTCCGTTACAGACCGTATCTCCTAAACACTGCTGACACTGTGACCGTATTTCCTAAACACTGCTGACACTGTGACCGTATCTCCTAAACACTGCTCACACTGTGACCGTATCTCCTATACACTGCTTACACTGTGACCCAATCGCCTAAACACTGCTTACACTGTGAATAGTTAGTTTTAGTGTTTGCGGTTTCATTGATTTGTTAACCACTCTCCTCAATCTTCTGTTCTGTGTTTTCTTACATTTGTGGGAAGAACAAGGTGATCCTCTCAATTTTACACTCCTTTACTGATGGTTCCAGTGCCAGATAAAAAACCCACCACCATTAACCTCGACCTGCTCAAACAGAAGAGATTACCTTCTTCTATAGAAAACGTCCATATGGCTGTTTCGGAACATATGCTGCAGACATGATGTAACCTTCATTTTCCAGTGATTAAGAATCGTGGACCGTCCAGGGAAAGAGACCATTATATTATTAAGATACTACCTTCCTAATGCCATACAGTCTTTCTTTACATGTGATCATGTGATTGAACTTTCTCCTTCTTGGATACCACAGTGTGACTTTTCTTAACCAGTTTCCAAATTTGACTTTTATATTTTTTCCACTATACATATAAAGTCTAAAATGCATATTAACTTTGAAGAAATAAAGTATTTTGCTGACACCTTAACATGCGATTTGTGTTACTTAGCTACAAATAATACCATCACTAGCTGTGTTCCATTGTAGTTTCTCAGAAACTGCAATATTTAACATTGCAAGATTAAGGGGACATTGGCACTGCACCCAAACCATTTAAACGAGATGACGTGGGCTTTTAAAGAGCAACTTCTTACTATGCTTATTGCTATCTTTTGAAAGTCATCACATTTATAAGCAAAACTATGCATAGGCACAGTGACACGAGGACCTAGATGCACCATAAATTATCATATGTTGTTACAAAGCCATATTTCCTAACAGTCCTGGATTGTTTAGTAGAGTCCCAGTTTGGGTTTGCTCTCAACTGTCCCACAATAATTAACAAGTTAAGATTATTTCAGACAAATTACTGTACATTTAAAAATTAAGAGTTTTAATTTTTTTTAAAGTGGCAATATAAAAAAGTCAAACAATATTTAATTTCTAATTTAACTAAATTGAAAAAGTATGTTGTCCATTAATTACATAATAATTGCACATGTGGCCTAATATCAGATATATCAGATATTGTTATTGTCACCCCCCTCTTACTCTGTCATCCCCCTATCACCCCCCTCACCCTGTCACCCCTCCCTTACTGTCACCTCACCTCATCACCCCTTGTCACCCCCCTCTTACGGTCACCTCACCATCACCCCCTCACTCTGTCATCCTCCTCACACTATGTCACCCACCCTCACTGTCACTCACCCTTACTCTGTCACCCATACTCTCACATTGTCACCCCCCCCCCTCTTACTCTGTCATTCACCCCTCAACTCATCACCCTCCCTCTCACACTATGTCACCCTCCCCACAAGGCCACCACTCTCCGCACTCTGGCACCTCCCTCCATGCACACCGTCAACCCTCAACACGCAGGCACCCTCCTGCTCTTTTACACTCACCCTGCCACAGTTACCCCTTTACTCATCGTCACCCCCCCAAAGGGGACGCCTGAGTTTTGTCCTGCCTAGGGCAGCACAAAACCAGGATACACCACTGAGCTCCACCATCAATATATCTACAGCTTCTTATACACAAAGTCAACTGCTATTTTTTCTTCAATAATGGTGTTCTCCGTGGGGTCTCATGTATGAGTTTCGCCTAAGGCCTCGCCAAGTCTAGAGCCGACACTGCAGTACAGTCCTTCAGTATCCAATAGTCTCTTATGCAGGGACTCCTCAAAGCGGTTTGCTTCTTCCCTCTGGAACTGTAAAAATAAAAAATATAGTTACAACTCACCAAATCGTAACCAGAAAGCATATTACTTATTTTATATTATTAGAAATGACAATTTCAATGTTGAAGATTAGAGGCGTAGAATAGAAAGAATGATCGAGCGCTTTCAATTTTAAATAAAAAACATGTCTGTGCTTACAGTGTAAGCAGTGTTTAGGAGATACGGTCACAGTGTGAGCAGTGTTTAGGAGATACGGTCACAGTGTGAGCAGTGTTTAGGAGATAAGGTCACAGTGTAAGCAGTGTTTAGGAAATACGGTCACAGTGTGAGCAGTGTTTAGGTTTCATTCTCCACAATCACGGTACTTTTGGTTACCTTATAAGTATTACAGTGACTCACATTGGTTGAATTAGCACATGAATGCACATGTGAGCAGTAACACCACGTCAAGGCTTCAACCCTTGTTACTGACCATTCACACACACCATACTTTGCATTCATCCGCATTCGGTATTCCAGATGTTTTGCACTACACCTCCCCTGATGGTTTGCCAGCATTATGGGAGATGTAATTCACAGCATCTGGACTGCCCAAAGTTACCTACCTTTGAACTATGCCGTGATCACAGTACACAATGTTGAAGTTGTTGTGCAAACAGGAGCACCTTGTCATGTGTCAGATGCCACTTCATTAGTTATACATTTAATACTCCACCCTGGAGACAAGCATCAAACATGGGCTTCTTCATTCCTCTTCATGTACTTCGTGTCCCATAGGAGAACATGCTTGTCAGAGCTGTGACACACACAAAAAGAAATAAACTGGTTAGAGCACCTGGCATAACAGACACAGTGCATGCAGACTTGCGTGCCACATACATACAGCAGACAGACACAAAAATTGTGGGAGACACACCGGATTAAATATAAGAATTGGGAGTACCATACATACACAATGCACAAAGAGACGGAGATTACTGAATTCGGTGACCGACGGATTTGGTTGCAGATGTGGGGCTGTCCCTCTCGCTGGGGTGCAGTTTCTCATCCTTCTCTGGCGAGTGACTAGATGGCTGCGGTTTCATAGCAAAAAGCATGCCATGGCATATGATATCTAGGAAATAAATATTGTTCAGTGAAACTAGGGTTGTACACATCTAACACACAGGCCACACGTACTGTACAGCTCCCCATCTAACGCACAGCCCCCAAATATAATACACTGCCCCCCCACATGTAACAAACAGCCCCTCCATCTAACACACAGGCCACCCCAATATACTTCACAGACCCCACAATATACAGCGCAGACCCCACAATATACAGCGCAGACCCCCATATACAGCGCAGACCCCCCATATACTGCGTAGATCCCCCATATACAGCGCAGACCCACCCCAATACACTGTGCAGCCCCCCCTATATACTGTGCACCCCTATATACTGCCTATATACTGCCCCCCTATATACTGTGCACACCCCCTATATACTGTGCACCCCCCTATATACTGTGCACCCCCCCTATATACTGTGCAGCCACCCTATATACTGTGCAGACACCCCCTGCCCCCCAATGGCTGAGAGTGTTGGGAGCAGGGGGTGACTGACCTGTTTGAATCCAAGGATGGGAGTCCGCGCGTGCGCAGTATAGGGGTAGGGAGATTTGATGGCCATTTGTGTCTGTCCTGTGAAATTTCCCTACCCCACATTGCGCATGCGCGGTCGATTGTGTCCGCGCATGCGCAGTATAGGGGTAGGGAGATTTAACAGGCGAAATGGCCATCAGATCTCCCTACCCCAGTACTGCGCACGCGCGCTGTACCTCTGACGGGAGTACTAGACGCGCGTGCGCAGTGCGGCGTTAAGTTCCCCTACTCGCTGTTAACATTCCCTACCCGGAGGTTGTGCGCCTGTGCGATGCGGCACACCTCCTCCTCTATTGGTTGGACGTCACTTCCGGTGCGGCCGCGTCACCGGAAGTGACGAGGGTATGTAATTTTTACGAGGTATGTCTTTCTGATAGAACAATGGCAAGCAGCAGTGCGGCTATAGGAAGGACCGAGTGCTGGGAGTGAGAGTCTGTAGACCCCCAAGGAATATGACCACCTGGACCACCAGGATCCCTGATAGACCCCACAAGGAATAGGGCTACTCCCCCTCCTCCCACACAGGCTGGACCACCAGGGATCTTGGAAATGCACTAAAAAGGCTAGAAAAATAAAGGGGGGCAGCAGGCAGACACACTACATCCTCACACATTACACCCAGCCAACACACACTCTCATTACAACTAGCCGCCAGACATGTCCTCCCTGTGTCCATAAGTCTGTGTGTGCCCCAGTGTCCCCATATTTCCCTTAATGTTCCCATGGAACGTTTCGCCGAATGGTTCACGGAATATCGTAGTTTTTGTGGTGAAATTGGTCCCATAGGTGATTGATTAATTAATGCGTGCACGCTTTCCCTAGAAGTAATTCATACCGGAGACAAAGTTTCTGATCAGTGAAAAACTAAGGAATGCTTTATTCCCCGAAGTGGGGGCTCCTTCTTAAAGCAAAAATACGTCACAGTTTAAACATACAGTATACATTCACCAATTGGTTAACAGTCTAAGGGTTCTTGTCTAAACCCCCCCCTACAGGATGTAGTGTCATCATTACAGACTTCTCCCGCCTATATTCCAGCTCCTGGATACACGATGACAGGGGGAGTGAGTAGTTTCTTTCAGTTACTTTAACAGTGATTCTCCATTTTGTTACACGTGGCATATAGCTGTTAACTGGCACAAAGGAAGTGGGGGAGGAGTTAGTAAAGGAAGCTGTTAACACAGGAATTTTGGTTACATGAGGTTTGCTTGATGGGAAGGGGGATGTTAGCAGGATGAAGAATTTACATAGGAAACAGCAACTGAACACATTGTAGGGGGGGAAGGGAATATTTACTCTAGCAGCCAGTTTTAACATAGTGAACACAGAATAAATAGACATTAGTAAATAGCCATTTTATTTTAATTCATCTGTCCATAACATAGGAATGAATGGCGAAATGTTCAAAACTAGAGTGGGAGCTGGTAAAAGCTGAAAAATCAAGACATGATTTCTAAACTGCCACCACTCCCTCATTTTCAAGCCCACCTACACAAATCTTATATCAAAACGTTCAGCTACCCCTGCTGCCACTAAAAATGTCCACGGCTAAGCCACAGTCCTGATAGTTTTCACAATATGACCAGTGTCTTCATGTTCCCTAGTGTCTCAGTGTTCCATGTCTCCAAGTGTCCCTTAGTTTCCTATGTCTTCCCTAGTGTCTCAGTGTCCCCTAGAGTCAGTGTCCCAATGTGTGTGTGTCCCAGTGTCCATAAGTCTGTGTGTTTGCCCCAGTGTCCCCATATCTCCCCTAATGTTCCCATGTCTCCCCTAGTTCCTCAATGTCCCCATGTATCCCAGTGTCTCAGTGTCCCCATGTCTCCCAGTGTCTCAGGTTACTCTTGTGTCGGTGTCCCCATGTGTCTGTGCCCCCATGTCTCCTAGGATCCCCTAGTGTCCCTATGTCTGTGTGTCCCCCTGTCTCCCCTAGTGTCACGATGTCTCTCAGTGTCCCCATATGTCTGTGTCCTCATGTCTCTGTGTGCCCCAGTGTCCTCAAGTCTCCTAGTATCTCTATGTCTTTCAGTGTCACCTAGTGTCTCTGTGTCTCCCAGGATACCCCAGTGTATATATGTCTGTGTGTGCCCCAGTGTCCCCATGTCTCTCCTAGTGTCCCCATGTCTCCCAGTGTACCTTAGTGTCCCAGTGTCCCCATGTCTCTGTGTCTACCAGGATCTTCCAGTGTGCCCCGTGAGTTACAGACTGCCCTTCCATTTGTCTCCCCCCATCCCTCAGCATTAACCTGAGCTGGTGTCTGGACTCTCTGGGCAGAGCTGCTCCCCAGTGGATCAATGAGTAGAGAGAGGCAGGGATATGTTGTAACTGCCTATCCCTGTCTCTCTCCACACACATACATTGCCACCTACTGGTCAGCGTCGGTATTGCAGTCTAATCTCAGTATATACTAAGAAAAATAACCGCATTTGTATTGCCAGTATTACTGCAATACCGGCACCAGCCAGGCAGCCTCAAATACCTGCTGTGCTGGCAGAGCCACCATCAGAAATTTTGGGGCCCCTAACTAAGCTCAGGGTCTGGGTCTCCAGGGTCCTGCCTCCAAGCCCACCCACAGGGACCGCCTCCAAACCCCGCCCACAGGAAGACACACACAGACACAAACACATGTACTGATACAAAAGGACAAAGATACAGACATACATACTAACAGACACACGTACTGAAACAGTGTCAGGATTACTGTTTGATCCAGCACGTAGAACTGTACAGCACGGATGACAAAAGTAACGTATTACTGGTGCTTAGAATGGCTGGATTTAACGTACAAAGAATAGTCAAAAATACTAGCCGAGGTCAGGGAACACAGAAAGGGACACAGCGATGAGGAAAGCCAGGAGTCAGGATACCAGAATATAGAGAAGTCAATAAACAAAGCCAAAGTCAAAAACCAGGTAGAAAACTATAAACAGGAACGCGCTCTCGGACAACCACAACGGAAACCACGACAGGGCACTGAGCAGGCTGAGAACTGGGCCTAAATAACCCTCCTCTGGTTCTGATAGGCTGTAACCGGCTTTTGACCCCAAAGTCAGTTACCAGGTTTCATTTGCATAATTGCTGCTTAGCATTAACCCTTCTGTGGATTAGGTTGCTGCTTGGCACAACTTTTCCTACGTGGACAGTAAATGTCATTAACCACATTTCTATAAGCGGAAATTGGTCCGAACTACTCCCGCCATTTTTTGTCAATAATGGTAGGCATCCTACAGTTCTCCCTGCGGTATTTTCTGATACTGCCATTCCTGCTCTGGATGAGCGTCTGGCCTCCATTCGGGATACCTGGGTTAAGGTTCAAACTGCTCTAGGGGCTGCTGCTGAACGCTTCAAACATTTTGCTGATAAGCGTAGGAGTGCCAACCCAGTGTACCAAGTGGGGGACTGGGTTTGGTTGTCATCTCGCAATATCAAGCTTAAGGTCCCTAGCATGAAGTTTGCCCCCAGATTCCTTGGTCCCTATAGAGTGCTTCATAGGATCAATCCAGTGTCTTACTCTCTGGCTCTTCCTGCATCTTTAGGGATTCCCAACACTTTTCATATGTCCTTACTCAAACCTCTTGTCTGCAATAGATATACTGTTCCTTATGTTCCTCCCCTCCGGTGGTGGTGGGTGGTGGGTGGTCAGGAAGAGTATGTATCTTCTATCGTGGATTCTAGGTTTTCTCGGGGCACTTTACAGTACTTGGTTGTTTGGAAAGGTTACGGTCCTGCTGATCGTTCTTGGGTTTCGGCTCCTGACCTGCATGCGGGCCGTAAGAGCCGCGCTTTTCACGCTAAATTTCCTCTCAAGCCTGGCGCCTGGTGGGCGTTCTTCAGGTGGGGGGTAACGTCACTGTAACGGCTACCCTGGTGTAGAGAGGGTACCAGCCGTTAGGGACGTCCTTTTCTTCCTGGCAGTCGCTGTGTAGTGATGGAGTCACCTATTCCCTTCTGCTGGATCAGGAGTGGAAACCAGGTGCAGCTCTGAAAAGAGCTAAGTGATTAAGCTGCAGAGATTCCCCTTTCAAGAATGAGACAAGGCTACGTTTTGAAGGGTCAAGAAGAACTGTCAAAACCTTTATTCCCTTGGGACCAGCCAATACAGTCACCACAATAACATTGTTGTGAAACCTCAATAAAATCACAAACAGTCAAACCATATCAAGAAACACACAGTGACTTATCACAACACAATGGCACATTTTTAAAGGGGTGGGGGGAGACAATATTTAACAGTAAATATCTCACCTGCCTGCAGAATTAGCAATATGCAAATCTACCCGAATATGCAAATGAACCAGTCTTGCAATTCAGGTAGTGCATATTGCTGTTGCTACCAACAGAGGGCACTAGACCAGCTCCATAGCCAAACCCACCTAGTTGGTAGCAAACCTCAGCAATACAAGAGAGCAGGCAATACATTACACAGTACACACACACACACTATAAACAATTACATTACACACACCCTGCACCTATAATGGGTACAGGGTGACTAAAACATAGGATAAATAAAGCAGCCCACATAAATAGTCTGTCTGAAGGTAGACTAGGGGCTTTAAAGCCAGATAGATGAAAGAGTCATAGTCACAGGAGAGGAGACTGGCAAGAAGGCCTCTCCAGGACCAAGTGGCGAAGGACACTGCGTCACAGGCTGTATAATCCATTTGTCCTTTTGTAGGCATACTGGGCTTGTTGTTACAATATATAAATAATTGAGAATACAATATAAAATAAGGATTGTCTTGGAAGCAATAGAGTTTTGTCTTTTTAAATATTTATTATATAAAAATATAAATATAGACATATAAAATCCATTATAGCAGAGTTTATAAGACTAAATTACATGCTTGCAAATATCATTAATAGGTTAACATACCCTTCTGAACATGTCATCATGTCAGCCTCTCTGTCATTTTAAGATGGAGCAGCGTCTGTCTCCAAGTCTCTCCTCTGTGTCTTAACATTTAAAAGTACACCTATTTATACCATAGGTGTCTCCATTTTAGGGTTACCGATGTTCATATATGAAAAAGTAACACTTTTACTTTATTCATTTTAGGACCTCCCTTAATTTGGCAAACATACAAGGTCATAACTAAAGGGTGTATACGTCATGGAAATTTTCCTGACTTAGTTCAACATGGCATTTTAAAGTCTGGACATCCTTATCTACTTAAGGTTACCACAGTATATTGTGTACTGAAAGAGTCGTAGCATAGCCTTGAAGCTTGTTTATGCATTATTGTTATTGTAATTCGTCTGGGACAAAATGGCGCAAACATATTATGCACTGAGGTTATTGCTTAAAGAAACAGTTATGAAAAACAATATGTTCCATTTCTAACACCTTGTCAGTTTGCAATATCTCTTAAAGACAAAGTACACAGTTTAGGAAATACAACATTTCATTCTAAAACTTGTAATATTTGCATTTGCCCATAACAATCCAGCAGGTCGTACAGGAACTACATAAGTTTAGCTCGCTGTCGAATTATAAAATAAACATTGATAAACGCGAAGCGCTTGGTGTAGGAGTCCCAAATGCAGTTAAAACTGGTATTACCCAAACATATGGCTTTCAAAGGGCAAAGAAGGAAGTCAAGTACTTAGGGATAAACGTTACCCAGACAATAACTCGCCTGTGCAAGGCAAATGTTTCCCCCCTCCTAGAACAAGTAAAACAGGACCTAGTTAGATAGGATTTCCCAAAAGCTAGATGGGATCTCCCGAACTTTTCAATGATAGGGAGTATTAATGTCTTAAAGATGATGGTCATGCCAAAGATATTGTACATCTTTCAAACACTGCCCATCCATGTACAAAGAACCTTTTTTAATACCATGAAACGCTTATTCACATCATACGTTTGGCAGTCTCGACACCCCCGCATCTCTTATAAAGTACTGACGGCACAGGGAGAAAGAGGTGGATTGGGGTTACCTCATGTGTACCACTATTACATCGCAGCACTTATGGTACGCTTGAAAGAGTGGACAGATAGGGCATGGTATGACTTGGAACAGGGTTTTGCCACAGCTCCTTTGGAGACTTTATCGTGGCAAACATGACATCTAAGTAAACTAGTGCCGACTTCCCACCCCTTTCTGGGCCACATTCTACATACACGGAGGAAAATCAAAACCATTTGTAAGCTGTCCCCTAGGACGTCCCCTCTATGTCCGATAGACCACAACCCAAATTTCCAACAATGAAAGGGAGGGTTATCCAAACACCTCCTGGGGAGTGAGAACACGACGATAGGATTGATAATAATAAGGCTCTAGTGTCCCAGCCCAAATATATCTCAGTGGCAGCACCGCGGCTTCTCTCCTAGAGGTGATGCTATATTCCCAGCTATCCATTTATCTAAAGAAATACATACTACCGGCCTGGGAGGAGAGGGACCTGACCCTGCACTTCGGGCACCAGACTGCACTCTATCGTACTTCTGGGCTCGGATACAAAAACACACCCCTGAGAACCTTTCCCCCCATATTGGGCTAAATGGTGCTCCATCCTTAAATTACAGTTAACCCACAAAGATTGTGAATACATTATGGGACCTGTAATGAAATACTCTATTAGTGTTGCACGCAGAGAGAGGTTTTATAGCAGGATACATTTCCCCGGTGTAAGCGACAGGTGCTGGAGATGCATGAGAGAAGAAGGCACAGTATATTACATATGGTGGCAGTGTTCGCTCATTCGACCGTTCTGGACACGGGTACTAGAAGTCATTAAGGGAATATTCCTAAGCATACCTGCTATGACCCCATTGTGGCGGACCAGTTGGTACCCCGACTGATACCTCCAAACATGATTCCTAGTTACGGCATAGAACCATAAGCACTTAGTTGGGACACCATAGGCACTCTAGCCACTTAGCCGCCGCAGCTTGGTTAGGGTCTCGCCGCCTCTTCCCACCCTGGACCAAAAACCTGGATCCAGCTCCCAATGGGTAAAGCTCTCCTGCAGAGAATATCGCTTGTATCACAAGTAAAAGAGCAGTATAGCTGTCCTCCCCCTCACCCCCCCACACACGAGCCGAAGCTTAATACTGAGAGTTGACTGGTTTATTCAGGGCCACACACAACATTTTATGCAAAAGCCCCTGCATGGGGTTTCCATGTCGAGGCAAACTTTTGATCGACCGTCAACGAGGTAGAAGCCCAAAATAGTTCCAGAGGAATCATGGCAATGGTTGGTCTCCATTGGTGGACTTCCATATGAAAACACAAAATGAACGAATGATTTCAAGTTTCGAATGCTCCCCTCATTCGTTAGTTTGTATCTCCTGAACACTGTTCGTATGGGTAGTTGGGAACTTGAATGGGCAGGAGTTCCTTCTTTACCAGTGCTCGCAGGAGTGCCTAGCCAAAATCAGTTCCAGGCACTCAACGACCAAGTACCGCTGCCCCCATTCGGGAGACAAAATGGCATTCGGCTGTACGAAATGGCGGCCACCCAGGAGAGCATTTGTTCGTTGTTTCTCTTGTGGTTTCACACTTATTAACAGAGAGTTCTAAAGTTCTAATAAGCTGTGGGGGTGGTCTTTAGTTTGTGGATTTGTTCGGTTCCAGAACGGTACAGGGAAATCCCATGAACAGTGTCTTTCTACATGGCCCATAGTCCTTTTGCAGGAGGCTTCTCTAGAAACACATGACAGAGGCATCTTTGCCACACCCATCACAAGCACTGATAGGGTGGCCAAACTCCATGAGAATCATGAACACTCAGAAACTCATATGGTTCCTGTTGGGGGAGGTGAATGCCCTGATACCTGTCCTATGGCGGAAGCCTGAACCTCCCTCCATTGCCCAATGGTGTGGGGATATTTATGGTTAACAGTGAGAATTGCCCACTAATTAAATTCTTAGATCCCAAATATCGTTATCGTGTTAAGTGAGAATGTATTTCATATAAATAATATCACAATGTTAATATAATGATTTTAATAATTAATTAATAATAATATGTAACATGCGTGACAATAATCAATGAATATTCAGTATAAAATGGTATGCAATACAAAGGAATGGGTATACACATTTCAATGGCTAAACAGCATTTTCTGTCAAGTCTTCTGACGATTTATGAGGTATCCTCACAGACTGAAAGGAAAACTTTTCACAGCGAAGGGCCATAAAACCCTGGCTAACAGTTAGAATAACCCTTTCAATGCTGGCTAGATCTCCTAGATAGTTAAGATCTATTCTTATGTCATTTTAAATAAAATAACATTTAAACCAGTTCATTAGTCATTTCCTGGAACCATCCAATAAGAGAATCTACCATGTTTTATAAGCAGAGTTTTAATTCGCCTAATAAGATATCTTATCTTATATTTAGAGAAAATCAATACACCTGGATAAAAACAGCGGTATGCTAACATGTGATACTATCACATTAATATATAATTATTCTTAATTCCACCTGCAGAATGGAATGTTATAACTATATATTCTTTAGTTAACTAAGATTTCTTAATATGGAAATCTGACCGTGCTTTATCCAGTCATATATAATGCTATTAATACATTTTAATTAATTTAATTAATTAAATGAAACCAGTATAATTACCAGTTGAGTAGATATTTCATCCGATTGGTAGATAGTCTCAGGAACTTATTTGGATGTCTCTCTGCATGGAGGTTGGAGTCCCCAAACTTCCAATTCCTCTCTCCTCTTTTTCCTTTGCATACTCCTATCTTCCCTTTGTCCTAACTTTTAAAGGGCCAGACTCTCTGTACGTCATCAGTTGATAACCCAATAGAAGCACTAGAGGTGTGGTTATCTTCCAGATCGCAATTTAATTATTTGGTCTATAGAGGGCAGTCTTGTCCCACTAAACATACCTATCCAGGAAAGAGTTAACTTTTCTTGGTGGCTATTTTGAAGTCATTTTGCGTTATCTTTATAGTGCCATAACTTAAAATTTCAAAGGGTTTTCTCTTAGTTTTGTCCAGACTTAGTGTCTGCAATTCCTGCTATAATTCTAAAATGGCAGATCATGAACTAAGTTTCACCTTAAAATTACAATGGGACCTTATACATATAGACAGTAACATTAAATTATTTAATCTTCTCTGTCACAAATGTCTGTGTTTAGATATGCATCTATTCCATTAACATTTTAGACAGTCTATCCAACCCCCCTTTCTCCTTATCACTTGGTTTGTTTATACTATGCATTCCTTTAGCTCTGGCAAAGTAGTTAGTTTTACAGATAGAAATCTTGTGTCTTTTTGTTAATTTGGGAATTACAAAATGGAGTCTGCTCTGTTCAAAGTGACTCAGAATATACACTTTTAATTTCTATCATAGCACAAGATGTCTGCCGATATAAATACCCTGACATAACCCCCCTTTAGTGCATTTCATAGCCAAAATTAATTTAACTTATGAATAAGCACTATAGAAGTTACCAGACATATTGTGCAATCACATAATTCTTAACATAGGCTCGTGCGTGGAATGAACATTTTTGTATATATTTGTACCTGTAAGAGTTTTGAACTTACATTTAGTACAATCAACCATAATATCATTATTAACATAGTACATTATTTTCATTTGAAAAATGTCTTTGGGAGTTACATATGGTATGGCCAATAAAAACAAATCTCCATTCGTTCCGGATCAATTAAGAGAGGTATAGCGCTCCCCATCTCAAAGGCCAGATTTAATTGCATAGGCTCAATTGTCTCTCCATCCACATTGGCAAGCATCGCATGAACAATATCCTTGGATACAAAATACAGAGGTATGCGTCCCCCTGCCAATTCGATCATTCCAGTTTGCACTTCGTCAAGAAAAGCAAGTGTGTGGAACAATATTGGGTCATGCAGAAATAGAAGTTCACGCTTAAATAAGTCATGACTTTGGTACAACTCAGTGGATTTGGCAATTAACTCCGAATGCAAATTTGTTGTAACAACTGTGTCTTCCAAAATAGTTAACACGTCTTGGAGAAGTGTTCTTTGCTGGTTTATCACCTGATGAATATCGTTAATGTGTTGCTTTAGCGCATAGATTTCCATATCCAGCTTTTGGACAGTAATAGAGTTGGCTGCAGACATTCCAGTTGCGACAACTGCACCAACAGTGGCACAAACTAATGCAACTATTATAGCGGTGAGGAACCTTTTGGGTCGGTTACTCATCGGAATAGAACTGGATACAAATGGTTTCCGGGCTTGCTCCAAGATGTTTCACACACGGTCCTGTGCTCTTTGGAGGTGCATCTGGTACCAAGTCTGTAACTCAGGAAGCTGCATCGATGAAATGTTGTATGCCTTCTCGATGGAAATCTTGGGGTCCAAGCTGACGAACACACGTCGGGTCAGGATCCTCTTCTCTGTTAAGATGAACCCTGGTGTCTCTTGAATCAGGATGCCGGAGGATGGTCCCATCTCTGCGATCGGGTCGGTCCGTAGCTCTTGGCACAGGAGCAGTACGATCCAGAAACACGCCACATCCTTCTTGGACATCTTTCGACAGTCACGGATCAGGAACTCGTTTCAGACTTATCTACTAATGATTCAAGGTTTGTTAAGCATACAAACTTATAACAGTGTGACATCACTTGGCCTAGGACAACACATTATTACGATTCATCAACATATGTATTCTCTCTAATTCTATTTTTATAACTTCATCCCTCACTACATTTATTACTGACTCCTCAGCAATATGCCTATAGCAGCTAAACAAGTTAGTAACCTGCTTAGAAAATGTAGTTATTGGATGGCAAGGAAATGGTTAATGACATGAACGTACATGAGATCATGGCACATCACAACATTTCACATCATACTATACCACGTGAAGCAAGCATTCATCCAGGTTAGTCATTCACCCTTCTGCATCCGAATCCGCACCTATAATCCTTAATTGAGATTTAGGATGACAAGCACGCAACTGGTTAATGTGAACCCACTTTTCAATAAAATCACCATCCTTAGGAATTTTTATCTTGTACGCTACTGGGGAAATTTTGTCAATAATGACATATGGCCCTTTCCAAGAAGGTAGAAATTTCTTTTCCTTGACTTGGTTTCGCGCAAAGTTATACAGATAGACTTGATCTGTGATCTCATATTCCTTTTTCGTGGTTTTTAGATCGTAATAAGTCTTAACCCCTGTCGCTGCTTTTCTAGATTCTTTTGGGCAAAAGCAAATGCATGCTGTAAATGCTTGCGCAAATCTTCGATATACTGATGTGTAGTGGCAGCATTGATCAAGTTATGATCTGAAGTACGATATAGTAAATGCTGTGGTAAAACCATCTTTCTTCCTGTCATCAATTCAAAAGGTGACAATTTAGTAGCAGTGCTAGGTGTAGCTCTAATCGCCATTAAAACTAGGGGCAATTTAATGTCCCAGTCTTTACCAGACTCCTTAACATACTTCTTCAGAATATTAACGATAGACTGGTTATATCGCTCTACCCCCCCGCTAGACGCAGCGCGGTATGCAATATGTAGCTTTCATTTAACACCTAGAATGTTCCACATCTTAGCCATTACTTCACTGGTAAAATGACTACCTCTGTCTGACTCAATTCTTTGAGGCAGACCGAACCTGGAAAAGACATGGTTAATCAACAAAGTGGCACACACGGTATTCGTGTTCTCTTTACAAGGCAAACATTCTATCCACTTTGTGTACATACATGTAACGGTTAACATGTATTTGTTACCTCTTGAAGATCTTGTTACAGGACCTATAAAGTCAATTTGAATATCAGACCATGGTAATGACACCCCCCTCTTCTGAAGTGGTGCACGATGGGTTGGACCATGGGGTTGATATTGCAGACAAATCAAGCATCCCTGACAGTATGTCTTAACATCCCTTAACATTCTTAATCTCTCTAACAGTCGGATTACTGCATGGACTCTATCCTTACAGGGATGGCCGTTAGAAGTCCGTTATAAACATAATAAGAGAAGCCCAGTTGCCCAAGGTTTAGCAGAATTACATGACTGTACTGCTCCATCTCTGGATGATAATGACACCGGAGATGATTTCCTAGAAGAGCAATTGCTATCTCCTTATAAAGTTTATGACGAGGAATACTGTCGACCACTACCGTGGGTATACATTGACGGTTGTTCATATCACCACATCGTTGGTGCTGAACGGAAGTTAGTTGCAGGTATCGGAATCGCCTGGACAGGTGATCACGCAATATTTCATATGTGATCTTATCACCACGATGCCCAGATGTAGGTGCATCATGTGCGTGTTGGAGCATTAACCCTCTGTATACAGTTGGGACTACCCATTGTTGTATACCATGTTTAGAAGTTCTGACCAGTAACCCATCCATGATACTAAATTGGACTTTATATCTCATTAAGATTCGTAAATCTTCATTATCTTTGCAATCCTCATCTGTGATGGGATTGGCAGTAGGGTCTTCTATATGTCTATAGAATATGCCTATGACGGGATCGTTCTTTTGACTGGTAATCAGGTCCTCACTAGGAGCTTCTTGACTCCATTGCACGACGTTTAAGTCGGCATTATCTCTAGCCTGTCGTCTAGTTATGGCTTCAACATGAATTGAACCCATAAGATCATCAATATTTAGGGTTTCACCATTGATGGCAGCTTGTTTTGCCAGTGAATCGGCTAAGTCGTTACCATCCTTGTCAATACCTTCTATTTTAGAATGGCCTTTGGTTTTCTTCCAATATATGGTTAAACCATTTTCCTTAATCAACTCATCGATTTTACAAAACAATTTCCCATGTTTAACAGGTTTGTTATTGCTTTTCAGCATTTGGTTACGTTTCCAGCTAGGCAGATATTCGATGAAACTGTTGCGAACATAGTTGGAATCAGTTATAACAACAAATTCTTTGATACCATATTCTATTGCCATTTGAATGGTCTTATATACTGCACAGAGTTCGGCTATCTGACTGCTTTTGGGACCAATATTGTATCCTATAGATACATTGGGATAATCACCTGTCCAGGTGATTCCGATACCTGCAACTAACTTCCGTTCAGCACCAACGATGTGGTGATATGAACAACCATCAATGTATACCCACGGTAGTGGTCGACAGTATTCCTCGTCATAAACTTTATAAGGAGATAGCAATTGCTCTTCTAGGAAATCATCTCCGGTGTCATTATCATCCAGAGATGGAGCAGTACAGTCATGTAATTCTGCTAAACCTTGGGCAACTGGGCTTCTCTTATTATGTTTATAACGGACTTCTAACGGCCATCCCTGTAAGGATAGAGTCCATGCAGTAATCCGACTGTTAGAGAGATTACCGTCTCTAATTCTTTCACTCTGCAGATACTGTAGAGGTTGGTGAGCTGTTTCTACAATTATTTTCTCACCTTGGATATAGCTACGAAAATTTTGTAGTGCCCAGACAGTCGACAATAACGCCTTCTCACACGTGTTGAATTTAACTTCAACAGGTGACAAAGTCTTGCTAGCATATGCAATAACTTTGTTTAAACTATCCTGCTTCTGATACAGAACAGCACTTATGCTTAAATCGGTATATCCTGTCTCCAGATAGAAGGGTTTACCCCCCTCTGGGTATGCTAAACAGGGTGCCTGAGTGAGCTTCCTCCTCAGTTCACTTACCGCTTGGTCCTGAGGCTCCCCCCAGTTCCAGGTAGTTTCCTTTTTAAGCAGGTGTAAGAGTGGTTTAGTTATTTCTGCATTGTTATCTATAAACTTATGGGAGTAGTTAGTCATACCAAGGAACGATCTTAATTCCCTGATGTTTGAAGGTGTTTTAGCCTTGATTACAGCTTCAACCTTCTTCCTCTGGGGATTTAATCCTTCAGAAGTTACCTCATGTCCGAGGAAATTGACATGGGTGCGACACCATTGTGCCTTTTGTAAAGACAGTCTAATCCCTGCCTCTCTTAACTGAGTGAGAACATGTCTAATCTCTATGATATGCTTATCAAAGGAAGTGCTTTTCAGCAAGACATCGTCGACATATGATAACGTTCCTCTCTCGAGTGCATCAGGCATAGCTTTATGCATGAACACAGCGAATTCATGACCAGAGTTTATATAACCGAAAGGCATACGGGTCCAGGTATACTGCTGCTTTCCAAATGTGAAGGCCAATTTGTATTGATCTTCATTATGGACTGGTACAGTCCAATATCCCTGCGCACAGTCAATGGCAGTGAATATTTTGGATCCCTGCATTTGTACCAAACATTGGTCTATGTATGGCGTTGGCCAACCAGACATATAGACGCGTTTATTTAGCTGTCGTAAGTCAGCGCATAAACGCCATTGTCCATTAGGTTTCAGAATCCCCAAGATCGGATTATTATACGAACTGTGCACTGGACGTATAATGCCCCTTTCCTTTAAATTCTGAATGATGTCTTGTAGACCATCATATGATGCTAATGGGAGTCTATATTGTTTGATAAATACAGGTGGTAAATTTGGATCAGTTTGTATTCTGGCTACGTGGAGGTTAGTTAACCCACAGTCGTAGGAATCTTTGGCAAAAATATCTTGGAATTCCATTAGTATTTCCTTTAGCTGCTGCCGCTCAACATCGTTGGAGCAACCATCAGCTAAAGATATTTGCTCTTCTAGCCTTTCCTGAAATCCTGGAAAGATTTCAGGCTGGCCTATCTCATAAGCTTCTTCAAGCCTAGAAGTTAGGTCAGCTCGGTGTTGACTTACCTTTTCTCTTTGGTCGAGATACTCTTGTGATTCCTGCTCATCGAGCGGATGATCGAAGGTGATAGATGATTCTTCGATTTTACACGAGCCTTCTTCGACGTTGAAGGGATACACAGATAGGATAATGAATAATCCTTCTGGGGAGGAATGGAATATTTGATCGACAATTTCGTCCTCAGTTAAGTATTCTTCAGGGATGAGGCCTACAATTTGGTTTTGGAAACCAAATGTATAGTACTCAGCATCCAATGCTAGACCTAATAATGTTCCTTTTGGTAAAGTAACACTATTGGGTGTAACATTGTTGACCATGATATAGGTGGGATTCTTACCAATACTTACCATTGGTGTATGTGTTACCACCATCCCTAATTGTTGTATCCTGTTGGATAAACAGATTAGGGCATCAGAGTTTTCCAATCTCTGACCCTCCTTGACCTGTAGGGGTAAAAGAAAGTTACTTGTCCCTTGGGGAATGGTTATGTTATCAGGTACTTGGATACTTACTGCATATGGGAGTATTTGTCCTGATTTCAGGGCGTTTTCCTCGTGTAGGTATCCACAAGGATTACCTTTTAACCTTGTCCACAAGTTGGAATTAATCAGGTCAAGGTGTATGGCAAAGCGATGTATGACATCATTGCCAACGTAAACCTGATAGCGAGGTTCGTTTATCACTAGGAAAAAATGTTTAACTGTCTTATTTCCAATGGAAATAGATAGTAAACATTTTGCTATCACGTTGTGACTCTCTGATTCGCCATCCAAGTTCTGGATCCACCTGTCATGTGGGGAAGCGTACCTGATCATTTTAGGATTAGCGATCTGCCTTAACAGACTTCTGCTAATATAGCTGTTCTCACTCTGTAAGTCCAGCTTTGCATTCCTACTTCTCCCTAAGTCATTTATTTGCATAGGAAAGAATAAGTTGTTATTAACCCTTTCAATTCTGGCAAGGAATTGAGCATGACCTGCCAGATCTACAGATTCAACATAGTCCCTGTGGAGAGAAATGGTTAAAACATCACCTTCCAGAGAGACATTCTGGATCCTCTCTGGAGCAATTCTTACAGAATGCTCATCTACAGGTGCGATTGCATCATTCACCTGCAGGATAGTCACGTCAGGTGACTGACTATTTCTAAAATGTACCTCAATTGAGTCAGGTCTTTCTTCTATCACATGGCAGTTACGATCAGATTGAACATGTGATTTCTCATAGGTTATGGGAACCTTAGCTTGTGACCATACAATTCCATTTACACAGTCAATAATTGTGTTAAGTCTTCTGAGTATGTCTATACCCAGAATCAGTCGGTCATAGGGGAGATCTACCACTATCACCGGGTGTCTAAAGGTTTTGTTACCTATTTTAAACTTTAACCAGGTATTGCCAATAACATGAAGGGCATTTCCTCCTACACTCAACAGAGCATTGGGGAAATCTCTTAGCTTCGGCTTATCCGTTGCTAAGTCCATTACCTGCTGGAAGTAGGTATTGGATAAGATAGTGGCTTGTGAACCAGTATCTATTAACCCTTTGAAAGGCTGGGGTAACGAATCCTGTATTTCTACAGACATGTAGTACCTTCCTTCATGTTCTTCTAATTCACATAAGAATTTAGAATGTGTCAACATATTACTCGTTTTCCATACATTACCGGTCACAGCAGTAGTTTCTACCTGTACTGAGGAATGCTCAGTCTTACCCACAGGCCCATCCTTTTTAGGAATATCTTGAACTGTCAAGCGGGAACTAGTGGTCGGCATCTCATCAGTTAACCCTTTCAGGTCTGGATCCTGGAAACTAGTGGTTGCTGGGGCTACTTTAGCCTTTGGCTGAAATGAAAAAACAGAGGAACACGTTGCGCCTCCTTCACCCGGAAGTGAAGTGACGGAATAGGCAATAGGTTTTCTAACACAACTATTGTTTGTTTGACTATTATTACCTGGAAAGGAAACAGGGTTAGGTATTACATCTACTGACAACCTAGCCTGTTTAGTCACAGTGGTTATTATTGCTGCGGCACCTGTTGTTGCTGCGGTTGCACAGGTGGTTCTGCAATTGGAGCTATCCCTAAAAAAGGATTTGTGGCAAAGACTTGGTTAATCTTTGTCATTTCCTCCATTAATTTGCCCATCTGGTTTGTCAGTTGACCAACCTGACGACGCAAATTATTTTCCCCATTGCCGTTTTGTCTTTGCCCATTAGAATTTGGCTGGGATGGCTGAGACTGTTGGGAGTTTCTGGAAGCAGATTGGTTATTTCTGTTTCCATATCTCCTATTTCCCTGAGGATTCCTTCTCCATTGGGAATTGCCTTGGTTCTTATTAACCCAGGGGCGTTTATTCCCATTGGCATTGGATTTTTCAGAGTTATTAGAGGAATTTGCAGAATTGCTTCCTGCGTTTTCCTGTTTCTGAGGTTTTGGTGTTTTCAAAACCTCGGAATAGGTCCTCTTTTTCTGTTGGCTTTCTAAACCTAACTGCATTTTAGTCTCTGACACCATTTTATCACCAGGTTTCTTAACCTTTGGCTGATTTTCATCATGTGCATGGTGTATAGTGTACAACTTCATGCATTGACTGACTAGCCATTCTAATGGTAACTTACAATCGTAATCTCTTGCGAGATTCATTTGTATGTTTACCGGCATGGCATGAAAATACAGATCTTTGAAGTCTGTGCTTTCATACCTGGGTTTTCTTTGGGCCACGGAGTATGCATTTTTAAGAATTATTAAAAATTCTCTGGGGCTTTGATCTGGACGGCACTTTAAGTTATAAAGCGCCTTCTTTGCAGAAGCAATGGTTTTATACTTACCATATTCCATGATTATTTCATATTTCATCTTGGACCAGGACATTAACTGTATAGCTTGAAGACTTTCTAGATAAACACGGCACATTGAATCAAAGGTCCATGTAATGAACCATTTCTTATGAATGTCATCATACATGCCCAATGAATTCATTGCTCTATCATAATTTTCCAGATGTTCAGATATGTTTCCTGAACCTCTAGAAAATTGTGGGACAGTCTCTCTAAGGAATTTAATAACCTTTGGCGTTTCATAAACAGGCATCGTTGATTTACAACCTCTGTTTCTGTGTTTGGGTAAACGTCTATGCGATCTGTCTGCTGAAGAGGAATTAGACCCGTACAACAGTGCAGATGGCATATCAGTTACATGGCCTTCAGAGTGGACAGTGCAATCACTTTCACTCCCATCACTCTGAGCTTCTCGTTCACTGTCACAATTCTGATCAGCATCAGAATCCTGCCAGTGTACAGAACCATGTCTGTTTTCATTCCTATCACCTTGAATTGGACTCTCCGTCTCAAGTTTGGCCAAGACAGCTTTTTCAAACTGTTCTGCCCAAGATCGCCAAGATGGCTTGGTAATGTCATGAGATGGGGAATCTTGTTCCACAGGTGATTTTTTAGAATTACTCACATCTTTACTTACAGACTGTTTTATGAAAACCTGGTTTGGTGTGGGAAAATCATATAAGGAGGGGATTTACAAATAGTCTTTTCTTGCATTTTTGTGCAACTTTTTGGCACAGAATGATGACTATTAACCTCACTGTCTAATTTCTGACTCTCCTTTTCATACTCATCCAATTGCATTTTAAGCTGATTTATTTCCTATGCATATTTATCCGTCAAAGCTTTCATTTCTTTTTCATGATCAGCCTGACGAGTTTTATGCTCAGCAAGTAAATCTTGATATTTCCCATTTTGAATGCCTAAATCGTCACTGTACGTGTCCAATTTGGCATTCAGTGACTTGTTTTCATCACACACCTTAAGAAGTGCTGTCATAAAGAAAGGCCAAGAGTGTATTATGTACGCCATTTTCCTTTCTATGTTCTTTTGTTCAGCAATTTCTTTAAGATATATGATGATGTGTTCATCAGTTAGAATGGTGTGTTTAGCTTCCCATTCTATGCTTTTCAACCAAACCTCATAGGTTGCATCATTTTTCATATGTTTATGAATATGAACTAGAGCATTTTTTCTTAAGTCTTCAATTATTTCAGTATTATCTGTTACAGATGTATTGCTGGATTCAGCCATATTTCTATACAGTGATTTAATCTCAATACCAAACTCTTTTCTATATCAAGATTAAATTGCATGAATTACACCAATATTATTATATACTAAATATAATTTCAACTTAAATGATCTCAGCAGCGGGCCTCCAATATGTGAGGATATTTATGGGATAATAATAGTAACAGTGAGAATTGCCCACTAATTAAATTCTCAGATCCCAAATATCGTTATCGTGTTAAGTGAGAATGTATTTCATATAAATAATATCACAATGTTATAAAAATAGATTTTATTTTATAATGACAAATTAATTAATAATAATATGTAACATGCGTGACAATAATCAATGAATATTCAGTATAAAATGGTATGCAATACAAAGGAATGGGTATACACATTTCAATGGCTAAACAGCATTTTCTGTCAAGTCTTCTGATGATTTATGAGGTATCCTCACAGACTGAAAGGAAAACTTTTCACAGCGAAGGGCCATAAAACCCTGGCTAACAGTTAGAATAACCCTTTCAATGCTGGCTAGATCTCCTAGATAGTTAAGATCTATTCTTATGTCATTTTAAATAAAATAACATTTAAACCAGTTCATTAGTCATTTCCTGGAACCATTCAATAAGAGAATCTACCATGTTTTATAAGCAGAGTTTTAATTCGCCTAATAAGATATCTTATCTTATATTTAGAGCAAATCAATACACCTGGATAAAAACAGCGGTATGCTAACATGTGATACTATCACATTAATATATAATTATTCTTAATTCCACCTGCAGAATGGAATGTTATAACTATATATTCTTTAGTTAACTAAGATTTCTTAATATGGAAATTTATCCAGTCATATATAATGCTATTAACACATTTAATTCATTTAATTAATTAAATGAAACAGTATAATTACCAGTTGAGTAGATATTTCATCCGATTGGTAGATAGTCTCAGGAACTTATTTGGATGTCTCTCTGCATGGAGGTTGGAGTCCCCAAACTTCCAATTCCTCTCTCCTCTTTTTCCTTTGCATACTCCTATCTTCCCTTTGTCCTAACTTTTAAAGGGCCAGACTCTCTGTACGTCATCAGTTGATAACCCAATAGAAGCACTAGAGGTGTGGTTATCTTCCAGATCACAATTTAATTATTTGGTCTATAGAGGGCAGTCTTGTCCCACTAAACATACCTATCCAGGAAAGAGTTAACTTTTCTTGGTGGCTATTTTGACGTCATTTTGCGTTATCTTTATAGTGCCATAATTTAAAATTTCAAAGGGTTTTCTCTTAGTTTTGTCCAGACTTAGTGTCTGCAATTCCTGCTATAATTCTAAAATGGCAGATCATGAACTAAGTTTCACCTTAAACTTACAATGGGACCTTATATATATAGGCAGTAACATTAAATTATTTAATCTTCTCTGTCACAAATGTCTGTGTTTAGGTATGCATCTATTCCATTAACATTTTAGACAGTCTATCCAACCCCCCTTTCTCCTTATCACTTGGTTTGTTTATACTATGCATTCCTTTAGCTCTGGCAAAGTGGTTCGTTTTACAGATAGAAATCTTGTCTTCTTGTCCTACCAACGTCAAGGCAAACGCCCCTAGTCGGGTCCTACACTGAGCTTCCTTGAGCTTCTGGCAAAAATATCTCTAATGAGAAAGGGGTATTTTTTATATACACCCCTATATACTTGTTAACCATTATTAGGGAACACATGGGATGGGCGGCAGAAGCTCAAGGAAGCAAGGTCAGTGTAGGACCCGTCTAGGGGGGGTCTGCCTTGATGTTGGCAGGCTGGCATTCCCTCCAGTGGCCATTGGAGTAACTAAATGACCTCCATTTGTTAAAATATACATAGGGATTAAGGCGAGAGCGCAGGTAACTTTTTTCTATGGTTTTAACATAAAACAGATGTAGAAATTAAACACGTGATAAAACATCCTTATATGGTCAGGACCACATGTAGTCCGCCTCCCCCAATATAAGAGAAATTGACACAACAAAAATGTCTGTGCATTGTGTCAAATGACGCGGCAAACTCTAATTGGTAGTTTGCAGTGTCCTTTCGGTTCCGATGGCACTCGCTTGATTCTCCATATGTTTATAGAGCATGCGGATAGGATTGGCTGAGACTGACAAGGAGGCAGATCAGGGGCAGAGCCAGCATGATTCAAACACAGCCCTGGCCAATCAGCATCTCCTCATAGAGATAAATTGAATCAATGAATCTCTATGAGGAAGATTTAGTGTCTGCATGCAGAGGGAGGAGATACCGAATGTTTATATGCATTTTAGGCAGCCATGACCCAGGAAGGATCTCTAACAGCTATCTGAGGAGTGGCCAGTGAAGTTATCACAAGGCTGTAATGTAAACACTGCATTTTCTCTGAAAAGACAGTGTTTACAGCAAAAAGCCTGAATGGAATGATTCTTCTCACCAGAACAAATTCAATAAGCTGTAGTTGTTCTGGTGACTATAGTGTCCCTTTAATAACGTTTCCATTTGTTGATATGTGTTCAAGCTAAATAGCTAGCAAAGTTCTTAAAGGTCTCACATGAAAGTTCATAGTGTCTATAAAAGTGGGGAACGCCATATTGGATTTGGGCAAAAACGGACAAAAAAGAAAAAAATAGTGAATAGCAGTATATATGATAATAACAGTTAAAAAGTATTTAAAATATATATTCAAATACAAAATAAGTACATAAAAACATATATAAAAATATAAACACGTTCACATATAGAAGCACATATATCCTCTTATGTATATATACACATACCCATGTACATAAGAGGATAAAAGGACACTAAAAAATCCCACCGGACAGCAAAACAGTAAAGTACCTCTAAAAAATCCCAAGAAAACATAAAATGGTACTTATTTCAAAATCAATATTAAGACCTGTAACGGCTACCCAGGGTAGAGAGGGGTATCTGCAGTTGGCAACATCCTTTCTCCGGGCAAGATGCTGGGCTGTAGTGGAGAAGTGAAGTCCCATCTGCTGGATCCTTGGAGCAATAGAGAGGCAGATCTCTGAAAAGGGCTTGTGATTAAGCTGTGTAATGGAATTATTGATGGAAGATACCTTGACCCCAGGCTCAAGCTTTTAAGATGACGAGTTGTCCAGTCTTTACTTCTTATGTTCTGCTTTTAATTTTTAGTCTAGTTTCGAGTGTCTGACAAATAAGCTCAAGTAAGCATAAAATCATGATTTGTGACATTCTGTGGTTAAGCTGCAAATTCCCTTTCAACAACGAGACACAGCTACGTTTTGAAGGGTGAAGAACTGACTCCACTGAGCGTTTATTGCTGCATTTATGCAGGATTTTACAGGTTAGACACCACCCACTAGACCTTGTCTGGCACCGACAATACAGTTACAGCAACCAATCATACACAAGATTACAATAGAGCACACCCAGCAGTTACAGTGAATTCCTCCCTTCTGCTTAGGAGATAATTGAGTTAATTAACTGTATCTACTCAATTATCTCCAAGCTGAAAAGTTACACTTTTTATATATTTTCATAACTTCTTGATTTTATATCGTACATGCATAAAACTTATATTGTTATAACCAATATAACTTGGGACAAACATTCAAAATTCGTGAAAATCTGTTCAGGGGTTCCAAAGATAGTAAAAAGTCCCTTTGGACCAACCGCAAGCACATTTTCCTGCCCAAAACAGTTCCATAGATTTGGGCTGTGTGGTCGGTCTATTTTATTCTGAAAAAAAATGAATCTTCAAACGGGACTTAGTCTCCAGCTGCAGTGTTGAGGAGGAGTAGAAGGTACAGGTCAGCATTGTTCGGGCAATTGGGTAGCCGAAAATAGTTCCATAGATTTGCCGGCACACACCGCTGACCGCATTCCAATGAATCAAAATGGCTGCCGCCACATGTTCAGTTTTCAAATGGCGGCCACTTTGACTACTTCGGCTGCATCCGAAGTGCCAATTCAAAACGGCAGGTCTTTTACCAAGGTATTTAAAGGGCCAGAAACAGTCTTTTACAAGTCCATAAGCCCAAACAAATGATTACTGAAGGCAAAACAACAAATAGTCTGAGTTCATATATATATATATATATATATATATATAAGCAGCCATTATACTGGTTAACTGGAGTTTTTTGTTACAAGACCTTTTGGGATTAAAGTTTGAAGTTTAAAATCCACTTTATTTCTTGTCTGCTAAGCTTCTGTGCAATGTCACCACCTCTCCATAGAAACATAGAATGTGACGGCAGATAAACATTTGGCCCATCTAGTTTGCCCAATTTTCTAAATACTTTCATTAGTCCCTGGCCTTATCTTATAGTTAGCATAGCCTCATGCCTATCCCACGCATGCTTAAACTCCTTTACCGTGTTAACCTTTAACACTTCAACTTGAAGGCTATTCCATGCGTCCACTACCCTCTCAGTAAAGTAATACTTCCTGATATTATTTTTAAACCTTTGCCCCTCTAATTTAAGACTATATCCTCTTGTTGGTGTAGTTTTTCTTCTTTTAAATATGGTCTCCTCCTTTACTGTGTTGATTCCCTTTATGTATTTAAATGTTTCTATCATATCCCCCCTCTAATTTAAGACTATGTCCTCTTGTTGGTGTAGTTTTTCTTCTTTTAAATATGGTCTCCTCCTTTACTGTGTTGATTCCCTTTATGTATTTAAATGTTTCTATCATATCCCCCCCGTCTCGTCTTTCCTCCTAGCTATACATGTTAAGATTCTTTAACCTTAACTGGTAAGTTTTTTCCTGCAATCCATGAACCAGTTTAGTAGCCCTTCTCTGAACTTTCTCTAAGGTATCAATATCCTTCTGAAGATACGGTCTCCACTACTGCGTACAATACTCCAAGTGAGGTCTGACCAGTGTTCTGTACAATGGCATGAGCACTTCCCTCTTTCTGCTGCTAATACCTCTCCCTAAAAAAACAAGCATTCTGCTAGCATTTCCTGCTGCTCTATTACATTGTCTGCCTACCTTTAAGTCATCAGAAATAATCACCCCTAAATCCCTTTCCTCAGATGTTGAGGTTAGGACACTATCAAATATTCTGTACTCTGCCCATGGGTTTTTACATACAAGATTAAATGTCAGTTGCCACTGACCATTTTTCTAGTTTACCTAAATCATTTGCCATTTGGCTTATCCCTCCTGGAACATCAACCCAGTTACATATCTTAGTATAATCAGCAAAAAGACATACCTTACCATCAAGACCTTCTGCAATATCACTAATGAAAATATTAAAGAGAATGGGTCCAAGTACAGATCCCTGAGGTACCCAACTAGTGACAAGCCCATCCTTCGAATATACTCCATTGACTACAACCCTCTGTTGCCTGTCACTCAGCCACTGCCTTACCCATTCAACAATATTGGAATCCAAACTTAAAGATTGCAATTTATTGATAAGCCTTCTATGTGCAACAGTGTCAAAAGCCTTACTGAAATCTAGGTAAGCAATGTCTACTGCACCACCCTGATCTATTATTTTAGTTACCCAATGAAAAAAATCAATAAGATTAGTTTGGCATTGTGGCGGAACCAGCCTCGCCAATGGGCATTGGAGAAGACTGATTGCCAGCCTCCTGCCATGTGACTATGGCCCCTGGGATGTATGGACCTTTAAGGAACTGATTTGGGGCTTATGGACTTGTATTGGACTGTGTATAGCCCTTTAAGAACTGTATTTGGGCATAATGGATTTTTATTGTGCTGTTTCTGGCCCTTTAAGTACTTTGGGAAAGGACCTGCAGTTTTGGATGCAGCCGAAGTGCCGAAGTGGCTGCCATTAGAAAACCGAAAACACGTGGCGGCGGCCATTTTGATTCATTCGAATGCAGTCAGCGGTGTGTGCCGTCACACTCATGGAACTACAATCGGCTGCAGAACGGCATGAACACCGCTGAAGTTTTACCTTCCCTGGAACTAATGCATTCGACAGTTCGACCACGGCCGTCTTTAAAGCGGGGCAAACGGGGCAGCTGCCCCGGGCCCACTTACCCCGTGGGCCCCGCTGTCCTCAAAAAATAAATACATTTATTTGCCCCCTGGGCCCGCCGGTGCTGCGGCTGCACCGGGAGCCCCCACATGAAGAGGCCCCGGTCGGCACTTTGGCCCCCTTGTTTTACTGCAGCAGACTGGGAGGAAGTAACTGCCGTGAGTCACTTCCTCCCAGATAGAATGAAGCCGCGCGGGATGGAGTAGGAGCCTCACACTCCCAACTACCTCAGCCTGCCGCTGGACCCCAGGGAACCACGGCCGTCTTTAAAGCGGGGCAAATGGGGCAGCTGCCCCGGGCCCACTTACTCCTGGGGGGCCCAAAGCAGCTACCCCATGGGCCCCGCTGTCCGCAAAAATAAATACATTTATTTACCCCCTGGGCCCGCCGGTGCTGTGGCTGCACCGGGAGCCCCCACACGAAGAGGCCCCGGTCGGCACTTTGTTTTACTGCAGCAGACTGGGAGGAAGTGACTGCCGTGAGTCACTTCCTCCCAGATAGAATGAAGCCGCGCGGGATGGAGTAGGAGGCCGTCAGGAGGGAGCTGGAGTGCAGGAGCCTCACACTCCCAACTACCTTAGCCTGCCGCTGGACTCCAGGGAACCCATAAAGTAGGGCTGGAGGGTGGCTTTTTTAAATATAAACTTTGCATGTGTGTGTGTCAGTATTTGTGTGAGTCAGTATGTGTGTGTGTGTCTTAGTATGTGTGTGAGTATGTCTGTCAGGGTTTCTGTGTGTGTCAGTATGTCTGTGTGTGTCAGTTTGTCTGTCAGGGTATTTGTGTCAGCGTGTCTGTGTGTGTCAGTAAATCTGTGTGTGTATGTGTGTCTTAGTATGTCTGTGCGTGTCAGTATGTCTGTCTGTGCGTGTCAGTATGTCTGTCACTGTGTCAGTATGCCTGTCAATGTGTAAAAATGTAAACGTCACATGTGTGTCAGTATTTGTGTGTGTGTCTTAGTATGTCTGTGTGTATCTAAGTATGTGTGTGTGAGTATGTCTGTCGGGGTGTCTGTGTGTGTGTGTGTGTGCATCAGTATGTATGTCAGTGTGTCATTATGTCTGTCAGTATGTATATCTGTGTATCTGTATTTAGTATATCTGTTTTCTCTATGTGGTCTGTGTGTCTTTGCATGTGTCTCAGGTTTTGTATCTGCGTGTCTGTATGTGTGTGGATCTGTAAGTTATCATTGTATGTATTTGTGTATCTGTATGTTGTCAGTGTGTGTACCTGCATGTGTATATCTGTGTGTGTGCATCTGTATGTAGTCAGTGTTTTTATCTGTGTATCTGCATGTGTGTCAGTATATGTATCAGTGTGTCTGAGTATTCATATGTGTCAGTGTTTGTATATTTGTCTCTGTATGTGTGTCAGGTTGTGTATCTGTGTGTCTGTATGTGTTAGTGTTTGTATCTGTCAGTCTGTATCTGCTTGTGTTAGTGTGAGTGTCAGTGTTTATATCTGTGTATCTGCATGTGTTTCAGTGTGTATTTGTGTATCACAGTGTGTGTGTGTGGCAGTGTATGTGTACATGTACGTACATCTCATCATTCAAATCGCCAACACTACACACAAGTACACCCCTGCATTCAACCTTCAACACTACATACAAACACAGTCCTGCATTGAAACGTCAACAATACATACAAATACATCTTTGTGTTAAACACCAAAAATATATATAAACACACCCAGCATTAAAAAAAAAAAATACACATAGATGCATGCTTGCATTCAAACACCAACACCACCTACAAACACACCCCTACATTTACACAAACACACTCCATACAAAAACATGCTTCCATTCAAACACACAAACACAACTCAGTGCTAAATACAACTCTGCAAGCATGGGAAAATGGTTCCGTTACTGCGTTGGGAAGTGGAGATCGTGATTGCATGCCAGGGAGTTAGGGTCAGGGGGCCCTATCAAATGCTTGCCCAGGGCCCAATCATTATTAAAGACAGCCCTGAGTTCGACAATTCGAATGGTTGTCGTTCACCTGTTTGAACTGACTCTAACATGGGAAATAGACCGGCTGCACAGCCTGATTCTCTGGAACTGTTTTGGGCATGAAAATGTGCTTGCGGTCGGTCAAAGGTGACATATCTATCTCCCGAACGGCTGAATGGATTCAAATGATTTGTGGGTATGTTTGTGTTTGAAATATGCTGATTAATAATATGTGACTTTTATTAATATTGGATGTATAGGTGTAGAGTTATGAAATTTGGGTAAAATGTATGTTTTAAACTGTACAGCTAATTGTGTTACCTCTCAGGCTAAGGGGAGGAGATGTGTGGGAAGTAACCAGTGTGTGATTGGGTAATTCATAATTGTCTGTGGGCGTCTCCCTTGCAAAGGAGAATTGCATAAAAGCAGTGTGTGTGTCATTAAAAACCTGAGTTCAACTTCACCCTCAATTTGGAGTGCCGTCTCTTATTGGTGGAATCTGCTACAAGGGATTGCTATGCTAGTCATACTCACTGCTAAGCTCTTGTAAGAGCTCGTTCCTGTTTGCTCTCTGAAGGAGTCTACGGTGGTTATGGTGTCTGCTGGAGTGCTGGAAACCCTCATAAAGCGCTATGAGCATCCGTCAACGGAGGTACCCAGTCGGGGTTCCCATCGATCCGTTACAGGCATGATCTCCCTGATGTAAACCCATGTTGTCTCTGATCTTGAAATCCATGTGTTTTTAGATGTTCAACAATCCTAGCCTTTAGAAAATTTAGTGCGATCTACATAAATATACAGAATTACACTATTTTTTTAAATTTCCTTTTTTACATGCTATCTGTGCTTTTGAGGGTGTAACAACTACTACTCATTAAGAAGTATAAGTACATTTAATTTTTCTCATTTTTGACTGCATGTGGGCAGGGGCTTATCACCTAAACATCGCTCCACTTCTTGATCTTTAATTTACTATTGTTAATGTGTGGTGAAGGGAATACCCTGAAGTGTTGCAGCTGGATCACACAATTTTTGAGTTTATTACTCGCTCTAACTGTGTAAAGGCATATTATACCCCTACACGTTTTTACTATATTACTTAGCACTCCAAGACTATCTAAAACTAGTACTTATATCAAACCTATCCTTTAACATGCTTTCCATTACTTTCCCCACTACTGAAGTAAGGCTTACTGGCCTATAGTTTGCCGACTCCTCCCTACTACCTTTCTTGTGAATGGGCACAACATTCGCTAACTTCCAATCCTCTGGGACTACTTCTGTTAATGATTGGTTAAATACATTTGTTAATGGTTTTGCTAGTACACCACGAAGCTCTTTTAATAACTTTGGGTGTATTTCATCAGGTCCCATTGACTTTTTTGTCTTTACTTTTGACAGTTGAAATAAAACCTCTTCCTCTGTAAACTCACATGTAATAAATGACCCAATTGTCCTTTTTCCTACCTGAGGTCCCTTTCCTTCATTTTCATCTGTAAATACTGAACACAAATTTTTAATTGAGGCAACCAGCTAGACCTTTATCCTCTTCTACATACCTTCCTTCTTTTGTTTTTAATCTAACTAATCCTTGTTTTACTTTCCTTTTCTCATTTATGTAACTAAAAAATGTTTTGTCCCCTTTTTTTACTGACTGTGCTATTTTCTCTTCTGTGTGTGATTTGGAAGCTCTTATAACTTGCTTAGCCTCTTTCTGCCTAATCTTATAGAGAATTCTGTCTTCCTCAGTCTGGTATTTATTTATAATTACTAAATGCTTACTTTTTTTTTACAATTTTGGCCACATCTGCGGAGTACCACAGTGGTTTCTTAAATTTTTTTGCTTTTACTGACAAGCCTAATGCAATTTTCTGTTGCCTTCAGCAGTGTAACTTTTAAATAATCCCATTTCTCTTGGACTTCATTTAAATTGCTCCAATTTGATAATGACTCCTTTACACATATTCTAGTTTTAGAAAAGTCTGTTTTTTTTAAAGTCTAAAATTTTTGTTTTTGTGTGGTGTGACTCAGTCACTGTTCTTATATTAAACCACACTGACTGATGATCACTGGATCCTAAACTTTCACCTACAGTAATATCTGATACCAAATCTCCATTCGTTAACACTAAATCTAGTACGGCCTCCTTACAAGTTGGCTCCTCAACGACTTGTTTTAGAGACAATCCCAGTAGGGAGTTTAGAATATGTGTGCTCCTGGCACAATCAGCTACTTTTGTATTCCAATTCACATCAGGAAGATTAAAATCACCCATGATGATAACTTCCCCCTTCATTGTCATTTTAGCTATTTCCTCAACTAGTAGATTATCTAACTCTTCTATTTGTCCTGGGGGCCTATACATCACACCTACACGAGTTACTGTGTGATTACCAAATTCTAACGTAACCCAAACGGACTCTATGTTCGCCTCACTAACTTTTATTAGGCTAGATTTTGCTATCCTTCACATACAGGGCCACCCCTCCCCCTTTCTTGCCTTCCCTGATTTTTCTATATAAAAAGAGTACCCTGGTATTGCTATGTCCCAGTCATTTTTCTCATTATACCATGTCTCAGTAACAGTGACTAAATCTACATTATCAGTTGCCATTATTGCCACAAGTTCATGGATCTTATTCCCTAAACTGCGAGCATTTGTAGATATGACTCTAAGCTTATCATTTTTAACACACTTGCTAAAAGGTACCTTCTGTCCTTGTTTTGGGGGGCAATTTGATTGATGTTTTATCACCCTTTTGCGCCCCCACCCCTCCTAGTTTAAATACATCATAGCAAAACCTTGGAACTGCTCACTGAGAACATTTGTTCCCTTTTGAGAAAGATGCAAACCATCTTTTTTGTAAAGCTTATTTCCATTACAAACAGAGCTGCCATGAGAAATAAAGCCAAATCCTTGCTCCCGACACCATTCACCAAGCCACAAGTTAAAGTCCATAATACGCATCCGCCTGTCGTTCTGAGTGTGATGCACAGGCAGAACTTCAGAGAATGACAGTGTGGAAGCAACCTGCCGTATATCATTGGCAAAAACACTAAAAACTTCCTTAACCTCTGAAACCTCATTGCAAGCCAAGTCATTTGTCCCTAGATGGACAAGTACATTCAATTCCCCTTCCTGCTTTGCTCGCTTAACAATATTACAAATACGTCTGTCTCTGTGAGCTGTAGCTCCGGGAAGACATCTCACAAGACCACCATTGTCCATCCCCCAACAACAACTGCTTTCTATTAGGCCTCACCACAGTCTCCAAGCCTGTCTCCACAACACCACTACCCTCAGTGCCTGAGCCTGTCTCCACAACACCACTACCCTCAGTGCCTGAGCCTGTCTCCACAACACCACTACCCTCAGTGCCTGTCTCCATACCCTCACACACACTATCCTCAGTACCTGAGCCTGTCTCCATAACACCATTACACTCTGAAAGTGCAGAAAATGAATTATGTAGAGTAACAGACTGTGCAATATGCCTTTTATCCACAACTCTAAGTCTAACAGATCCTACAGTAATCCATCTGCCATTCCTAGGACGTCTCTGCGGCAGTGGCTTTGCAGCAGTTCCAGACAGAGTTTGTTTACCAGATAATTTACAAATCTCAGACTTCAAAGATACAATCGCCTGCCGCAATATAGAGAACTGTCTACAGATTAGACAGCATCCAAATCTCCAAAAAGTGGAACGTGAAACAAATGCATAACAACTATTACACTGAACTAAGTCTGCTATTTCAATGAGGTGAATAATTTAAATCAAACAAATCTTACATTTTTTTTTGTCCTCCTGAATACCTCAGATTACCTTCAGTTTATCTCCAGAATATCTCCAACCACACACTTAGAAGCATCACTCTCCAGAATATCTCCAACCACATACTTAGAAGCCGCACTTAGATGAAGCAGCCAAGCTAATGACAACAACCCTTATATAACTCCTAAAATCACCACCCACTAGGAATGTTTAACACCTGGGTAGGCCTATGCTTATTTGCAAATAATAGCTAATTAACCAGCAATCAATTGCAAGTACCTAAGTAATCTAATCAAATGCCTTAAAAATTCCCAACAGGAAATCAAACCTTGTGCAATCAGTAACCTTTTCTTACAGATGAATCTTCCCTGTACCAGTAAAAAAGAAAACTCTTAGCAAAATTGTAGACAGTTGAAGCTTCTGTAAAACTCTCCAGAATATCTCCAACCACACACTTAGAAGCAGCACTTAGATGAAGTAACCAAGCTTCATCAAGCTCTCCAGTGTATGTTAACCATTTCTATAGCATGAAACTCCAGAAACCTTGGGTCCGATCCATGTTTCTCCATAACAATTTTAGACATACTATGATTGACGAAGCCATTGTGTTTCTGGAGGTTCATGATATAGAAAAGGTTAACATACACTGGAAAGGTGGTGACATTGAACAGAAGCTTAGCAGAGAAGAAATAAAGTGGATTTTTTTAACGTTAATCCCAAAAGGTCTTAATATTGATTTTGAAATAAGTACCATTTTATAATTTTTATTGGGATTTTTTTTTAGAGGTTCTTTACAGTTTTGTTACGTGTCCTTTTATGTATATGGATACATGTATGTTTATGTATATACGTGTATAAATGTTATGTACATATGCATATATGTCTATATAAGATTCTATATGTGAACATGTTTATATTTTTATATGTGCTTATTTTGTATTTGAATATATATTTTAAATACTTTTTAATTGTTATGTTATATACTGCTATTCACTATTTTTTACACTTTTGCCAAATCCAATATGGCGTTCCTCACTTCTATGGGCACTATGAACGTTCATGTGAGATCATTATGAACTTTTGCTAGCTATTTAGCTTGAACACATATCGACAAATGGACACGTTAATAAGGCTGGAAGCTAGCCTATCGGATGAGACATCTCCTCTGAAATACGCATGCTCTATAAACCTATGGAGAATTGGAATCAAACGAGTGCCGTCGGAACCGATATAAAGACTGCCCATGTACAAGACGGACGCCTGAAACTATCAATTGGAGTTTGCCGCATCATGACACGACGGACAGACATTTTAGTTGTGTCGATTTCTCTTCTTTGTTTGGCCGAAACCGGATGAGCCGCCACATAGGGGGAGGCGGAGTACATCTGGTCCGGACCATATAAGGAAGTTTTATCATGTGTTTTAATTACTACATCTGTTTTACGTTATGTTTAAGTAATTTTAGGGTATATAAAGCCTGTTATGACAGTTGTTAGGTAGATTTCACCTGAGGAAGACCTCTTTTAAGGTCAAAACGCATTGTGCAATTTTTTTTATGTTTTAACTACTATTTCGCATAAACAACTTTTATATCGTCTATTTGGTTCCTGGTTCGAATTTTACTTGGAAAATTCAAAGTTGCAGTGATACACCATAACTATCCTAATTGTGGATGACATGCCTTTACAGTTCAGAGCCACTCTTTAAGGGTTCTGTAAAGTGTGAGTGTTCCATTTTTATCGAAAAAAAAGGTAGATACTATTAACAAGTACCTAATGGATTTCTCCTATGTGGGTCAACTTCACAACAAAGTAAACTGAAAATAACGAGACAAGATTTGATCCCTGTCTAGTGATCGGAAATATTCAATTCATTCAAGGATTACCTCCAATTCATCTTTTGTTGTTTATATACTCACCTGCTCTTGTGGCTTACTCTATGTGGGACAGACAAGTAGAACACTGAAAATGAGGTTTAGGGAACATAGACTTGCAATTCTACATAACGATAAAAAAATCACCGGTGGCTAGACATTTTCAGGCAGTACATTATAGCAACCCCAAACATATCTCAGTGATGTGGATACAACTTATCTCATAAAAGAATTCTACTATAAATAGGAAATGAGCCCTTACTACAGCTGAAACAAACTGCATTTGCAGGCTCAACAGTCTTAATCCATATGGACTAAATGAAGATGTCCATTCTTTCCTGAAATGGAAAAATCAATCAAAGTATTGATTATTTCTTTGTGTATCTGCCCCTGGCCAAATCAATGAAACAATGCGTGCACGCTCCCTGAAGTAATTCACACCAGACACAGGTTCCAGGTTATTGAATAACTTGAGGAAAGTTTATTCAGAGGGGACGGCAGGTCCCTTTTAAAGCAAAATTACATCATAAGCATTGTCAGAGATAACATGGAATAATACATCAATAATTGGTTAAGTGTTAAGTGTTTTATTCAAAGCACGTCCTACAGGGTGTGCCTTCTTATGTCATTACTGTCGTCATGGAGTTCTCCCCCAGGATTCCAGCGCCATCTTGAAAATTAGAGTGTTTGGTCGATGGGTGGGGTACTCCTGAGTGACATCTAGTGGTCAGTTTAGTAATTTATTGAATAATATTGAGTATAACTAAATGGAGTAAATAGACATTTTACTAGCTAAAAATATGTCAATATTTCATGTCACCAGGTCCATGAGGGTCTCCCACGGTTTCCCGGCGCCATCTTGCTGCACGAGGTAGTTAGTCGGTGTTTAAAGGGGCAGGGGGAGGAAGGGGTTAGAAGCTTCTAGCAGCCATCTTGATTAGAGCACGTGTGTATAGCTTTATATATGATATATCGTGGAATGAGTAAATAGACATTTTCACTAACTAGGAAATATGTGCAAACCTTATTTCCACAACAGTCCCCCCTAAAATGGCTATTTACCATAACAACTGCTACTGTCCCTAATATGTCCCTAGCTGCCTGCAGCTCATCTGTCTTAACAAGCATCGAACTCTTCACTCCGTGGGTAACCCGCAGCGGCTAGTCCACCACATCTCCGCACGTGAGACTCGCCTGTAGAGACAGATGCTTTCCCTATGCTATCCCTATGAAAATGCAGTTGTCTGTCTGACTTAGTGGGATTGGAGGGGTGTATGTGGTGTGTCACATTCTAGGTCAGTGACGTCTTAGTGTAGTAAAGTAGGGGTAACGTCATCTATAGTCTTCCCTACTGCTTTCTGTAAGTACTTCTGTATGCAAGGGAGCACACAACAGGTTAGGAATAAGAAGATGATAATCATTATAAGAACAGCCGTTCCTACCTGGAAGAGGGTCCTTTGCCAACCATTCATCCACCCAAACCATCTGTCCCAAGTGTCAGTGACTCCCGAATTCTTCTTTAGCTCGTCAGAAAGACTATCTAGCTTCTCTATGGCCATAGTCACCTTACCATTGGGCCCAGTGTTGTCTGGAATGTATGTGCAGCATGTCATAGTCTCAGGGAGGTTTTTACATACACCCCCTTTCTCAGTTAAAATCATATCTAGGGCCATTCTGTTCTGAAATGTCATTTGGGTAGTGGCTTGTAATTGCTCTGCCAGGCCCTGTAGGGCATCCCTTGTGTAGTTAACGAAGCGCTGCTGATTATAATAGATATAATTGATCCAATTGACATTCTTATTAGCAGTTATCATTGGAATTAAGGATTCAAATCCTACTGCCACTTCATCCCTTGCTTTGAACTCGCTAGGCACCCCCCTTGGCACACCTATGGCAACAATATACACATGGGGGTCGAAGCTCCCTCGGATGGGGGCCTCACGTCTGGTTCTAGAATGTATATGTGTAAGGTTTAATGTGTTATGACTACCATCTGGAATAATGTGGATAGGCATTATAACTTTGGCTAGGGCACACTCCCCCCACCATTGCCCAGCTAGTTGGGCCCTCAATTGTCTGTCACCACATAACTAATAGATATCTCCAATGGTCTTTGCATGATTTATTAGCAGTGACACAGGTGGGCTATGGTAGGTTGAGCAATATCCAGATGGGAATCTGCCCAGATACACACCAGTATTCTTAGGTATAGCATAACATGTGTAATTACCTGGATACACGGTGACTCCATCAGGTGGCTTGACATATCCATGAGTGATTGGGTAAACCCTTTTCCATGATTCACATGTTGAGGAATTTGTGGTGGACTGTGCGTGGAGGCTTAGGACACATAATTCTACTTCGGGAGGTAAACTTAGAGGTGCCGTACCCAAATGGGGCCTAGCTCCTCCACATACATAGCAATTAGTCGTATTGTGTGAGTTGGCATTATACCTCATCCATTCTAGCCACAAATTAGTGTCTGAAAACCCAGTCTCTACTGCCATAGGATCTTCAAAGGTGGGATTGGCTATAGCTACCATGTCATGTAGAGTCTTAATATGTGGTTTTAACGGGTTAATAGTCATGTGAGTGGTTCCTACCCAGTCTGGTGAGGTGAGCCTTTTTGCTAGGTATGTCTTTGTATATGGCTGCATATTGTGTTTGTGGAAAAGGTGCAAACAACTATGTCACAGTAATCAAAGGTGTATGTAGCTACATCTGTGTTAGAAGAATTGTACCAGAAAGTGTAAACATGATTATCTTTGGTTATGGCCACTTGTTGGGCCCAGGCAAAGTGTAGCAGCATAAGAAAACACAAGACACACAATAAATTCATATTTCAGCAAGATTAGCCTCTTCTGGAGCAGGCACTTTTTTGCAATGTGAGGCGTGTATCCAAGAACTCTTCCCGGCTAGTTTAACTGACGTTGCTGTAATCAGGAGCACTTGATATGGGCCATCAAATCTTGGTTCTAGGGTGTGTTTCCTGAGAAACTTCTTGACCATAACCCAATCACCAGGAAGCAGCTTGTGTGTACCTGTATTTGACTCAGGATCTGGAATAGAAGAAAACACTTGGGCATGTATTTTGGTCAAGGCATGTGAGAGGGCAGTCACATAGTCTACCATAGCATCTGACTGAATCTGAAGCTGTTGGGAAAAGTAACAACCTAACCTGGGTGCTGTACCAAACAAAATCTCATAAGGTGATAGGCTATATTTTCCCCTGGGAGTGTACCTTACACTAAACAACGCTAATGGGAGACTCTCGGGCCAGGGCATGTTAGTTTCTTGTGACATTTTAAGCATTCTGGCTTTCAAAGTGCCATTCATGCGCTCTACCTTACCACTACTCTGTGGGTGATATGGTGTGTGGAATGCAAGGGTCACCCCCAGTGCTGACCAGACTTCCCGTGTTAATGAGGCAGTGAAGGAGGTCCCTTGGTCACTTTCAATCACTTCTGGAACTCCATATCGGCAAACAATTTCCGTCAAAAGGTACTTGGCTGTAGTCCTCGCGGTGAGATTAGTCACTGGGAAGGCCTCTGGCCATCCTGAAAACATGTCCACTATGACCAGTGCATATTCATAACGTCCACTCTTTGGCATTTGAATATGGTCAATCTGGATCCTCTGAAAGGGGTATTGTGGCTTGGCTAGGTGATTAGGTGTGGTCTTTATAATCTTTCCAGGATTGCTTTTAGCACATATAGTACAAGATTTACAGTAATTCTGTGTTCAGGTAGTGATGCCTGGTGCTTCAAAATACTTGTCAATTAATGAGTTCATCAGGTGTTTTGACAGGTGGGCTGGCCCATGGGTCCATTGGACCACCGCTGGGTACATGCAAAACTTGAGATTGATGGTGTAAACATCATCACGGAGTACAGCTCCTTTGTTCTTCCAACTTTGTTTCTCCTGGGGAGTAGCAGCAGCTTGTTGTTCCTTCAGAAGCCTAAGATCTGTAGACAATGTTTGCATAGTATAGATGGGTACTGCATCTGTGGCCACTCTTCTGTCCACTTCCCATCCTTGTCGTGCTGCTTCCTTAGCAGCCTGATCAGCTAAGTGGTTGCCCCGTGCTTCTTCTGAGTCTAGCCTTCTGTGGGCTTTTACTTTTAATACTGCTACCAAATTAGACCAAAGTCATGTGCTACTCCCAGAGCATATCTTGA
>OW240915.1:298527326-298546317 GCA_933207985.1 Pelobates cultripes | reverse complement strand
GGTAAATAGTGCCATCTATTGATGAAAGTCCCTAAAGGCCACATTAATAATTAAATAGTAAAATATGCCCATAATCAAAAGCCAGATTTAAGTCCCAGGTACCGCCCATTTACAAACAAGGGGCAGAAACTGATAAGGGGGAAATAATGGTTAAATAGTGAGAAAAATAAGAGAGAGGAGCAATATCTTCAGATCACCTTAAAAAAAGATCAAAGGAGAAAACAGAGGGCTAAGAAAGGAGGAGATTGACTGACTGAAAAAGGGCAGTAGACTGAGTTACAGACCAGAGCACCCAGAGAGAAGAATACCAAATTGAATTCATTCATCCTAGACTCTTGGTAATGTATAAAGGTTTCTCTTTACTTTATTTTAAATAAACTGGACTATTGAATGCCCTATGTGTCTATATTGTGAACTGATCCCTATTGATAGAACAGTTATATCTCATTCTACCTGCAGCCTGAGTCAGATATAACTTCCTAAGTCAGAACATTCTTGATTCCTTCTTTAGAAGTAGATCAGTTCAATATATATATATATATATATATATATATATATATATATATATATATATATATTAAGGCTATCAGAAACCTTATATAAACGTACTGTAGTTAAACTGATGGTATATACCTGGCAGGGTTGGTTGATATTTAACTAATTAATATAATGACAATTGTATCATTAATGCAGGGGTGTCATATGAATAATTCTATAAACTGGTTCTTCTGTAAAGTTTGTAATAGCTTTTATTGTCCTTTGCTGATAAGATTATAGATGAGACAAAGTGTGTGACGAGACCAATCTCGCCACATTGCAATGGAGAAGCTTGGTTGCTCGCCTGTTGCCTTTGGATTATGGCCCCATGTTAAGAGGCTTGATTTTCCCCTGCAAAGACATGAAAGCCCGGCCATTTGGTGCTTGCCCTGTTTGAGCAGTGATACCCCAGATAGCTATGCCATGGAGCCCATTTGTATAATGAAAGACTTTGGCTCCATGGCAATTGAACTGTATGTGTGTGCTCTGAGCGCCATTCAGTAATGATGTGCGCTCAGATCTGAGCTATCTGGGGATATGTTGAATGTACCGGTTTTGTACAATGGCTGCACAGTTATATGTTTTTATGTGTTTTATTGTCTTTTGCTGCCATGTGTTCAATGGAGTTTTGCCTCTGTACTTGGAGATAATTGGATTACTTCCCAATTATCTCCAGGATAGAAGACTCTGGGGAACTGGTTTTGGGCAGAAAAGCCATGCTTCCTTTGGTCACAAAGGACTTCAATCTATCTTTTGAACCACTGGACCAATTTGTATGATTGTGACGTATGTTTGTACTAATGTGTATATAAAAACAATAAACCCACAGCTCTGGCTGTTCACTGCTTGACCCTCAACACAGAGCTTTGTCTCGTTCTTGGGGGGATTTACTGTATGCTGTTCCAGTTTGACTGCTAGGAGTGTAAACCTATTCGTATGGTTTTTCCTATTCGGCTGTTTACAGCATTCATATGGTTTCCTGTTTGGCTGATTGGTGTTCTGCAGTAGCTGTGCCTGTGTCTCTGGAAGGGAAGATCTACTAAACGGCGGTTTAACCCTTTTATGCCTGGGGGTGCCGTTACAATTGGTGGCAAGCGGCAGGATCATTCCTACAGCCAGAAGAACAGCTACAGGAGACACCATTTCTTTGGATTTTACAAGTTGTGGGCAACGCATGTCCCAGTACAGCGACCCTGACAGCACCAGCATGGAACCAGCAGTGGAGTACGATGAGGGTGTCATGGATGACCGAGATGCAGTTCGCAAAGGCATCTGGTACCAGGCACTGGGTATTGTGGAGTACCAGCGGGGCGAGAGACTCCCCAAGGAAGACCAGCGATTGCAGAAGTGACTAGCCCTGTGGATGCCCTTCCTGGGAGAACAGCCCCTGGATGAATGGGTGAAGGAATTGGAGCTCCGGGTATGGCAGGAGATGTGGCTGGAAGATGCCTACCAGGTGCTCTGGTAGTATGGGGCACAGTACCTGCCCTGGACAGCCAAGCATGACAAGCCAGAGGGAGAGGAGTTTGATGGTCCTGGCTTGTTATGGGAGGCTTTTTCAGAGCCTGAGTTTGAGAGCTCTACACAAACTCGGTTCAGTGATCTCTTGGAGTGGAGGGAGAGCTGGTATGACTGGGACGACACTCATGAGATTGAGCAAGACCTGGTCTACCTAGTGACCCGAGAGATGGAGCTGGAGCAGGGCTACCAAGATCTGTTCCACTCCAGTGAGAAGGCTCAGCAGGGAAGCGGAGACCCAGATCCAAACCCATTCAGCTGGGCGATATTGCAGAATGTTACTGGGAAGAACCCCAGGTGGCTGGTGGAGATGGGACCGAGGTCTCTCCACCGGTCCTGCAGGGAATTGGGAGCCCAGTCTCCATTCCCCAGCAAGAGATATTGCAGGGAATTGGGAGCCCAAGCTCCATTCCCCAGCGGCAGGCTGAGTTACAGGGGACAATGTACCTTGCAGGGAGAGGAGAGCAGCGTCCTCCCTCCCCAGTGGCAGGGTGAGCCACAGGGATGCTGGGCAATCGGCTCAGATCCCCAGCGGCAGTGTGAATTACAGGGAATTGGTAGCCCAGTCTCCATTCCCCAGCGGCAGTGTGAGTCATTGGGAATTGGGAGTCCAGTCTCCATTCCCCAGCGGGAGATACAGCAGGGAATTGGGAGCCCAGTCTCCATTCCCCAGCGGCAGAGTGTTCTACAGGGAATAGAGAGCCCAGTCTCCTTTCCCCAGCAGCAGGACTCTGCATTGGGAGCAGAGACAGTCGGTCTCCCTCCCCCGCGGCTGGAAGTATATATGGGAGAGGAGCTTGTTACCCCATCTCCCCAGCGGCAGCTTAACGTACTGGGGGGGGACAGTAAACCCCACAACCGTGCAGATGGGACCGTGGTCTCTGCACTTACAGCACAGGGGGTAGGGATGGTCGGTCCTGCCCCCCAGCGACAGGGCTGTTTAGCCAAAGGGGAGACAGTCGGTCTCCCCCTCCAGCAACCGAGCGGTGTAACCAAAGGGGAGATAGTCGGTCTCCCCCTCCAACAACCAGGCTACTCCCGTGGTAGCGCTGGCACCAGGGCAGAGTACCGCTGGTCTCTGCCCACTCAGCAACCCACCAAGTCAGCTTACCAGTCACCCACACAGTCGTGGTGAGGCACCTGGACATGGACAAAGTTCTCCTCTACCCAGGTGTAGTAACCATTTATTGTGGGTGGGCTGTATTACTATTTGTGTGTTGTGGGTGGGCTGCTGGACTAACAAGGGCACTGACCGGCAGGAGGTTAGATACCCTGTTACTCTGTTTGGAAAAGGGGAGAGATCTGACGAGACCAATCTCGCCACATTGCATTGGAGAAGCCTAGTTGCTCGCCTGTTGCCTTTGGATTATGGCCCCATGTTAAATGGCTTGATTTTCCCCTGCAAAGACATGAAAGCCGGGTCATTTGGTGCTTGCCCTGTTTGAGCAGTGATACCCCAGATAGCTATGCCATGGAGCCCATTTGTATAATGAAAGACTATGGGAAAGACTTTGGCTCCATGGCAATTGAACTGTATGTGTGTGCTCTGAGCGCCATTCAGTAATAATGTACGCTCAGATCTGAGCTATCTGGGGATATGTTGAATGTTCCTGTTTTGTGCAATGGCTGCACAGTTATATGTTTTTATGTGTTGTCTTTTGCTGCCATGTGTTCAATGGAGTTTTGCCTCTGTCCTTGGAGATAATTGGATTACTTCCCAATTATCTCCAGGATAGAAGACTCTTTGGAACTTGTTTTGGGCAGAAAAGCCATGCTTCCTTTGGTCACAAAGGACTACGATCTATCTTTTGAACCATTTGACCAATTTGTATGAATTTGACATATGTTTGTATTTGGAGTATGCTGGTTCTGAAAATGTAAATATTATGTGAATGTGATGCATACTTTTCAAGTTATGAATAATGTGTAAAAAAATTATTTCTCTGCTTGTGCTAATTACATTACCGATTGTGTAAGGTAATTGTATCACAGGCAGAGGGGAGGATTTTGTGTGGGAGTGTCTGAGTGTATTGTATGTGTTTATTGGTTGTGTTCCAAAACACTGTGGGTGGTACTAATGTGTATATAAGAACAATAAATCCACAGCTCTGGCTGTTCACTGCTTGACCCTCAACACGGAGCTTTGTCTCGTTCTTGGGGGGATTTACTGTATGCTGTTCCAGTTTGACTGCTAGGAGTGTAAACCTATTCGTATGTTTTTTCCTATTCGGCTGTTTACAGCATTCATATGGTTTCCTGTCCGGCGGATTGGTGTTCTGCAGTAGCTGTGCATGTGTCTCTGGAAGGGAAGATCTACTAAATGGCGGTTTAACCCTTTTATGCCTGGGGGTGCCATTACAATTGGTGGCAAGCGGAGGGATCATTCCTACAGCCAGAAGGACAGCTACAGGAGACACCATTTCTTTGGATTTTACAAGTTGGGGGCAACGTTGACTCTGAGGCTTGTCAAGTAAACTAATTGACTTGTTGACCTAAACTCATTGTCACGATTCTGGAACCTAACGCTAACAGGTCACAGGAAGGGTGCTATACCGGTCCTTAGAATGGGCGGGTTAAGCACACTAAGAATAGTCAGGAGACAAGCCAAGTAAAGGGAGCCAGAAAACGGGAGAACGAGAAACAAGCCGAGGTCAAAAGAGTGGAGAATACAGGAAAATCGGAATAACAAACCAAATAATCGGTAACCAGAGAGCAAGACGAGAAAACTGCACTACAGGTATTGCAAGACCACAACAGGGCACTGAGAGACAGGAAAGGTAAGTATATAACAGCAGTGCTTGATTCTGATTGGATAATTTCCAATCTGCAACAGACCCCAAGAAAAACGAGAATCAAGCAGAGCAGCCATGGAGACCGCGCGGAGGGAATTCGGCCGCCTGAGAGGACCAGAGAATCGATTACAGAGCAAGAGCTTCAGAAGGGAGGTATGAAAAGTGTTAGGTATACGCATGGAGGGAGGCAAGGCCAGCGAGTAGGACACGGGATTCACCCTATGCAATACCTTAAAGGGGCCAAGGAACCGGGGCGCAAATTTAATCAAGCGGACCCTGAGGCGGAGATTCTTAGAGGACAACCAAACCCTATCACCCGGGACATCAGAAGGAGCCGCACACCTATCAGCAAATCAGCAAATCTCTTCTGAGTAGCAGCCGCACAGGAGAGAGCAGCATAGACCTGATCCCACATCTTCCGCAAGGAGGCAAGGTGCTCGTCCAAAGCGGGCATTCCCTTGTCGGAGAACACACCGGGAAGGACAGAGGGTTGGAACCCATAAGCAACCATAAAAGGACTTAAGCCAGTGGACGAATGAGTCACGGTATTCCTGGCAAATTCAGCCTAGGGAAGGAGATAAGACCAGTTGTCCTGGTGTGCATTAGTGAACCAGCGTAAATATAACTCCACAGATTGATTTGCCCATTCGGCAGCTCCATTAGACTGTGGATGATAGGAGGAAGTAAACGACAAGGAGATCTCCATCTCAGCACAAAAGCCCCTCCAAAACCGAGAGACAAATTGAGGGCCCCTGTCGGAGACGATATCCTGAGGTATACTATCCAAGCGGAACACCTCCTCGGCAAATACCCGAGCCAACTGAACCGCAGGCTTTTTAAGGGGAACAAAGTGTGCCATCTTAGAGAACCTATCAGTCACAGTTAAAATTACAGTCTGCCCATCAGATGAAGGAAGATCTACAATGAAGTCCATGGATAAGTGGGACCATGGCTTCTTGGGTACAGAAAGGGGCATTAGGAGTCCCGGGGGTTTAACATTAGGGGATTTACACTGTGTGCAAACACGACAAGCCTGCACATAATCTACCACGTCTTGTTTAGGTGAGGGCCACCAAAACTGTTGAAGGAGACCCTTGTATGTTTTGGTAACCCCTGGATGACCAGCAGTTTTGGCGGTGTGAAATAAAGCTAATAATTTCTTTCTATCTTTTTCTTTCACGTATAATCTACCAACAGGTGTTTCAGAGGGAGCTTGGGATTGGTATCTCTTGATACCATCAAGGAAAAGAGACAAAATAACTAAACGGGTAGCAGCTACTATCTTAGATGTAGGTACAATGGGTTCAGGAGCGGGGGCAATCGACTCCAACGATTCGTACTGTCTGGAGATAGCATCAGCTTTGACATTACGGTATCCAGGCCTATATGTGATAATGAACTGAAAGCGTGAAAGAAATAAAGACCATCTGGCCTGACGAGAGGACAACCTTTTAGCATCCGCTATATAGGAGAGATTCTTATGACCATGATTTTGTGTCTTGCTCCTTCTAATAAGTACCTCCATTCTTTAAAAGCCATCACAATAGCCAATAGTTCCCTGTTTCCGACGACGTAATTCTTTTCTGAATCAGACAGCCTTTTAGAAAGTAACAACAGGGATGGAGGGGTTCGGTATGTGATAGTCTTTGCGATAATACGGCTCCTACACCTGATTCTGAAGCATCAACTTCCATAACAAAAGGAAGGCAAGGATCAGGATGGTGGCAGTGGCAAATGCCTTTTTGAGGGTCTCGAAGGCTTTAACAGCCTCAGGGGTCCAAACCCTGGGGTGCAAACCCTTTTTAGTCAGTTTTGTGATTGGAGAAATAACTGATGAAAAGTTTTTAATAAACCTCCGATAATAATTGGCAAAGCCTATAAATCGCTGTATCGCCTTAAGGCCTTGGGGAAGAGGCCAAGACAATATGGCTTCTAATTTTGAAGGATCCATGCTGAATCCCTGTTCAGAAATGACATACCCTAGGAATTGTACTGATTTTTGGTCAAATAAACATTTCTCTAATTTGCAATAAAGACCGTTCTGCAGCAATCTCTTAAGAACCATCTTCACATGAGTATGATGTGACTCCAAATCAGGAGAATATACAAGTATGTCATCAAGATAAATTACGGCACAGATATGTAGTAAATCTCTAAGGACATCATTTATGAGGTCCTGAAACACAGCAGGAGCATTACACAGTCCAAAAGGCATGACTAAATACTCGTAATGCCCACTGCGTGTATTGAACGCTGTTTTCCATTCATCGTTCTCTTTTATACGAACCGGGTTATAAGCCCCCCTGAGGTCTAGTTTTGTAAAATATCTAGAACCTTTTACACGGTCAAGCAACTCAGTGATGAGAGGGATAGGATAAGCGTTTTTAATTGTTATCTTATTCAGACCCCTGTAGTCTATACATGGCCTCAAATCGCCCTCTTTCTTGGCAACGAAAAAGAAACCAGCACCAGCAGGAGAGGAGGACCTTCTGATAAAACCTTTACATAAGGATTCCTGTATGTACTCCTCCATGACCTGATTTTCTTTCTCAGATAGTGGGTAGACCTTACCCCTAGGGGGCATAGCACCAGGTAACAGGTTTATGGCACAGTCATAATCCCGGTATGGGGGTAGCTTATCAGCCTCCCTTTTTTCAAAGACCAATGCGAGGTCTGCATACACAGGAGGGACAGAAACAGAAAGTGGCTTAGCTGTAGGCACATTAAGCAAGCAAACAGGACGTAAATGGGCCATACAATCTCATTGACAAGATTCCTCCCAGTAGAGTATATCTAAACAACCCCAATCAAGTACTGGGTTGTGTTTAACTAACCAGGGAAAACCCAGAACGGTGGAAGCTGTAGGAGAGTCAATTATTTGGAAGGATAACCTTTCCTTATGTAAGGCACCCACGGCCATAACCATTTCTTGGGTTTCATGGGTCACCAGAGGTTTATCAAGTGGTCTACCATCTATGGCCTCAACGGCCAAGGGTGTGGCCTTTTGGATCAGAGTCAAGGCTGCAGTTTTAGCAAAGTTCTCATCCATAAAGTTGTCTGCAGCGCCTGAATCGATAAAGGCTTTGGTTTTTATAGTAGTCTGATTGACCAACAGAGTAACCATAATAAAGGGTCTGTTGATGGAGACATGAGGGGAAAAAGACATAACACCCGAGGCCGACCCCTCTCTGGGCCTTAGGTGCTGAAGTTTCCCTGCAAATTAGGACAGTTTCTTCGGAGATGCCCCCTCTCACCACAGTAAAGGCATAACCCCTCCCTTCTACGATATGCTCTTTCAGCTTCGGTCGACCTTATAGGACCCAACTGCATGGGTCTGGGAGATGGCTGATTAGGAGGAGGTAATGCTGGTAATGCAGTACTGGGTAAAGCAGGTGGTACCTGTGTATACATTCGTCTTTGACTACGCCTCTCTCTGATACAGTTGTCAATGAGAATGATATAGTCTATTAAATCATCCAGGAGAACAGGCAGTTCCCTGGACGCTATTTCATCTAATATGTAAGTGGCCAAACCCTCCTGAAAGGCTGTTACGAGGGCGTCGTTATTCCTTGCTACTTCAGCTGCTAGAGTGCGGAATTCAATAGTATAATCCGCTAATGATCTATTACCTTGTTGGACCCCAAGCAGAGCTTTGTCAGCGGAAGCAACCCTACCGGGTTGATCAAATGTGCGCTTGAAAGCAGTTATAAAATCTGCAAAGGACATTGGGGACGTATTCTTCCACATGGGATTAGCCCATACTAAAGCTTTCCCGGACAAGTGGTTGATTAAAAAAGCAATTTTAGCTCTATCAGTGGGGTAGGAACGAGGATTCATCACCAAATGAATATCAATTTGGTTGAGGAAACCACGACACAACGCTGGATCCCCGCTATAGCGCTGTGGTGGCGTCATGTGAACCACGTGAGCAGGGATGGGTACTGGATCGGGAATGGGTTCTGGCACAGCAGCAATAGCTTCTTGAACGGCAGGTTGCAAGTGGGCAGTACGGGCCAGTATGGTTTGTAAAGCCTGGGCAAACTGATCCATATGGTGTCTAAACTATCCATTCTAGCCCCCTGATTCGCTAACAGCTGTGGAATGTCAGCAGGTTCCATGGTGGCCCTGTTGTAATGTCACGATTCAGGAACCTAGGTCACAGGAAGGAAGGGTGCTATACCGGTCCTTAGAATGGCCGGGTTAAGCACACTAAGAATAGTCAGGAGACAAGCCAAGTAAAGGGAGCCAGAAAACGGGAGAACGAGAAACACGCAGAGGTCAAAGGAGTGGAGAATATAGGAAATTCGGAATAACGAGCCAAATAATCGGTAACCAGAGAGCAAGACGAGAAAACTGCACTACAGGTGTCACAAGACCACAACAGGGCACTGAGAGACAGGAAAGGTAAGTATATAACAGCAGTGCTTGATTCTGATTGGATAATTTCCAATCAGAATTAATAATCACACGTGGGAGATATCTATACATCCCACTGTGATTAGGGTACTGTGGCTTTAACGCCGGGTCATGTGAGTGACCCTGGCGTTTACATAAAAGGCGGGACTCCCAGCGTGCAGCGTTACACATGCTGCCGCTGGGAGGTGAGGAGGAGGACGCAGGCGGCTGCGAGAGGAGGCTGCACGCCGCCGGCCCACAGGTAAGAGGAGGGGGGACCACGGGCGGCGATGGACAGAGGGTGAGTGCTGCCCGCGGAGCCCTGACACTCATATATAATATAGCAAATTGATTATAATTGTATTGTTTTGTTGCTTTGCATTTTATAGTGTTTATTATTAAATTTATATATATTTTAAGCAAAGTCTGTTTATTGGCCGTTCATAAGTGTTTATATCACTACTTAAAACAAAGAATTACAGGGTCCCTGAAGGCTCTATGTGTGTGTGAATATCATCGGATATTATTCAATCTATATTCCATACATATAAAACCTTAGATTACCCAACATATTATTGGAGGCACGAGCTGAGATTTTTATGTGCTATATCGCTTGTGTACGGTAGATTGCACAAATAAATATAAATTATTATACACATTGCAATACTTTAATTTGTTACCTATAGATATGCATACAGTTGCAAGAAAAAGTACATGAACCCTTTGGAATGATATGGATTTCTGCACAAATTGGTAATAAAATGTGATCTGATCATCATCTAAGTCACAACAATAGACAATCACAGTCTGCTTAAACTAATAACACACAAATAATGAAATGTTGCCATGTTTTTATTGAACATACTATGTAAACATTCACAGTGCAGGTGGAAAAAGTATGTGAACCCCTAGACTAATGGCATCTCCAAGAGCTAATTGGAGTGAGATGTCAGCCAACTGGAGTCCAATCAATGAGATGAGATTAGAGGTGTTGGTTACAGCTGCCCTGCCCTATAAAAAACACACACCAGTTCTGGGTTTGCTTTTCACAAAAAGCATTGCCTGATGTGAATGGTGCCTCGCACAAAAGAGCTCTCAGAAGACCTACGATTAAAAATTGTTGACTTGCATAAAGCTGGAAAGGGTTATAAAAGTATCTCCAAAAGCCTTGCTGTTCATCAGTCCACGGTAAGACAAATTGTCTATAAATGGAGAAACTTCAGCACTGCTGCTACTCTCCCCACGAGTGGCTGTCCTGTAAAGATGACTGCAAGAGCACAGCGCAGACTGCTCAATGACGTGAAGAAGAATCCTAGAGTGTCAGCTAAAGACTTACAAAAGTCACTGGCAAATGCTAACATCCCTGTTAGCGAATCTACAATAAGTAAAACAAGAATGGATTTCACCACAGAGGAAGCCACTGCTGTCCAAACAAAACATTGCTGCACGTTTACAATTTGCACAAGAGCACCTGGATGTTCCACAGCAGTACTGGCAAAATATTCTGTGGACAGATGAAACCAAAGTTGAGTTGTTTGGAAGAAACACACAACACTATGTGTGGCTACAAAAAGGCACAGCACACCAACATCAAAACCTCATCCCAACTGTGAAGTATGGTGGTGGGGGCATCATGGTTTGGGGCTGCTTTGCTGCGTCAGGGCCTGGACAGATTGCTATCATTGAAGGAAAAATAAATTCCCAAGTTTATCAAGACAATTTGCAGGAGAACTTAAGGCCATCTGTCTACCAGCTGAAGCTCAACAGAAGATGGATGTTGCAACAGGACAATGACCCAAAGCATAGAAGTAAATCAACAACAGAATGGCTTAAACAGAAGAAAATACGCCTTCTGAAGTGGCCCAATCAGAGTCCTGACCTCAACCCGATTGAGATGCTGTGGCATGACCTCAAGAAAGCGATTCACACCAGACATCCCAAGAACTGTAACAGTTCTGTAAAGAGGAATGGTCAAGAATTACTCCTGACCGTTGTGCACGTCTGATCTGCAACTACAGGAAACATTTGGTTGAAGTTATTGCTGCCAAAGGAGGTTCAACCAGTTATTAAATCCAAGGGTTCACATACTTTTTCCACCTGCATTGTGAATGTTTACATGGTGTGTTCAATAAAAACATGGCAACATTTCATTCTTTGTGTTTTATTAGTTTAAGCAGACTGTGATTGTCTATTGTTGTGACTTAGATGATGATCAGATCACATTTTATGACCAATTTGTGCAGAAATCCATATCATTCCAAAGGGTTCACATACTTTTTCTTGCAACTGTATTTGAAAGAAAATGTCAGTCACAAAGAGTAACTCAACCTCTAGTCTGTCAGAAGCAGTCAGTCATGGTGAAATGTCCCGCTCAAAACTTGAAAAAGACGAATTAGTCTATAGAGAAATTTTAAAATGTGAAATTATGCAACATTTGCATCATAGACTGGGGGTAAAAGATGAAATTAATAACCATATTGATGCCCTGAAAGCCCAATGTAAAATAATTGTTGACAATATATGGCATAAAGATAGCAATTTCTCCCAGTTACTGATAAAATTTAAAGAGGTAAAGGATAGCAAGAACACAGATGCGTTAATCTTTCAATTGTGCTCAATATTGTTCTACATGTGTTTTGAAACACTAGAACAAATAAAGGGACACAAAAACAAAATGCAACACATACAAAGGAATACATCTAACTGAGGATGTATTAGATTTGGAGCAAATTAATAAAGACACTTAAAATAAATCTGCAACTGCAGGATGAATTAAATAAATTGAGAGCTGAGATTGAAGAATCTAAAAAAGATAAAATACAAGAGCTGAAGAAATATATTCAGAAAAAGGAGGAAAGTCACAACAAACAAATTGAAAGAATGGAAAGGCTTTGGGTCCAAAAAGAAACATCTCTATCCAGCAGTGAAAGGGTTTAACCTGATACTGCCATAAAGCAATCTATTCAAAAGGATCAGGATTGGCAAATAAAACAACTGCAGGATCAAATAAATGAATTGTCTCAGATGGTTAATGTGAAACAGGAAGATAGCCAGATAAAGCCTAGAAGACATGTTGTAACATCAGATGGACAATATGGATCTGATGATTCTGAACATGAAGACAAATTTTACTTACCTAAAAGAAGTAATAAATCTCAGATAGGTAAAAAATATGTTAGGCAAAGTAGACATAACTCCTGTGTGAGATATGATACGCCCAAGGTTATTAAGTTTCTTAATGAGACCATTCCTAAATTTTCTAAAAATGGATCTGCTCTATTATTGACCATTTGGAGTCTTATGAAAAAATCATATCCATTCTTAGAATGTCTGATGATAATTTAAAAATTCAGTTTCTTCTATGGGTATTTGAAAGTAAATATAGTCATTTCTTTGATTCACTACAGGACATAAGATTTTACACCTGGAGTGAATGCAAACAGCAATGCATCATGGAATTTGGACCATTTAGGACTACTATTGCAGCCAAGGCAGAAATTTATAATTTAAAATGTAGGCCAAACTAAAGTCCAATTTAATTTTTAAATGTATTAAAGAGTGCTTATTCATTGGCTGACCCCAAAGCTGACTTTGAACACCCTGAATTTAAAAGCCTATATTATGAAGCTATGCCATCATCAATTAAAATAAACTTAGCCCGTGATTTCCATGTGGGTAGGTCCTTAGAATGGATTGTGAAACAATGCACAATGCTATATTCTGCCCCAGAGCATGAGGAGCATGGGGGAAAAAGATATTCAAAACCTAATCCACGTATAGTAGCAGAGACTAGCATACAGAAAAATCACCTGGAGCTAGAGTCCAAGAAAAAAACTTACGCTGAGGTGGTTCAAAGTCTAAAGCCACCCAGACAGAAAAGGGTTAAGCCCCTTTCTGTCCAACCACAAGTTGAGGTTAGAGAGACCCACAACCAAGGGTATAGACTACCCTTTAGGAAAAGACATTTCCAAAATTGGGGAAATCACTCTGGTGAGCACAGGGTTAAACATCCACACCAGGAAATGGGTTGCAACTATGATAGCTCCCATCGCTCTCAGCCAACTACCCAGAGGTCATATCGCCGTAGGTATAATAGCCAAAATAATTTATGCTCTCAAGTAAACCAAATGGCAACTCAGCTGAGTCAATTGATAGAGCAGGTTACGAGGCTGAGCCAAAATGTTGCTATAGCACAACCAGGGAATATTTTTTGTAGGGGGAACTGTACCCAGTCCCACTGTTCAATAGACACAACTGCAAATCCTCTGGCAGCACCCATCAGTAGGAATAAATGGGGTAACATTGTAAAGAAACATTTCTTTAACCATGTTTATTCCCCAAATAGTTCCTGTAACATTGACCCTGGTATATCTAAAGTTAATGACCAGGAGGTCCAGCCCTCATCCATGGATGAGGGTATTGTGTGTTCTAATGACTTTCCTATGTTACAGTATAAGCAGGCCAAGAATACTCCCCACATCTTTAACAGCAGGCCGTTTCCAGGATCCTTCCAGGAAAGGGCTAACAGATGAGGAACCAGCCACCAGCTGCAACTTTATTCACAAAGAGTCAAAGACCCCTGTTAGGGAGAGACTGGTGGGTAAGAGTGCAAACTCATCTGGGACAGGTAATATGACTGTAAAAGGTAACCAGCTGAGAAATCCACCAGTTCTAACTCACTCTAATTTCATGTGTGAGCTGTTTGTATGTGATCTGAGATGTCTATTTCTATTAAAATTCATTTTAGGAATTGTCAAACCTCTGAAATGACTATACTGTAAATAGATGACCATAGCCCAGTGGGGAAATATAATGATGAGCAGGCCCGGACTGGCCATCGGGCACACCGGGCAAATGCCCGGTGGGCCGCGGTGGCCGTGGGGCCGAGGCCGGCAGGGAGATCACAGGATCTCCCTGCCGGTCTTTGCAGGGCCGGCGCTATCTGGGCCGGCGCTATCTGAATCAGAGATCTCCCTCACCGGCCCACAGGCAGGATAGTGCGGCCGCCGGGGGAGAGAGGGAGGGAGCCAGCCAGCCTTTAACTTACAGCTCCGCCGGGTTCCTCTCGCGAGATTCGGAGCGTTGTCTTGGCCTCACAGGCTATAGGTCACTCACCACTAGGACCACCAGGGATGGCTGGCAGCCCCAGTAGCAGGATCCCCCCTCCCAGGCATAAGGTAAGCAGGGATATAATCACTCAGGGCAAAAGCCTCACAGACACCCCTAACACTCCCAGCACCCTCACACACACTGCACCCCTGACACTCACTGCACCCCTGACACTCACAGCACACACACTGCACCCCTAACACTCACAGCACCCTCACACACACACACACACACTGCACCCCTGACACACACAACACACACACTGCACCCCTGACACTCACAGCACCCTCACACACACTGCACGTCTGACACATCACAAACAAAATGCACCCCTAACACTCACAGCACCCTCACACACACACACTGCACCCCTGACACACACAGCACACACACTGCATCCCTGACACTCACAGCACCCTCACACACACTGCACCGCTAACACTCGCAGCACATACACTGCACCCTCACACACACACTGCACGTCTGACCCTCACTGCACACACAAAATGCACCCCTTACACTCACAGCACCCTCTCTCACACACACACTGCACCCCTGACACTCACAGCACCCTCACACACACACTGCACGTCTGACACAGCACAAACAAAATGCACCTCTAACACTCACAGCACCCTCACACACACACACTGCACCCCTGACACACACAGCACACACACAACACCCCTGACACTCACAGCACCCTCACACACACACTGCACCCCTGACACTCACAGCACCCTCAAACACACACTGCACCCCTGACACTCACAGCACACACACTGCACCCCTGACACGCACTGCACCCCTGACACTCACAGCACCCTCACTCACACACTGCACCCCTGACACTCACAGCACCCTCACACACTGCACCCCTGACACTGACAGCACACACACTGCACCCTTGACACTCACAGCACCCTCACACACACAAACTGCACCCCTGACACGCACATCACACACACACTCACACTCCTGACACTCACAGCACCCTCACTCACACACTGCACATCTGACACTCACAGCACACACAAAATGCACCCCTAACTCTCACAGCACCCTCACACACACACACTGCACCACAGCACACACACTGCACCCCTGACACTCACAGCACCCTCACACACACTGCACCCCTGACACGCACATCACACACCCTTACTTACACACACTGCACCCCTGACACTCACAGCTTCCTCACATGCATACACTGCACCCTCACACACAGCTTCCTCACATGCACATAACATCCTCATGCAAACACAGCACCCACTCACACACAGCACACACACACAGCACCCTTACCCACATAGCACCCTCACGCAAACGCAGCACCCATCACTCACACACACACTGCACCCCTCTCTCACACACACTACACCCCTTACACACACACACACACACACAGAGCACCCTCACACACACTGCGCAATATGCTTTCCTGGCATTTTTGTCTCCTGGTATCCCAACTATGGAGACACCAGAGACAAATTTCAAGCAAACACAGTGCAAGCATGTTATTAAATTTGCTTGCGCTGTGCAGAACAAGTACAGGGTATTTTTCTCATGCCAGAGCTCTTCAGCAGAGCTCTGCGCATGGTCTACCCTGGAAGAGCATTGAACCAACATGCTCACTTTGTGATGGGGTGTACTTGTCATTGGTGATGACAAAACACACCCTATCTGGCCCCGCCCCCTTTTTAGTGGGCCGCTGTAATAAAAAAATACCCGGGCCGAATTTTCTTCCCAGTCCGGCCCTGATGATGAGCACCCATCAGAGCTCTGCCAGAGAAGATGGAAAATATATATTTGGAAGGTGATGGTTAACTATATCTCTCCAAAGAAAGGAAAATAGACCCACAAAAGGGGGAACTCATCTTTGGAGTTGGGGATCCATAGAGATTGCAAGGAAATACCATAGAACCGCATATTTATTGCTTGTTAATATTATTTTAAAGCAGATATGGTCTAAATAAGACTGTACAAAGGAACACACATGTGCATGCTCTCCTATATAAGATATATCAATCATCCTTGCCAAGTGATACTAATGTAACAGCCTATGTGTAATGGTATTTATTAATTAATGACTTTACATCATAAAGAAAGCATATTTAGTGTAATGCTTTGGGGGCACCACTAGGGGCAGTGTGTCGGAAGACATGTGCTTCTGGCAGTGACATCACAGGCCAGCCTACTTACACTGAATAAAAACCAGATGGAGGAGAAACTCTGGCTCTTTGCCTGTACCTGACTGAACCTAAGATGTAGTACCAGCTCTGACTTAACCCCAGCCAAAGGGCTGGGGCCTTGTAAGCAAAATGAATCCATTGTAACATTTAGCAATTGTAATAGCCTTTTGTGTAACATTTAGCAACCTTTTGTAAGTAATATGTTGTAGTTTTGTATTGTATAATTATTGTAGTAAATTGACATTCTGCTAGCATCTGTTTATTTATTATAGTTATATAAAATATACATTTAATATTACAATGTTTTGTGTATTTTCTATCCACATATTCGACCATAATACCATGAACTATAAAAATATTAATGTTGTTTGTATTGCTTAATTATTATGTATTAAGAGATTAATATTCATATTTAAGTCACGACCACAACACTATGGAAGATAATGTTTGTAAAATATTAAGTATTTGTGACTTACATTATTTTATCTCTACTCTTGACTCTAGACTCTTGCTCAAGCCCAAATTCGATGGGGAACCATCTTAAAACCAAAGATGACAGCAGCCGAGACAAGCAAACCTGTGACTGATGCTGTGTCAGGAATACATAAAGGAACCAATAGCAGACCCGAATCGATGATCTGGGAGGCCATTCAAGAGATGTCAAAAATAAATCTCACCAGCAAGAGAATTTGATTTAAGGAGAAGTGGAGAGCGTAGATGCCTTTCAGAATCCGGATATCCCCATGAACCCCAATCTAAAATTTCTACTGGATCATAAACCTAATCATACCATACAGATGACAATTCGAAAGAACAATGTCACTGTGGATACTTACAAATACAATGAGTATGATACAAAACTGATTAGCAACCGATTTTCAATGAAGACTTCAGAATTGATCCTTTGTGTGATAATTGGAATTTTGGCTATATGGCTGTTGGTCGTAACCATAGCATTATGGAAGGTTAAACGGAACAGTGTGAGGCAGTTACCAGTGAACCTACGATTTATTTTAGAAGGAATCACGGGATATTAAATTAAACAACTGTAGCCAAACATACATGTCAAAGACCATTGACAGTCCCCATATACGACTTCTTGTCACATCTGAGGATTGAAAGGGGGATATGTTGTGCTATTTGGAACAGTATGAAATTCTAATATCCAGAAAACAATATGGATGCTGGTAGACTGGCTTGGACATTACGTAAGGCTGTTTCAACACAGGTCAAAGGAACTTTGTATTTTGTAACCTTAAGAAGTAAACAGGAGGAATACTTATCTACAGTTTAATTTGTGAGCTGTAGGTGTACAAGGGTAATGAGAACAATGGTTTATTACTCAATGGGACTTTACAATCCGAGATACTTAAACTCACAGAGCTTCAAAGGGGTATACAAACTATGAAATTGTTTGTGCATAAACATCACAGGAAATCCAGAGTGTTTGTTAGCCATATGAACCCAAAGTCTGAGGCTGCTTGCATATTTTCAGGATATTAGAACTTAAATGAATCTATTGGAATCATGCATGATATACAAATGTAAACTAAATGTGTGATTGCTACAGTAATGTCGATAACTGTAGGATATGAATATCCATTTTGCTTAATATCCTAGCTGTTTATATAAGGGTTAATTTGAACCAAGAATAAATTTGGAATTGTATTTTCGATTCTGGGAAGAATTTATCTAATATCATTTACGAGAATGACCATACTGATTTCCAAATGTTCTTGTTAATTGTCCAAGATTAAGGTATTTGTAAATATCTTGTTTTGATCAAATATACATGTGTTATATAACGTAGAATTATAATAAGAAACAGCTGCTCATAACTTGTGAAAAACAATGTCATTGTCACGCCCATATGCTAATTTTTCCCCCTCCCATCCTGCTATGAAAATGGGGTATAAATATAACTGACGTATGAATACAACTTGAATTGGTTATTGAACACGTCTCTGCTGTTCATTTCCAATTTCCAGAGCTCTGTATGAGTTGGTAAATATCCATCATCCACAAAGGGCCCGGGCTGATTTTACCCCAACAATAACTGCATCCTTGACTGATTTAGGGGTAAAAGGTAATATAGATATACTAATATAATTACATTCTATTTTTCTTTGTAAAGATGAATGTATCAATCAGTTAATCATACAGGTTAGATTGATACAGGATATAGACATATTGCATGATGATTAATATAACCAACCCTGTTGCAATCAAAGAATATACATAACCAAAGACAGATATTTAACGTTATTTGAAATATCCCCAGTATAGGTGAATTAAAGGTCAACTAATTTATTTAACCAGGTCATCAATGATCTAATTCAGGTCTTCATACCTAGGGAAATAATGGCACCTATTGATGAAAGTCCCTAAGGGCCACATTAATAATTAAATAGTAAGATGTGCCCATAATCAAAAGCCAGATTTAAG
>OW240915.1:298501475-298520292 GCA_933207985.1 Pelobates cultripes | reverse complement strand
CGCTTGTGTGATTCTCACAATTGTAAATGCTTTCCTATGCGACCGGCTGAATGCGCGCAGCTCTTTCCGTGCATGCGCATTCAGCCAAATGGGAGGTACGGAGGAGGATCGGAGGAGGAGAGCGCCCGCCCAGCGCTGGAAAAAGGTAAGTTTTTACACCTTTCCCCTCCCCAGAGCCGGGCGGGAGGGGGACCCTGAGGGTGGGGGCACCCTCAGGGCACTATAGTGCCAGGAAAACTAGTATGTTTTCCTGGCACTATAGTGGTCCTTTAATGTCTTGCTGTGTAGCTCTATGTGCTCACTGTACATCATGGCTAATTTTTATTTGGTGTGCATTGGAAGAGGGGTAGTCTTATACGGGGAGTATATCCCAAACTCTATATTTTAACTGGAAAAGTTGGGGTTCGTCTTATACGCCGGAAAATATAGAAAATATGTGGGACTATGGATGTTCCCATAAACTAAGTCCCTATCAACTTGTGCCTTCGAGGGTACCCCTTAAATAAAGCCTCAAACAACTCCACTTGCTACAGGAAATAATTGACCACCCTCCCGGTTGGCTGGATAAATGATAATAGCCATATTTAGTAAAGAGTGATTTTTATTGTATCACTGTTATATTTATGTATACAGGTTACACTATAGTTCCTCTGTTTTGTATTTATATGATTTAGCGTTCTAGCAAGAAAAAGACCCATCACATTTAAAGGTAAAGAGTTTTTACACTTTGACACTTTTTCTGTGGTATTTCTGATTTTATATTAGTGCACTTGGTGACAGTACACTTGGAGTGTTTTTAGGCTGCTCTTTTATTATTTGGTTGGAACGCCCGATATCCCTTATATTTTACTTTTTTCACATAGTGGAAAACCGACACAAACCGCAAGCCTCTCAGATTGGCAGCAGGGACTATTCTGGGGACTTGCCTTATTTAAAAGAGCAATTCTGCAGTTTGTTGTATTTTAATTTGATGTCATATATATGTCAATACCGTATTATCTTTTGCTTCATATTCCTATGTGCCAACACTAGGCCTCTACTTGTCATGGGTTGAGCAAGCCTCTGTACCTGACCTTTATTTTAGGGACTGTGGATCTACACTAGTTTCAGCGTTTCTTATGACGTTTTCTACTACTTCTGTCTCATTTATTAACAAGCCTATACTTGTAAAACTGTCATTGTAATCTTGTTTGACTACGCATTTTAAAAACAAAAATTTACAAAAAAATTTACTTTTTAAAATCAGTATGTAACTATAACATTTTACAACTTCAGATCATCAGAAAATTCCTATTTTGTGTTTTGAGTTCTCTGATGTCTAACAAGCCTTGATTTAACGGCAAAACATTTCCCACATTCAGAACAGGATAACGGCTTCTCTCCCGTGTGAGTTTTCAGATGTGAACACAGGTTTGATTTAGATCCAAAACATTTCCCACATTCAGAACAGCAAAACGGCTTCTCTCCTGTGTGAGTTCTCTGATGTGGCATAAGTTCTGCTTTCGTTCCAAAATATTTCCCACATTCAGAACATGAGAAAGGCTTCTCTCCTGTGTGAGTTCTCTGATGTCCAACAAGGTGTGAATGCTGGCTAAACCATTTCCCACATTCAGAACATGAGAATGGCTTCTCTCCTGTGTGAGTTCTCTGATGTAGCATAAGTTCTGCTTTCGTTCCAAAATATTTCCCACATTCAGAACACGAGAAAGGCTTCTCTCCTGTGTGAGTTCTCTGATGTCTAACAAGGTGTGAATGCTGGCTAAACCATTTCCCACATTCAGAACATGAGAATGGCTTCTCTCCTGTGTGAGTTTTCAAATGTGAATTAAGGCTTGATTTATCTCTAAAACATTTCCAACATTCAGAACAGGAGAACGGCTTCTCTCCAGTGTGAGTTCTCTGATGTGCCACAAGTTCTGATTCAGTTAGAAAACATTTCCCACATTCAGAACAGGAGAACCGCTTCTCTCCTGTGTGAGTTCTCTTATGTCTAGCAAGGTTTGATTTAAAGGCAAAACATTTCCCACATTCAGAACAGGAGAGCGGCTTCTCTCCTGTGTGAGTTCTATGATGTACAACAAGCTTTGATTTAAAGGCAAAACATTTCCCACATTCAGAACAGGATAACGGCTTCTCTCCCGTGTGAGTTTTCAGATGTAAACACAGGTTTGATTTAGATCCAAAACATTTCCCACATTCAGAACAGCAAAACGGCTTCTCTCCTGTGTGAGTTCTCTGATGTGGCATAAGTTCTGCTTTCGTTCCAAAATATTTCCCACATTCAGAACATGAGAAAGGCTTCTCTCCTGTGTGAGTTCTCTGATGTCTAACAAGGTGTGAATGCTGGCTAAACCATTTCCCACATTCAGAACATGAGAATGGCTTCTCTCCTGTGTGAGTTCTCTGATGTAGCATAAGTTCTGCTTTCGTTCCAAAATATTTCCCACATTCAGAACATGAGAAAGGCTTCTCTCCTGTGTGAGTTCTCTGATGTCTAAGAAGGTGTGAATGCTGGCTAAACCATTTCCCACATTCAGAACATGAGAATGGCTTCTCTCCTGTGTGAGTTCTCTGATGTAGCATAAGTCCTGCTTTCGTTCCAAAATATTTCCCACATTCAGAACATGAGAATGGCTTCTCTCCTGTGTGAGTTTTCAAATGTGAATTAAGGCTTGATTTATCTCTAAAACATTTCCAACATTCAGAACAGGAGAACGGCTTCTCTCCAGTGTGAGTTCTCTGATGTGCCACAAGTTCTGTTTCAGTTAGAAAACATTTCCCACATTCAGAACAGGAGAACCGCTTCTCTCCTGTGTGAGTTCTCTTATGTCTAGCAAGGTTTGATTTAAAGGAAAAACATTTTCCACATTCAGAACATGAGAACGGCTTCTCTCCTGTGTGAGTTCTATGATGTACAACAAGGTGTGAATGCTGGCTAAACCATTTCCCACATTGAGAACATGAGAATGGCTTCTCTCCTGTGTGAGTTCTCTGATGTGGCATAAGTTCTGCTTTCGTTCGAAAATATTTCCCACATTCAGAACATGAGAAAGGCTTCTCTCCTGTGTGAGTTCTCTTATGTCTAACAAGGTTTGATTTAAAAGCAAAACATTTCCCACATTCAGAACATGAGAATGGCTTCTCTCCTGTGTGAGTTTTCAAATGTGAAATAAGGTTTGATTTAGATCCAAAACATTTCCCACATTCAGAACAGCAGAACGGCTTCTCTCCTGTGTGAGTTCTCAAATGTGCAATAAGGTCTGATTTAGTTCCAAAACATTTCCCACATTCAGAACATGAGAATGGCTTCTCTCCTGTGTGGGTTTTCAAATGTGAAATAAGGTTTGATTTAGCTCCAAAACATTTCCCACATTCAGAACAGGAGAACGGCTTCTCTCTTGTGTGAGTTCTCTGATGTGCCATAAGTTCTGATTTAGTTCCAAAACATTTTCCACATTCAGAACATGAGAACGGCTTCTCTCCTGTGTGAGCAATATTACACTCCTGGGTCCCTTCTTCACAGGACACCGTATGCTGTGCCACCGGACTACCAGGGAATCCTGTGTGCCACCCACCCTGAAACAGGTAAGAGGCAGGGAGGAAAAAAAAAACCCTAAATTTAAGAAAAATATTTAAAAAACTACTGTCCCCTCACAGCCCTTATCCAATCCCGCTGCACTACATTCAGTACACATAAAGACATTGCATCCACTATACACAATGCATTCACTACACACACTGTATAACATAATGGATGTGCGCAAAGCTTTTTTTGGGGGGGGCGGGCTTGGCTTCTTGGGCCAGCCCTGCTCTCTCCCACCCACGCACAGCCAGTGTGCCTCTCTCCCACCCACGCACGCACAGCCAGTGTGCCTCTCTCCCACCCACGCACGCACAGCCAGTGTGCCTCTCTCCCACCCACGCACGCACAGCCAGTGTGCCTCTCTCCCACCCACGCACGCACAGCCAGTGTGCCTCTCTGCCACCCACGCACAGCCAGTGTGCCTCTCTGCCACCCACGCACAGCCAGTGTGCCTCTCTGCCACCCACGCACAGCCAGTGTGCCTCTCTGCCACCCACGCACAGCCAATGTGCCTCTCTCCCACCCACGCACAGCCAGCGTGTGTGTGTTTGTCTCTCCCACCCACGCACAGCCAGCGTGTGAGTCTGTCTCTCCCACCCACGCACAGCCAGCGTCTCTCTCTCTCTCCCAGCCACGCACAGCCTGTGTGTGTGTGTCGCTCTCTCTCCCAGCCACGCACAGCCTGTGTGTGTGTCGCTCTCTCTCCCAGCCACGCACAGCCTGTGTGTGTGTGTCGCTCTCTCTCCCAGCCACGCACAGCCTGTGTGTGTGTGTCGCTCTCTCTCCCAGCCACGCACAGCCTGTGTGTGTGTGTGTTGCTCTTTCTCCCAGCAACGCACAGCCTGTGTGTGTGTGTGTCGCTCTCTCTCCCAGCCACGCACAGCCTGTGTGTGTGTGTGTGTCGCTCTCTCTCCCAGCCACGCACAGCCTGTGTGTGTGTGTGTGTCGCTCTCTCTCCCAGCCACGCACAGCCTGTGTGTGTGTGTGTGTCGCTCTCTCTCCCAGCCACGCACAGCCTGTGTGTGTGTGTGTCGCTCTCTCTCCCAGCCACGCACAGCCTGTGTGTGTGTCGCTCTCTCTCCCAGCCACGCACAGCCTGTGTGTGTGTCGCTCTCTCTCCCAGCCACGCACAGCCTGTGTGTGTGTCGCTCTCTCTCCCAGCCACGCACAGCCTGTGTGTGTGTCGCTCTCTCTCCCAGCCATGCACAGCCTGTGTGTGTGTCGCTCTCTCTCCCAGCCACGCACAGCCTGTGTGTGTGTCGCTCTCTCTCCCAGCCACGCACAGCCTGTGTGTGTGTGTTGCTCTCTCTCCCAGCCACGCACAGCCTGTGTGTGTGTGTGCCTTCTCTCCCAGCCACGCACAGCCTGTGTGTGTGTGTCGTTCTCCCAGCCACGCACAGCCTGTGTGTGTTTCGCTCTCTCTCCCAGCCACGCACAGCCTTTGTGTGTGTCGCTCTCTCTCCCAGCCACGCACATCCTGTGTGTGTGTCGCTCTCTCTCCCAGCCACGCACAGCCTGTGTGTGTGTCGCTCTCTCTCCCAGCCACGCACAGCCTGTGTGTGTGTCGCTCTCTCTCCCAGCCACGCACAACCGGTGTGTGTGTCGCTCTCTCTCCCAGCCACGCACAGCCATCGTGTCTCTGTCCCACGCATTCCCCTCCTGCCAATCATTTCATGTAGTGTGGCCAAGGCACCGCAGTAGAGAATCTTCTGTATCCTCTACCCAGTCTAACAGGAAGTGCTCCCAGACAGAATAGTTCACTCGACCACGCTACAAGTAGGTAAGATGGCACTGCAGAAGGAGGAAGACAGCAAAAAGAGGGGACGGACAAAGAGACACACAGGGGACTGAGGGTGGACAAAAAGACACAGAGTGGGGCGGGGTGGCAAAGAGATACACAGGGGGCAAAGTGACACACAAAGAGGTTTTGGGGGCAAAGACACCAACAGAGGGTTTGGCGGGGAAAAAGAGACAAGGAGAAGCACACTTAGAGGGGCTTAGCTAAACAAAGAGGCACACAGAAGAGTTGAGATATAAAGACACACAGGGCTGGAGGAACAAACAGATACACAGAGGGGCAAAGAGACACATGGAAGGACAAAGACATACAAAGGGGGTGGCGGGGGGGCAAAGAGACAGTGGGGCTTTGTGGGGACAAAGAGACAAACTTGGGGGAACAGACACTAAGGGGGGCAAAGAGGCACACAGAAGGGGTGGGGTGTCAGACACAGAAGGGCTTAGAGAGAAAAAGACACACATAAAGGAGCTTAGAGGATAAAAAGAAACACAGAGAGGCAAAGAGACACAGGGCTGAGAGGGACAGAGAGACACACAAAGCTGGCGATTTTAGTTTTTTGGGGGTGATGCAAGTATCTGGTCTTGTCTAGAGTGCAAAAGACCACATCACTGTTTTATTCAGGGGCACTTATGCCCCGAGTAAGGGACCTAGCAACTTGGTCTAAGCTTGCTCTCAAACTCTGTTAACAAATAAATTGTATAATTTTAACTCTATATTTATGAAAAATATCCCTTATTAAAAAAATAAATGTTTACTAATCTAATGTCCACTCATCATTGAGTGTTGTATTTCATGTATATGTGTATATGTCTTTACCACCCACCTATCATATGTGTGAGCGCCCATTCCTTGTGGACTGCCTGGCAGTGTGCGTTGCTACTCCCATCTGCAGGTCAGTCCACTTTGTGCAAAGTGCATGTGCTCAATGTATCACCAAAACTGTCCAAAAATTTTTCAAGTAAGTATTTTAAAAATGAAATCAATGTTTTTTACTACTGCATGTTGGAACTTGATGAATTATTTTTTTTAACATAATTAGTTAGATTTTCTGTAATATAAATATAAATATATATTTTTAATTTAACTTTTATTATTTATATCAGTGTTCATTCATTCTGGAGTTATCCTTTTTAATATGTTTATGGGAATAGAATAGAATAAAGCAACAACTGTACATGTTTCACAATGTTAACCTTTATTCCTGTTTACTTTTAATAAAAAAGAAATTTAAATTAAAATTTGTTTGTTTTCTTTTAACTATATGCCTATACTGTTTTTCTTCTCATGTGGGAAACCATCTTGGTTTCTATAGCGGGCCGAGGGTAACCCAACTGGTTACATCAGCTAATGCAGAATGAAGAGACCCATTTCCCCCCAGTAACTGGACGACACACTGTTCCAGGGGTACAACAACCACTTTATTTGGCCACACAAATGCTCCCCTGGATACTGTTCGTCTATACTAATGGCGGCCACCCAGGGAAGCACTCGTTAATTAGTTCCCTTGCCAACTTTCTAATTGATTGGTGTGAGCACGCCAGGGAGCATTGGAATCCGCAAATGCTCCCCATGGATGGTGTTCGTCTAATGAACGGGCTGCCACCCAGGGTCGGCACGCGCCGAGGCTTCCTTTGCGGTCTGTGGTTTTGACACCTCATAACGCGGTTTGAACGTTCTACGACAACATTCTAAATGGGGTTTTGTGGTGGTCCCTGTTAAGGAGGTGAACGGAACCCGTTCGGATGGCGCTCCCGAAAGGGGAGCAGGCAAAGCATATGAATACAGGGCAAAACATGAGGAATAGCAATTCACGGAGAGGAACAGTCCCCCACAACCAAACAATAACTTTTTAGTCACATGGGTATATTAATCTAATAGATTAAATCAAGACTCAACAAATCCCAGGTGCCAGATCGCCATGGCGACTAGGAATTTTCTCTTGGCGCTTGGGTATTTGTCAGTGCGTTCCTGGGGGGGGGGATAATGGAGGCGGCGGCGAAGGAGCTGTGATCTTGTTTCTCTGCTGTGATGCCGGAAGCCGGCCCGCGAGGAGGCAGAGCAACCCCACACTGGACCCGAGGGAAAGGAACGTAGGGTGGCTGGGTGCCATTAAATTAAAAAACTAATAATTAGTTGAAGGGAAGGGGTTAATGATTCTCATCTATAATTTCTGATATTATATTCTCTTTCTTAAGATTTACACAAGAGCTAAAAACTAGACAAACCACAGGTTATTTTTGATTTATCACTTCTGCTTTTGAATCAACAGACGCATCCGCAAAGTAACGTTGACCTGATGCTTCCGAGAAAAGTATCATGGAAAATAAGACATGCTTGACCACAAGAAATGTGGTCTTCTGCAAAAATCAGCTATTTCTGCTTTTAGCAACGTTTATCTTTTGTAAGCATATTTTGACCAATGTATGTCAAAGTTCATGATCAATACTGTATAAATATGCCATCCTTTTTATAATACACTTGAAGATTATGGAAAGCAAAGAGTGTGTGTCTGGTTAATACGCTTCCATAAAAATCTTCCCTGAATATTCAGCTGACAATCGAGGGTTGGAGAATAGTGACCAGAGGGACCGAGTCACCAGAGTAGCAAATTTACCTTTCAGCTTGGTGTTAGAAGTGGGATTGTAGCCAAAACCATTTTGGGTGAGTAGTAATTCCTTGCGTCTATCTTGACGCCCTGAATCTATGATCCCCATGGTTTTGTAAGTCTACATCATTTTAGGAAAGGTTATTTTGTACATGTGTTTTATGTGACTCAGTTTTACATAAGGTCCCGTTAAATTAGTCTAGTAAGGGAACTAGACAGAGAGATATATGTATTTCTAGTAAGTGAACTAGAGAAGGTCTAATAAGAGAATTAGACAGATAAAAGGAAGTCTATAAAGTGATATAGACAGAGAATTTAGTATATAAGTGAATATACTACGATAGTGTGCACAGAGTTTCAGGTTCACCTTGTCCACCCTCTAATTGTCATTAGTTAAGTCTGGTTGTGAGTGTGAATAAGTGTTTGAAAGATTTGTCCTAGGAATGTGAAATTTACATGCAAGAATATAAAGTAGTTAACTTTTCTTGTTCATATGTATTTTATGCTTAAACAAGGTTTATAATCATTAAGTACTGACTGTAAGGATATGAAATAGTTAAACTCTTTTTGCTTTATATGCTAACCCTGAAAATATACTCACTGAGAATCTTGTTAAAGCACATTTGTAGTGTCCATGTCTTTATTGCAAACAATGATTCTCCATCAATTGGGTGATTGTCTATATTGGGGACACACTTTGGTAAGTTAGTAGTGTGTCCACCCTGAGTCAGCAGTATGGGAAATGTAAGTTCAGGTCCTGAGTGACCAATATATATACATATATATATGATAGCAGTACTGTATATTAGAAAAGAACTGGCTCGCAGGTTTTGCCTGATAGACCTACTTAAATCTTTTGCTTTATTCTTTCTGTCGCATAGAAGTATAAGTTTATTACTCTGCTTTATTGCAAGTTATTTCACATGGGATCTGTGTGCCTGGTATGATTGTTACTTTAATGCCAAAAGCCCACTACACTTTCTATGAGAGTGGGATAGTGTAAGTGTGTTGCATTGTTTGCATGATGAGCTCAGTATTTTTAGAACTGAGACAAAAAGTCACTTCATTAGTATTTGAAAGTTAATTCCCCATATGGGATTAATTGTATAGAACACCAATCAGCACATCTTCCATGCCCTGTGTGTTTGTTGCAGCGGATCCATACTGTAAATATGATTTTTGTTTGTAAATAAGAGCAACATTTACATTTTCAGCGGTCCAACACATGCTTCATTTTGCGCTGTAAACTAACCTTTTTTATTGCAACAGATTCCTTTTAAATGATCCAGTGTAATAACTACTGCACATGCTTTGTGTCTTCTGTGTCTAACATTATATGTGTTATGTTCTTTTAAATTGTGGTATATAGCCTGGATCAGAGATCATGGACAAAGGTTTTTACCTGTGTTACTAAGGCTCTTGGAGACTGACCGGTCTATAAATTTTTTTAAGTCTCTGAGAGTTCTGTAAGATTCTGGTGAAACCATGTCTGTGTAATCTGGTCCAAATGTTTCTCAATTTCTATAAGATTTAAGTTGATGCAGTATCATCTCAGGTTAGTTAATGGAAGTTTCATACAAATATTTGAGTTATGAGCGCGCTATATAAATGGATCCTTTCTCTATATACAATACTATAGTAGATTAAAGTAATGAAGTTAATAAGAATTAAAATAAATAAATAAATAAAAAGTATATACATAAGAATCCCTAAAATAAATCTAATACAAACTAAAATTGGTATACCTTACAATAATATGTTCTGAGTACAGCTGTTAACTGTTTATTCTGTGTAAATGGTGACTGTGATAATGTGTGAAGTGTGCAGCTTAACTGGAGAGTGGTTTAATTTATATGTTGCTGTGTTGTTTTAAATTATATTTGAATCAGTTTGTCTCAGTCTAGTGATACTGATAAAAATGCCAGTCAAATAATCTAGCAAATAACTGTTTTATTAGCTGTTGAATACTAGCGTTTTGGCCAAGAGTAGTTCTATGAGCTTAGAGAGGCTCTGTGTTGTGTTCTGATATAGCTATATGGGAATGGAGATTTGGAGGTGTTAGTTTAAGACTGCTTTCATATTGTGTCTACCCGTGTTTCCTAGGAGGGACACAGAGTGTGTAGTTGCGTGCCCATGAATGTGTTTTCTGTATTGGCATATCTGCTGGGTATCCATTATGTGTTTCTACTACGTCTGTTTTGTGAGATGTCTGTTTTGTGAGATGTCTGTTTTGTGAGATGTCTGTTTTGTGAGATGACATGTAATATTACATTGGATGCTGAGTATGAGTTATATGGTTTGAAATGAATTGGTGTGTTATGTGTTTCATGTATTTTATTGTCCATTGTGTAGGAGTTTAACTAGCAGAGTGATTTGCATATCATTAACGCAAGCATTTAGTGTTTTTACAAAAGGTGAAATGCTGTCCAGCCGGCTAGAATGAAACAATTGTATGCTATCGCTCCTGGAGCAAGAAAAGCGCTTGTTACATCCCACGTGAAAGGGGCCCCGCAAACTTCTGCTGTTCAAATCGTGGATCCACGTTTCCATTTGCAAATTGATTAATCCTGAAAGTCATTCTTTTACTGATAAAAAGGATAAATGGACAAGATGTCTCTCCCTCATAAAGGAGTTCTAATAGGGGAGTATTGTCCAGCTCAGAGTTAACTCTACTTTTAAAGTATATTGCATTGTTTGTGTCAAAGTAAGATTCATCTAGAATGCCTCATTGATTATGGGGTAATAATAAAATGGTATTTTTAATAGAGATAAGACAATTTCGGAAATTTATAAGTGAGGTAATTTTAATCTCCTAAACTACTGTATTATATTTGTATGGGTATGTTACGGTACCTCCAGGAACGAAATGTACAAACCGCCGTTTAGCGAGTATTCCCCGTTCGCAATAATGTGGTCGGGTAGCGGGTATAATAAAACCATGCGAACCGCCAGCCAGGGAACACTCCAAACTCCCGAACGGTACCTGTACGGCTAATTCCCTTCACGAGCCGCAAATCCACGAACGGCAATTAGTAACCGAACGACAATATCTCCCAAGCGGCAAATAATCCAAATAAGCAGTCTCTCGCCGCTGGTATCCAAATCCCCCCAATAACGAGACCAAGCTCCGCTTTGAGGGTAAAACACGAACTGGTTTACTGTGGGCTACCTGCCCGGTATTTATGCAGGTCTCCCACTTGGTGGACACTCCCCTAGGGGGACCAAATGGGAGACTGAAATCACAGAGGGACATGGGGACATTCTGGACATACATCCCCACAATATTCCCAGCATGCAGTACAGTTCCCTCCCCTCTGCTCGGGGGATAATTGGGAAGTAATTCAATTATCTCCCCAAGCAGAGGCAATCGCCATTTTAGATACAAGTTACAAAAACACACAAAAATCCATAACTTAATAACTGCTGAACATTTTACATCAGTCTTGCATATCCCCAGATAGCCTGGATCTGAGGGCACATTATTGGAGAATAGCGCTCAGATCCCATTCGCACAGTTCAATCGCCATGGAGTCAAAGTCTCTTTCAGTTCTTCGGTATGCGATTGACTCCATGGGACGGCTATCTGGGTTAAGTCCATTCGTGTGGTTGAATCTCCCGAACGGCTGTCGTTCGCATGCTTTTGTCGATTGAGAAGGGGAGGTCGACGGCTTCAGCGGTGTTCGGCTGAAAAAGTGTCCGTTTTCCGATCCATGAAATAATCGTTGAACACCGCTGGTCGTTCGCATGGACAAAATGGCCGCCGCCTCGTGGTCGACATACGAACGACGACCACCCGGCATTCGGTTTTTAATTGAGAAGTGTCTGTGGTTAACCGCAACGTTCTAATTGGGATCAATAGGTTAACCAGCAGCACACTTCTCTTCTGGGTGGCCGTCCGTTCGGTAGTTCCGTTCGACAAAACCGACATTCCCTTAAACAAAGCATACGAACGGGAAAATTCATGAAAACGGCAAAACAGACGAACAACGCAGTTATAATCCAGACAGATGGGTCTGTCACAGGGTAAATTGAAAGCATTTTGCAGATCCAGAAGAGGATTAATAAATAATATAATAATCTCACTAGGAGCCAAATTATGCAAAGTGGCTAACCAAAGTACGCACTAACGGGTTAAACTTGTTTTCTTGATAAGCGTATAACATTTAGTTTTGTGGTTAGACTTTTGATACTCAATTAGAAATATGTCCCAATTACATCCTTGCATGGCCCCAGGTACAGGAAGCAATATGTGTTTTAAAAATTTGCAAGGTCTTAGTGTTTTCAATATATTATAATAATGGAAAAGTACCTAACCGCATGTCTACATTATGCTCATGACACAGACTGTCAGTATTGCAAGCCCTATATGAAGGCTATGCCTATATGTATATACCCCTAGACAACCTTGCTTTATATAAAACCTTTAAAAGCTTATTAATAGTAAATCTGTGTGGTACAAAGAGGGGTACACAAAGAGGGGGTGTGAGTTAGGTAATCCCGACCTGCATATGGAATATGCTTCCTCTTTGTTCACTTTTGTTCCTTGTTGGTCTGTGACTGGCCCTTTTTGACCCCAAATGATTTTTTTTGGGAAGATACAGCAATTGTGTATAGCAGGGTCACTGAAAAAATGAGTGCCCAAAACCACCCCCACAGATTCCTCAATATCAACCATAGCTTCCAATCTATACCCACACCCAACAGCCCCAGCCTAATACACAGGTGGTTCAGGTTTGTAATATTTTATATAGTTTTAGGTGTTAATCCAAGAGTATTGAATTATTCGGGATTATTAAAGTAATTAATTTTGAATATCAGATCAAGGTTCCAGTTTAGGAACAGTTTTATTGGGAATTATCCCCATATGTATATGTTAGTGTTTTAATATTCATCCTAACAAGGATTTCTATAGAGTGAGTGCTACTCTCATCCGTACAAAGGCATTCCAAAGGGGTATTATGTAAAACTTCATAGAAGACAGATTGCATAAAATATAAGAGAAGTACATGTTACACAAATTAAGGGTTTAACCTTAATCTCTAATTTAAGTTTTAGCCTAGGTAATTAATTCATGTTGTATTGATCCTTGTGTTTGTATGATTGTAGAGACCGTCCTGGAGTGTTTGTGCCGCCTGATTTCTGGGACTACACACCAATCTCTCTGGCTGACCATGCAATAAGTATTTTGCAATTACATCTGTTTGGTCATTAAACATGCAGGCCGAAGAAACTGAGATACTTATTTATGAGGACATAAACTTTGCACGCAAGAACCTGGAAAGTCCTGAAGGTGCAGTGCTGTCTAATGCCGCTGGTTCTGTAATAACCCTTTCAACCATTGGGGTGTTGCACAGAGCTTTGTGGTGAAAATCCAGCAAACAAAAGAAGAACTAAGAACTATTTGGAAGCTGACATTGTCTTGTTGTCAGCCATATTGCTACCCTTAGCCATTTTTATGGAACAAAATGTCTGGAGTCTAAACTGATTTCTTTATACTCTGTGAAAGACTTATTCTATTTTTCTGGACTATGCTGAACTATTGAACTAATTTTATTTTTATTTTTGTAGAGTTAGCCAGAGAGAGAGGAAGTGTTAGCTGACCCAGGGATGGATGTACTATGTGTATCTTTGATGTATGTTGAGTGTGCCAAGGATGGATTCCCATGTTTTGAGGAACTGCGTGAGGATATGACTGGTTTTACAATGTGTCCAAATGTACATACAAAGTAAAACAACAAAAAGAGAGAATATAGTGCAGATGGTTTACAGAAAATAAAAAATGAATAATGGTAGCAATTGGTTGAAACCACTCACGTGGGTTGGAGCCTATAAGCTATTGGCTCCGTAAGTGACTCCTTCTTGCTCTTGAGGCAGCAACACACCCCTTTATCCCAAACGATGTTCTCCCGAAGATATGGAACAAACAGAGAGAGAGAACCTCATAGATGGTATTGTACAGATGGTGTATACAATATAGTGAGATAGTAATAGATATGCTCACCTTAGACAGAGCCTTGAATTCCTGGCTCTGAGGTTTATTGGCAATGTGCTAATTTATTGGGATAGCATTCCCCACATGGTGTTCCTGGAGGCTATAAAGGACTATATGGACTAATATATAAAAAAATAACAATTTATTGTAGAGATAAAAAAAATAATAATAAAAACAATATTTAGACTTCTCAAAAGCATATAAGCTAAATGATGGAAAGTCCAAACTCCAGCTAAACGCGTTTCACTCTTGTATGAGCTTCCTCAGTAGCTGTGAAGTAGCCTCAGGAATCTTCCACTTTATAAGTGCTCTAAAGTTGATTCGGATCCTCCCTTTGAGGTCACAGGATGTGTAATTATCCAATCATAAGGTCAGAGTCTCTTTCAAATTTCTTATATTAATCACCTGTAGTAAAAAAGCTTACATTGGCTAAATTGCCTGTCAATCAATCAAAAAGCTTGATTATTATTGGTGGTTGGATGGTGCTGTATTTTTCAAATTTCCTATATTGATCACCTGTGGTAAAAAAGCTTGCATTGGCTGAATTGCCTGTCAATCAGTTAAAAAACTTATTCTATTGGTGGTTGGATAGGGCTATCTTTCTCAAAAAATTTTTTATACTGATCACCTGTGGTAAAAGGCTTTCATTGGCTGAATTGCCTGTCAATCAATTAAAAAACTTGATTAGAACAAATTCTATTGGTGATTGGATGGGGCTGTCATGTATAACACCCATTCAGGGCAGTGGTTGGCGGAAGTGACATCACTTCCGCCCTCCAACATCTTCCCAAATGTCATTGTTAATAAAAAAAAAAAAACGGAATGCATATTAACAAAGTGAAATAGATAGATAGGTACAATAACAGAGAGATTTCCCTCAAATATAAAATAAAAGGGATTACCAAAATGGGGGTCGATTAAAAACTTACTGGATGAGAGAGTGCAATCAAGACAAACTTCTCCCATTGGATTTCAAGACTTCATTTTATAAGAGGACATAAAACCAAATGGCATAAATTTTGATAGTACAGATATAATATTGCAGATGGTACAGATATAATATGATACTGTTGAATATATGTTAAGGATAATTAAAGGAAATGACAGAGTTCAAAATCTATATTTAGACCTTTGGGTTGTAAAGTCCCAAGGCTAAAAATCCATCTCATTTCATTTTGAGCTAAAATTTTGTTAAAATCACCGCCTCTCCAATTTCCTAAAGTTTTGTGTATGCCCATAAATATGAGCCCCTGAGGATTGCTGTTGTGTGTAGTCTTGAAATGATTGGATACACTCTGTCCTTCATATCCCTTCTTAATGTTCCTTATATGCTCTTCTATTCTAATATGCAGATTACGTTTTGTGCGGCCCACATACTTGAGGCCACATGGACATTCCAACAGGTACACTACATTGGTTGAATGGCAAGTGATGAGATTGTTTATGTTGATCTCTTCATTTTCTTTAGTACTTTTGAATTTCCCTATATGTCTTTTTTTGCTTCCAGTGTTCCTGCACGCCAAACATATTCCACAACCAAAGAAACCTTTCCTAGTATCAATTGGCTTTATGCTGCATGGTTTTCTGATGTGGTTCCTTACTAGTAATTTTTTCATGTTAGGTGCCCCTCTAAAGATCACCTTGGGTTTGTCTGGTAGAATGGTAAACAGGACTGGGTCTTCCTTTAAGATTGACCAGTGTCTATTAATAATTTTTCTTAAATGACGGTTACCATAACTGTAATTACAGAATATAGGTATGTTGCCATTATCATTAAATCTTTCTTTATTCTCATTAATCCCTTTATCTATTAATAGGGTTTCTCTCTTAATTGCCATCACTTGATTGAGATCTTTGGTTAGATCATCTTGTTTATATCCTTTTTCCAACATTTTATCTTCTAATTTATGTGACTGTTCAATAAATTTAGTTTCCTCAGTGCAGTTCCTTTTTATCCGGATAAATTGAGATTTGGGGATTCCCTTAAGCCAAGGTGTAAAATGACAGCTCGTGGTGTGAATGAAACTATTCACATCTACTTTTTTAAAATGAGTGCTAGTTTTGATTTTATTATCTTCAATAAAAATGTCAAGATCTAAAAAATTCACTCTCGTTTTGTTAAATTCCGTAGTGAGGGCTATGCCCCAATCATTATTGTTCAATGTATTAATGAAATCGGTTAGTGATTCTTCTGTTCCTTCCCAGATAAAAAACAGGTCATCTATGTAACGGCGATAGGTAACGAGGCCCGTCGCCCAGCCCGCCCCATGGTGGATAAACTGGAGCTCCCAATATGCCATAAAAAGATTGGCATAGCTGGGCGCGAACCTCGTTCCCATCGCCGTCCCACAGGCCTGTAAATAAAAATGTCCATCGTACCAGAAATAATTGCTGGTTAAAATTAAAAGAATCCCTTGCATAATAAAATCTATATGGTCAGGGGGAAAATTACCTGATTGTTCTAAGAAAAACCTGGTGGCCATACAGCCCCTATCATGTGCAATATTGGTGTAAAGGGAGCTCACATCAGCAGTGGACAGAAAATAATTTTCGTTCCACACCAATTTTTCTATGTGTCTTAATATATCCCCAGTATCCTTCAGATAGCTGGGTATTCCTTGAACAATTGGTTGCAAGCATTGGTCTATATACTCAGATAATCTACAGGACATAGAACCAATGCCTGAGACTATAGGCCTCCCTGGAGGTTGAGTGGGATTCTTGTGGATTTTGGGGAGGTGGTATAGTACTGGAATTCTTGGGAAATCAATTTTTAAGTAATTAAACTCTTTTTGGTTCAAGATCCCATTTGTAAGTCCTTCATTTAGGTAATTATGGAATTTGTCCTTGAGATTCTTTGTAGGATCTGCTCCTAATTTAATATAGGTATTGGTGTCCTCCAGTAATTTGTATGATTCCTTGTTATAGTCATCTAATGTCATTAAAACTACACCCCCCCCCTTATCGGCTGGTTTTATAATTATTGAATTATCTTTCTGGAATTTCTTCAGGGCCATACACTCTTTCCTGGTGAGGTTCTGTTGATGTTTATTGGGTTCTTTAATTTTATTTATATCTCTCATCACTAATTTTTCAAATGTTACCATTTCACCTGATATTAAGTTTTTGGGATAGAACTTTGATTTTTCTTTCAAGTTAGTATGTTTATAGACATCATGTTGTGTATCTTCAGAATTAGTTAAAATAGGGTTCTTGTAGAAAAATTTCTTTAGACATAATGTCCTCTTAAATTTATTTAAATCAACATATGTCTCAAATTTATTTAGCTTTTTAGTTGGTGCGAATTTCAAACCCTTCTGTAACAATTTAATTTGAGGAGAATTCAAGACATATGGTGTTAGATTGAAAATCCCTGCTTGTTTTTCTCTATCTTTCATATTTACTGGTTTCGTCTGTCTCTTTTTTCTCCTCTGAAGGTTCGCTCCTCCTCTAATTCCCCTTCCTCTATACTTCTCCGTCTCTTCTGTGGTGATCTCTGTTGGTATTGGGGTTTGTGTTTGACTCTGTTCCTCAAGTTCCAAAAATCCCCTTCCTGAGGGGTTCTGGCTAAGGTCTCGAATCTATTGGAGATAGGTATATGTGACAACCTCCTTGTACTTTTACGGATTTTACTTTGGGCCGTTAAAAACTCGTCAGATCTTGCCCTTCTTTCTGTTCTTATTGGGGTTCTGATATTATCTTGGATATATGGCCTCGACACATGTGGTTCTCTTGTTTTCATGCTCGAAACCTTAGGACGGTTCCATTCATTAGTGTGATTGGTTGTCCTGTATTCTGTTCTATTTCTAGGCCCATTTTGGAAATTGGGTTCATGGTACCTGTTTCGGATGTTATTTTGATAGTGTCTGACTGAGTGTTGTGTTTTATTTCTATCGCCTTGTCTATATATGGGCTGTTTTCTATTTCCATATGTGTAAGCTTCATTCTTATTGTAATCAGTCCTATCACGTGTGTATTTTTTCTTTTTAATTTGGATTGTATCTTTTTCTACTTTTTCTAAGGTGTGTTGTAAATTTTCAGTGATTTTCCTATATTTCTCGGAATTAGTGTGATTTAATAAAAAATTTTGTTCCTTATTGATTTCTGCATCAAGTTTTTCCAAATTATACTCTCTTCGCTTAATTAAAGTTCTCATCATTGTGAATGAAAAAGAATCTAACATCACTGCCCATTCATCCATAAATGTTTTGTCATCTTGATCAAAGGAGGGAAACTTGGAGAGCCTCAAACCTCTCGGAGTTATTTTATCTCTGATGTATTTTTCTAGGGTAGCTATTTCCCATTTAATTCGTATTTCTTTACTTAAGAGTCTCTCCAAATTTCTCTGGCAATCTGAGATGGATCTCTCCTCAACTTGATCAATTTGGTTGAAAAGATTCTCTTCCCCACCAAATAATTCATCTATATTTTTGCAGTGGTGTTTTTTTCTCTGTTCGAAAAGTGACATAGTGCAGGCAGGCAAAATAGTGTACACACAAAAGGTATTTGGTATGAAACACACAAAGAAAACAAAAACTATCCCTTACTGAGATAGTGAGTGATATACTAAAGTGCCTGAATAAAAGCAGCTCAACACAAAAAGTGAAATACCTTAATCCACAATGAAGTGCAAAATACAAGAAAATGCAAAATACAAGAAAAAAAGGTATAAACAATATACCAGCAAGTGGAGCGCTATATTGAATATATATATAAATAATGAGGGGGTATACTCACCCCTCCAACATAGTGATACAATGTGTCCAAATGTACATACAAAGTAAAACAACAAAAAGAGAGAATATAGTGCAGATGGTTTACAAAAAAATAAAAAATGAA